>OU343161.1:148758063-149435563 GCA_910595825.1 Philhelius pedissequus | reverse complement strand
TCAAGTGGTTTAATACCTTGAATGATATGTAGATTTGCTTTGACATACTTTCGGATTGAATTTAAATATATCCTTCGTGTTTTAGGCGAGGAATCAAATAAAAAGTTCAGCTCGATGAATTTTTGCTCATTTCGACTCATGATTCGTACGGTTGACAACTATTTGCTACGATTTCGATGTACGTAAAAATAGAAACAGAGCGACACAAGTACTGGCAATGATGGATATCCTTTTTACCGGCGTGGATCACTAGATGATAATGGGAAAACATTCACGATGAAAGTGAGATGAGCTAATTTTGTCGTCGACAATAGTTGGATTGTACCGTATTGCCCGTTTTTATCAAAAGTCGTGAAGACATATATCAATGTAAAAGTTTGTTTCTCCCTCAAATCGATTAAATATGTATGCAAATACGTGACTAAAGGCAGTGATATGGCAGTGCTCCTGATTCAAGTTCCTGATATGCATGATGAGGTGACTCGCTATCAATTGGGCCGGTACGTGAATTATAACGAGGCTATGTGGAGAATTTTTTCGTTTCCGATCCACGAGCGTCACACACCTGTTGTCCATCTGGCGGTTCACTTGGAAAATGGTCAACTTGTCTTTTTCACACCTGCCAATGCAGCCGAACGACCACCTTCAACAACGTTGACAAATTTCATCTAAACTTGCCGAAGCAACGAATTCGCAAGAACACTTCTTTATTCCAAAATGCCACGATATTTTAAATGGAATGCGTCATCGAAGAAGTTCGAGCTGAGGAAACAAGATGGCGCAGTTGCTGGATTTTCTGGTGTTCACGAAAGTGATACACTTGGTAGAATATATACAGTTCACCCGGAAAACGATGAATGTTTCTATTTAAGAATGCTTTTGGTCAATGTTCGTGGCCCCTTTTCATTCGAGACCCTACGTACTGTTTGTTTTGAACTGATCCCTTTTACAGCTTATTGCTTACAGCTTAATATTGTGACAAACTTCATTGAAATTGTAAATGTATCTACAAATTGGTTCATTAATTCCGTAGCTTGTTCTATGGTATGGTTCAAAGAGCAAACTGTTGGGACGTAAAGCTCTTGAAGGTGCATAAAATGAAATTTTGGAGAGCAAATGTCCTCCTTTGCCTTGATGTGATAATTCAAAATATCCCTCACAAATGTTATATCATGTATACATTTTCGTGATTTCAATGATTTAGTTCCTAAAAATAAACAACGTGCTTTATATTGTGGGATTGAAGTCCATTTCATTTTACAAAAGTTAAACTAAGCAAAACGTCTTTGGATTTTTTCAATGCGATCAGAAAGAGTCTTCATTGCTGGATTCCAGATAAAGTCAGCATATTCAAGTAACGATCTAACTTGAGACAAGAACAAGGAAAGCAAAGCATGATGGTCACTAAAATCGGAATAAGTTCTCTTAATAAAACCGACAAGTAAATTAACTCTTGTAATCATGTGGACAATATTTATTTATTTTTGATAACATTACATTTTCTTATGTTTAATTTTAAATAATTTGCGGTGCACCAATCAGAAATTTGGTCAATATCAAATTGTAATAAATGGCATACATGCGAAGAAAAAAGAGCCAAATTTGTTGTTGTGGAACGCCCAGAGATAAAACCATGCTGTAGATCAGTTATGCACTCTCGAGTCAAAAACTCTAATTTTTTAATTGCAGATAACTTAGAGATACCTCTATAGTTTTCAATTTATTTTTTAAAGCCAGACTTATGAATTGGAATAAGGTATGAAATTTTCCAAACGTCGAGAAAGACACCTTCGGAGAGCGACTTATTGAAAATGCAAAGCAGAGGAAAACATAGGGCAGAAGAGCAGTTTTTAAGAAATAAGGCTGGTATACCATCCGCATCAGGTTATGTTTATGCTTCAACGACTGGAGTTCTAAAAGAATTTCATCCCTTCTTATATATAACTCGACATTATCAACCTTACTTGTTATATTGGGCAAATACGACTTATTTAAGTTATTTGTATCTGAATATACTGATTGAAAGAAGTCTGCAAAAAAATCAAGAACAGAATTGACATTCGAAGCACATGAATTTTTATATGACATATTTTTTGGAAATCCGGAAGACTTTATCTTAGTATTGACAAAAGTGATGTTACTCCCAATACTCATAATATAACACCTATGAAGGAATTTATTAAGAATAGTAAAATCTTTTCGCAACTTACTAAATTTGGTATAATTTAACTGATTGTTAGTAACTTTAAATTATTAAAAGCTTTATGTTTGATGTTTTTCAGATTTTTGAAATGATAATGGTACCATGGAGGTTTAAATGGTTCCTTTGATTTAGACCTAAAAGGAACTAACTTGGAAAAACTTTCAAAAATAATTGATGTAAATCTCAAATACATTTGGTCAAGACTTAAATTCAAAATTCATGACCCCAGTCAAAAGACTCAAGAAAATTATTAATTTCAATGAAGTTTTCCGTGTTAGAGTTATAAGATTTTACACATTTATTAGATTCATCCGACGAGAAAATGTAAAATTCAAATTAAATCCAATATTTTATTCAAAGCGATAGGAATTTTGTTTATTTGGTTTAGATTAAGTGAATGAAGAGAGTCTATAAAAAAAATACGCAAAATCTTTTATCATATTAGATGCCAACGACAAATTATCATCAACTGACCAGTTAAATGCTACATTTGACAAGTTAAAATCACCAAAACAAAATATATTATCAAGTTCAGAACAAGTATTATTAATGGTGTCAATATTAAAAAAGTGTTTCTCATAAACTTCTAAGACATTTATGGGTGGAATATAACTTATGATAAAAAATAAATTAAAATTATCAGTAGAAAATGAAGTCACAGCAACGCATAATTGTTCAATATCAGAGTAGTTTAGATCAACTTCCATTCAGGTTAACTTTGTGCTTACTGCAATCAGGATTCCTCCTCCACGATCGGAATTAGACCTACATCTATCTCGTCTTTGAAGAGCAAAATGACAATGATCGAGCAGTTCACTCGAAGATATTTCAAGGTATAACCAAGTTTCGACAATAATAATTACATCATAATGGAGATGGCTTGAATTATTGAACAATCCACATGTTTTTGTACGAATGTAACTTGCATTATTGAAGTATAGTTGAAGCGGCGGATTTTGAACAGAGCAAGAGGATATCAGCGATCCCTCTATTTTACTTAGTTTTTTGGTTTGAAGACAAAAGGATGAATTTTTACGCCACTAGGACAAAAAGAGTCTACGTATATATTATTTGCGCATTCCACAGAGACGCCAATTTTAAAATTGATGAATCTCAAATTAATATATCATTGCTCTCGCTTCAGGAGCTTATAACATTGAATTTCATCTGGTTGGAATTCCAGGTTAGTTGATATATAGTTTACAATATCATCAGTAGCAGTAGAGTTTCGAAAACTTCCAATATAAAACCATTTAAGTCTCTTTGCAATTTTAAGGCCATTATATTGCATCTTGGAAACATTTATAGTTTTATCTTTATTACATGTGAGACGGTTGGATTCGCAGTACCAATAACGTTCACATTAATAAATATATTTTCAGCAACAGCAGCACTCTTACTACTAACAACAGCAGTGACAACATTGTTTAGATTTTTGGCATTGTGTACAACAATTTCGGGGTTATTTCTTGACTTTGAGAATTCTCCTTTATTATTTTTTTGTGTATACTCGTATCATCGGCAGCAGGCAATTATTGTCTTTGGGTATAACAACAATATCAAGAGCATTATTAGAGACAACAACGCCTTCAATCAGAGCAGTAATAGCAGCAGCACCAACAACGTCATCATGGTTTTGGTTATTGGTCGCAACAAAGATTACTTCTGAGTTTTTTTTAGCAGTAGCGGTAGAATAACGAGAGACAATAGCATCTTCTGTTGGAACAACAGCGGTAGCACAATCAATGTCAATATCATTTGAATTATTGGTCGCAACAACAGTTACTTCTGAGTTTTTTCACTTTTCTTTATGTCCTTTTTGTTATTATTAGATGCTATACTAGGAAATAATAATGATCTGCGTGCGGTACTAGCAAATTACTTAATTTGTCCACTAATGGTGCGGGGGACGACAGGGGAGAGAATTAAATGTGCCGAAAATCGAGATGAAGTGGAAGACGAAGTTGCACTTTTCTTCGGTTCTGTTTTAGAAGTTTTTGATTTTGAGGCGTCAATGATCTTAGGTTTATGTAGCAGACGGATTTTTTCCCGTATATCACGACTAACTCCGGACACTTCGCAATCATAATTTCGATATGTCTCCCATCTGTAGTGATCTCACTACAAGCCGACCAACTCGATTTCGTTCGCAGTATTCATTTCCTCTAATGTTATCAAGGTCATCTAAAATACACATACATAATTCTTTATGACCATTCCGCCTTATCGTCTCATTTTCCTGGTCCTCATATACAATATGTATACCATGCACGGACTTAATACGGATCGCACTCCAATACGTCATCGCATACTCATTCTGGTAATTGCATACCCATATCGAATATCCAATTTCAAGGCCAAGAAGCGCTGCCTCTTATCTGGGTCACTACAATGCACACAGAATAGAGCTGCGTCAATCGTGATTGATTCGGTCTTTATTAAGAAGATTGATTGATTGCAATCAGAGTAAGTAAATCGAATCAATACCAATCGTTTTACACTATAATACAATTTGAATCAAATGATTGAACGCAACGCAATCATATTTCGTTCATTCCACCTATCAAAATGAATTGCATTGATTGGTTTCACTTTTCACTACATTCTATCGTTCTAAAGAACGAACGAAACTGAATGGAAATGAAATATGTATTAGATATTCTTTTTATTTTCGCATAATGTTAATGTATTAATGGTTTGCTTACTCGAAACTAAAGAAATACGAAATACGAAAAGAACATACAAAAATGTAGGTATGTTTTTACCAATTTTATTTTTGTTTTTTTTTTTAAAGCATCAGTTAAATTTCGCATACATTCGCCTCAACCACATTACATATGCACATACATATGTACATATGTTGAATGAAAGAAAAGATTGATTGACTTCACGCACATACAACCATGTGATTATTTCAATTCAAAAAAATTTGCCAACATGCCAAGTAAGCCAAGGGCGCCACGGGGACGTTGATTGTATACCATTTGTTAATGGAAACTCACCATCAAGGTTCTTCTTCGCCATCCAACATCAGCCTTCGGTGCAGATCTTACTGATAAGACTCCTATTACATATATATAATTTCCCCAAGCCCTTCGCAGGTTATTGTTGTTTTGGAGGAAGGTGTTAGTCGGTGTTGATTGGCAGTGTTGTTTACTAATCAGTTGTTGATTACTGCTTGTCGTATGTTTTAATAATTAATTACCAGGCACCTAGCTAGGTGGGTGCATTTGTTGGGCGTTCGTCTATTTGGTCTATTTAAATCTGAATAGATCTAACATAGAGTCTGCTACTGGAAGTAGGAAGGGCTCGTGGAAAGGGGTGCTTGTGTATGCTTTACAAAGGAGCCAGCTAGTGCAGTTGTAACACTTCGTTACAAACGAGAAACTTCTCGTCTAGAGTTGCGGGTTAAACACAAACGTTGCTTTGCGTGTTTTTAGTTTCTTCTTTTTCATATAACTTCAATATTTTAATTTAAAAAAAACAGAAATGTCGCCCTTCTCAACTATGAGTTGAAATGAACCACCTTCGATTGGTCACCGAATCGTAAGCGCGCTTCCCCTGGCGTAATGACCATCGCTATAACTTGCAACTCCTCGTTATAACTTGCCTTCTTCGGGATTTTCCAACCTGGCAGAGTCCGGCAGCGGTTCGGTACAGTATGTATCCGTGGTCGCATGTTGGTTTGTGTGCCGTTGGTGTCGTATCCGCTGGAGGCGGGCCTCTGTCCTTGGCTTGCCGTCTGTCCCCTTGGTTCTACGTCTGGCCACAATGGTTTCTTTCTCTCGTGGCTCCGGTTGGGTGATGCTTTGTGACTCTCCTGCTGCTGGCCTGGAGTTTTTTTTTATAATTTTGCACGCTCAAGGGATTATGAATACCCTTTATATGTTTTTAACATCCGGGCATCCGGTGAAAGAAGGATATGAAAGATAAGTGGCGCGATGTATTGAGAAGGTGGTTGTTGTTTTAGATTTTATCTCCAGGGATGGCGGCTGAACTAATGCGGAGTCCGTGTCTTTTTTATTTATGTCTCTTATAATTCGCATTATTTTAATTATTTCCTTGATATATGAGTAGTTTACTCAATCACATGTTGTAAGTGTTATGCCTGAACAGCATGTAATGAGTAAACCAGCAACTCATTTTATGACAGTTTTTAGAATTGGTTTTTAATGGAATATAAGAAGACATATACAACGGCAGGAATCGAACATGCGACCGCGAGGTTGTCAGGCGAGCACACAACAATCGCGCCACGGCCACCCCCACGATCATCACCGATCTGTTGAAGGGGTTTTTCTGGCCGCTCTTCATGAATACCTAGAACTTCGTCCGCCGATGTCAACTGCGGTTGTTGGGCCCTACCCATTCGCCTAGGTTGAGTTGGTATCCTTTCACACAGGTTGTTTCCTTTTTCATGTGTTTCCATCTAGGAGGTTTTCGTCAGACTGATCTTTGTGGCTTCATCCTTCGTTCCTTTTATGTCTCTTGAATGACTGCGTATTAGCTGCCTATTTTTTGTTTTGTGTGTGTGTTTATTCTGGTCAAATGATCTAAAGAGTTTATTAACAGGGGAAATAAATTCCACCACCTCGTATTTTGGTGCCAATTTTATGGTAAAGTGCTGTACAGCGTATGAAAGCACCTTTACTCTCCGATACACATGCTCTCCTATGTTAGGTTTCCATGATCTCCTTCGTAGATTATAATATTTAATTTGATTTTCGGTTGCTCTTTGCAAGTTTAAGTTAACCAGCTGATAGAGTGACTTTAGTCTTTTTTGTCGGATTTATATGATCTCGGGCGTGGATGTTAGGCAGTTATCTGACACCTCAGGTTTCTGGGGCATTCTTAATTCTCTACCATAATTCGAAAAGGCTGGGGAAAAATTGGTTGAGGTATGTTTGCTGGAGGTGAACTCTGGTAAGCGGTTGTCCCATGTTCGGTAGTTTTCTTGAACGTATTGGGATATCATTGCCTTCAGGACTCTATTTACCCTTTCTGTAGGGTTTTATTGTGGTGTGTAGGAGGCTGTCAGGATTTGTTTGGTGCCAATCTCGCTCAGAAAGTTCCGGAACTTCTGGCTAGTGAACTAGGCGAGATTATCTGATAGCAGGTTTCGGGGAATTCCGAAGTGGTAAATTATCCTCTCCCTCATGATCTTTATAAGCCCTTCAGAAGTTGCTGCTCTCATTGGTATGGCTTCTACCCACTTGGTAAATATATCAACGAATACTTTATTCCATTTGCGGACCGTGGGAATGGTTCCATAAAATCTACGCAGACAGTGTCCCACTGGTTTTTAACTTGGCTTTGTCTGGGGTGCCTTATACTGGTTGCAAGTAACGCAGTTGCTTACATACCGCACTACGTCTCGGGCTATGCCTGGCTAAAAGTATAACTTTGTTATTCTGGAAAGGGTCTTCCCCACTCCTAAGTGGCCTGCCGAAGACTGCATCATGATTTTCTTTTTTTTCCCGTGGGTTAGTGTAAAACCTTCAAAAGGTTCTATGAGGACCGAAAAACGCTTGCTCATAGGCGTGTGAGATTCTTACTGCACTAAAAACACCCCCTCCTCCCGATTGCAACTAAGTTGAAATTTATCTAGCAATTTATTTTTACCGAATTTAATTACCGTGTTGCAGGCAACTATCCGGTGGTAGTTCCTGCTTATACCGCGATTTAAAGGCGGATTCTCGTTTAGTGCACCAAATCGGAAGGCTTTGTCCTTCGCAGGCGGCGTACTAAATGCGTCTCATCGATAATTTCGATTATAGTACTATTTCAGTGTTGTAATAGCCGTTTTCTATGATTTCGGGCAACATTTTTTATTTCATCGCGAACCGTGGGAATACCGGATCTCTGTGGAGATCTTCGTTTCTAATGCACCAAGGTGCGCTTACAAATGATCTTAAGAGTTTATTTTCAAATGTTTGTAAGGTATTTAAATTAGAATCTCGCGTACAACCCCAGAGTTGTATGCCGTAAGTCCAGACAGGCTTAAGCACCTGCCTGTACAAAATTAGCTTGTTTTCGATTCTGAGCTTAGAGTGTTTCCCGAGCAACCAGTACATTGGGGGTGGCTGTGGCGCGATAGTTGTGTGCTCGCCTGTCAAACTCGTGGTTGCAGGTTCAATTCCTGCCGTTGTCTATGTCTTCTTTTATTCCATTAAAACAAAAAAACAATTCTAAAAATTGCCCTAAAATAAGTTGCTGCTTTGCTCATTACATGCTGTTTAGGCATAACACTAACAACATGTGATTGAGTAAACTAGCATACCCATAAAATATGACAACGAAATAAATAAAGTAATGCGAATTATAAGGGACATATATAAATAAGACACGGTAATTCTATCCGCATTAGTTCAGCCGCCATCCCTGAAGATAAATCTGCGACAACAACTAACCCTACTCTCAGAACATCGCGCCACACATCTTTCCTATCCTTCTTTCTTTTCTTCCACCTGATGCCGGGCTGTGTTAAAAAACATATAAAGGGTATTCATAATCCCCTGAGCACGTGCAAAGTTATAAAAAAAAAAAAAAAAAAAAAAACATATCTCTGAGTTTATTATTTAACTCTTCGCATTTCTTTTTAACATGCGGTTTCCATTTTAATTTCGCGTCTAGAGTCATTCCGAGATATTTTGCTTCGTTAGCAAACGGAACTTGAACCGTATTAAGAAATACCGGTAATCTAATCATTTTCTTATACGTAAAATCTACATGGACTGATTTTACTTCGTTGAGCGATATCCGCCATGTTTGACATTATTCACAGGTTTTTGTAATTTTGTCGTAGAATTATTTATCGTTTGGCCCACTGCTAGTATTGCAGTGTCGTCAGCAAACGTGGCTACGATAGTGTCTTCTGTTTGATGTATATCACGTGTAAATAATAGGTACAATATTGGACCTAAAACACTTCCCTGTGGTACCCCACCCACTATTTCTTTGAGATCCGAGTAATCGTTTCCATGTCTTACTCTGAAAAGTCTATTTTCTAGATATGCTTTTAGAAGCGTATAAAGTGGTTCAGGCAGAATTTGTCTTCATTTAAAAATTAGGCCTTCGTGCCACACCTTATCAAAAGCTTGCTACACGTCCAGGAAGACCGCGGAACAAATTTTCTTTTCTTCAAGAGTTTTCTCAATGACGTCAGTGATCCTATGCACTTGCTCAATAGTCGAATTCTTGCTTCTAAATCGGAACTGATGTTCAGGTATTAGGCTCTTTTCATATATTATTGGCTGCAGGCGCAGAAGTAATATTCTTTCAAAGACCTTAGATATAACGGGCAGAAGCGAAATGGGTCTATAAGATTTCTTATCATGTTTGAGAACCATTATTACTTCCGCAACCTTCCATAGGCTCGGAAGGTACTTTAGCCTTAGAGTGGCATTTATTATAAAAAGAAGATTAATTAACCCTTTGCGAGGAAGCATTTTGAGAACTTCCGCCGTAATTAGGTCATATCCCGGAGCTTTCTTATACTTAAGCTTTCTTATTTCTCTACTTAATTCGGCAAGGGTAACATTCCTTGTTATGTAATTTTCGATTGAGTTAGAACTTATATTTAAATTTTCGTTGAGTACTTGCCCATCAAAAGGCTTAAATGTGTTCTCCAGGTAATCCGCGAAAACGTTTGCTTTCTCTTTGTCGCTTTTTACTCATTCTTTGTGATCATTCTTAATCGGAGGCGCTGGGAGCGTTGGTTTCTTCGTTACTTTAACAGCTTTCCAGAGTGAGTAGTTGGATTCTTTTCCTGCTGTCAAGCTTTCAAGATAATTTCCAATTTCAGAATTGTTGAATTCTGCTATCGTCTTTTTTAGTAATTACACAAACAATTTAAATTTACCTTGTGTTGAGGGGCTTGAGTTTGCTGCCATTTCTTACGTGATTTTCGTTTTTCTTCTAATAAATCTTTTATTTCCTGCGGATATTTTAGGTTTTTAAAGCGCGGCATTTCCCTTTGGTGCGGGGTGTTTTTCCATGCGGTTTGTTGTACGATATTGACGAAATTATCTACTGCATCTTCAAGTTCGAGAGGCGTTTGTAGTGAAACCCTTAATTCAACATTATCCTCTATATCTTTCTGGCGTGGGTGGTTTCCCATTTTTAACAAGATTTTCGCTCATAGTGAGAATAACAGCAGCCTAAACAGCAGTCTTCACCATGTCGCACAAAACTGTGACTTAGGTCAGGGAAAGGACTACCCTCGGGGATAAAACAGCGGTGATACCCCCGACTCATAATTCAGGCCGATGTGCACCGCGAGACGAATTAGCAATATCGCTCTCCGTCAAAATTCCCCTCAGTCCTAATAAAGAGCTTCGAATTACTTTTGATGATGGAAATTACAGAGATCTCATAATAGGTTGAGTTGGTATCCTATGACACTTGGAGGTTTTCGTCAGACTGATCTTTGTGGCTTCAACCTTCGTTCCTTTTATGTCTCTTAAATGACTGCGTATTAACTTCCTATTTTTTGTTTTGTGTGTGTGTTTATTCTGGTCAAATGATCTTAGGAGTATAATAACAGGGAAAATAAATTTCACCACCTCGTATTTTGGTGCCAATTTTATGGTAAAGTGCTGTATAGTGGATTGTTGAACGCAATCAGCAATGCAATTGAAAGCAGCGCATGTAAATGTTCCGGTTGAGAAATCAGCAAAAGGCAATTGAAAGCATCACATGTAAATGCTACTATAAGAAATGTAAAATGTCATATCCGATAATACGTGAATGCTTCAACGTCATTTCTTTAATAAAAAAGTTCAATTATAAGTTGTGTGTTTTCTTTTCATTTTCATTTTATTATTTTCATTTAAAATAAATTTGTATAAATTAAAATAAAGGCTAAACAGCCAAACATTGGTCCTTCGAGCCTTAAAAACAAATATTAAAACTTATAAACGATCACCAAAATATTCGACGATTAATATTGTGTTGTGTGTGCAACGTGGGATTAACCTTAAAACGAGCCATCCGAAGAATTTACTGTCGCCGCTGCCTTCCCAAAAAAGCAAAGTAAGTTCCATTTTTTTTTTGCTTACTTTAATTATATTCAATCTTATTGTTAATTAAAAACAAAATGGTAAATATTTGTCTGCAAAACATAACCAGTTGAAAAAGGATGTCGAGAATTTTGGAAAAAAGGGCAAAGCAATTAACCTTACTTACGTACAAACAAGGTTAAAGTTGTTGGATGACTTGTGGCAGTCAGTTTCCAAATTTTATGACGAATTTTTGCAAAAGACGCCGACGATAAAAACAGCAAGGAGCAACTCGAAGCTGAGACAATCTACGAAAATATAAGGGAAGACTATTGTGTGTTTCAATTTCAAAAACGAGGAACTCCATTTACCTTCGATTAAAATCCCGATGTTCGATGGCAATTCCGAAAACTGGCCGAATTTTCACGACCTTTTTGTAACTCTCGTCGCCAGTAAAGCATCACCCTCAGATATTCAAAGAATGCATTATCTGAAGACCAGTTTAGCAGGCGACGCTGAAAAGCTGTTACTGTCATTGAAGATCCAAGGTCAAAACTACGCCAAAGCATGGTCCATGTTAAAAGATCGGTATGATCACCCTCGCGTTCTAGTTAACATCCAGTTAAATACCTTGTTCAATTTGTCAACATTGACGCAAGAGCGTGCAGAGTCAATTAGAGATCTGCTTTATACTTCGACGCAAGTTGTCATGCCGGATAGGTCAAGTATCACCTGCAAAATTTGCCTGAAAAATAAACATGCTGTTAGAAGATGTAGTAAATTTTTGAAAATGAATGTTACGGAGCGTTGTCAGGTTATAAATAAGTTGGGTTTGTGTCGAAACTGTTTAGGGTATAATCATGCTACGGATAACTGTCCAAGTAGTCGTAGGTGTTACCATTGTCAACAACCACATCATACTTTATTGCATGCAAATAATATTTCTTTTCAGCTAAGCCCACAACCATCACGTTCCCACCAGAATGGTAACTCTTTTCAACCATCAGCGCAGAAACAACAATATAATTTCAGCCATACAAGCAACCGAGGACAACAACAAAACATCACCACAACCTCTCAATGTGCAATTTTAAACGCCGAAGCTCCTTCATTCCCGTTTTCTAGTAGACAGAAGACGTCAACTAACAATGTTGCATCTCATCACTTGCATTATAGTCTCCCGAACAAAAACTCACAAGTTTTACTGGCAACAGCGCTTGTCAACGTTAAGTCGTCGTTGGGGGAGTGGTTGACGCTGCGAGCATTGTTGGATTCTGGTTCTGAAGCATCATTTATCACAGAGTTTGCGGCCCAATTGATTCAATTAAAATTAAAAAAACCACATTGGACTGGATCTTATACGGAAAGGCTCCAGTTGTTTGCGATGCAGGTCAGCAGGTCAGAAGTTTTATGCAAACGATTGATGTCGAAGCTCAGCTTAGTAAATTCTGGGAATTAGAAGAAACACCTTTTAAAATTTTTCGAAAACCAGAAGATATTGAGTGTGAGGAACATTTTATTAACAATACAAAACGAACAAAAGATGGACGTTATCAAGTGGCATTACCGTTTAAGGGAAACGTTCCTCCTGTTTTCGGAGATTCGTATCAAGGTGCTTTACGGCGATTTCATGGATTGGAGCGACGTCTAAGTGATAATCAACAGCTCCGAGAACAGTATTCAGCGTGCATCGAAGATTATATCCGCATGGGTCACATGAGCGAAGTCGACAAAAATAGTTTGCCAGAAAATCAGCACTACCTCCTGCCACATCATGCTGTCGTTAAAGAAAGCAGTTCAACCACGAAACTGAGGGTGGTGTTTGATGCCTCCTTTAAAACATCGAATGGAGTTTCTTTGAACGATGCAATGTTGATAGGTCCAGCTCTTCAAAAAAATATTTGCGATATTATTCTTCGATGGAGGCTGTATAGACTCACCTTCACAGCGGATATCGAAAAAATGTATCGTCAGATATTGGTAGCAGAACGAGACAAAAATTACCAGTTAATTCTGTGGAGAAATAGTCCTGAGGATCCTATTAAAGCTTACAGGCTTCATACGGTAACATTCGGAACAGCAGCCGCACCTTATTTAGCAATCAGGACACTGCATAAAATAGCTGAAGATAATCAGGAAAATCCATTGGTTTCCACCATGATCCATAACGAGATGTACGTCGACGACTTAATATCAGGAGGAAACACTATATTAGAGGCTGAAGAAAAAATACAACAAATCAAGTCAACACTAGAGACAGCGGGATTCAACTTACGTAAATGGACATCCAATTCTGACGAATTATTAACAAGCATTCGAATTGCAGAACGGGAATCGACATTTTCATTACCGTCAGAAGATTCGGAACAAGTTAAGACGCTCGGTGTCCACTGGCTTCCTTCTGTTGATGAGTTTTCATTTTGCTACATTCCACCTTCTAATCCTCAGCCGACAAAACGTTTCGTTCTTTCTACCATAGCCCGACTTTTTGATCCGATGGGATGGATTGCTCCATGTATCGTCAAGGCAAAAATATTTATGCAGCAGTTATGGGCAATAAAATTATCTTGGGATGATCCAATCGAATCATCACTTTTGGAGCAGTGGAACTTGCTCTATGAGAATTTACACGCCATCAATAAGATTCACTTTCCAAGGTGGCTTCAAACTAATGATAACTTTTCCCGAGTAGAACTGCATGGTTTTACTGACGCATCCGAGAAAGCATATGGAGCAACAGTTTATTTACGGGTCGAGAACGATAAAGGTCATGTGGAAATGCACGTTCTAATCGTAAAATCTAAAGTCGCTCCTGTACAACCAGTAAGTCTTCCCCGTCTAGAACTTTGCGGTGCTGTAATGTTAGCCAAGCTCCTGAACCATGTTAACCAAGCACTTGACAACAAAGAAATCAAGTCTTTTGCGTAGACTTATTCCACTATAACACTTTCGTGGTTCCGAGCACCGCCAACCAAATGGGATACCTTTGTTAGGAATCGAGTTGGAGACGATCCAGCGATTGACCGCCGTCAAATTTTGGAAACATATTCCCACGCAACACAATCCGGCAGATTTAGTATCCAGAGGTGTTCTACCATCGGCCTTATTGGATAATACGTTATACTGGAACGGTCCCGAATTTCTCCGTGAGACATGGAACTTTGAGTATCCGATACAACCAACGATAAATGGTCATTAGGTTGAGCAAGGCGTTCAGCCAATCAATGATCTTTTACATCGGTCATCTGAAATCAAAAAACTTATTAGAATTGTGGCAATGGTCTTACGTTTCACAGATAATACCAAAAATGTTATCCCTAACTGCAAAACTGGATCGATGTCACCAAACGAACTCCATCATTCTTCCAACATATTGATGGAATTAGCTCAACTGGAGATGTTTCCTGAAGGTATATCGAAGTCGAGAGGCATGGCATCATTGAATCCATTCATTGATTCTCACGGAATCATTCGCGTCGGTGGAAGACTTAAAAATGCCAACTTATCGTACGACCAGCAGCATCCAATAATTTTGGAACCTTCTCACCATTTCACAAAATTGATCCTTCACGAAGCTCATGAAAAGACTTCATGGAGGCATTCAGCTGATGATTAGGTTTCTTCGAAAACGATACTGGATTTTTCAAAACAAGCGAGCAGTCAAAAAATATATTCATGGGTGTACGATTTGCTATAGGTATAGAACCAAACCAGCTCAATAGTTGATGGGTGCATTGCCAGCGGCCAGAGTGACAATTTCAAGACCATTTAGTCATGCGGGTGTTGATTATGCTGGTCCGATTAGCATTCGGGCTTGGAAAGGCCATGGAGCCAAAGTCTATAAGGGCTACTTAGCAATTTTTATTTGCCTAGCAACAAAGGCGATTCACTTGGAAGCAGTAAGTGATCTTACCACCCAAGCCTTTCTTGCTGCGTTTCGTCGTTTTGCATCTCGACGAAGAGTCTGTAGCCAAATTTACAGTGATTGTGGCACCAATTTTAAAGGTGCTGAAGCGGAATTACAACGTCTTTTGAAGAACGCCAAACACGACTGGAAAGAAGTTGCTGACACTCTAGCATCAGAAGGAACAAAGTGGAACTTCATTCCGCCCGCTTCTCCCCACTTCGGAGGATTATGGGAAGCCGGTGTAAAGAGTGTGAAACACCACTTTAAACGAATCGTGGGAAATGGGACACTAACGTTCGAGGAAATCGCCGCTCTTCTATCTCAAATCGAAGCGTGTCTTAATTCGAGACCTCTATGTCCTTTAACTGAAAACCCCGACGATTTACAAGCATTGACTCCAGCACACTTCTTGATCGGTACAGAAATGCATACAATTCCGGAACCAGACCTCGTTACTGCAACAAAAACAAATTATGTGGACCGGTGGAAAAACATCCAATTGAATTTACAAACCTTTTGCCAGCATTGGCAAGTCGAATATTTAGCGCGCCTACAACAGCGATCAAAATGGCTCAAACCACAACCTGAACCCAGAATTGGAGATTTGGTATTGGTAAAAGATGAGCGTCTTCCTCCAGCAAAATGGAACTTGGCCCGGATTCTGGAAACATATCCCGGTCAAGACAATCTCACCCGAGTTGTCAAATTAAAGACCCAACAAGGCGAATTTAAGCGGCCAATAACAAAACTTTGTCCTCTACCAATCAACATAACTTCATCATTCGCAAAAAAACATACATAATTTCATCATTCGCAAACACACACACATAACTTCATCATTCGCAAACAAACATACATAACTTCATCATTCGCAAAACACACACATAACTTCATCATTCGCAAACAAACATACATAACTTCATCATTCGCAAACACACACACATAACTTCATCATTCGCAAACAAACATACATAATTTTATCATTCGCAAACACACACACATAACTTCATCATTCGCAAGCAAACATACATAACTTCATCATTCGCAAACACACACACATAACATCATCATTCGCAAACACACACAAACTTAAAATAATTTACATTAAAGAATTATCGATTTCATCTAATTCACATTATCGAATAAAATAAATTATATTATTTAAGCCGCCGAAAATAATGGACTTTGCTCATTTTTCTGCACGAAAACACGCTCATTTTCTCCGAAAAAAAACGCTCATTTTTAAAGAAAAACACGCAAACAAAATCGAAGGTAACGAATTTGCTCATTTCAATCGAAACACGCAAACAAATAATATAACAGAAATTAATTCGCCATGGTAAATTTCAAAACACCTACAATCTAAGCTCATTTAAATTTAAATCGCTTAATATTTTAAAACCAAATCAATTTATACAATTTTTCAATAAAATCAACATTGACATCGAAATCAACGATATTGATAAAATTATCACAAAACTGTGTCGATAACAATAACGATGAAAATATCGATAATATAAAATTACGTTGCACATCTTTAACAAGCTGCACATTTTTAACATGAATACCACAACATTTAATTACCATTTATGTCAATATAAAACGATATAATTACAACAAATAATATGAAATTTAACTCACCTGAATCATTTCCCAAAACTGCAGCCAAAAATTTGGTTTTAATTTTACACTTTTATAATACCTAAAAACCAAACTTAAAATTACACTCAACACTTAGCACAATACAATGCAAAACCAAACAGCGTAATCACTGGCATTTTCCATTCATAAAACGCAACCAAGCAATTTGTTGTTGTTTGCCTCCTTCTTCATGCTTACTCGACGTTATCAGTAGAAACAATGAATACGATCTACATAGGCAATTTACTAAGATTCAGGATATCGATGAAGTCCAAGTTATCGATTAACTTATGTTCAAATGTTGATACAAATTTCAATTTTTTTTATTGATTAATGTGCGAATTCATACTAAATTGTTTCTTTTCATGTTGAAGAAGACAAAACGCAATAACCAGCCATTTTCTACATAGTGCAGCACTTCAAAGGACTTAACAATCCACCAATTGTCTTTCGCCCGGGGAAAATGTTGAACGCAATTAGCAATGCAATTGAAAGCAGCACATGTATCCGGTTGAGAAATCAACAAGGCATTCTTAATTCTCTACCATAATTCAAAAAGGTTGGGGAAAAATTGGTTTTGCTGGTGTTAATCGGGAAGGTGAACTCTGGTAAGCGGTAGTCCCATGTTCGGTAGTTTTCTGGAACGTATTGAGCTATCATTGCCTTCAGGACTCTATTTACCCTTTCTGTAGGGTTTTCTTGCGGTGTGTAGGGGCTGTCAGCATTTGTTTGGTGCCAATCTCGCTCAGAAAGTTCCGGAAATGCTGTCTAGTGAACTGGGCGCCATTATCTGACAGCAGGTTGCGGGGAATTCCGAAGTGGTAAATTATCCTCTCCCTCATGATCTTTATAAGCCCTTCAGAAGTTGCTGCTCTCATTGGTATGGCTTCTACCCACTTGGTAAATATATTAAAGAATACTAGTAACATTGTATTCCATTTGTGGACCGTGTGGAATGGTCCCATAAAATCTACACAGACAGTGTCCCACTGGTTTTTAACTTGAAAGGTGTGCATTACCCCCTGGCTTTGTCTGGGGTGCCTTATACTGGTTGCAAGTAACGCAGTTGCTTACATACCGCACTACGTCTCGGGCTATGTCTGGCTAAAAGTATAACTTTCTTATTCTGGAAACGGTCTTCCCCACTCCTAAGTGGGGACTGCATCATGATTTTCTTGGAATATCCTTCCTCGCTCTTTCGCTAGAACGTACCATTTCCATTGCTGGTCATTTTGTGCCAGCGGGTGCGCGGCAAATTTCCTGTACAATAAATCCCCTTGCATATGGTAATCGGTAAATCTCTCGGGGTTCTTTTTCACCCTCTCGATCAGGAGTTGAGTCCAGTCGTCCGCCCGATAGTCCATTATCAAACATCATTTTCTTGCATGGGTAGAGTATCTCTAGACAGCGTACCTGCCACCACGTTCATCGCCCCTCGCGGTATTGATTTTCGAAATCGTATTGCTGTAACTCGATAGCCTACCGCGGAAGTCGACCGGACGGATTTTCTAGCGTATGTAACCATTTCAACGACTGGTGGTCTGTTATGACATTGAAATGATACCCTTCTAAATACGGGCGCATCTTGCGGATCCCACATAAATAGGCTAAGAATTCCTTTTCGGTTACTGAATATTTTTTTCCAGGTCAGTCAGTGTTCGACTTGCATATACGAGTCGCTGCCCTATGTATTTTGTGATAAAACTGTCCCCAATCCGTGTTGGCTAGCATCCTCTTCGGAGGATTTACTAATTATGATGATGTATTCCAGGTATGAAAATAGGTAGGAGTCTAGACCTGGTCCCAACACTGAGTTTAGCATTTGCTGAAATGTATCCACAGACGAGTTTAGACCACATGGTAATACTTTCCATTGGTAGAGGCCGCGGCGGGAACTGTGAAAGACGTCGCTGGTTGAAATTCCGGCGCAAGCGGAATTTGCCAGTATCCGTGCTTTAAATCTCTTGTAGAAATGACTTCTGCCTGTCTTAATTTGTCTAGGATAGCCATTATCTGAGGAAGTGGGTAAGCATCCATTATTGAAACCTCGTTCAGCTCTCGGAAGTCAACGCAAACCCTCCAAGTTCCGTTTTTCTTTTTCACGAGGACGATTGGCGAACTGTATTGGCTGTTTGACGGTTCTATCTTGCCATCGCAGAGCAGCTCATCAATTTCTTCGTCGATTATCTTTTGCATTGCCGCATTCCTAGGGCAATAGCTTTGTCTGAACGGTTCGTTGGTCTTAAGGCGCATACCGTGTACTGCGGCATTAGTTGTGTTCGGCAATTCTTCAAACTTCGGTAGTTCTTGGCTTAGCAAATAGTCAAGGAGGATTTGTTGAGCTGCTGAAAGTGGTTTGCTTCCGAGAAGGCATAACTGATCTGACAACTCGATCCCTGGATTTTGCTCAGGCCTAAATTCTTCGCCCCCTATTGTCATAGCGAAACCTATTTTCTCGAGAAAGTCCATGCCTAGCACTACTGCCTCTGTTAGTTGTTTTATATAGGTAACTTCTCCTTGGATTTGTTGGGCACTGCGGCCCCGTTCGCCATATGCACGGTATGAGGCAAGTTGTTTACTGGGGTTTTGATCTTTTTCAGAAGCCGTCGAACTGCATTACCTATGAATGACTTGGTCCACGAGTGTCTACTTGAGCCAAAAAAGGGTGCTCGTAAAGTACTATCGTGGATCTATCCATATACTAGGTTTGGACCGGTGGTGGCTGTGGAGTTTGCTCTCCTTGTAAGCATCCGTGATGCTCGATGCTTCTTCCATGTACGGTTTCCGGTACAATAGCCATACCGCCCTTTTCATGCTTTAGCTGATCTGCTCCCCCAGGCGCTGCTTTTATTTTGTAGGTCGGTGTAGCCTCGTTAGGGGTAGTGGTCTGAGAAATTTTAAGTGTCGAATCTTGATGAGCGCGACAGGAACAATCCTTTGTCAGACGCCCGTCCTCCCAACAATAAGAGCAAAACATGCGAAATTGTCGGCGGCAGTTATCCTTGGAATGTCCCCTTTGTTTGCAATGCAAACAGTGCGTCGCTCGGTCGTAGCTGTATGTCGGTGCTGCGGAGAGACGACCAGAGGTTTCACGTATCATCCTCGGGAACGACTTTGGAACAGGATTAACATTACATGGCATCTGGTTTCGGCTTTCATTCTGAATATGCTCGAACTCCTCCGCTAATGTGGCTAACTCTTCCAGCATTCGAAAATCCTTGCGTTGGATGTAAAGATGGTACTCTGGTCGTAGTCGATCGTAAATTCGGTCGATACTGTCTTCTTTTCGCATCGTTGGACGCTGGTGGATCAGGTATTGCGTTCCTTGGATAAAATATTTTGCCTTCTCTCGGGCCTGCCTCTTTTTGGTGATTTCTTCCTCCATTTTTTTTATAAAACAGGCAGGCAGGAAATAAACCAGGAACGCATGGTGAAAATCAGGCCAGGATTTGAAGTTGTTTCTATTTACCATTCTTTCTAATGTCGTTCCCCTGAATATTTCCGGCAGTGTGCGCAACATATCGTCTGGGTGAATCTGACAACATTCCGTAAGTTCCTCCAATCGCATCATAAGCTCAAGGGCATTTCCTGAGGAATCGAACTTGAGTCCCCACTTCCTCACAACGATCATTACTTCGGCCTCACGGCTTAGTAAGATCTTTTCACTATGGTGAGCTATGGGCGGGTTAGGATGCGGAACTCGGTATGCTTCTGTTGGGCGCGGTGCATTCGAAGGTGCAGGCTCCCGTGTTACTCCACTCGGGTTATATAACCTGAGCAAAATACCATTCCCTATAATCAGGTAATTTGGTTAACCGCTCATACTCAGCCGTGTCTAGTTATACTGTAGCGGGGTGCATGCACGTGGCAGACATGGTAGTATGGGAAGTAGTAGACGTATGTAAACCATGAGATGCTACGTGCGGTACAGGAAAATAGTAGTCGGTGTACAACAGCCGATCTGGCCCTTTGCCACCCTCGGTACCCATTGCGGCGCTTGTGGTTTGTAGGCTGTGAACCTCTGCAGAGTATTCTCGTTCTAAAGCGAGCTTTTCTACTTCTTCACAGAAATTTTGCGTGGATTTCCTGGTGCGCGCTTCACTTATGTGGCTGCCGAATCTGGCACGGAGTACGTTCATCGTGCCTTCGGTATAAAATCAATAGGCGGAACCGATAAAATCGTCGGCCGAAGTCGGTTTGACACGTCATCAAATATCGCGTGATTTACCATACTTTTCTTTCTCCTTTTGTTTTGCCAAGATGCCAAGTAAGGCATTTGTTAATGGCAACCCACCATCAAGGTTCCTGTTCGCCATCCAACATTTGCCTTCAGTGAAGATCTTACTGATATGACTGTTATTACATATATATAATTTACCCATACTCCGCGCTGGTTATTGTTGTTTTGGGAAGGGAGGTGTTAGTCGGTGGTTGGTTGGCGGTGTTGTTTACTGATCAGTTGTTGATCACTGCTTGTCGTATGTTTTAATAATTAATTGCCAGGCACGTAGCTAGGTGGTTGCATTTGTTGGGTGTTCGTCTATTTGGTCAATTTAAATCTGTATGGTACTGGAACAGGTGCGCAGGTAGGGAGGGCTCGTGGAAAGGTGTGCTTTTTGTCAAAGGCTGAGGTTTTGCTCGCCGGTATGCAAATGTTCAAACTAAAGTAGCATGGAACTTTCGTTTCCAGTCTATTGTGTCCTCATTTTAATCCAAAGTCTTCGATTAGTTTATTCTTACAAAATATGACTTTATTTTTCTTTATTCCAAAACTTAAATTAACAATACATTGACTTGATTCTTAATGTTCCAAAATCTTACTAAGTGCTCCAAATATCACCATTATCCCTTCGCGGTCGTATGCTCATTTCACAGCTACAAGTTAATTTGATCTGTGATCCAACCATGGCCCCTTGGTATGTCATCTGGCTTAGTACGGCTTCTGGTTCTCACATGGTCCGATCTGGTATAAAACAATGGGCGGGCCCGGTAGAATCGACAGCGGAAGCCGGTAAAATCGACGGCCGGACCCGGTAAAATCGACGGCCGAAACCGGTAAAATCTACGGCCGAAGCCGGTAAAATCGACAGGCGGACCCGTTAAAATCGACGACCCAGCCCGGTAAAATCTACGGCCGAAGCCGGTAAAATCGACGGCTCAAACCGGCAAAATCAACGGCCGAAGCAGGTAAAATGGACGGCCGAAGTCGGTAAAATCGACGGGCGGACCCGGTAAGACCGACAGCCGAAGCCGGTAAAATCAACGGCCGAAGCCGGTAAAATCAACGGCCGAAGCCTGTAAAATTAGCGGCCGAAGCCGGCAAAATCGACGGGCGGGCCCGGTAAAATCGACGGCCGAAACCGATAAAATCAACGGCCGAAGCCGGTAAAATCGACGGCGGCAAAAAATCGACGACCGAAGGCGGTAAAATCAAAGGTCGCAGCCGGTAAAATCTACGGCTCAAACCGGCAAAATCAACGGCCAAAGCCGGTAAAATCAACGGCCAAAGCCGGTCGGATATTAATGAGAATGTTTGTTCAACCCCTTACCACTGGTGGGGGGAAGTCTAATATTAAATTTACCTGAACCTGATTATTATGCTGGTCAACAAGTGCTGACTTCCGAGTCTAGATGACGACTGACTATTTCCATTACCTTCTTGCTGAACTAAATGTAAGCTGTAAGGTTGCAAGGTGTAACTTAACATTGAGTGGCCTGCTGTTTTCCAGGTCATCAAATATCGCGTGATTTACCATACTTTTCTTTCTCCCTTTGTTTGTATTTGCCAACATGCCAAGTAACGCAAGGGCGCCACGAGGACGGGGATTGTATACCATTTGTTACTGGAAACCCACCATCAATGTTCTTGTTCGCCATCCAACATCTGCCTTCAGTGTAGATCTTACTGATACTTACACCACTAACAGAAATGGGCGACAGGTGAATCTTCACCATATCGCACAAAGCTGCGACTTAGGTCAGGGAAACAACTACCGTCGGGGAGAAAACAGCGGTGATACCCCCGACTCACAATTCAAGCCGATGTGCACCGCGAGACGAATAAGCAATATCGTTCTCTGTCAAAATTCCCCTCATTCCCAATAAAGAGCCTCGAATTCCTTTTGATGATGCAAATTACAGAGATCTCATAATAGATACTGGAGCTGAAATTAGTGTTTTGCAAAATACTTACAATTCTCCCATGCCAACTAAGGACATGATATTCTCCACAATGGGTGCAACTAAAGCAATGACCTCCAGACAGTGGCGATTCCTGGTCTTCAGTTCTGGGTTGGCTACGAAATATCCTTTAATCAAAGCTAAACGTAATAAAAACAAACAATTTTATTTTTTTGCGTTATTTTTTTAATTAAAAACTTTTTTATTTATATAAAAAATCAAGTCGTCGCTCTATTTTCAAAAAAATTTCAAGGACTTGCTCATAAAAGCTTTCACTTTTTTCATCTCCGACAACATTTCTTTTTCTATTGAAATAAGAGCTAAGTTGCTCAATCTTTCCTGGACGTGTGTGCTTCTAGGATTCGTCTTTATTCTTTTCAACGCAGAAAAAGTACGTTCGACTGAAGGGTTGTAGCTGGAATGGTGCAGATAAGTTTTGAAAGTGAATAGACTTGTTCAAAACTTCCATAAATATTTTTGGACTCCAACCAGAGAAGAACGTCATATGGAGTCAAAGTTTTCGCCATTGTTGATGTAATTTCCGGCAGCTTAATTTCGGTAGAGTTGGCATACAATATGGTCAATTCGTTTTTCAGTTGACTGAATTCAAATATTTCTGGGTAGCATTCAATCAGTCGTTTTATCAAATCATCTGGAAAATTTTGATTTTGGCGATATTCTAATATTTTTTTGCCGTTCAACAGATTGAAAAACTTCAATTTTTCAATAGATGAAAATCTCTCGGAAACCTGCATGCTTAGGTTGTCAATTACTTCGAAAAATAATATCTTGAATTTCATTTCGTTTGAAGACAATTCTTCGTTTCGAACTACTCTTTTTTCAGCGATTAATTGAACAATTTCGATGGTATACTGCCAAAATTGAACAAACCCGTCTTCTCGCATTACTTTAAACACATCATGGATTTTTTGAATTTGGCCAGCACAAAAAACTATGTCTAGATTCGGATTCTGCAAGACGTTAAAAAGAATATAGGAATGGGAGTAAACTTTAGAAAAAAACATTCAATAAGAAAACGGTTTCGAATTTTTTCAAGAATTTTATATATCCGAAAGCTGCCATTTTGTCATTCGGTTCCCAAGTGTTTTTCTCATCTTTATATATATTCTGAAAATATTCCACCATATCCTGTCTAAAAGGATGCACGACATTGATAATTCGAAAACTAAAACACCATCTGGTTGTGGCTAAAGAATGAACTTTCCTTTTTAATAATTCTTTGACTGCAAATGTTCTTTTTGAGGAATGGGATGCAATAGTTGCAATCCCATTTAGGGTGCTAAAGAATATTCTACATTCCCTTATGTTGTTTAAGCCTTGTGAAAGTACCAAATTAAGTACGTGAGCGTAGCAGTAAACAAATAAAACTCTTGGACAAATTTCTTTGACCTTAACTTGAAGTCCATTTAAATGCCCACTCATTACGCAAGGTCCGTCGTATGTCTGGGCTACTAACTTATTTTTGATATCGTACTTTTCAAGAAGGATTTTTATCAATCTAAACAAATCATCTGCAGTTCGTCCAGCGCTGACATCAATAAAGCCGACAAAAACTTCATTATATTTACCATTTAGGAAATACCGGAAAACCACAGACAATTGTGACTTCATTTGGATGTCAGATGTCTCATCGAGCATTATGGCAACAAATGTTGCTTGTTGTAATTGTTTGGTTATATATGAGCTAAGTACCTCTCCAACCGCTTTGATTAAATCATTCTGAATCGCCATTGATGTTCCTCGATTCAAAGAAGAGCTGCTCTGATCATGACATCTAAATGGTAACTCTTGATTTGCAAGGAAACATGTAACGTCAATTAAACGCTTCAGGACATCACGATTTTTCTGTACTTTAAGATTATGTTGGCTGTTTAAGTTTCTAAACTGAGAGCTAAGAGCTTCATCAATCCTGTTCTCACCAAAACTCGACAGCTTAAGCACACATTCTAAATGGGAGTTCGTCTGTTTGTGCTTTTTTTTGAAGTGATTGCAAGGTGTTGAGATTTCTTAAACCTGTTGTACTCCACACAGAATTAGTACGGGAGAAAAGTAAACGAGGCCAACAGAACAGTGCAATTTTATTTTCACACCCTGCTAACCATGAATAAAGTGATAATTGAGTAGTATTAAGACTTGGTATATACTCTCTTTAAAAGTCTTTATGCGTTGTTTTTAAACTCCCCAATTTAGGACAATTGTGAATGAAAATAAAAACGAAATAGTGATGTATGAACGAAACAAATGTTTTTTCTTTTCCAACATATACTGCCCAAAACCTATCTCATATTTCAAATTTTACAAAAGTGGTCCTGCACAAAAGTAAAAATTAAAAGCGGTCTAACTTTAACTTTTGTAAAATTTCAAATATCAATCCTAAGAGCAGTATGTTGAAAAAAAACATTTTTTTACTTTTGTGTTGAATGTGTTAAGGCTTAATAAGTTTGCTGAATGTAGTTAAGCCTTAATAAGATTTGACATTTAAAATGGCAATTTGCCAATAAAGAATGAGCAAGTTCATTTTTTTTTGTAGAATGGCATAATTTGGAAAATGGCGTCAAAACAGTGTTTATGCATAGCCATATTAATGGAAGCATTTTATGCCAAATTCTCTGTGCCAATATTTTGTTGGCTAAAATATTGCCAGTATTTAGAGCGTTTACACGAAAAAAAGCAAAATGGCTATAATTTGACACATAAAATGCAATTTGCCATTCGTGTAAATCTGGCATAAGACAATAACATGTTTTTTTCAGATTTGTTGACTCTTCTACCTCCAGCATCTCCCTTATTAATGATTCTAGCTTAAATAGAAAATAACCTTTTTATAGGCAATTTAATTTGCTCTTAAAAAGGTAGACATTTACCCCCCCCCCCCACTTAGGTTCAGTTCGTGGTACATGGGCTGGGACTTAGGGTATGTTATATCTGGAGGTAATGCCAGTAGCATATACAAAAATAATCAAGAGAGCACTATTTCTTGCAAGCACAACTATTTCGTTGACTGGCCTATGAGAGGCATGCTAAATAATCTATGAAACCCAGCAAAGAGCAAATGATATTTTCTTATTTTAGAATGGAAATGTACCTATTTAAAAATGCATAACATGTCTCATAATTCATGAAAACCATAATTCAATCATCACGTAGGTAGGTAAATATATAAAACCAGTGTAACGAAAAAATGTCCTGGTCACACGAAGGAAGTATTCGGCAAAAGTTCCACTACCCAAATTTGTTATTTTAAACTAAAACTATCAAAAATTGTTTAAAAAAAATTTAATTACAAAGAAAAAAATTAATACTTAAAATTAATTTCATAACTTGGTAGTTTTATTTTTTCTTTTGTCGTTTTCTTATTTGAATTTTCTTCTTATTTATATAAGGTCGATAAAAAGAGATTTTGGTTTTAGCTTTATTGATACCTCACCACAAATCCACCAAAATTAAGACTGAGCACAACCCCCAAAAAAAAATTCTGCCGTACGCTACTAACACATACCCCACCACCACCCGCCCATACACATCATTTTGTATAGATTATTTCTATGAAATCGCACTGTAGTTATGTACCTACGTATATCAAAAGTAAAAAGCATCGTCGAAATTACGAAATCTATGCTCGGTAGGTAGGTAATCTAAAATTATTTGTTTTCAATATAAAAAACCGCATTTTGCTGGACTAATTTTGTATGGTAAAAAACTTATATGAAACACATTGACACATATGTGTTGATATTTATGCATAGGTACAAAATCAAATTTTGTGGTAACAATTAAATTATGTTTTAAAACACGCAACGTATAGGTTTTATCTATACCTATAAAGCTTATTTATTTTAAGAAAATAGTTTTTGATAATAAATTTAAAGGAAAGTTCATATTCAAATTCGCCTATAAAATACTGTGACATGAAAAATTTTAATTTTAATTACATATTTGGGCTTTTTGTCGTTCCGCCACACTAATAAGAACTTTTGAACAACAAACTATTAAAATAGTTGAAAAAAATAAAATTAAACAGATTCATTGACCACTTTTTTGCCTTTAAAATGCTTGTAAATATTAAAAATGTACCACTCACGTCGAAAATATTAAAACGTAAGTTAATTTAGGATAGTTTTTTTTTTAATTAATTACGCCACTAAAAATAAAACTATAATTCAAGTTTCAATAAAAATGCATTCAAACAGAACATTCATTGACTGAAAATGATTTTTTAAACATAGGTAGGTATGTTGGTGTTAGGTTCAATCCTCGCGACAAACGACCAAGCAGTAAACACACACCATATATTTTTTCTCGGATTTTTCTACCCAGGTAGAGCAAACCATATCCCACAGCCACAATCCCAATGAATTTTTTTCTCATATTTTTCTCCACAGGTTCAGGCTTGCCAGATTTTTATAAGCTTATATCGCAATTTAAAAAAAAGGGATATATCGCGCAATATGGTCTCTGGCAATCTGGCAGCCTGCCTGGTGTTCATGATTTTCGCACTGAAACTGTCTCGCTACAAACGACCAAGCAGAAACACAAACACACAAGAAAATTCTTCTCGCATTTTTCTGTTGGCTCTTATTATTAGAGCCAACTTTTGTAGATATTTATTTATATACTGCTGGGAAAAATGGTGACTGTGTAAAAAGATTCAACCTAAGGCAAACAAACACTGAACCAGCTTAATAAACTCCAGTACTTTCTGGATGGGTACCAACATCTAACTCCGCAAAGACACCAAGAGAGCCGTGACCAAATCGGTTTCCAGTAAACTTCAAAGTTTGGAGGATAATCTAGACGAGATAGTTTTGGTATCGTCAGATGAAATTGTTTTTGTAGATAAAGCCAGGTGTAAAACTAAACTCAAAAATACCACTAAAGAAACGTTAAAAAATAATATAACAAAACAAATAACATTGCAACTACGATCTCAACGGATCCTGTAGATACCTAAATTTCAAAATGGAAATTTAAGAAACAACGACATAGTGGTTAAAAAACAAACAAATCACACTAGCCGTCTACTTATAATTGTCCACGCTTTCCAAAATGCGATTAAGATTCTTCTGATAAACACATTAGACACGGAACAAAATATTCATCTCAATACAAAAAATTTAGAGTGGGACGAACTTAATAACTTCGAAAAAATCGAAGAAGAAACGTTCAAAGATTCCTTAAAAAAAACGATTACGTAAATTAGGCTCACTAATTGCATTAGACCATTGCAATAATGAAGAAAATACGTCTATCTTAAAATTTTGTCGAGAATACAAGGATCTATTTCATATTAAAGGCGATCATTTGACGCATACCGAGCCTACACGACACAGGGTAATAACTCAGGAAGTTAGGCAACCATTGTTCATAAGACCTTACCTGCTCCCTGAAGGTCAAAACCCGAGATCCATAAACAAATTAATGAAATGCTGGAGGAGGGAATAGTACAATTAAGCCCCCTTTGCTTTTAGTCCCAAAGAGGTCTGACGCTTGGAGACGCCTATCCACTACCTAACATGACTGATATTCTAGATAATTTAGGTAGGTCAAAGTACTTTACGTCGCTTGATCTGGCGAAAGGTTTCCATTAAATCCTAATGGATGAAAAAGACAGAAGCAAAACATTCTGATACATTCCAAAGGCTTATGTATAACGTGCTTATGGGTCTACAAGGCATCGAATGCTTTGTGGACGTAGATGACATCGTCATCTATGGCTATGATCTACAAGATCACAAAAAAAGTCTTAAAAACGTCTTCGCGAACATCATTTGAAGTTACAACCCGAAAAGTGTCATTTCTACCTTGGACACGTTATTTCTGAAGATGAGATTTAACCATATCCAGAAAAAATTAAGGCAGTTAAATCAATTCCCCCATCGGGTAGGGGAACAAAAAAGAATATACCCGAGGTAAGACATGCATGTCGTAACAAGCGACTAAAATCCAACCTCCGTATACTGAGTGTGAACGTATACATAAATATGGAATGAGTAAGACAAATAGATACATTACCGCAGGTGGCAATCCAGGTTCACTGGAAAATCCACCCTCTTCGGAGGTTGGCTCTACGGATTCTGGGGAGAGCCAATTATTGCATTTAATAAATCCCTTCTTAAAAAAAGCCAGGGTTGCTCGATCACCTCCATCCCAATCAAGTGACAACGGTAAGAAGAGTTCGCCGGTAACGCCAGATGCGCACTCCTAAGATCATTTGTAAGCGCACCTTGGTACATTAGAAACGAAGATCTCCACAGAGATCTGCCCGATGTTGCCCGAAATCACAGAAAACTGCCTTCCGATCTGGTGCACTAAACGAGAATCCGCTTTAAAATCTCGGTATAAGCAGGAACTATCACCGAATAGTTACCTGCAACACGTTAATTAAATTCGTTAAAAATAAATTGCTAGATAAGTTTCAACTTAGTTGCAATCGGGAGGAGGAGGTGTTTTTAATGCAGTAAGAATCTCACACTCCTATGAGCACGCGTTTTTCGGTCCTCATAGAGCCTTTTGTATGTTTTACACCTAACCACGGAAAAAAAATTCCTGTACCAAAATAAAACAAAACACATTAAATCTTTCCTAGGTTTGGTAGGATACTATAGAAAATGTATACCAAAATTTTGGAGATCTGGCCAAACCTCTTACAAAACTATTAAAGAAAAATATAATTTTTAAATGAGACGCTTTTTGCGACGTATCATTTAGGAAACTGAAAAAGTTAATTATGACCCGTCCTATGCTCGTTTATCCCGACTTTAACCAAGAATTCATTGTCACCTCTGATGCAAGTGACATAGCATTCGGAGCAATACCTTCACAAGGTCCGATAGGAGAAGACAAGCCAATATCTTTTTCCAGTCGTACTTTAAATGATGCAGATACGCAGTATACAACTTCGGAAAAGGAGTTGCTTGCCATTGTTTACGCCCTACAACAATTCCGACCATACATTTTCGGAAGGAAATTTATAATCTGCACTGATCATAATAATTTATTATGGTTAATAGGACAATAAAAATTCTACATTAAGACTTTTACGCTGGCGTATTTTGATGGAGGAATATGAGTTCAAAATTCTGCACAAATCGGGCAAAAGCAATGTAATAGCTGACGCCCTCAGTCGCGTACGACTAACCAAAGAAGATGACAGCAAAGTACTGATAACGACAAGAAGTCAACAACGAACTATTAACACCGAAACTGAAGCCAATAATATCGAAACAAATCCGAAAGATTCCCATAGTATTCCAATCTAAAAACTTATGAAAAAACAGATTCTATCTTCTCAAACAATAAAATCTTAATTAAATTTAATTTAACTTTTAATCACTAAAGTACTAAACAAACTTTGGGGTCCGTGATATTTTTGTTTTTTTATGCCATAAAACAAAAAACAATTATAAAATCGTATTTAAAATTATACTTCTCCCTATCATAAGATCCCAGGACGAAGAACAATTAGAAAAACTATTTGAAAACTTTTTAAAACCAGACATAGGGCAGGTATTCACTATTTCACAAACAAATCCTTTTTGCTGTTACAAGGTATTTACCTTACCCATTCGCTTGAGAAATAACTCTGATCAACAAACTATGACCCACTGTCTACAAAGCATTATTTACGAGTACAAAAAATGGAAGCTAAGTAGTTAGCTATATCCTTACCACGTACTGGTAACAACCTAGATGATATCAAAAGGTTAATACAAAAAACTTTCGAACAAGAAAATATTACCATACACATTAATATTAATACAAAGATAATACTGAGCAATCCAGAAGATGTTCTAAGTCAATGGGCACCTAATATCCCTAACTTTTCCAATTTTGTTAAACTCTTTCTAAAACTCATCAGGAACTCTTGGTTGAAAAACATGCTCAGAACTCTTTTTCCCAAAAAAGTCCTTGCTGGGTCAAGTGAGCAAAAAAAAAACTTTTTTCGAATTTTAACACTTCTTTCGCCAGAACTATTGAAAAAATTATGAGGAACTCTAAAACTCTTTGTTTGCTACCGGGAACTCTCATTTTATATTTAATTTTAAACTATTTCTTTGCTATCTTTGCAGGACTATTCATATTTGTCCAACAATTCAAATGTCATCTTTTTTAACCTCAAACTTTGACAACAAAGCTATCTAAAAATATTTTAGTACGTGTTATTTCTACCTAATTATATTTCATTTCACCCATTTTTGCATACGTCACTGAATAGCTACATACATATATACATACATTTATACATACGTACTTATCTACAAAAATCACATGAATATTATGTATATTACACCTACTTTATAAAGTTATGTGCATACAGCATCTACCCAACCCACCTATATTTATATCCATATCCTTCACTTTCATTATTATATCCATATACGTATGTATATAGGTACATACGGCTCTCGTAACTTAGGTAAGGATATTATTAATCTATAATTTAGATTTAAATATACATTTGTAGGTAGGTACCTATGTAACTATTTCTTCAATCATTCATTCAACAATGCATTATACTAAGAATCAAGGCTTTACGCCTACTTAATGATAACTAGACTACCTAGCTACTAACAGCATTATTTGTTAGCTACAAGAGCAAGTTCGTACGACCCAGTCGTGCATTTTATTATTAAAAAGTAGTTTTTGAGGATTGTGTTGAAAATAAAGTTGCAATTTTTTAAGACTACTCATTGTTTCAATTTTTTTACTGTTTTTTTTTCATCAAAATCATTAAATTGAAAATTGCGGCGAAGCTCCAACGCGATTTTACCGAAAACCAAAATTTAGATTACTAATGATCGGCCCAACTCCCAGCTATGGTTACTAGATTGAATATGACGACAAGGGACAAGTAAGTGTTCAGAAAAGAAGACAACATAATTTTTTGAAAAATATCACAACAGAATCAAAAAGGTTTAGTTCCTTTGTTTGTTTTTGTTTGTTTGTTTCAATCCATTATTTATTATAAAAAACAATCACAAAAATTAAAAATTATAACTTAAATAAATTAATGATAAACAAAACCAACAAAAATAATTTACTTTTTCCAAAAAAGTTAAGAAAAAAACAAAAAGCTTAAAAACTCATAATATAAAAGGAACATGAATAGATAGGTACTTCTAATCTTAAAATTAATATAAAAAGTATACGATTTATATACTTACATACTTTTAGCTTGACTTGACTTTTTTCAATTAGGTTGCATTTAACTTTTAAATACAAACGAAAATATTTTGTTTTGTAATCAAAATATAACAAATAACAGATAGCAGGACATATCGCAAGATAAATTTAACGCGTGAAGTGAAATGTAGTTCATTGAGTGGATGCATTCAGCTTTGAAAGGATTTTGGGCTTCAAATGGCTGCGTTCACAGGGAATATTTTAAAGCATATTTATTGAAAATTTTATAACAGTTGCCACTTGAAGGCTTCCTTCTTTTTTAATTTGTATTAAATAAAAGGACAGAGGTTTTTATAGAAGGGACAAACAGCATATTTTTATGAAATTGGTACAAAATTTTAGATTAAGAAAAAATAAAGTTAGGGGTCTTAAGTTTAAGGATGAACCTTGGTCTCCTAGGTACTTTCTTTTAACAAACTAAGCTTGTAAATTTATAAATAGATAGCCATACGTAGGTATATATTCATACATATTTATAAATATATGTATATACCCATATATATATATGAATATATATACACATAATACTATATATATCTATATATGCACACACATACTATATATATATACATATATATATGTATACCTATCCCAACTAACATACTCTTCAGAGTTAAGCGCCCAAAATCTGACAAACATTCTTGTAAGCCTCTTTTAGATCCCAATACTATCCTTAGGGTTAATTTCTTGTTACGAAACTTAAATTATTTTCATAACGTTTTTTTTATAAGAGCTTAGCTCTCTACAATTTTCAAATAATTTAAATCTTATATTTAAAACAAATTTGCCTCCTTTAACAAGACTCCAAGACCTTAGAGTCTTATAAAAATCTTGTTATGAAATTTAAACGACTATTTACCTTCAATCAAGGTATACAAACATTTTATTACAGGATTCTAATAGCATTTGCAGTTTTCCAGTTGCCACAAGGAAATACAAAGTTAGTGGTCACACGCCCAGTCAGGGACGTAGTCGGGATTATTAAATGACTATGAATTGTCTGTTTAAATTTTCCGAAAAGTGTTTATTGTTCTAAAGGTTTTTTTCAAATATTTGAAAATGCAAGTGTTTCGAGACCAAAAATTAACACATATCAAATAGCGAAGCATCCAACATTTGTTTGTTAAGGGCTGTGGATTTTAGTAGACAATTGATCGTCGCCGTCGACTAAAATATATCATCAAAAAAGAAACATTTTTATAATTTTAATTATAATTTTTTGAATCATAATTGAATATTTCACGCTTTCAATGGCAAACAACTGTTATAAATTGGCATTCTTCTAGTGTCGTGCTATGATAAAAACAAATTCAGGTTTTACTTTTATAGCTGCGGCCCCCTTCCCTTACTACGTCAGTAATTAATAGTTCACTATATAGGTAACTTGTTACCTGGCTCGCTATTTTTTTAAATAATCCGATATATAATGAATATTCCCTTAAGAAGACTTAACGTTAACTTAGTAAATGAGAGTGAGTAAAAGTAGAGGAAACCAAACTATTATAGTGGTCGTATTGTAATTATTAAATGATTCTCTCATCTCAACAGCAGCCATATTTACGTACGCAGAAAATATTCTCCGAGTATTTTGAGAGTTACCACACATACAAAATGTGTATATGTTGAAATTAATTCTAAAACTTATTTATTTTAAAAACCTTTTTTTTAAACAATTTATGTGCATCATAAATTTCACAAACATAAATGGCAAAATAACAGCATTAACTGTAAAAGATTTTTTTCTGATCTCGATACAAAATATTTAACAATCGAAATGGGCATTACTTTAACTTTGCGATGTTTCTCTATTGAAATTTTTTGTGAGATGAAAACTATTACTTGGGTATTTCTGTTTCGTGACATAAAAATATCTACCAACAATTACATTTTGTCATTTGTGTAAATGCAGCATTAAGGCTCTTAGTGTCATATGGATTGCTTTTCAGATTTAATTTGACTCACAAGTTAATTATTATGCATTTAGGATAATATATTTTTCACTTTAATTTCAAAAATTAATTGATTCCCAAAAGTATGCAAGGTAACCCTATCCTTGATAAAAAGTATAAATTAAATAATTTAAATATCCATTATTTCGAAGGCGTTTTGTTTTTTTCGAGGTAAAATCTAAAAATTAGTAGATACAATTTCAACCGCATTGATTTTTAGCTCCCATATACGAACAAACAATTAAATAAAATAATGTATCGCCATTATAAAATAATGAATAGTTGACTTACAAAATAAATACTATCACAAATACATATCAAGCCCATCAGTTTTTAGCCATGACATGTACACGCAAAAACTTTAAAAGAGTTTGTTTATTTCAAAAAAACATTAATGAGAAAGATATAATTTTGTTAAGGTTTATTCTCTTTTCTCTTCTCATTTTCTCTATTCTCTTTTAGCAACTCCCATTGCGAGAAACGCTTTCTCACAACAAGATTTAGCAGAACTTTATTATAGTCATATAAGGGGTCTTTTTCACTATTCTATATCTGTCACCCCATAAGAAGAGTACAACTCTGTAAGGGAGTATCGAGAAGCTTTCATAACTAGGCCATTCAACGCTTTTAGCAGTATTATTATAATCTAGAAGAATTCTTCAAGTGTATTTTGGCTCCCTTAAATTAGTCTCATTAAGTTATTGGAGAACGTTATGAGAGGAAAAATGTTACTTGGGTGCTTTCACGGGAACGGCTCTTACTATTTAAAATTTTCCCAATGAACGATTATATGTAAACTTATGCTGCGATCGATAAATGGGCTGGACATTGTAGAAAAATGGCAGAATCTCAAGGTCGTTTACAAAAAGTCGTGAAAAAGCGCCTTAAATAGAAGAAAAATTCAAATTTTTTGTTAGAAACCGGAATTTCGAAGATTAGGTATGTAGTTAACAGATTATATATAATATACCCCGCTATTGATAAATAATAGGCTGGAACTAGTAACAAAATGTCAGAATCTTATAGTCGTTGATCAAAGTTCGGCATTTGCCCGGGCGGCATATTTGAAAACTGAGGACTAACAATATAGCTATGTCTTCGCTAAATAAACGGTGATTTTTTAAGAGCTTGGTTTTTGAAAATTCAAAAAAACAGAAACTTGTAAAACGTGAATGAAATTTTTATTTGGATCGATAAATCAATTTCTGCCATTTACTTTTTAAAAATAATTTCACTTAAATGTTGCCCGCGGCTACGCTTCAGGTGGTCCATTCTGAAGGTCCAATTTTGGCAAACTTTTTCACACATTTCACAATGTTGGCTTCCAAGGCAGCAATCGTGTTTGGCTTGTCCCCATAGACAATAGACTTAACATAGCCCCACAAAAAATAGTCTAACGGGGTCAAATCACATGATCTTGGTGGTCAATTGACTGCGCCAAAACGTGAGATCAACTGCTCACCAAATTCGCCTCTCAATTGATGCATGGTTTCGCGTGCATTGTGGCATGTGGCACCGTCCTGTTGGAACCACATGTCGACCGAGTTCAATTCTTGCATTTTCGGCAAAAAAAAATCTGTTATCATCGAACGGTACCTTTATCCATTGACCGTAACCCTGCGGCCTTCATCGTCCTTTAAGAAGTACGGCCCAATGATGCCGCCTGCCCATAAACCGCACCAAACAGTGCATTTTTCGGGATGCATTGGTAGCTGCTGAATTGCCTCTGGCTGCTCTTCACTGCAAATACGGCAATTCTGCTTATTCACGTATCCATTTAGCCAAAAATGAGCCTCGTCGCTGAAGACAATTTTGCGATAAAAAAACGGATCCTCATCCAACTTTTCTAAGGCCCATTCACCGAAAATTCTACGTTGTGGTAGGTGGTAGGCCTGGCTTCAATTCTTGCACCAGCTGTATTTTGTATGGCTTTAAACCAAGATCTTTGCGTAAAATCTTCCAGGTGGTCGAATAACACAAACCCAATTGCTGCGATCGGCGCCGAATGGACATATCGCGATCTTCAGCAACACTGGCGGATGCAGCAGCAATATTCTCTTCGGTACGCACTCTACGGATACGATTTGGTGGATTAGTGTCCAATAAAGTGAAACTGGTGCGAAATTTGGTCACAATGAGCTGAATAGCCTGCTCGGTGGGTCGATTATGACGACCATAGCTTGCGAAACACATTTTGCACAGAGCACGAATTTTGATAATAAATTTCAATAATTTGCAATCGTTGTTCAGGCGTAAGTCTATTCATGATGAAATGGCAAACAATACTGAATCGAAATGTCAAATGTTCGTGGAATTTGTCATGTGTGATCTGTCAAAAATATAAACGTCAAAAACCAAGTAGCAAAAAAATCACCCGTTATTTGTCTTTGTTTCCTTTTAATTAGGTAACAATATCAGAGGCAAATATATAAATCAGAAATTATTAGACTTAGGCATGGGCCAAACTGCTAGTTGTAATATCCGTTACTGCTACTTTTAAATAACAGTTATAAATTCCCGTTACTGAAATAAAAATTATGGAACAAAAATTGTCAATGAAATCACAATTTTAATAATCTATTTTCCACTACCATTTTTAAATGAATTACTCACCACTTTTCCATCTACATTGCGCTGTTTGGTTTGATCAAAATACAAATTTGGATATTTCAACTGTTATTTCAAAAACAGTCATTTTTGATCTAATGTTACCTCTCACTGAACACATCTTACTGAAATATTGATCCATCCCTATTTGTATGTGAAAATGTCAAAAATGAGAGTACATGTGCCAAATCTCAGAGACATTTTTCCAAATATGAAAACCGAATTTTTGTATTATGACAACCGAATTTTGACAACATGCGCAATATATTACCTTATTATGTGTTCTGTGCTCCATGCCTATATGATATAGGTACATATATTTTGTTCGTTGCATGTCCAAGCGAAAAAATCGTAGATACATACCTACCTAGTCATAAAAGCTAAAACCTAAACACGACGGAACATACAAACAAAATATCATCTCATATCGTATCTCGCTTCTCACATAGTCTAGCCCGTTGCTGAAAGTGCGTAAAATTGAAGGAACTGAAGAAATAGATAAGCAGGGAAAACAAAAGCAAGACAAAATATCGGAAGAAGACTGGCGAGAGATAAGAAATCTACTTATGTATTATGTCTATACTTCTACTTACCTAATATTCATTTTTCATACATCTGCTGCGTAACAAATTTTTTCTTTTCCGTTTTATTCATTTACAATGTACATAGTATGATAAAAAGAGTATGGTAATTTATCCTCTAAAAAGGAAGCACCTAATTTGTGTTAAATTAAAATGACCTATTTGTTTCTATAAAGAATATAACAAATAACTTTAGGAATGAATTTGAGTATTTGACAATGCTCTGTATAAATAAATAACTTTTTGAAAATTGGATATTAAATAATACTAAAATAAATATGTTTGTTATATTTCTTTCATTATGTGCTACAATATTTGCATGTTATCTTTTTCATTTTTTCTTGCTTCACTAGACAAGCACAGGCAGATATTATCCAACAGTCAAACATATTTTTTTTATTTATTTAATATGTTAAATGCTAACGTTAAAATTACTTAAATCTAAATTTAATTAATTATAATTATAACAAAATTTCAACTACTCAGAGCAAGAAAATTACTTACGTTTAAAGCTTTCACATTTAAAATTATCATTTGCAGAACCAATGACAATAGAGAATTTATTGAATTTTTTATTAACGGATTAAGACGACTATTAGCGCCATAGTTTGATCTGCTAAAAATAGTTCGAGGTGGTAAATTCTTTCTTAAGCTAGTCTGACTCATATTGAAACCTATTCGAACGAGAAGCGATGGACATAAAATAGATCCATTCATTACTCTAATTATGAAGCAGAACTGCAAGTACTGTCTATGACCAGAATGAGATGCGAGGTTAATCAATTGAAGTCTTAAAGTATATGGAGCTAATAACGGGTGATTTTTTTGCTACTTGGTTTTTGACGTTTATATTTTTGACAGATCACACATGACAAATTCCACGTACATTTGACATTTCGATTCAGTATTGTTTGCCATTTCATCATGAATAGACTTACGCCTGAACAACGTTTGCAAATTATTGAAATTTATTATCAAAATTCGTGCTCTGTGAAAAATTGGGTTTGTGTTATTCGACCACCTGGAAGATTTTACGCAAAGATCTTGGTTTAAAGCCATACAAAATACAGCTGGTGCAAGAATTGAAGCCAGGCGACCTACCACAACGTAGAATTTTCGGTGAATGGGCCTTAGAAAAGTTGGATGAGGATCCGTTTTTTTATCGCAAAATTGTCTTCAGCGACGAGGCTCATTTTTGGCTAAATGGATACGTGAATAAGCAGAATTGCCGTATTTGGAGTGAAGAGCAGCCAGAGGCAATTCAGCAGCTACCAATGCATCCCGAAAAATGCACTGTTTGGTGCGGTTTATGGGCAGGCGGCATCATTGGGCCGTACTTCTTCAAGGACGATGAAGGCCGCAGGGTTACGGGCAATGGAGAAAGGTACCGTTCGATGATAACAGATTTTTTTTTGCCGAAAATGCAAGAATTGAACTCGGTCGACATGTGGTTCCAACAGGACGGTGCCACATGCCACACTGCACGCGAAACCATGCATCAATTGAGAGGCGAATTTGATGAGCAGGTGATCTCACGTTTTGGCGCAGTCAATTGACCACTAAGATCATGTGATTTGACCCCGTTAGACTATTTTTTGTGGGGCTATGTTAAGTCTATTGTCTATGGGGACATGCCAAACACGATTGCTGCCTTGGAAGCCAACATTGAACGCGTCATTGGTGAGATTCAGGCCGAAATGTGTGAAAAAGTTTGCCAAAATTGGACCTTCAGAATGGACCACCTGAAGCGTAGCCGCGGGCAACATTTAAGTGAAATTATTTTTAAAAAGTAAATGGCAGAAATTGATTTATCGATCCAAATAAATATTTCATTCACTTTTTACAAGTTTTCTGTTTTTTAGAATTTTCAAAAACCAAGCTCTTAAAAAATCACCGTTTATAACTCTATCTAACCAGGGCAAAAGAGAAAATCTTTAAAAAATCTTTGTATACTTTCTATCCTATTTATATAAACAGAGTAGTATGGCGCCCATACAACGCATACCTTCACGAATTGGCCTGACAATCCTGCTTTTTAAAATTCCGACTTATTACTTATAAGCGACCGTTTAATCCCGCGAAGCTCGTTTTGGATTTTGATAAATGTTACACAAAAAACATTGCCTATGCCCAAACTCGATCCTACCCCAAATCCTATAATTGGCAATTAAAACAATAATGGAAAATAGACTAAAAAAATTAGTAAAACAGGTTTTTTGCTTCGTATTGCTCATAGTATACAATTACAATTTTATATCTACAAATGAATAAGATAATTGTTAATGGTTTACAGATTATTTTTTTTTCTCCCTTAACAGAATAGTATAAGATAATCTCATACTTTATTTTGATATTTTGTTGAACGTTATAATAAAAAATTCATTTAAAAAATTACTTGTTGCTTATTTTATTTTAATTTTCTTATTCGGTTTTTGTAAACAAAACTAGTTGTTTTATTATCGTAAAATAAAACGACTAGTTTTAATTGCAAAAGCCGGACTATAAGAAACGGGATTTTAATACACGGGATTATAAGAGACGTGATTATAAAAAGCGGTATTTTAAAAAAGCGGGATTTAAGAGAACAGGATAATAAAAAGCGGAATTTAAAAAACAGGATATTAAAAACGGAATTATAAAAACCGGGATATCGATCCTAACCCTATTACATTCATACGGGTCGGAATGATAACCTCCATTGTTCAAAAGTCGGTCAAAAATCGCACCATATCTGTAAAATCAATTTTATTACTTATATTTTCATTGCAAAGGGCGGCAAATTAAATGTTTGCCCAGGGCGGCCAAAAGGCTGGATCGGACCCTGCTTCCAGCCAGTACAAATATTTGAATATGTTATTTTATGCTGGCGTGAAGGAGCATCTAACTTTTTCAAATCAAGTTTTGTCGGTGAAATCAAGCAGAACTATTTTGGGGAACGATCAGGAACTATAGAACTCATGTGCATTGTACATACAATAAGATCTCCAAAAATTGAGATGTTAACTCTTGATATGCTAATTTCACGGACGCTTTCTATGTCAGATGCCGATTATTTTATAAGGATTTTTTTTTCGAGTCACATAGAGATTTGTTTTTATCAAAATATACAGGTATTTAAGATTTACTCTTTCCTTCTACAATTAGGTACCCTTAATTTTTGACTGAATAAAAGTTTATATGCAATCATCTAAGGCGCTTAATATCAAGTTTCAAAAAATCGATTCAGCGGTTTAGGCTGTACATCGATCTACAGACAGACGGAAACGCGGGACCCACTTTTTTCTGGTTTTTCATCATCGTAATGTCAAGTTAGATCAAAATCTCGAGTTCGATTTTTCTCGAAATGTAATACTTGCTCAGAGTACCTACTTATGCTCAATCTCAAGTGAAAAGTGCGACGTCTTAAAACAGAATTTTAAAAAATTGCACGGCTCATTTTTTTTTGATTTGATAATTTACACGCGCTCAAGGGATTATGATGTTACCCTTTATATGTTTTTTAACACAGCGAGGGCGTGAGAGAGAAGAGATAGAAAATAGGAAAGATGTGTGGCGCGATGTTCAGAGACTTGGGATGGTTGTTGGCTCAAATTTATCTCCAGGGTTGGCGGCTGTACTAATGCGGAGAATATACCTTGGCCTATTTATCTATGTCATTTAATTCGCATTATTTTGTGTATTAAGTTGTCATATTGTATGGGTATACTAGTTTACTCAATAGCATGCTGTTAGTGTTATGCTTGAACAGCATAGATGAGGAAGCAAGCAACTAATTTTAGTACAATTTTAGAATTAGTTTTAATGAAAAATAAGACGGCATAGACAATGGCAGGAATTGACCACGAGGTTGACAGGCGAGCACACATCTATCGCACCACGGCCACCCCAAAATTTTAAGTTGAGATTTGAGTTTTTGCTCATTTAAAAAGAATAGCAAAACATGAAGTTTATATTAAATAATGTAATATATAACATATAATAATAATGTTATAAAATAGTAATTGATCCAACACAAATTTTTACATAATGCCATAGAATTTTTTCAAGAACCTTTTTTTTTGTTTTGAAAATTTTACATTTTGAAAATGGATGGAAATTTTTTTTTTTGAGAAGTTATGTTTTAGATTTGTATTGTTAAATTCTTAAAAGAAATGTGTGTATAAAATGACGATTTTAAAAACGATTTTAAGAAAATATTTAGATGTTTATACAAAATCTTGTGCGATGCTATTTAACGTAAGAGCAAGTATATGCAACTCAGTCGTGCATTGTATTTTTATTGAAATGGTTATTTTCGTAAGAGAGAATTTCATAGTGTTCGTAGGTACGCATAATTTAGAAAAAACTACATATATTTTTAAATATCTGTAAAATTGTCCTCATACAGAACTTTGAAAATAATTAATTTTGAAAATCAGAATTTTGAAAACCAGGATTTCAACCCGCTCGTGAAAATCTACAATACTAAGTACATACATGGATAGGTACATTATAAGAATGAATGAAATCATTTTATGTATATGTTTTACGCCATAGAACGTTATAGTCAAATATCGATTCTAGTACCTTCTTTGGCGGGTTTGTAGGTAGGTATCTAAAATAGCAGACATTTCGTTTTATTAATGACATATTCCACTGAATCCACTATAGTTAAATATAATACAGGTAGCTATCCATACCGTCACTTAATCGTGGTTTTGGTTAAGTCGATAGGTGTACCTAAATTCCTATTTAAATTAAAAAAATAAACTTAAAATTAACTGGGAATGGTGCATACATATTTGTATTTCAAGATCGGCGTATAGGTAAGTATACCTACATATATACATTACATGTATATATATCTATTACCGTTGCTTGTATTTTTGTAGATAGAGTATAGAAGGTATGGTGATTTACCCCGCCACGGTTTGTTTTTAGATATGGATCCTGGTGTGCAGATAGGGTGTAGCGTGTAGATATGTATACCTATATAAGTATTTTTTGAGATTATTTCCGTTTCCATAATCGCCGCTCTGTTGTACCTGTCTAGGGTAAAAATGTTCCAATTAAACACACATTATAAAAATAATATAGTACAATACGGATATATGAAACTCGGAAAATCCAAGAAATTTCTTTCTTATATGGGAGTTTTTCTTATATCCAAACATCGGATATAAGAAAGAAAATTTCTGAATTAAGAAAAACAGATATAAGAAAGAAAATGTCTTTAAAAAAACTATATGATAAGGAAGCTATTGTGTACACCTGCAAAATTTTATGAAAACAAAGTAGGACATACAAACTTTGTATACATAATTAATGTATGTGCATATAAGAACTTTATCTATAATATTTTGTTAAGATAAAAGCTTTAATGTAACAAAGTAACAAAAATATACTCTTCTTCAGCAATTAAAACAAATAAAATAAATATGTAAGTCTTTTCTTCAAATAAATAAAATTCAGAAAATATTGTGAGCCAATGCAATTATGGTTGATACATATCTACATATAAATGTACAGGAACTATTTGGTATTATAGGTAGTAATCCTTAATCATTTATCGTCGGAACAAAACCAGCAAAAAAAAGTAAAGCGCAAATGTCCGATCACATTTGTTTACCTTGTTGTGCGACTTTGTAACTTGGGCTTTCTCTCTATGAATAGAAGTGAAATCAATATTGTTGTTAGGTGTAGTGAATCTACATCCCAGTGCAAAAGTGTCTGTTTTATCCTACAAAGGTGCAAAAATATCAGATTCATAACGGTAATAACTTGCAGGCAAACACAAACAGCTACAGAGATATGCCATTTTGTATTGCTCATCTGTGGTCAGAACATTCGCGGCCTTTACGATTTTCAGCTGTCATTCCTTTGGAAAGTGGGAATTTGTAATCAATGTCTTAACACAAAGATGCATATTAAAAAGGTTTTGGCACAGGTTTGGCGCCAATTATAGCTTTCATTGAAACTCATCATTGAAAACTTTGACCATCAATTCTGAGGCACTTAAACAAATAAAACTGATGTCGTTTTGGTACCAAAATGAAGGTAATAAGATATATAATATTTTTTTGTCAAAAAATATTTTATTTCCTCTACCGCTTTCTTGTAAACTACACTTTTGATTTTTCAATGATGGAAACCATTTTCAATGAACCGCTGACATCATTGAAAAATCACTGGTGAGTTTACAAGAGATTGGTAGAGAAAATACAATATTTTTTGAAAAAAAAATATTATATATCTTATTATCTTCATTTTGGTCAAAACGAAATCAGTTTTATTTGCTTAAGTGCATCAGAATTGATAGTCAAAGTTAGAGCAAATAAAATATTTTTTTGACAAAAAATTACCTTAATTTTGGTACCAAAACGACATCAGTTTTATTTATTTAAGTGCGTCAGAATTTATAGTCAAAGTTTGCAATGATGAGTTTCAATAAAAGCTATAACTGGCACCTAAGAATTGATTTTGGTGTGTAAGAAAGGCTTTCTTATAACAGTTTTTTTCTCATTTATAATTTCAAAAGCAATATAAAGAAAAGGCACGGTGTTTCTCATTGCGTTTCTTATAAGCCAGTTTTTTCTGTCACCTCTGCAACACAAGGGAAAACGAGGACGTGATGCACTTTCTTGGTTCCTGCCCCATCCTGAAAGAAATAAGGCGATACCATTATGGAGTCAATCTGATGAATATTGAAGATGTAAAACGTATCCTCAACGGCAGTGAAAATTGGGGAAAACTTGCTTCATATTGCTACACAGCTCTCAAATATAGAACAAATATTATTAATGAAAATTTCTAAAATAAATAACAAATCTACATTTTCATATTTAAATATTTGTAAATATACCTTTAAAATTTAAATTTTGTATAACTTTGTATAACTGTTAAATTTGTTATCATTTCTCGGCAGACGGCTAAGCCATGCTTAAATGTACTTAGTCTTAAACAAATACAATTGTAAATCTTATAAATGAATTAATAAAGTACCAAATAATAAAAATAAAATAATAAATATAAGCCAGTTTTTCTTATGAGTTTTTATTTTATCCGTAAAATACTGTAGTACGTATGGAGGTAGATATAGACCTGTAATAAAACGAGATGTGTTGAAAAAAAAACATAGCTAGGTAGGTATTATGTGTACATATATAAATCTACTCACAAAATATATGTTAAAAGGTATTAGATTGATTGATTTGCTATGAAGTCAGAATTCTACATTTATTTTTTACAAAATCGAAGGATTTATTTTTTTTTATTTATATATATATATAGGTCTATACCTACCTTTCTAAGTATGCCTAACCAAACATGCAGATACCTACATATTTAAAATTTTTATTTTAATAAATAACGCAAACAATCTTTTTTTTCTAATAATACCTACATACCTACATTATCTATGTTATGTGTTTAAGTATTTACTTCACAATATCTATGTAGGTAATTTATTTCTCCTTTTTTTCTTGGTTTTCTTTAAACAGGGGTGGACAAAAAAATGCAGTAAAAAACGGCAAGCATATGTGTGTGGAAAGAAATAAACAGCAAGCTAAAAACTTGGCTAAGCCGCAAGTAAGAACCGATGGCGAATTCTGCTTACTGCTGCGAAGGAGAAATTCGCCAAAAGGCATTGGCAGCAAGATATTAATAAAGAAAAAGCTGCAACACCCCTATTATTTAACAAATACTGCGTGCATGTGGTACCAAAATTACATATTTTTTATTCCTTGAGTTGCTAGGTAGTGAGCTATTTAGTATATAATCTGGAAACGTGTATGCTTATTCATATATACACATCCAGCAACTCTTCTCAACATAAATTATTATACATGCATGCTTTGAAAATACGAACACATAGAAGTGAAATCAAAAAAAATAATATTGTTGAACTGTTCTAACATCAAGTGCGGGAAGCGAATTTATATACACACTTCGAGTAAGCTATTTAACCAACCACCAATACGTTTCGACTTTTATTTTTCTAGTTGTTTTATATTCGATTCTACTTTTTTGATAAGATTCATGGATACAAAAAAAACATCAGCCCAAGAAACAATTCGCAGGACATGCATATAACAAAATTGAATATAAGGAAAGAGAAGGAGATAACACTTTAACCCTACTCTCAATTTTAAAGGGGGAGGTTAGGCCAATAAGGAGTGCTCCATCTTATGATGTCATCAGAAGAGGACACAAAGTGCTTTGGGTTATATGATAAGTTACTTATTAAGACTAATAATTCTGAAAAAAATAAGGTTGGCGTTGGAAGAAACTCATTTAAAATAAGTAACAGCAACAGTAATAGTAACAACAGTAGTATCATAAGTATAAGTAATAGTAGTAGTATTACAAACAAAAAGTGCAATCGACAACTCGTAGACGCCGGTGATCAAAAGAATAATAGTTATTCTGCAATACCAAATTTCAGTTTCCGTCCTTCGTCATTCATGAGTAATGTGTCTACGGAGACAACTGGTCTATATACCACTCTTATTAATCAAACGCAATCGGCACACTTCGTTGGTGGTTTGTTCGGTCCGAATGGTTTCGGTTCATCAAACATGTTAAATGAAATATTAGGCCGACAAATGAAACAAGCTCAAGATGCTACTAGTGGCATACCAACATCTTTAGTAGATGATGCAATGTTAACGGCTGCAATGGAAACGGCAACAAGTGTAGATTTATTAAGTGCTAGCATAAGTTCAAATTTTAATTCTTCTAAAGTATTAAATAATAGCTGCAGGACACAAAGTGGTATCGGAAATAACGCGAGTGTCCGTGGTGGAAGTGATTTAAACAAAAAAAATGATTCTTTTTGTTCGAATTTAACGCCAATAGATACAGGCGAGCATAACAAAGAAGATTGTGACCGCTTGGATGAGAGTGAGTCAGTATTACCGAAGAAACAACAACAAACAATTTCTACGCAAGAACAACATAAACAACAACAAAATAGTTTAGCTCACCATATGCTTCGAAATATTCTGCAAGGCAAAAAAGAATTGATTGCACTTGATCAAGAATTGAGATCTGTTATAAATCATCAGAGTAATAGTGAAAACTTAATACAAAATACAACTGCTGGTGGTAGTGATGATGATTTTGCTTCTTTAAGCAAAAATAATTTAATTAGTATAAGTAAGAATAATTCAAGTGCAAAAAATAATAATAAAAATGATAATACAAATAAAACTTTAGGCAATACATGTGAAAATCGTTCAACTTTGGGTACAATGAGTAATAAAGCTAGAAGCATTACACATTTATGCAGTAAGAGTTCCATTTGTAATTTAATAGGCAGTGTTGACGAGCTAATGAATACCTTAGGAAGTTGTTCTGATGCCCAAATCAAATCTGAACCCAAGGCGCCAACAACACCTACAGTTATTGAAAATGCCATATGCAACTTAGCCGAACGTAACAATAATTGTAACAGTAGTAGCCTTGTAAGTACAAATGGTTTAAGACACAGAAGAAAATCTTCCGAAAATTTAAGTACAGATGAACATGCTGCTGATTCCGAAGGGTTTAATGAACTTAATCTTTCTGAAATGCAACAGCCTAATGAAATATTGCAGTCGGAATGTCGTTCGTTAATTAATGCTATTGTTACTAAAAAAGAGGCAGAAGATTTGCTTGAAGATGAAATGATTGTGTTGAGTTCAAGATCAAATTTAGAATCAAGGGGGTCTTCAACCCATTCGGATATGATGCAGAATAACATACAAGAAGAAGCTGAAGAACATGAGAAAATTGATGATCCAACTGTTAATACATCAGTGACAACACTAAACCCTATTATCGTTTTGGATATCAAACGGGCGAGAGTTGAAAACATTGTTTCTTCAATGCAATCTAGCCCGTCCTCGCAAAATCAAATGAATCTGCAAGTAAATGGATGCAAAAAACGAAAACTTTATCAACCCCAGCAACACGCAATGGAAAGATATGCGGCCGCAGCTGCAGGATTAAACTTTGGACTAAACATGCAAAGCCTTATTCTTGAAGAAGAAGACGAGGAAGATATTGTATCGCCCCAAATTCAACAAAAGCGGGTACAAAAGAATGCATTAAAGTCACAACTACGAACAATGCAGGAACAATTAGCTGAAATGCAGCAAAAATATGTGCAATTGTGTTCACGAATGGAACAGGAGTCTGAGTCTCAAGAGCTTGATGACACAGCTAGTAATAGCATGGACAATGAGGGCAACCACGGAGAAATATCTCCAGGCTTATCGCTAACAAATTCAACATATACCGCATCCCGTCAAAGGCCGTTATCAACTTCACCACCATTGTATTCTACAAAACCAAAAAGACATACATCTGCATCTGTTAAGTCATCAAATGGTAACACTCCGAAAATGTTGGCAGAAATTATGAACAAAATTATTACTGCAAAAATTCATAGCCCAGCATTGGAGCAGTCGCATTTACAGCAGACATATGGTTCTAAATGTTCATTGCTACAAAATAAAACACATGTTCCCGAAGAGCAAAATAGTAATGCATCGCATCCGGTCATAAGTAATGCAGCAGCTATGTATTTAGGTCAGCACTTATTACTAGAACATGAAGTAAGGATAGCTAAGGAAAATGCTGAACAGCATGAAAGGCAACTACAACATCAACAACTCCTTCAGCAGCAGCAGAAAGAACAACAACAAACACAGCATGAACATCAAAGATTTAGGCAAGAAGAAAAGGAGGCACATATCAGACAAAAAGAACATCAACATCAACACCAACGGCAACAAAACCAACAGAAAGAAGCCCAGCATCACCGACATTTTTCAGTTGACGCACGACAAGCGGCAGCTTCAGTTGGAAATCATATACAAGCTTCACACTCGCACCAACGATCGCATCAACCACACCAAGACCATATGACCACATCCACCCAATCATCAATTAAATCGGAGATTTCCGAAAAGTTCAACATGCTTCGATCCCATTCCTCCTCAACGGTGCGGATGTCAGGTTCTGATTTAGAAGGCCTAGCAGATATTCTCAAGTCTGAAATAACTACATCCTTAACTGCCCTAGTAGACACAATCGTAACACGATTTGTCCATCAGCGTCGCCTCTTTAACAAAAAATCCCAATCAGTTGCTGTAGCTGCAGATCAGTTCAATAAAGACCTTATGATGGCGTCACACATCCTCGAGAGAAAATCACCGCGAATAAAAGAACCAGATCAATTGCCTTCTAATTCTATACCAACTGTTTCGGCATCTCTAGTTAATACTTCAGGTAATAGTGTAGTTCTAAATTTAAATAAAAAACAAACAATTCCTATAAATAGTAGTCTTTGCAATATAAGTTCTACAATCAGTAGTCATCCGTCTAATTCATTTCTTTCGAACCATTTTACAAATTCTAATGGGAACAACAATTGTAGTATTCATATTGCTGGGCCAAGAACGAACAGTATTAATTTGGCATTCGCATCACCATCACGAATGGAAATGCAAGTGCAACATACTACTGGCATGAATTGCACTCTTAGTCAATTAGATAAAAATAGTAGAAATTTACAACCTCATTTACGATCTTCGCCCTCAGCGGCTATATTCCAGGCACCAAAAACACCTCAAAATATGGGCTCCGTTGCAGCAGTTTCAATTTATAATTCAATTGGATTAGGAGGAAGTGGTGGTGCGCTACATAAAAATCCAACAATTCCTTTCTCTATGTCAGAAACTAGAGAACAAACTGTGGAGCAAAACGAAGCTCTAAGTCTAGTGGTAACTCCGAAAAAAAAACGACACAAAGTCACGGATACTCGGATTACTCCACGAACTGTCAGTCGAATATTGGCGCAAGACATTGTTGTAGGTCCTACCGTTGGTCATAGCCTAACATCAGATTCAAATCACGTACAAAATCCTAGTTCTCAGCAAAATACCTTTTTGAACCAAAATCCACCGGTTAGTAACAGCAATGTAATTGTAGCACCGACAAGTTTGACGCCCTCGAAAAACTCATCACCGTTACACATTCCATACCAACCTCCAGCGCCTCCGATAATGGCAGTATCCCTACCTACATCCGTAGCAGTTCCAAACCCTTCGCTGCACGAGTCTCAAGTATTTTCGCCATATAGCCCGTTCTTCAATCCTCATCATGAGCTACATGGAAGTTCACATCTACCACCGGCCGCTGCACAAATGCATCATATGAAAATATCATCGAGCCCACCTGGGCTTGCTGGTATGATAGAAAACAGAGATTCACCGCCAATACCACATGCACAAACAATGCTTCACCCGGCTCTGCTAGCGGCAGTACATCATGGGAACTCTCCTGATTACAGTGCGCATCTGCGAGCGGCAATGGATGCCCAAGATAGGAATTCAGACTGCAACTCAGCTGATATCCAGTTTGATGGAATTCAACCCACGATATCCTTTTTGAAACAACATATAAAGTAAGTTTTATTATTTATATTTATATTTATTTTATCTATGTTGCGGCTGAAAATTGCCCCTACAAATATTTTTTTTGTCTCATACATTTTTTTCTATAAATAGTCGGTCAGTTCATAAAAAAATTAATACAATTTTTCCTCTGTATTACTGATAAATTGGTCGAGCAATTCTATTCTTATTATTTTTGAACTGCCCCAGTATTTAACATTACACAAAATAATCAAGCGATGAATTTATATACGATTTGTAACATAGACGAATATGAATATACACTAAAACCATATAAAATTAACTTTATCATAAACAGCAAATCAGAATCCCTAACACCACTGCACTCGTCGACTTTAACACCAATGCATCTGAGAAAAGCTAAACTGATGTTCTTCTGGGTACGTTATCCTAGCTCAGCAGTTCTAAAAATGTACTTCCCAGACATCAAATTTAACAAAAATAATACAGCACAATTGGTCAAATGGTTTTCGAATTTTCGGTAAGTCGATATTTTCTACGCTTATTGTATTTATCCAAATATTTTAAAACTAGTAAATTGATCGATTCCCAAAATATAATTATATTTAAGATATTCGTGTTGAATGAATGTTACTATATATTTTGTATATCCTATGAAGAAGGAGCAATCCTTAATGAATTGTTTTCGCTTTCTTCTAAAAAAATTCTCACCGGTGAAGTGGCGCAAATTTAAAACAGCCTAATGCTAATAAGTGGCCCTTAGCAACGAACATGCTCGCCGAACTTGTTGGTTTGCATTATTTCTTACACATTTAATGAACATTTATTTCGTGTAGATTCCTCAAAGCGTAAATATGTTCGAGAAAGAAGCGCAAGTAGTTGCGCTTATGGTAATTTATTTATGTTTGTGTTTTATCTACGAGGATTGCTCGCAGAAAATAACCCAATGACGCAAAAATGATGATGACCGAACATTGAAACCAACGAATACCAACACTTTTACTTATGTTAATTTGTACAGATAATGGCGCAGTGGATATAGTGCTTGACTGCTAGCTAAGAAGTGTGGGTTCGATCCTCACGCTAGGCGCATTCTTTTCTATACCTCCAATTTTAATTGGATGCCGCCTGTGGGTTAAAATGAGATAGCCAGTACCTGGTTCTCAAATCCACTGTGCCAACAAAAAACTCTTTCCTATCTTTCTTATCCTTCTAACTAGTGCCGTGCAGTTCAGGTTACATTTAAAAGACCTTAGGTCTTACATGCATATAGTTAAAAAAAAATGTACATGGTTGATAGAAAAAGGGTAGAATTTTGTTTGCGAATCAAAAGATCTTCCACTCGCGTACATTTAGCTTTACTAAACAAAATACCACAGCTATGAGTTGGAAACACTTGCTGTCGATTACGCATTTAAACATTTTTGAAGTTATTTGTTAGATCTACGATTTACTCTAAGTTGCGAAAAAAATACTTTTTCAAAAATTAGAGAACGTTTTTTGGATGCCATGGATTCTTGGATTCATGTGTAATCTGTTTAATAGCAAAGATACCATCTGGAATGAAGCACATACTACTGATAAGTAACCGATCCCTTTTCATACAATTAACACACATTGATTGTCCATTTGCTGAAATCAGGAGTTGATCGTTATATATTTATAATCAAAAACATTAGAGACTTTACAATGTACGAATGGTTTTATAACCCTATTTGGAGTATCTTTTAAAAATAACACTGACGATGGAACAAATTTTACAAGTGATGGGCTTAAGAAAATATGAAATGTGCATATTATATAGAATTGAACTTCATATGATAGCTCCAGGAATAAGCAGGGCAAATGGCCAAGTAGAACGATATGTTGATTTTGGCACAATTGCAAATTTTTTAAGAACCAATTTTGATACAAACTTAGCATGGACAACTTATATTAGTCGAATACAGATGGCATTAGACAACAATAAATAAGACAACGAAATTATCTCCATTAAAGTTGGACTTTTATTTTCTCAATTAAATTAAGAACCAGAGTATGATATAATTTCAATTAAAGAATTAGCTGATAAAAATATTAAGGAAAGTGCAACTAAAATGAAAGTTAGTTGTGCGTAATGAAATTAAACAAACACGACTGGAAATAGGAACAAAAGTTTAATATAAAAGCAATAAGATTCAGAAGTCCAAGCTAGATGTTCACTACCAAGGAGTATTTGAAGTAATAGGAATCTTACCTTTTGACCGATAGAACTGCAACACGAGAACCACTTAAGCCGATTATTGTTCAAGATGATGTTGATCAATAGACTTAAAGGTAATTTTGATCTAATAGAAAATTAGAGATAGCTTGTGATCTATTTGGAATACTTGATGTTCTGTTGAAAATTTTTATTTGAATCGGACAATATGCATGCATCAGATTGCCTCTGTATGTGTTTATTTTTGACTTTACTTTAATTATTTTGTTAATCTCAGTCAAATTTTGTAGATATTTATTAACAAAATTGGCTCTGTTTTAGATTTCGACATTATTAAAACAAACTGGGAAATACGAATTTAATTTTATGACGATTTTACTGTATTTTTGTATTCCTTAATTGATTGTAATTGGTACTAAATTATTTTTTTCTCAATTGTTAAACTTTTCATTTATTGTTATTTCGGTACAAAATTACATACTATTTATTTAATTCGGAGATGTTAATTCGAATTTGTAATAAAACATTAATGTTTCTGTTTGAAATGTTTTGTTTTGTAAATTAAAACAAAAACATATTGGTGCAAAAAAAAACAGTGATGCATATTGCAGGAGGGCCGTTATAGTTAAGGATACTCTATCAATATCTACATTGATTTTGTGAAAGCTTAAGCTTAGAAAATGATGTCAAACGTGGCCTGATTGAAGATTCGTAAGATTTGAGATGGGTAAAAAATGTTAAGCTCGCGGCAGGTCACGTGACCTGATCGAAAATTCGTAAGACGGTGGGAGATTAGACCGCCGGAGCGACGTAGGAGAGGAAGTAATATAGCCTCTCTCTACAGCGCGGTGAAAATGTATGCCTGCTCCTGTTGTTTTGTTTAAACGGCGCAGGGGGATTCCGCGAGTGTGCGTGTGGGCTTGTATTACAATCTGCTACTCGCATCCATGGATGGTGACTGATAATTACTAGACCGTCTGTATACTCGTAAAATTCGTGTATATAAAGAGTGTTTTTTTTATTTATTCCAGATAAGCAATATAATTGATGGAAAAGACGTATTGTTTATGCAGAATATATAGAATGGAAAGAATCAAGAAACAAAAATACAAATAACAGATATCTCTATGGGAAATAGTAAAAATTAAATATTATTGATTTATTAATTAATGAAACTAAAATTTAAATATTGCTTATATAATATTCAGTTTTTGTATGATTACATACTTGCTTTTTAAAGCCATTTTTCGTATAATTTGATGACTTTGAATACCCAACAACAACTTGAGTTTGCTACCACCAAGTTGTTTCTCAATTGATGGAATTATAGATATTTCACGACCTGCCAAGGTCGATCATGAGATTCCTTTGCTCTAGTGGTGCTGGTCTACTTTTTCTTTTTAATTGAAAAACTTCTTGTGCCTTCATCGTGGATTGAACCATGACCAGCCGCTTAGTAGCCAACGCACTTCGCATCACGCCACCGAGCCCACATGATCAGATCCAACCTAATGCAGGTTTTTTCTGTTTATCAATTGCATTGAAACGACTAGCGCTTTTATTAGCCACACAATCAATTTAGAAAAAACTTGGTGGTAGCACACTCAACTTGTTGTTGGGTATTCAAAGTCATCAAATTATACGAAAAATGGCTTTAAAAAGCAAGTATGTAATCATACAAAAACTGAATATAATACAAATAAAAATGGCCAGTGTCAAAATCTTTCACATAAAAAATCTCCCTCCTCATATGAACAGCAAAATGTTGGCTTATAAACGAGTAAGGAGAAAATAAGAAAGAACCCGAATAAACAACAACAAACTTGTGTGGCTAATAAAAGCGCTAGTCGTTTCAATGCAATTTATAAACAGAAAAAACCTGCATTAGGTTGGATCTGATCATGTGGGCTCGGTGGCGTGATGTGAAGTGCCTTGGCTACTAAGCGGCTGGTCATGGTTCAATACACGATGAAGGCACAAGAAGTTTTTCAATTAAAATGAAAAAGTAGACCAGCACCACTAGAGCAAAGGAATCTAATAATCGACCTTGGCAGGTCGTGAAATAGCTATAATTCCAGCCAAAAACAATTGAGAAAAAACTTGGTGTTGTTAGCACACTCAAGTTGTTTTTGGGTATTCAAAGTCATCATATTGTTTATATATTTATTTCAATAATAAAAATATAAAAAATGTTTGGCCAACCATTTTGTAAACTTGGTTGTTTCCGTCTTTGGCTGGTGTCATTTTTTGCTTGTTTGATATTCACATGAGTGGTTCATTCCGTGTTTAACATGGAATAAAAAGAATGCATTCCAAACTTTCCGGAAAGAACAAAGAAACAACAAAATAGTTTATCCGAAATATTCCGTGGAACAAAGAAACACAAAAAATGGCATTCCCAATATTCTGGACATCCCAGAATGAATAAACAAACACAAGCAAAGTGTTTAAAATATGAAAATTGAAAAAAATAAATTTTTACTCATCATAATACAAATGTACAGGGTGGCGCACGAATCGTGCTACAAAAATTAAACGTAATAACTTTTTTTCAGTGTGAGTAACCGGCTTATTTTTTTTATTTTATAGGCTACTATTTAGATTTATCAAAATTTTTGCTTGCGATACTGCTAAAAGGATTTGGATAGTGCAGCGATACCATTCTGTGCAGTCCCTCATTTCGGTCCAAAGGGAACTTAGGCTGGAGTTTGGCGGTACTCTCCGGAGTGGATGGGCCATTATGAGGCTGGTGAACATGTTTGCCGGATCTGGAAGCTTGGAACGAAGACCGAATCATCGAGATCCCAATGTTCGGGTTCAGCATACAATCGTGGCTGTTGCATCGGCAATACAGGCAAATCCAAGTGTTTCGACTCGAAACTTATCGGGCCAAATTGGAGTTAGCAGACGGTCATTACAACGGATACTTCATGATGACTTAAACTTGTTTCCGTACGAGGTCCAAATTACAAGCAAGTTAAACACTCAAGATTTGCCTGTTCGCCTGAAATTTTGCCGAAAAAGATTGCAATGTCCGAAAAAGACAACACATTGATAAATTATTTGTTCATGTCTGATGAGGCCCATTTTGACTTAAACGGCAATGTTAACAAGCTAAGTTGCCGTATATGGACTGAATCTAATCCAGAAATGCTCCATGAGACGGAACTGCACCCGGAACGAGTTACTGTGTGGTGCGCAGTTTCATCAAGGTGTATTGTCGGGCCATACTTCTTTGAAGAAAACGGTGTTACACAAACTGTCCGTTATTTAACCGGGGACCGTTATTTAAAGATGTTGAAGGAGGTTTTTTACCCAGAACTTCCGCGAAGACGTATCCCTTTCAGCAGGATTTAGTTTCAGTAAGATGGAGCAAGTGCACACGTAGCCACACAAGTAATGGCAGAGCTCCAACGAAAATTCCCAAATAAATTGATATCCAGAAACTGCACTTTAAAAACAAAGCGAGGCACATATTTGTATAGCATGGCTCATTGTGTTTAATAAATTCGTATATAGGAAATTAAAACTGAAAAAGTCAAGATGAAAAATGCACAACGTTAATGTTCAAGTTTTCACTTCAGCCGGCACTCCCGGAGTGCAACACGGTGTTTTTTCTTTGTGACAGAAACGTCACTCATCGTGATTGTATTTGGCGCTTCACTTCCTCTATACGACTAAAACAAAACGCTGTTCTTTGTCGTAAAAAAACGACTCGTCACAAAATAAGAATTAAATATATGTATGCTTATATTATTTTATATATTTAATTATATTTTCTAATTGCTTATTAATTAAAAGTTGAAAATTACTAACCCGGAAAAAATGAAGCGTGCATTGGATATTATACAACGAAATCCATCTCGTTTGAGAGAAGGGGTATCTAGCCACAAAAGTTGGAACGGAAAATAAATCCAAAACCTCGACAATCAACATTAAACTGCTTAGAACGCCAGTAATGTCTGAAAAAATGTACCAAACATTAAACAAAAAAAAAAAAAACTGGAATATTTGTAATGGGTATTTTTTTTAGTTGCATGAGAAGTTTCGAAGGTAGTTGTCTATAGTTTGATAGTTGAGAATGTCAAACTCTGTTGACATTTCTTATCAGTAAGGTTTGAAAATTAATCATCAATCCGTTTCGCAACGTTTCTGACGAGAAAATCTACTTTGAAATCTGTTCGCCAATAAGAAAAATTGCAGTATATGGACCGAAGACAATCCTCAAGCCATTAACGAATCCCCATTACATCCATTAAAATTGACTATTTGGTGCGGTTTACACGGTGGTTGATTCATCGGTCCTTATTTGTTTCCAAATGAGGAAAAAGTTGCCGTTACGGTGAATGGCGAGCGTTATCGCGCCATGCTTACTAATTTTTGTTTCCAAAAACTAAATGGTAAACATCCACGACATTCGGTAACAACAAGACGGTGAGCCATCAACATTTCAAGATAATAAAACAAGCCCTCAGCCGCCCGTATAGCAGTGGAAAGACCGGCAGCAGACGTCATCAACATGACGCGCGGCCAGTTTATCTGAATATTACTGAGTTACTTAAAATGATAAACTGACGACTTTTAACCAACAAACATTCGGCTGATGGCAAATTTGTATCTGCTAATAAGCAAATAACCTGAAAATTATAATTTCAATCGGTATATTAATACATATTAATTAATTTCATCACTTCTTGTCACAAATAACTGAATAAGTTAAGCAAACGGAACTAAAAAAAATCGGATAGTCCTAAATTTGGGACATGTTGAATTAATTTTACTAGTCAATATTTTATTTAAAAAAATATACTTTATTACTTTATTAAAAAAGATATACGAGTACTAAGTTACAATTGTTTACTGAGTAGGTTGTTCTACTCGTAGTGTTGGAATCGGAATGTTAATGCTGTGTCCTCGGCTGGTACACATTGTTTCGGTTGACAGTAGGTATCTGTCGTGTTGATCTTTAAATAGAGATTTCATGATGGTTTGGATTTTCTGTGCCACGTGTTGTACGCTTGGGTTTCTGTGCGATGTATTAATTTGTTGATCCTTAAATAGAGATTTTATGATGGTTTGGATTTTCTGGGTAACGTGATAACTCTCCCTTGGCCGGAAAATGATTGACCCAATCTTGCATTCAATAGTTCTTGCACCCAGTGGTGTATTTAAAGATTTGACGCCCCGGGCCAATAAGTTTTGCCGCCCTATAGGTAAATTTAAAAAAAACATTCTAATCGTTATTCGCTTAGCCGGCAAAGGAGATAATTTTTAATTCTCTTTAGAACGGAAAATGGACCACTTGTGACTGCAGTGCAAGGAAACATACGTAATGCTATTTCAATATATGTAAAAGTTTCCTTCAATTCTTTTTGCTTAAAAAAGAGATCAAATTGTCTTAAGCATGTTGTTATTGAACGAAAACAATTTTTTTTAAATAACACATTCTCCTTGCAAATCCTCCGGAAAATCAATTGCCTAGTACTTTTTCACATTATTGATATCCTCTCTGACTTTAGCTTCGGACATCAGGTCCAGTTTACATAGGAATTCGAAATTCGTGGCTACTGTGTCATACGCAGATTTTCGCTTCCTCAGTTCGTTTCGCAACTGGTTAAATTATGGTAAGAAGGTATTAAACTCGAAATGGTCACGTCCTCGTAGTAAAACCTCTCCCTCGAGACAATCATCATTAGGTTGCTTCCTCTTGATTATTATTTTTTGATCGCTTCTGTAGTCTTCTGAGCATTTTTGTTTCTCGACTTCTTCAAATGCATAAAAAGATTTGCGCTTGTTTTCTACGAAAGTTATGAGTTCCTCGTAGAGCCAAAAACTAATTCTACATCATTGTCAACAGCTTATAGTGTTTCCAAGGATTTTAGTCCCCCAGCTTCATTTTTTACGAAAGCCTTCAGTTGAGTATCACTTTAAATCGCTTCAAGGGCAGCTAATACCTGATTTTAATTTTTATTAACGCTGGAACAGGCATCGTCGTTCGTTGACCATCGCGTATTAGGTAGATTTTTTATATTAACATTATCTGGTTAAGTCAAAAGGGATTACTATAACTTTGTACATTTTGTTGAAGCAGTAAAAAAAAACGAATATATTTTGTAGCAACCCGAAAAAAATTGTCAGGTTCAGGGCAAGATTCAGCTGCAGATGATCCAACTAAGTTTAATAAATGTGCAGCACAGGGTACGTTCAGTGCATACTGGCATTTTTCTGTAATCTTTGCTTGTAGGCCATTATACGTACTTGACTGTGATACATATATGAGCAATTGAGCACGAGCAGTCTTCTTGTTTGCCTAATTACCAGAGTTGCACATTTTTTTTAAATTTGGCAATTTCAAATAGATAACAAGACGTAGCTAAAAACGGATGTTGGTCGACAGCGTGGATGTTTTTTTTTTACTTATACCATACGGGTACCTTAAGGCGGCTTTACATGGATCTGCATCTGCAGACTTGAAGAAAAGTAGAGCGGACCAATAATATAAAACAAACATGAAAGTAAGACAGGGTACACACTAATAACTTACTCGAACTCTGCTATAACTTTCTTGACACATCTCACTATCAGATGTTCTTAGCGTTCAGGTATGTAGTTTTGAGAAGAAATTTTTCGCTATTTTCGTTGTTTTTAAACAAACTGAGGTGAAATGGTAAAAAAAAACTTTAAAATTCGTTATCTGAACGGAACAAATTATGGTGCAGATGAAAATGCTATAATGAAGATGAACATGTTCATCTTCACTATAATCTGCAATCTTCAGGTTCGTACTTCCTATAATCTTCATACATGAAGATGATCTCCATTTTGGTTTTCGCTCTCTATCGCACAAGTATGAATTTTTTATTTTGTTTCCTCTTTTTTTGCAGATGTCAATGCAGATGAAGATGAAGATGCATGTAAAGCCTCCTTTACCTTATGTCACGGGTCACTTTTGTAAACATAAGCAACTTGATTTACGTATGTGAGGTTTTTTAAAACTGTGATTCTTCTAGCAGGGGAAAACCAAATGTCGCATTTAATAATATTACACAATATGCATTTAACGTAAGACCTTTCGACGGAATATCGCATGTTTCCAGCTCACTATTAAATATGGCATTTGATCATCTTCTTTGTTATACGTCACTTACCAGATTTTTAGTTTAGTTTAAATTGTAGTTTTATTCAAATACATATTTTTTCTTTTTTGTACAATTTTATACAATTCATTAGCAATGCCTTCTTCATGAGTGAATAATATTTTAATATAATTAAAGAAAAATATAAGCGCTTAGTAGTTAACACATTTTTGAAAATAAAAATACGAAAAATTGAAGTATTTATGTATGTGCTTAATAATTAAGCATCTCCTTAAAAAATTCGAACAATTTCATCCAGTCTTTCCCGTTTAAGAATTCCATCACCTAGTCCCTGTGGAGATAATTGACTCTCCAGTATACCCTTCTTATTGCCCTTAATATCGCGCATTGTCACAGAAAATGAATTGTATTTTCTCTTACTCCTGCATTGCAGCGATTGCAAATTAGTGGCAGGTCCTTACTATGTGGCACAAAGTTCAATCGCAGTAGCTCACCCCTTGCTTCAAAAATATTTGAGATGATCTGTGTGTTGAACTGCCGGTCACTAAAATATGATTTTGCTCTGAGTAAATAGTTGAAAGTTGAATACATTTCTGAGTGCACTGATTGTCTCGCCTTTTCAATATATATTTGCATCATATCTTCATCGAGCACCGCAATGATATCCTAAAAAATCTCTCTGCATTCTTTGACCTTTCGAATATTGAGATCAAAGGTTTTCAAACACAGAATCGCCAGCTCGTTCCAATTACTAAACCACAGTTTTCCTTTTGTAATTGCAATTTTCGTGATTCTTTTAGGCATTCTATCTTCTTCCATCCCTATTGTTCTACATATATAGTCTGCATGCAGCCTTAAGGTTTGTATGTACAGCAGTGATAACCCAGTATCTAAGTGCAGCATATACGACGGTGTCGTTATCGGAAGTTTAAAAGTTATTTTAAGATAATAAGCTAGGAGTCTTTCAACGGTATCACTCTTCTCTTGGCCTTAGTATTGTGTAGAATAAGATGGACTATGACGTTGCTTCGAAAATCGTGTGTTTGACAGCGTTTGATACTAAATTGTTATTAAAGCAATTTTTCCAGATCATGATTATAGCTACCTTGGCCTTCATTAATTTTTTTGCTAGCTGTTTCTCTAAGTGACGGTGTTATATTTAGTAAAACCAAGATACACGCATTCTTTTGACACTTCCATGCTTTCTCCACTATTCAACAACACTCATTTCTCATTCCTTGCTCATTCCCCCTCCTTTTTTGAATAGCATGACCTTCAATTTAACTAGGTTTTCTGACAGGTTCCGAAGTACATAATAGTCGTGAAGTCGGTAATCATTACTTGTATCGTTTCTGTAGATTCTGCTAGTAGCACTTCGTCGTCAGCGTACATCAACACTTTTAAGTTCCATTCGTTAAAGTGAATACTATCCGGTAAAGTGTCAGGCGCGATCTATGTAGAGTGAAAACAAAGTGGGACTTAACGCGCAACCTTGTTTTTATCCAAGTTCAGTTCTGAAGTAAGCTGATAGCATTTCTCCATTCCATACCGCTGCACTTCTTTCCGTATACACGGCTACAATAAATTTGAACAACTTGTACGAAAGTCCTTTGTTTGCCAACTTGTATAGAACAGATATAAAAGCAATTAAATCAAACGCTGTTTTAATGTCAACAAAACAAGCATACACCTTTTTCGTTTATCCATATATAGCTCAACAGCATTTGCCAGCACGTAAATGTGATCCATCGTGGACAAATCCTTGCGAAAGCCGTCTTGAACTTCCGACAAGATTGAATTCTCATTTAACCATGAGTTCAGTCTCTGTTGTATATTGGTTGTAAGAATTTTTAAGCCAGAGTCCAGAAAAGAGATTGCTCTGTATATTCCAATATCTTTTTAATCAACTTTTTTATAGGTTCCAAAAATTATAGATTTTGGATATTCCATAGGTAGTTTCCCAGTAACGTACGTATAGTTTAGTGCCTTTGCAAGAAGAGTTTGGAAATTCAAGTTATTGTATTTATAGAACTCCATACAGATTTCGTTGGAGCCGTGTGCTTTATTGTATTTGACGTCACTTATCCTGCTCTCAAATGTGATCCAAACAAATCAACCTGGTTTTGTTTTCAACAAATTAAATTTTAGTAAATTAATCAGAACTCGCCAACTTATTCTCCCCCGTTTCTTTTGCCTTACATCGGGACGGCAATTTTTCATTAACTCTATCCGTTTGTGAAATTCTCTACCAAAGCATGTTCGAGTGACATGTGGCACTGGGTGCTTTCGCAGCGAACTGAGATCATTTTTCACTCAAACTTCTGACTTGCTGATTTTTATTACCTATATAATTTCTATATAATAGTCTATTTTTCTTATGTATTATGTTGGCGTATGCTTATAACGGGTGATTTTTTTGCTACTTGGTTTTTGACGTTTATATTTTTGACAGATCACACATGACAAATTCCACGAGCATTTGATATTTCGATTCAGTATTGTTTGCCATTTCATCATGAATAGACTTACGCCTGAACAACGTTTGCAAATTATTGAAATTTATTATCAAAATTCGTGCTCTGTGAAAAATGTGTTTCGCAAGCAAAATTGTCTTCAGCGACGAGGCTCATTTTTAGCTAAATGGATAAGTGAATAAGCAGAATTGCCGTATTTGGAGTGAAGAGCAGCCAGAGGCAATTCAGCAGCTACTAATGCATCCCGAAAAATGCACTGTTTGGTGCGGTTTATGGGCAGGCGGCATCATTGGGCCGTACTTCTTCAAGGACGATGAAGGCCGCAGGGTTACGGTCAATGGAGAAAGGTACTGTTCGATGATAACAGATTTTTTTTGCCGAAAATGCAAGAATTGAACTCGGTCGACATGTGGTTCCAACAGGACGGTGCCACATGCCACACTGCACGCGAAACCATGCATCAATTGAGAGGCGAATTTGGTGAGCAGTTGATCTCACGTTTTGGCGCAGTCAATTGGCCACCAAGATCATGTGATTTGACCCCGTTAGACTATTTTTTGTGGGGCTATGTTAAGTCTATTGTCTATGGGGACAAGCCAAACACGATTGCTGCCTTGGAAGCCAACAGTGAACGCGTCATTGGTGAGATTCCGGCCGAAATGTGTGAAAAAGTTTGCCAAAATTGGACCTTCAGAATGGACCACCTGAACCGTAGCCGCTGGCAACATTTAAGTGAAATTATTTTCAAAAAGCAAATGGCAGAAATTGATTTATCGATCCAAATAAAAATTTCATTCACTTTTTACAAGTTTCTGTGTTTTTTGAATTTTCAAAAACCAAGCTCTTAAAAAATCACCCTTAGAATATGAAAATCGTATTATTTTTGGAGATCTTGTAACTTTAATAATCTAATAATTAAAATAACTTTTTTTTTGAATTGTTAAATATGATTCTTTTAAACTTATTACCTTTTGCATTAATTTATTTTAACCTCAATGTAAAACATGACTTATTATAACAGTTTAAATTTCTTAATTTATATATAAAAACTAAATAAAAAAATTAATTAATTTATGCTTTTTAGGTAGGTTAGGTATAATGAAAGGATGAGTGTTATATTTTGACATTTTCATTGCAATACGCGTGGGTACATGTAGACATCTACATTATGTAGGCATCTAGTTTAACATTAAAACAAAGTAGAAAACAGGGCTTTTTTCCCTGTCAAATACGACAAATATGTTATATTAAAACTGTATAAATAAATAATTATATAAAAAAAAAACAAAAGTTGAAAGCAGGTTCGGCTTGCGCCGCCCCTCTCAGCCCGCCGCCCAGGCCATGGCGCTCATGGCCCTAGGGTAAAAACACCCTTGCTTGCACCCTTGTTCTCGAGCGTCTATGATATCCATCTCTATGCTGACCTGTCCCATATTGCTTGTGTGATACCCTTGAATTATTTTGATTATTTTGTAGGCAGAGTAGATCAATATTACAATGAAAATTTGTATGTATATTCCCCACAATAAGGGATGTTCTTTGAAATCGGAATCGTTGTGAATCCTGTTTACCAAGAAGAGAGGTATGGCACAAAAAGATCGTGAGTGCCATTTACAGTGACGTTCAAAAGACCGTTGTTGTTTTCTTTTAATATTTTGCACGAACATATTATGTATAATAGGTAATACCAACTGATTATTGATGATTTATTTTGATGATTTGAAAGTACATAAAGTGATTTAAGAGAATTTCATGGAAATTTAATCATTAATGCTGGGAAAAGGATCCGGTATGCCTATGTGGTTATGTGCAAACGAATAAACCTATATATATATTTATGGACACACATACTGGATACATAATAGAAAGCAGAGGTGTAGGGTTGGTAAATGAAATCCGCTTCTAGTGTGGCTGGGATAAAAGTTGATAGAAAGTTACTAGCAGAAAAATACCTACACATATATATGTACATAAATACATAACAGTCGTATATTGCCGACAGAAGGCCGACTGCTAAACCCCTGCGGGTCTACCCCGGTTTGGTCAAAGGCCTGGTAGTCACAATTGTGGGAATTCCGACAAGAGATCTGGCAACAGATTTACTCGGATAGTCGACAGGGTGCTCTGGGGAATAAGTTGCATCGCACCCAACACTAGAGATCAATAGATACAAATCAAAAGCCTGTTGTTTAACCGTTTGAGACAGTGGCATCAATTTTTTTTGTGAATTTCTGTTAGCTATTTTAATTTTCTTTTATCTTCCGATTTTTACCTTCGAATCGTAAATTTAATTTTTTTTTGAATTGTAAACTTAATATGTCATTTGGAATCAATTAATTTCCTTTTGTATTGATTTATTTTTGAATATTTTTCCTTGATCATTCGTTAAATGACAGTGATATAAAGAAAGTTAGATACATTTAATCAGATATACAGATGTACGACCAATTATAGTGCGTATCACAAAGCTGGCATTGATGAGCCAGAAGAACTTCACACCGTCATCCATCCGTTCTGCCGCCAGTACTTCGTGGGACGTGAAATTGTAAGTCCATAAGCTTATTTTTTTTTTAACTTTCTTTATTTTTACTTTTTATATATTTCCTTAAATTTTTTTCATTATTTTAGACACAATTTTTTTTATTTTATTTCCTCTACTTTAATGAAATATTGAAATATTATAATAAACTGCCAATGGCCAACTTGTTAGATTACCTTTACTTTGATGTTTTCGTATATGAGAACATAATTTTGTTCTAATACCATGGGTCGTTAAGCTTACCAGCTATGGTGTGTGGAATTGTGGTATGGTAGTCGGAATAGTGGAGGGTGAGGTCAGCGTGCCTTTGACATGAGAGGACAGTACGAACAACTTCACTATCGATGATATAGGACTAACTGGTATAACTTGTCTCTTGGAATTTCGAGTAAGGGGTGAACTCCCAAAAACGATATAGTCATGGAGGTGACGAATGGTTGTATTCTCAGATACAAGGGAGGGCCGCCTAATGATTAACGATAACATCTGTCAAGGCCATTTATGACTTGGCGAACCACTGTCTAGGTGAGACATTGGGTATAAGAATGAAGTGTATGGAAATATAGTATTAGGTTAGTTAAGTAACAAAAATAGAGTACATCACATCAGATGTAACTTTTAGATATCAGGCTCCATCTGATATAGAATTCATTACATATTATTTAGAGATAAGGCTTATAATATCTTAGTTGTAGATATGAGATATAGTTAGTAAGGCTCCAAGTATATCAGTTAGATATGCAATCTATTTAGTAAGGGTTAGTTAAGATTAGCATTAGTCACACAAAATTCCAGAGAAACTTGTTCTAAAGGCCCGGTCTTTCACTTGGGCAGTGGCATAGATACATAGATTTGTACTCACCTTTCTTCACATAGATTCCCATGTTCCAATACTTTATCGGAATCCATAATCCGCTTCATATACCTTCCTGGCACGAGATGTTTGTTTGTCAAGTCGGAGATGTAGGAAGAGAGTGTAAGAACCACACCCCTTCCTTCGAGGTCAGCCGAGCTACAGCAAGCGTGCCGTATCTTTCTTCTATATAAAAAAAAAACCCGTGGTAAACTGAATTCACAACAATGGCGCCCAACGTTCGAACGGCTAAAATATTTATTGCCTCTTCAAGGGGATAACTTTTCATGAAGAGCAGAAGCTTGAATTCGCAAAAATTTCTTAGTATAGTTTTTTTTTCAACATATTTTTTTAAAATTCCTTCTCCCCCCTCATAGTACTAGTCTAGGTATCGTTTAAGCTCTTTCGAGTGCGAGAGATGAAGGGTAGCTGTCCAGTTTTACAGGTCCAGAACCTGAAAACTGTGTGAGGTAATCTGAACTCTGCCGCAGTCCGGGGAGCGGAATAGGGTGTGGATGTCAAACACTTTTGTTTTACATGGCTTCAGGCACAGCCGGATCTATATTGAGGTGAAGATGAATGGCAGTGAATACCCCATTCGTGTGGAGGTTTATTGTGAACCCCTTGCCAGCCTATTATCAGGTTATACACCAGAACTTACGATGTGGCAAGGTAGGGCAAAACGGAGCAAAACACTCGTCAAGTCATGATGGCACCAATAGGAGATGAAGACATGACTGACTAACTATCGGACGATAGACCCTACTGACTTAGAAGATAAAATACACTTTTGACCGAATTGCCCCATTGAATACTGTCCCGGAACCAGAGCCGTAGTTCCAAGCAATGCCATAAAAAAAAATATATATATATCGTTTTCATAGTCACAAACGGCTCAAACGAATAAAGGTTTATATTTAGCTTATTAACTGAAATCATTTTGCAATTGAATCAAATACATTTTTCCTTTTTTTGACCTTAGATTTTCGCTATTTCATTTTTTTACCTTTTTACTTTTTTACTCTTATTAAAAATTTTTCTGTAGCGTTACATTTTTGAATTTTTCGTAAATTATCTTACTATATATATATTCTTTTGCTTATTTTTTTTTACTTAATTTTTTTTTAATTACCGTACTATTCTTGAATTTTTTTAAATTACTTACATTTCAGTATCAATTTTTTAAATAACATTACATATTGAATTACATTTATTACCTTTGCATAATTTACAAGATTTTTTTAACAATCATATCCGATTTACTTGAGTTTAAAGATGGTGCGGGGGAAATCAGGTGCGGCTCCTAAGAGCACCCTGTCAAACGTTAGGGGGCGAGAGGAGAAAGATCCTCATTTGCTTATATCAGGTAGGAACGCGGCGTGTTCTGAAAGCCTAACTCCACCTCTACCAAATTCTCGGCTTAGTGAGACTAGCATTAATCAGTCACAGGTAGAAAACCCATTTTTAAATGAAAATAGAAATCGTTCCCTAATGGATGAGTTGAACCTTGATGTAGATGTAGGAAAGAACAGAGTGAATTCCCCAATAAGAGCAGTAGGGTTGAGACCAGACCAAAGGACGACGCAACCCGAATTAATACAGTTAGAATCCGAAGAAGAGGACATTATAGACTCAATACTAAGACGAACAAATGACTTTCAAAAAGAATTAGAAGCTACACGCAAAGAAATGGAACGACAGGACGAACTCGAACTAGAGAAGAAAATATAAGAACATTGATCGAGTAATTCAGTCGGCGGTATCGAGATCAATAGAAGAAACCCATCAAAAAATGATGTTGCTTCTAAACCAACAAATGAAGAACATGAAGATCATGCAGACAATGGTTCAAGTCGTGGCTAATAACGTTACCAATTTAAGTGAAAGACTAAATATAGTGGAAAAGACTGCTATTTCTTGGCATGAAAAAGAAGAAACCATACGGTGCGAAAAGCAGGAGTCAAACTCCATCAGACGGCAAGATACAACTAGAGTTAGTGACTCCAACTCTAATCGGCGGGAGTGCACTTCGATACCCTATGCAGACCCGACTAGGTACGAAATAGATTCAAACGTCCAGGAACAGAAAAGCGTGTTGAAATCCATAAATGCGGCGTTAAGTTCGATGGTGACTTCATAAAAATGTCGATGGAGAGTTTTATATTCAGAATTGAAACTCTTTAAAGGACAAATGGAGCTGCCAATGATCAAGTGTTTGCCAATTTTCAACATTTGGTGACCGGGCCAACAGAGAAATGGTACTGGCAACATATGGAAGAGAACAAGAACGACGAAATGTTGAATTACTTCGATTTAAAAACCGCACTAATAGGGCAATTTCGAAACACGTAGTGAGGTTAGGGGGCTCACCTTGCAAATGCAAAACAGGCCAAGTGAGAAAGATTTGATTTCAATTGTAAGGCAGAACATTCGAGATAGGGTAGCAACCCTTATTTTTGGTCGTGCGATAAGTAGCATTAATACACTTAGGGAAGACTGTAGGAGAGCAGAAAAACATCTTGCACCTAGGGAATCCAAGTATAAGAACAAAATTAGTGAGCTCGAAGAACGAGATTTTTCCACTCATAGGGACACCCTAGAAGATTCTGACGAAGAAGACATGAATCAAATTGCTGCCGTTCAGCACAAACGATTAGATCGATTTCAGATATCTAATAAGTCAGACAATCTAAAAAATCCAGCCTACATTAAGCAGAAAGATTATAATACACAACTAGAACTTACAAAAGGTAAAGCAGCGGCAGTTCCAGCATGTCAATCGACATTTCATGCGTTGACGTGTTTCTGCTGCGGAAAAGGGAATATTTCATTCAAATGCACGACCTGTGAGGGAAATTTGAAGGTCGGCAGCACATCCGGGGTGAATCAACCGGCAAAATCTCCAATCCCGGAGAAAGTAGCTGTGGAAAAATAACCATTTTGAAACGAAAATTAAAAATAAAACCAACTCATCCTGGAATACTGCCACCAAAAAGTCTACACCAACTAATGCAAGATTATGCTAGCTAGGCTAAGGGAAAGAAGTGCAAATATTAGGAGTAGGAACAACAAGATTGTGGCCACTGTTCTATCAGTGTGTGACGATAATCCTCTATACGCGAAAGTTCTTGTACGTGGAGAGGAGATGTTATGGTTACTGGAGCGGTGCATCAATTATTTGTTAAGGGAAAAGTGCAATGGATTTTATCCGAAAGCACAAAATAGAGATTACAGGCATGACAGTAGATATAAGGACAGTAGACGGCCAGAAACAACAAATTAGCGGCCGATTTAAAACGGAAATCTCGTGGGGCGGTAACACCCAAGTAATGGAGCTATATGTGGTCCCCAGCCTACAACAACAATTGTATCTTCGAGTTTATTTTTGGAGAACGTTCAAAGTAGCTCCACACGTACTATCCGCCCTTGATATTCCATCGCCGATGGGAGGGCAAGAGCTTAATCCCGTCCGTCAACTTACGCCAGCAGAAACTTTGGAGCTTGAGCGGGTCAAGCATACATTTCCTTCGTTCGCTGTATTGGGATTGGGTAAGACCCACGTCGAAGAACACGTCATTGAGATGGCAGACGACTCAATTCCCATTAAACAGAGACATTACCCGATCTAACCAGTAGTACAGAGGCCGATGTATGTTGAGCTCGATCGAATGCTCGAGGTAGGAGTGATAGAGGAGAGTAATAGCGCGTATAGCTCTCCAGTTGTGCTGGTACGTAAGCCGGGTAAAAATAGGATTTGCTTGGATTCACGCAGTGAACGCCGCCACTAAAAAGTTTGCGTATCCCCTTCGTCATATTGAAGGAATAATCAGTCATCTCGAAGACACACACTTTATATGGAGTATAGATTTAAAAGATGCCTATTGGCAAATTCCTCTGGAGGCCAAATCAAGAGAGAAAACGGCTTTTACATTGTATCAATTCACGGTCATGCCGTTTGGATTGTGCAATGCCGCTCAGAGAATGTGTAAGTTGAGAGAGAATGTCTTTGTCTATCTAGATGTGATCTCTTGATTTGTTCTCCAGATTTCGAAACACATATAATAGTACTCGAATAAGTGTCTGGGTGTTTGCCAAGGGCAGGTCTCACGATAAACGTGGAGAAGAGCAAGTTCAGCTTTAATGAGATAAAATACTTAGGCTATTTCGTAGGTGATGGATGCTTGAGGGTAGATCCAGAGAAAGTTTCAGCGGTAAAGGATTCCTCAGTACCGAAAACCCCTAAATAGCTCCGTCGGTTTCTAGGGATGACAGGTTGGTATAGACGCTTTATCCCAAATTTGCGTCTGTATCAGCCCCAATGACAGACCGTCTGAAGAAGGGAATGGACTTTAACATAACAAGCGAAGCCTTAGCGCCATTTGAAGATTGTTTCAATTGAAATGTTTCAACACAGCGCGGGCGTGAGGGTGAGGTTAAGGAAGAGAAAGAATGATAGGAAAGATGTGTGGCGCGATATTCGGAGACTGTATGTGGTTGTTGTCTCAGATTTTATCTCGAGGGATGCCGGCTGAACTAATGCGGAGAAATTTACCGTGTCTATTTATCTATGTCCCTTATAATTCACATTAATTTTTTATTCTTTGTCATATTTTATCGGTATACTAGTTTTACTCAATCACATGTTGTTAGTTCTATGTCTAAACAGCATATAATGAGTAAACCAGCAACTCATTGTATGACATTTATTTTTAGAATTGGTTTTTAATGGAAAAATAAGAAGACAGACTACGGCAGGGATCGAACCTGTGACCATGAGGTTGATAGGCGAACACACAACTATCGCGCCACGGCCACCCGCTAGTAATATACATAATAGAAAGCAGAGGTTTACGGTTGGTAAATGAAATCCGCTTCTAGTGTGGCTGGGATAAAAGTCCATAGAAAGATACTAGCAGAAAAATACCTACACACATATATATACATAAATACATAACAGTCGTATATTGCCGACAGAAGGCCGACTGCTGAACCTCTGCGGGACTACCCCGGGTTGGTCTAAGGTCTAGAAGTCACAATTGTGGTGGGAATTTCGACAAGAGATATGGCAACAGAGTCATTCGGGTAATCGACAGGGTGCTCTGGGGAATAAGTGGCATCGCACCCAACACCAGAGATCAATAAGGACAAATCAAAAGCCTTTTGTTAAACCGTTTGAGACAGTGGCATCAATTTTTTTTGTGAATTTCTTTTGGTAATTTTAATTTTTTTTTATCTTCCGATTTTTACTTTCGTATCGTAAATTTAATTTTTTTTTGGAATTGTAAAATTAACATGCCATTTGGAATTAATTAATTTCCTTTTGAATTGAATTATTTTTGAATATTTGTCCTTGATCATTCGTTAAATGACAGTTATATAACGAAAGTTAGATACATTTAATCAGATATACATACGTACGACCAATTATAGTGCGTATCACAAGGCTGACATTGATGAGCCAGAAAAACTTCACACCGTCATCCATCCGTTCTGCCGGCAGTACTTCGTGGGACGTGAAATTGTAAGTCCATAAGTTTATTTTTTTAACTTTCTTTATTTTTACTTTTTATATATTTCCGTGAAAATTTTTTTATTATTTTAGACATAATGTTTTTATTTTATTTTATAATAAACGGCCAATGGCCAACTTGCTATATTACCTTTACTGTGACGTTTTCGTATATTAGAACATAATTTTGTTCTAACACCATGGATTGTTAAGCTTAATAGTTATGGTGTGTGGAATTGTGGTATGGTAGTCGGAATAGTGGAGGGTGAGGTCAGCGTGCCTTTGACATAAGAGGACAGTACGAGCAACTTGACTAGCGATGATATAGGACTAACTGAAATAACTTTCTCGTTATTGGAATTTCGAGTAAGGGGTCAACTCCCAAAAATGATATAGTCATGGAAGTGACGAATGGTTGTATTCTCAGATACAAGGGGGCCGGCTAATGATTGACGATAACATGTGTCAAGGCCATTTATAACTTGGCGAACCACTGTCTAGGTGAGACATTTGGTATAGGAATGAAGTGTAGTGAAATATAGCATTAGGTTAGTTAAGTAACAAAAATAGAGTACATCACATCAGATGTAACTTTTAGATATCAGGCTCCATCTGATATAGAATTCATTACATATTATTTAGAGATAAGGCTTATAATATCTTAGTTGTAGATATGAGATCCAAGTATATCAGTTAGATATGCAGTTTATTTAGTAAGGGTTAGTTAAGATTAGCATTAGTCACACAAAATTCCAGACAAACTTGTTACGAAGGCCCGGTCTTTCACTTGGGAAGTGGCATAGATACATAGATTTATACTCACCTTTCTTAACATAGATTCACATATTCCAATACCTTATCCGAATCCTTAATCCGCTTCCTATACCTTCCTTGCACGAGCTGTTTGTTTGTCGAGTCGGAGATGTAGGAAGAGAGTGTAAGAACCACTCCCCATTCTTCGAGCTCAGCCGAGCTACAGCCAGCGTGCCATACCTCTCTTTTACATCAAACAAAACCGCCGTGTTAAGCAGGATTTACCACAAATGGTTCTATGTGCTCAAGGTTTGTAACCACAAGGTTGTTGTCTTGTGAAGCAATGTGGATTTGAGTCGGTTTGTTTGACGTAATATATTCTAATATTTGGTTTTTTGAGTTAAAATACATTTTTCCATTAATAGACACATTATTTTCAAATTGAATCAAGTTGATCCCTGATAATTCTATTTCCTTTACAATATGGTTTCCCGTTAAGGCAATATTCCCTTCATTGATTATTGGCATTGTAAAATTTGTTTTATATTTAATTAATATGTCTGCTAAGCAACAAGTTTCTTTACTGATTTTACAGTAATCGTGGTTGAGTTCTTTTTTACATTCAGTCTTAAAAAATACTTTCTTTTATTTAAAAATTTCACCGCACACCCTACCAAAATCATCTGTATTTTGCATGTGTTACCAAAACCCCTAAATGTTTTCATTTTAATTTGTTTTCCAACTACCTGCCTTATTCAAGATTTTCTCATAACATAACACGAAATTCATGCTCCCTTATAAATCTTTCTACAGCCCTTGGTATTCGCCCTCATCAATCACGGATTTCCTTTTTCTTTTCCAGACAGCAAGAGAATTCATTCTAAATCAAAAAACACAATACAAACATTTGTGTGTTCTCCCAACATCAGTGCACCCAAATGATACAAATCCCCATTTTAAATAAATATCCAAGAGAAAGAGAAGAGATAATTGCCAGCACAAGCCTATATGGTTAGGTGTTCAACAGCTTTCAGTGCACCGTGCACCGGCCAGCGTCGTTCATTCCACCATAGGTTTTCGGTTTGCTAGTACAAGAGAAGCAGGATAAGTATACAGTATGAAGAGAATTGGTAATTTGGTATTCATTTTCATTGAGCATGCTGTGGATGTGCACTATGGTGCGGGTTCATTCTCTGTATCTGTACGAAAACGTACCCTTTAGATAGATGCTACGATCGGACAAACCAGATATGCCAGCCAATATCATGCCATGCGATACGTGAAAAAACATTATAAAGAGAAAAGAAAGCTTTAATTTCCTTTTACTTTTAGAGTTTGGCTCTTATTTTGTTCATTGCGTGCTTGCGGTGCGGATTCATTGCGTGTGCCAAGTACAAATACAAACATACTCATAAGCGACGTTCACGGACGGGTGCTTATAAAGCGACTTCAAAGGTCGAACAAAATACAAAAAGATTTAATTAATGCAGTATTAAATGATATTTCTGATTCTGATAACATTTAATGACACTGCTAGATTTCAAATAAATAACTTGAGAACGAGTTTTCATCATATTTTGGAAGCATCTAGAAATGCTATTGATCTTTTCCAAAACGAGGTCTAGAAAGTTTTAATCTGCGATATCGCCAATTATTTTTTTAGGTAATTTTCAAATTGAAATGCGGTTCGAGTCGTTGACAAAATTTAAGTTACTGGCTCTACTTTCTACCAAAAACATTGCTCAGTAAGGAAAAAATGCCTTATTGAAGTTTTTGAATGCCTGAAGTGTTAATATGGTGGATTTGTTTGATTTTGCAATTCTAAAGAATGAATTAATTGTTTTTTTAAGTTTCCTCAACTTAAAAATATCTAATTAAGACATTCCAAGAACGGTTGATGCTCTTGAATTAAAAGAACCTTTTTCGAAAACATTTAAACTAAATTGACTGATCTTAAAAAACGCCACATCGAGTGAATCTATCGAACGTTCCTTTTCTGATCTTAAACACGTATTAAACCAAATGATTGAAATAAAATACAGGAGCAAATATTATCGCAACTTGCAATTTTGTAGATAAAAAAATCATTTTTAAAGGAAATCAAAGTAAAAAACAGTTTCTACGATGAAGTTTTGCAAGTTTTTTGAAGAAATCCCGACGAATTGAACTTTTATTGAAGTATTTGCTTTCTAAATAATAGTTTCGTTACAAAGAAAAACACAAAAAAGTATAAAAACAAAAACTCAGAAAAATAATACAAAAAAAACAAAAAAAAACAAACAAAATATAAACAACGTCCTCGTCGTAATCCTGAATCGTATCTAAGAATAGACAAAATATGAAGGAGAAGTTAGTGAACGCCTTGCTTGAAGCACCACGACACGTCACTGTTCCAAATCCTTTCAGCTTTGGGTATTTGACATATAAAACAATTATGTTAGATTTTTGAACAATTTTAAATTCGGATGCATCTAGTACATCTGTTATTGAAATCTTTACTTTTCCTTGTTCCATAATGGTTTTAATTTCATCGAGATTTAATAACAATGGCGCAAAATTTTAAACAGCCTGATGTTAAGGGATTAGCATGATACTACTTAACAGTTTGCTAATACTAAAGCATTTTACTAATATTTTCCTAATTCCTATCACTTTTTAACTAGCACCATACTAAATCTATTTTCTTAATAAACTACAACTAAACACGCCTAAAATTGTGCAAAAAAGTAAGCGAACATAACTTTTTGACGTTTGTAAATGTCAAAATGGCATATGGATTAAGTACGATACTAAAAAAATAAAGCACCCATTTTGTGATTGAGGATTGGCAACTCTGGTTTGCAGTAGTAAAGCCTGTTTCACGGTCACTCAGACGTCTGACTTGTGTTTTATTTGTTTTTAAATGTTAAAATGGTTGGTAGTTTTAGAGTCGATTATACCAAAATTCGCGAGCTTAGGAAAAATTTTTATGCCGCGTATGTCCACACTGCTAAAAACGGGCCAGCTGTTTTGGCATTGAGTGAGACCCAGATAGGCGAAAATTCTGATCAATCGGAATTTCGTCTGTTTGGGTACAACTTAGTGCCATTATTCTTTTCCCACCATGGCCTCGCCGTATACGTAAGAAATGATGTAGCGTACCAACCACCCACAATATGGCTTGTGCTAAAACACAAATTTTAATTTAATGTGGTTAAAATTCACGGTAAATAAGCACATCATACACACATGTTTTATTTATCGGAGCCCAAATTTGGATAGAGTTTCAACTTTTAACGAATTTGATGCTTTGTCCGACTCCATTAAAAGAATTGTTTCCCATTATCCTCACACTGAAATCGTCATTGCGGGCGATTTCAATGTACACAATTCTAGTTGGCTCCGCTTTTCGAGCCAGACAACACCCGAAGGAAGGTATGTTGAGGTCTTTGCTGAGTTAAACCAACTGACTCAGAATGTTGACGAGCCAACCCGAATACCTGACGTTGCAGGTCAAACCGCAAACACTCTAGACTTGTTCCTAACCTCTGACCCTAATAAATACTCGCTAAATGTATTATCGCCTCTAGGTACATCAGACCATTGTGTCGTATGTGCAAATTTCTCATGCCAACAACACTCAGTTAAAGAAAAAACACCTATGAGAACCGTTTGGCAGTATGGGAAAGCCAAATGGGACGGTCTCAATAATTTCTTCAGAAACTTTAACTGGTCATTATGCTTCCTCGGTAGTGACAGACTCCAGCGCAGATATGATAACAAATTTAATCCTTTACGGAATCAGAAATTTTATCCCGAATAGGGCGAAATCTATCAAACCGAAAGAAAATGCATGGTTTGATTCAAGCTGTACAGAGGTTATTAGGGTTAGAGAAGTCAGTTTCCGGAATTATAACGGCAACCCCACTGAGGAATACCGGAAAAAGTTTCAACAAGCTAGAAAGACTTGCAACGTTCACATTCGTAGAACCAAATTTTTGCATGACCAAAAATTAAGGCAAAAAATACTACAATGTCCCAAAGGTAGTAAGAATTTTTGGTCATTTGTAAAAACTATTCGAAATTCAACTTCTTCTTCGGTTCCAACGCTCGTCTCTAATGACACCCCTTTTGTCACTTCTCGCGAAAACGCCAATTTGCTTGCAGCGCAGTTCGCTGTTAATTCGACGCTGTCAGAAAGTGTTATGACTCCTCCAGTACTTGAGAGCGTAAACGATTTTATGGGACGAATCTTCTTTTGCACTCGTGTAGTTCCTAGAGACCTCAAAGATCTTGACATAAACAAATCCTCTGGCCCGGATAGTATCCCTCCCATTTTTTATCTGTCCTACTCTACAGGTCTCTTTCCGAGTGGATGGAAAACAACATTTGTGCAGCCTGTCCCTAAAAAAGGCGCATCTTCTTCACCATCTAATTACCGTCCAATTGCACTTACGTCCCTTCTTTCCAAGGTCATGGAAACGCTGATTAATTATCAGCTCAAGAAATATCTCGAAGAACGAAAGCTCCTTAATGACCGGCAGTATGGCTTTCGTAGCAATAGGTCCACTGGTGATCTGATGGTATATCTCACCGAACAGTGGCACAAATATTTACATCGTTTTGGAGAAAGTAAGATTATTGCGCTTGATATTTCAAAAGAATTTGATAGGGTTTGGCATCAAGCTCTCCTATCGAAAATGCGTGCATTTGGTATCGATGAATGTCTTCTTCGTTGGATTAGAAATTACCTTTCGGACGGCTCAATACAAGTTGTATTGGACGGTTTCAAGTCTGATATTTACAAAATAAATGCTGGTGTGCCCCAGGGCTCCGTACTGTCTCCGACCCTCTTTCTCATTTTTATTAATGATCTCTTATCTGGAACTTCTAATCCACTTAATTGTTTTGCTGACGATAGTACTCTCAGCTTTTCATATTCGTTTTTAGATGCACCTCCTTGTTTTTCGGATGTGCAACTGGAACGGCAGCGTATGATAAGCTCATTAAATTCTGATCTTGACAGCATTGTCCACTGGGGAATTAAAAACCGTGTAGAATTTAATGCTTCAAAAACTCAGTGCTGTCTTCTGTCGTTAAAGCAGAACCCACCCCCCATGCCGCTATCCGTGAGCGGCACTAGCATTGAAGAAACCGATCAGCTTTCAGTCCTCGGCATGTGCATTACAGATCACCTCTTATGGAATGAACACATATTTGATGTCGCCAAAAACGCTGCAAAGTGTTTGGGCTTTCTTCGAAGGTGCAAGAAATTCTTCTCCCCGTCTGATCTGGCTGTAATCTATAAGGCCTTCATTCGTCCAAAGCTGGAGTATAAATCGCACATTTGGGAGGAGCTCCCAAAACTCATTTGAATCTTTTGGATAGAATTCAAAATAGAGCTCTAAGAATGATTGGCGATAGAACTATAGTGGAAACATTTACATCTCTAGAACATCGTCGAAATGTTATATGTCTCTCACTATTTTATCGTTATTTTTATAAACACTGTTCCAGCGAAATAGCCAGTTGCATTCCTCCCCTTAAATTTTTCAACCGTAATACTCGCGCTTCTAGGAATGCTCATCAGTTTACCCTTGAGCCCAACTTCGGACGTAATGGTAAGTACAGAGATTCTTTCTTTAGCCGTACAACGCGAATGTGGAATACTTTACCCGGCTCTATTTTCCCCTCTCATTTTCATATTCAGAAATTCAAAACGAATGTGCATCGGTACCTACTTTCCTAACGCTCGCACTGTACTTGTTCATTTTAAGGGTAGTCAAAACCCCTTTAGTGCGCGCATCCGTTTAAAAAAAAAAAAAAAAAAAAAAAAACTCTTTAAAATTTGTATTTTGTATCAGTAAAATAATTAATAATTAAATATTAAAGTAATTTACACGTAATCCTTATAATCGTATCACTCGAAGAAAATTATTTTGGTGAGTCCAACCGTTTTTTTCACCCAAATCCTGAAAAAACAAATTGCAAAAAAGCTTATGTATTCTGGCATAGAACAAAGGATATTAAAATTAATCGCACCGATGGAAGTGACGGCTTTGCGGATTAGGATCCAGGATATAATGTCAACAATACTGGATGAAAAAATGAAAGACATGCCAACAAAATCTGACTTCGAGTTAATGCAGTCACAAATCCACAGCCTACAGGAAAGAAATCAGGCATTACAGGCACAGGTGAAGGTATTTGATTCCCGATGCAACTCATTAGAGCACCAAGTTTTTAGAGACAAAGGCTAATGAACAAAATATTGTGGTCCACATACCGGTGAATGGTGCTGACCATGCGGGGGTCAAGGCAAGAAGTTGTTTCTTGGATTTGTTACAAACTAATGATGACAACGTTATTGCCACAAAAAAGGTGTTGCATTCCAATAACAGCAGGATGGCGAATGTGATCGTTAGATTGAGGCAAAGGGAAGACGTGGGACGAATATTAACACCATCGATCAAACTAAGAAATGCAGGAATCTTTGTACACAGAGATTTACCCGAATCTGCTAGAGCCCGAAGAAGGCGTATTATCACACTGAAAAGGGATATTTTCGCGAAAAAACCCACACCTGCGATCACAAATTCGAGGATAAACATTGATGGTTAAAGGTAAGACAGATTATTATGGCAGCGAAAACAACCTAAGATGTGACGGCATGTGCGGAAAGTCATTATTAGACCAGTTGGTGATTGACACTTCAGGAGGGCGCATTCCAGGTGCGAACAAAAATTCGGAAAGCAGCTGTACACACGCGACATCTGTTATGCCACATTCTAATTTTTAGTTGCAATGCCTTCTGCCGAGCAAGTAGTAATAAAATAGATAATATAGAAAATACATTTAATAATTATGAGGAACAATTTAAGATATTAAAAATTTTGTCATATAATATAGCAGGACTTAGTAACAAAGGCATATTTACCGATTTTTTTAAATTCATAAATCAATTTGATATTATATTTTTGTATGAAACATTTTTAAATAGTAGCAACTTTGTCAAGTCCGAAATTCAATTAAAAACTATGAAATAAAAATAATACCAGCAGTAAGAAGACATGTTAAAGGAAGAGCGAGCGGAGGCTGTATATTCGAATACAAAAAAGGTATGAATATTAGCATCGAATTTAAGCTTTATGGACTTTAACTTGTTTGAATATAACCATTGGTGGTAAAATGTGACGAATTTACCAACGAATATAAATTGCAACCATTAGGAATCGGATTTTGAAAAAATCAAAGAGTTCTTAACATGCGAAAATTACATCGAAAATCTGCTACTAGTGGGCGATCTAAATTCAAGAGTAGGCAGTGAAGGAGGTGTGGGAAATGAACGAGATGGGTACCATAAACATACAAAGGATATAACCAGGAATACAAGAGGTACAAAGCTACTGGAACTGTGCAACTCTTTCGGGCTTCGAATCGAAAATGGTACGAGTGTTGACGATAAGCTGAGTGAATTCACGTTTTTAGGAAAACAAGGCAACTGTGTAATTGATTATAGTCTGGAAAGCGGTGAATGGAGGTCTTTTATAACAGATTTCGAAGTGAAAAAAAACGTACTCTGATCATATACCGATTATAGTATCATTTAAATGCGGGAAAAGTGAAAATAACAATAGTGTAGATTTAGAACTCTTGCCCAAACTACATTCAAGAAATTTAATGGCCTCCAGCTAGAGAAAACAACTGGAATGAATTTTAATATCCGAGGAAAGAGATTTGCGTTTAAGCAGAATCGAAAGATGCGTAAAGGACGCCTATCAAGCACCAAACATTCATTATGGTAAACAAAAATCTTACAGGGAACCATGGTACGATAATGAATGTATGCAGGCCAGAGGCTTATCATATGCTTGACTTAATAAGTTAAGGAGGTCTAACGAGTGCCCCGCAAAAATAAATATATGGATCACAACCAAAGGTATAATTTCACTTCAAAAAACTGTTGAACCCAAGAGTCATAAGGCCTTACATGCTTCAATATGCCCCACCGGACTTCAAGGTTGACATTTTAGACATGCCCATATCACAAGAGGAAGTCCGTGCATCAGTAAATTCACTGGCAGATGGGAAAGCTGCAGGTGCAGACAGAATATCAGCCGAGTTTTATAGATATTGCACAGATAAACTTATTAGAACTCTTACAAATGCATTTAACCAAATTTTTGAACATGGAACTATACCACAACAGTTCAAAGATTCTTTAATTTTTCCAATATACAAAAAGGGCAGCGTCGAAGATCCTGAAAATTATAGAGGAATCTCATTTTTAAATTCATCTTACAAAATTTTTACGGCGGTATTACTGAAAAGGCTGAACTCGTGGATACATGCGAATAAGTTATTGAGCGAGTTCCAAGCGGGCTTCAGAACTGGATACTCTACCATAGATCACATCTGACTCATTCATGGCCACGAAAAAAAACTATACGCTTTTTTTGTAGGTTTAAAGGCGGCATTTGATACGGTGGACAGAAATGGGCTAATGTATAAATTATTTAGATCGGAATGTCATTAAATTTCGGAGGGGTTCTCTAGTATTTGTACATAGAGACCAGATCAGCCGTCTGGAATGTTTATCGGACTGGTTTCAAACAAAGTCAGGTGTGAGACAGGAATGTGCACTTAGTCCAAGCTAATTTGCACTTTCCATTGATGATATCATAGAGGCATTACCAGGAGGTGTAAGTTACTGGGTACTTTGACCTTACCTTTTGCAGATGACATCGTTATGCTGGCATACTCTCCGAAATCACTCCAGCTTATGATTAATAGGATGGCTGAATACTGCTGGCGATGGAATTTAGTAGAGAACTTGAATAAGTCTAAAATAATGGTCTTCAGGAGAGGAGGAGGGAGATCAGGGACAAATGAACAATGGTACTGCAACAACGAAAGAATAGAAGTGGTTAAGGAATATAAGTACCTTCGAGTTTATTTTACCCAGAATCTAAAAATGGAAAGGCATCTCACGGAGAAACTGGCGAAGGCAAAATTCGCTATTAATGTAGCATGGAGAGAGTGTTTTAGTAACAAGTACATCGCCCACAGCAGCAAATATAAAGTGTTTGAAGCAGTATCTCAATCAGTTATGTTCTATGCGACTCAAGTGTGGGGAGCAAAGAAATATGAGATGGTCGAAAAACTACTGAGATTTTTTATAAAAAGAACATTTCGCCTTCCTACAAGCACGGCGAACTATATGATAATGCTGGAAACAGGTTTCATGAAGACGCTTAAACTTCAAGTAGACTACATTTTCAAAGCGTGCAACATGCCAAATGATCGTCTTCTAAAGATGCGGCACTACATGCCGTGAGCGGTAAGACAGGATGGGTTCAAGAATGGATCGATCTAGCGGAGGAGACTGAGGTTACTCTTAACATCAGCGGCCAGAATACGTTGAAATCGACAATACCAGATAATTACCAGTTTGGATGAAAATTTGAAACAGAGGTACAGAGAAGCGTTAAACTCACTGCATAGGATGATTTATAATAGGCTGAATCATGATCTTATTGAGAGAAACTACTTTCGGGATTATTATACTATCGAAGAAATTTCAAACATGTTTTATCTAAGAGGAGAACTGTTGAACTTAAACTTCGTCCCCCATGGTGAAGATCTACCATTACTTTGTGAGATGTGAGGATGTTTTTCATTTTGTCGGAAGATGTCCTGTTCTAAGGGAAACTAGAAAACACATTCTGTGTGCAGACTATTTTTTAGAAAACGAAACTGTGGATCTACTCAACGAAATAGGTATATCGAAGATGTTAAAATTTTACAAAATCGCATTTAATTATAGAAATAGAATACTAAGAGAATACTTTTAGCTAATAACTGTGACTTTATTGATTTAACTATATAAGTATTGAAAAGTTTTGTCAATCAGAAAATAAAAATGAATTAATAAATCAATCAATCATTTTGTGAGTTTAACCTTAGTAAAATGTTAAGAAAATAGTACGATACTAAAATATCTTAAAATTAGCAAAATCCTTTTTGTAGCCTAGTATCATATTAAAAATGATTTAACATATTACTAAATCGAATAAAACTTTGCGCCAATATGTTTAATATATTTGATTTACTTAGGTTAATAGTATTTATTATTTTAATTGAGTTTTTTTGCGACCTTTACTAGAGATGGGTTCATCAGTTAGTGCTGTAGTACCTTTTTAAGACGCAATATATTTTAGTCGATGGCTACCGACACAAATAAAATTTGCAGCTTTAAAGCACTGTGAATTATATTCTTCTAGGGGAATTCGGTCGAATTCAGACACCTAGAAAATAATACCCGTGTCTGGATTGTTTAAATTTAAGAATAAATGCAAGAACAAAAACAATACAAACGCATTTACATACATCGGTATTGTTTTTGTTCCTTATTTTGTGGACTGTAATTATGATTTTAATTGAGGTTTTTTGCGACCTTTAGTCCAAATGAATATGCGTTTCGACCAGGTACTACAGATGGACTCATAAGTTAGATGCTGTAGTACCTTTCTAAGCCGCAATATTTCGTAGTCGATGCCTACCGACACAAATAAAATTTACAGCTTTAAAGCACTGTGAATAATAATCTTCTAGGGGAATTCGGTCGAATTCAGGCACCTAAAAAATAATACCCGTGGTCTCGATTGCTTAAATTAAACAATAAATGCAAAAACAAAAACAATACGAACGAATTTACATTTTATTATTTCTCTTAATTCTATAATAGTGTATTTTATGATTTAAATTTCTCTCACTCCTTTACTGTTTTAGACTTTATTTAACTTATCTAACTGTGTGTTAATGCTATTATGTGTATGATTTGACTATATTAGTTCTTGTAGCTTAAGATTAATTCTAACAACATCATCGTGGTCTGGACTACCGGAGGTCCATTTCCAAAGTGTGCCTATTTCATTAATTCTTCTACGTTATCTAATCCTAATGGATAGTTCATTAAGTAATTTGTCTGCCATTTATAACTTCTGGTTAATATTTTTGAGAAGTTCCTTTATGGCTTTAAATCTGCCTAATCTTATCCTTATTAATTTTCGTTTATTTGAATGTATAACTATATTTCCTAAATCCTCCTTAACTTTCTTTTTTTTACAAATAAAGGCTTATTTTTACTTCTTCTCTGTCCATTGTTGACAAAAATTGTTTCTCCCTCTTTATATTTTCTATTTCTCCTATTCTTACTAAAATATCACAACATTTTTTTATGATGATTTTGATTTTTCCTTTGTATCGCTATTATCTATATAATTGTGGATTATTATGCGCGTTCGTTAGTGTCTTACCGTGTGAATAGTTTCGCTGTAATTCTTTTTAGTTAGAATCATGATAGAATATTGATATCTGTTAAATGTGCAGTCTCTTTAATTATTCTTATAAGCTCTGTTTTCTAATATTCCGTTGCTCTTAGAGTGGACTCGGGTGTTGTTTTGTGGGTAATGCATGAGGTTGTACGCACACTGTGCAGAACGTGAGCAAAATGCCGCACTCATTATCGGTCTTTAAGGTTTTGACATTACCGAAAACTGGTAGTAGTTCAATCATTCTATTCTTTGCTTAATACTTAAGAATCTCCTTACAAAATTCGAATAATTTCATCCAGTCTTTCCCGTTTAAGAGCTCCACCACCTCGTCCTGTGGATATAATTGACTCTCCAGTATACCCTTCTTATTTCCCTTAATATCGCGCATTGTCACAGAAAATGAATTGTAATTTCTATCACTCCTGAATTGCAGCTTCCTTTCTATGTGGCACAAATTTCAATCGCAGTACCTAACCCCTGGTTCAAAAATAGTTGAGATGATCTGTGTATTATCGCATATATGGTCACTAAAATATGACTTTTCTCTAAGTAAATTGTGGAAAGTTGAATAAATTTTTTAGTGCACTGATTGTCTCGCATGTTTAATATATCTTTGCATCATATCTTCATCGAGCACCGCAATGATATCCTAAAAAATCTCTCTGCATTCTTTGACGTTTCGAATATTGAGATCAAAGGCTTTCAAACACTGAATCGCCAGCTCGTTCCAATTACTAAACTACAGTTTTCCTTTTTTAATTGCAATTTTCGTGATTCTTTTATGCATTCTATCTTCTTCCATCCCTATTGTACTACATATATAGTCTGCATGCAGCTTTAAGGTTTGTATGTACAGCAGTGATAGCCCAGTCTCTAAGTGCAACATATACGAGGGTGTCGTCATCGGAAGTTTAAAAGTTCTTTTAAGATAATAGACTAGGAGTCTTTCACCGGTATCACTTTTCTTATGGCCCCAGTATTGTGCTCCGTAGCATGAGATGGAATATGACGTTGCTTCGAAAATCCTGTGTTTGACAGCGTTTGATACTGAATTATTATTGACCGCTGATCTGTCAAAGGTTAAAAAAGTGAAAAACTACGGCTCTAAAAAAATATTTTATTTTCTGTATTTTATCGCGAAATAAAAAGCGCTTTTATATTTTTTTAGTAATAAACTTAAATTATATACAACTAAAAGATTCAGTAAGGGAACTAAACACCAAATGCAGTGATTTCTAATTCAACAAACACACAAAAGAAATTTGCTAGAAACATCTCCGGAGCTAGCCCGTAATAGCAAAAAAACACATACTAACAAAATGCCTGTTGCATCAATGACTGTTTCTGAACTGCAAGATATGCTTACAAAAACTTTAGAAAGCAAACTTAGTGATATGCCAACAAAAACTGAGTTTACGTACATGTTTGCCGAAATGTGGAATCTGAAAGCCTCAGATGAGATCCTTGCACAAGAACTTGAGGAGTTAAATCAAAAGTACAATACACTCGAAAAGAAAATGGAATCGTTGGAGAAGCGTTCTAAGGAAAAAAAATTAATTTTCACTCTACCACCAACTATGTGCGATGATATCCGCAAATCAATCAATGAGATCACAAAAAAACTTCTGGATCAAAACATTGATATAGAGGATGTAACTGCATTGCAATCTAAATGAAGAAGCGCAAGCGGTGTTTACGTGAACCATGATTACACCAGAGACGAACTAAGAAGACGACAACAAATCTTGCAAATTCGAAGAGCGATCAAGACCAATCATCCATCAGCTTCTGCAAAAATCCGATGTCGGAAGATGGTTGTAAATGGAAAAGCTTTTCACACAGCACAAAAAGGAAAATTCTTTTCTGCCAATCGAGATAGATCTGAGGTGCTACACGAATTATTTGTTGACATCGAAATAAAAAATTAAATAATTAACTCACAATCGACAACAAATAAATCACAAAAGAACGTCAGCGAAACGTCAACTATTGTCAATAAGAATGGGATGCTAACTGCGCCATCTACAAGTTCAACAAAACAACAGTGATGCCGTCTGTCACGCAAGTAAAAGTAGTATAAAATTAAGTAGTAATAACATTAAAAATAATAATTTTAAAATTCTTTCTTATGATATTGCCGGCTTGGCAAACAAAATAATTAGTGCCGATTTCTTTAAATATGTAAAAAACATTATATTTTCTTTCTTTTTAAAACATTTATAACAAATGAATATTTTGAAAACTATAGCAAATACTTCAATGAATATAAATTATATTGGATATCGGCTAGTCGTGAACATAAGTTTGCTAGAGCAATTGGAGGTTCCTTATTTGGTCTAAAAGAATATGTAAATGATAGTTTTAGTGTGAAATTAATAACCACGTTTGTTTGATTTTAAATAGATTAAATTCAAAACTTTATATCTTGCCAGCATACATTAACAGTAATTTCTGGGATGTCGAATTTTATGATCTTTATGATCTTCTAAATACAATAGAACCTGAAAATATTCTGCTGATCAGGAATGTCAATGCCAGGACTCGTAAAGAGCAGATAATTCCATCTGAGACGAGTTTTATTGGTATGGACATTTTAGATAAACGTATCTCAAAAGATAAAATCACGAATAAGAATGGTCGCCTTTTTCTAGAAATGTGCCAAAACTTCAATTTGTACATACTTAATAGGTGTAGTAATGGTGATAGAAATGGGGAGTTCACTTTTGTTGGAGGTTCAGGGAAGTCGGTTATAGATAATTGTGCAGCATCAGGCGAATGGAATAAAATCCTTTCTTGCTTTCAAGTAGGAACCGAAATTTTCTCAGATCACATGCCAATATCTGTTACGTTCGACTTCGAAATCAATACACAATGTCTCGCACTAAGCTTGCCGCCAAAACTTATGTGGAAAGAGAACCAAAAGAATTATATGCTTTAAAATTATTGACCGAGATAGAGAGTACCTACGCAAAAAAGATAAGTTATCTAATCAACTCCATTAAAAAAGTTGTTAGTATAAACTCTATTTCGAGCAAACAAAACCACCGGCAGAAGTGGTTCGACCAGGAATGTTTCACCCCACGAAAATTATTATTTAAACTACTACGGAGATTAAAAATATCAACAAGTCCGAATAAATCCCTTACAAAGCAATACATCAGCGTAAAGAAACCATATAAAATGCTTTGCAGAGACAAACGTCAGAAATATTTTAAGTCTATAGCACTGGAACTTTCCAGCGCAAAAATTTGTAAATATTTCTGGGTTAAAATTAAGATACTAAAAGGTATAGAATTTATCTTTGGAATTCATGTTTCGGCCTCAAATTTAGCAGATTACTTTAAACATATACTTAATCCCACTGGCATTTGTGAAAATATACAATTTGATGAGCCCCTAATAATCGACGAACTACTAGATGCGGGATTTGATAGCCTCAATAATTAAAAAAAAAAAATAAAAAAGCCCCTGGACGTGATAGAATAGGAAATGAATTCTATAAAAATGCTCCACCCATTTTTTTAAGTAAAATGCTAGATGCATTCAACTTCATTTATAGAACGGGTGAGGTACCAACCGAATTCAAGGACTCTATTGTGTATCCTATATATAAGAAAGGGGACGTTAATGTACCAAATAATTATAGAGAAATCTCGTTCATGAACTCAATTGATAAGATTTTCTGCTCTATCCTTCTAAGAAGAATCAACAACTGGCTAGAAAGAAACAATTTACTGAGTGAATATCTAGCGGGTTTCCGAAAAGGATACTCCACTGTTGACAACATATTCACACTAAAAATAGTCGCCAATTCTTCCTTAGACAAAAAAGAAATCTGTACGTGTTTTTTGTAGATTTTAAAGCTGCATTTGACTCGATTGGCCACAATGCACTTTTCTATAAACTATCTCAAAAAGGTATGTCAACGAAAACGCCAAAAGTCTTAAAAAATATGTACAATAACACACGTCAATATGTATGGGACGGCAGAAATAAGTCTGAATGATTTGAAACCTAGACCGTGGTTAAACAGGGTTGCCTGCTTAGTGCAGTCCTCTTCGCTTTATTTATAGATGTCATATCGCAACATCTACCAGCCGGTATCAGAATTGCTCAAGAAATCATTAAGGTTTTACTTTACGCTGATGATATTGCATAACTGGCGGAATCAAACATGTGGATTCAAGCAATACGAAGAAGTTGAAAAACTACTTTGCTTTTTTCTTAATAAACTTTTCCGCCTCCCTATGAACACTCCTAACTACGTCCTCGCCCTGGAGACAGGTCTCCCAAACCTATTTAAGTTTACACTAAAATTACATTTCGATTATATAATCAAAGTGCTTAATTATCCGGCACATAGACTTCCACACATTCTTACCAAATACACATTTGAAAATAAATTGGAATGGGTTAATGATTGGATTTTTTTGGCAGAAAAATGCGATACAACCATTAATATTGATATTTTCATTTTAAAGCAGCAGTTTTATAATCTTTTGGAACTGTCTGACATTCACAGTCGTAATGACAATATAATATAAGCAACATCCTCTATTAATAGACCAATATATTCAGAACTTAACTACGATCTGGGAAGTAAAAATTATGTTTTAATTTAATTTAATTTTAATTTAATTTAGTTTCATCAAACAAAGTTACAATAAGTACTTAACTGATTACTTGATATAATATATGTATAACTATAAACAAAAAATTATAAAATACATTTTAAACATTACCACCAGCAAAGTTATTTAAAATTAACAAAAGATTTGTTTTGAATAAATATCTACTTATATTAAAGTCGATCAAATCGAAAACAGTGTTCGTTTCCTTCAAACATCTAGATATTGGTTCATTGGCACTAAACACAGTTCTGTGATAAGGCACGTTAAACATCAACTGGTTTCGAAGCATTCTCTCAGGAACATTAAACCCGATTAAAGATAAAATTTGAGAACAATCAATATGTTCTGTTAAAATGTCGCGAATAAACATAACTGCTAAAAACTTTCTTCGAGTGCTCAGGGGTAAAATACCTAGTAGACTACATCTTGTTTCGTATGAGGGCATATGCCCCAGTGGAGTCTTTTTACAACAAATCTTGAAAATCGTTTTTGAATTTTTTCAATTTTAGATGAGTGAACTGCATATGCAGGATTCCAGATTACATTGCAGTACTCAAGATTAGATCTTACAAAGGCAAAATATAGGCACTTCAATGTATGTGGATCGAAAAACTCTTTAGAATTTCGCAAGATAAAACCAAGCATTGAATTGCCTTTGGCAACCAAATAATCAATGTGATTTAAAAAGTTAAATTTTTGTCAAAAATCACACCAAGATCCTTTTTAGACGTTATAATGGATAGTGATTTGTGATTTATTTTATACGAAAAATTAATAGGCGAGCGGTTGCGACAAAACGTTAAACTTTGGCATTTAGAAATATTTAGGCTTAAGAAATTATTTGTACACCAATTCGATAAATTATCAAGGCCATCCTGCAAAATTCAGCAATCGTATCTAGATTTTATACAACAAAACACTTTTAGATCCTCCGCATACATCAAGCACTTTGAATTTAAGATTGTGTCAGGAATGTCATTTATAAACAACAAGAATAGGAGAATGTCAAGGTAGCTGCCTTGAGGTACTCCCGAAGTAACATAACGGGTGAAGAAAGAATATTATTTATACGAACGTACTGAATTCTGTCCTTTGAATATGATTTTAACCATTTTAAAAAATTAGAGTGAAAACCTACTTTATTTTCCTAAATGCCATAGAAAAGTCTGTATAGATAACGTACTGACAACCATTCTCTAAACCATTTAACACTAAATTACTGAAAATAGTAAGGTTGGTAGCAGTAGATCTACCAGATACGAAACTATGTTGGTACGGGGAAATAATTCTTTTAAGATGAGGCATTAATTTATCATCAATCAATTTTTCAAACAATTTAGGAATAGTAGAAATTTTACATATTGGACGGTAATTTGAAACATCTTGTTTATTTCCCGATTTGTAAATAGGAGTAATTATTGAACGCTTCCAAATATGAAGAAACTCACCGGTTACCAGTGAACGATTTAAAATAATTTTTAATTGAACAGCCAAAGGTTTTGCACACATTTGTAAAAATTTTGCAGAAATTCCATCTGCATCTAGTCGTTTGTCAGCTTTTAACTTAGATAATGATAATTCTATCTCAGAGGTTGCAAGATTTACACTACCAATATTCAAAAGACTATCTGCAGAGTTCGTGTTAACCAAATAGGGTGCTGTACAAGAACTATCTAAGTAAACCGATTGAACATGTTTAGCGAATAAGTTACATATAACAGCAAGATCAGATTTAATGCCATCATGACTCATACGATTAGGAATGCCAATTGATTTTTTCTTGTTGTTAATAAATTTCCACAAAAATTTTTCTATTCGATTTAATATTAAACTCAATGGAGTACAGATATTGATTGTGCAAAAATTTAATTAAAATGTCGAAGATTTTTTCACTATCATTATTAGACCTAGAAATTGCTTATAAGCCTTATATTTTTTTGTTATTAAGATTAATTTATTCTTATATTGAACCACACAGGCTTTGATTCACAAATTATTTTTTTTTTTTTTTGGGAATATGTGAGTTAATCGCATAATTTATTTTATTTAAGAGTGAATTATGACACTCATTTAAATTTGTTTTTACAAACAATGCTTGCCAATTGATACCAGCTAGATTTGCATCATCAAAATTACGAACATAATTAAAATTCGAAACTGCAGGTCTAAAATAATTATAAAATTCAAAATATAAACTGAAAGCAACATGATGTATGGCATTAGAGAAAAGAGGAACAATTACGTTGGTTATACCTACGCACAATTCAGCGTCAACGAACACCAAATCAAGCACATTATTAAATGAGTTCTTGAAATGGATAATTTGTCTTAAGTCAAATTGTGCGAAGGTATCCACAACTTCACCATCTTGGTTAAATATAACATTGAATGGAATTAATAATTTTTCATCAGGATCGTATATCCATTTAATATTAGGCAAATTAAAATCACCAATAATAATTACTTTCTGATTATGTTTACGATTTTTTAATATTGAACTACAATTATTAACGTGAGCTTTATATAATTCAATAGAACAACAAGGTGGAATGTAAGAAAGAATAATAAAAGCTTCATTAATATCATCAAATTTTACATTCAGCACTAATTGGTCAATATCGAGAGCCAAAGTAGGAGAAGGCATTTCAACTTTAGTACAATGGAGTGAAGTATTTACTGCTGCCAGCACTCCACCTCCCCGTTCACAATTGAGCATTTCATAATTTCGATCTTTACGGAGCACAGCATACTGATTTACATTAAACATCTCGGTATCGTGGTATTCATCGTTTAGCCATGTCTCCGTGAAAGTAATAATGTCATACTGGGTTGATGTCGAGAAGAGATGAACTTGTTGCAGTTAAGTAGGTAAACCTCCAGTGTTTTGATAGTAAAGAAGAAATTCATTGGTCGAAGAGCGAGCAGAAGTGGTTGAATTAAATTATTGACATTACGTTTTGTGTCTCTTCGTTTTTTGGACGGACGAGAGACAAATAACTTAATTTGTACAAAACAAGGCCACATAGAAGCATTCATTACACTCTCTACCATAGAGAAAATAATTACATAGAGGCCCGACTCGTACCCCCCTTGCCTTAAACACCCGCAAATTTTTTTTGAGTTGAGTAAGAGAAAGTTCTCTTAAATTACTCATGTTTTCCTATCCGTGAATACATGTGAGTGGTGGATTAAAAAAACCCTTTTGCTCAAACTGACAGCTCATTTTTTTTGTTGATTTGTCATAAGTCAATCTGACAGTTCTCAAAAAGCTTACGAGAAATAAAATTATTTACTTTCATTTTCTCAATTGTTTCTTTTTATTTATTGTTTATTTCACAATTTTATTTATTTTAATAAAAAAGAAATTGTGTGTTGATCTACTTGATTCGTCGCTTTGGCCATCGAAAATCAAATGGGAAGAAGAAAACTAAAGAGATTCAAGTAAGTTCATTTTAAATTATATTATATTGACTTTAATTTATATTGCTTTTTCTAGCAAACAATTCCGCCGAAAGTGTTCCAATGTAATACGAAACTCGATCCTGTAACATCAGTCTCACAATACTTTGTAGTTAGGCGGTGCTCGGAAGCCGAGTACACATTATCTCAATCGAAATTTACAAATACATAGTGTTATGTCAATCAAAGCACGTAAACCAATCAGTATCCTTATGAGAATTTGGCCAAATTCTGTTGTGCTTGGATATGGCCATTGAGGAGCATTCTAAACTGAAATCATCTACACATGATAGATCTAATTTCGGAGCGCGAAATTAAATCCGTTGTCGACAACGGAGATTTGGGCTCGTCTTTTTGGAAGAAATATATCGTGAGTGGCAATCTCATGAACGAGATCGATATGCACATTTTGACCGAAACACCTCGGTCTGTATCTGTAGCTTCTAAACAGATTTTTGGTCTGTCTGTGGATCAGCATTCAGTCAACCTGAAATAAGGTACGTTAAATACAAAAAACATAATTTGATGTATCTTTGAGTATTTGTTTTTCTTTTAATTTTGTAGGATAAACAGAGCCTGCCATTCATCTCAAAATCATGACGAACAACAAGGTCGGACCGCACAATCAATGCAGCCCAGCAGGAAGTTATTATTGCCAGATATTATAATTAAATACATTGGGCTCCATATTTTAAAGTGTTCTCCTTTTGTATATATATATGTATATAGCTTAAAAATTGTGATTCACTTAATTTTTTTCGATTACATTTTCTTTATGGGTGTTCAAAAAAATTCTTTTCTTTTCAAGGGATATGTAATGTTGTGTGTCTCAATGACACATAGGTAAGTATTATAGCCCTATGCTGAGGTAAAATAAACACTCAGAACAGTTAAAATCATCGAGATCAAGCAAGTACCTTGGAAATGACAACTTGTCCAAAGTAGCAAATCCAAGAAATTTCTACTGATATCAAGAAAAATCTTGAAATCAGTACTTACGCCAAGCTCTAATTTCCAAACTACTTGCTTGATTTCGATGATTGTAACGGTTCTGAGTGTAAATTAACCTTAGCTTCTAAATCCTTGCAATCATTTTATAATCAAACAATTATTTAGAAAAATTGCTATCTAAAAGTAGTTTCTTCGTGTTTTAAAAAAAATTAAAATTTACAAAATTACTTTCAGATGCAATTTTTTTTAAATATTTGCTCGAATTGAAAACGGTTTCAAGAATTTACAATCTGACATAAATCAAAACTCACAACAGTTTAAATCATCGAGATCAAGCAAGTACTTTGGAAATGACAGCTTGTCCAAAGTAGCAAATCCAAGAAATTTCTACTGATATCAAGAAAAATCTTGAAATCAGTACTTACGCCAAGCTCTAATTTCCAAACTACTTCCTTGATTTCGATGATTGTAACTGTTCTGAGTGTAAATTAACCTTAGCTTCTAAATCCTTGCAATCATTTTATAATCAAACAATTACTTAGAAAAATTGCTATCTAAAAGTAGTTTCTTCGTGTTTTAAAAAAAATGAAAAATTACAAAATTACTTTCAGATGCAAATTTTTTGAAATATTTGCTCGAATTGAAAACAGTTTCAAGAATTTACAAACTGACATAAATTAAAACTCATAACATTTTAAATCATCGAGATCAAGCAAGTACTTTGGAAATGACAGCTTGTCCAAAGTAGCAAATCCAAGAAATTTCTACTGATATCAAGAAAAATCTTGAAATCAGTACTTACGCCAAGCTCTAATTTCCAAACTACTTGCTTGATTTCGATGATTGCAACGGTTCTGAGTGTAAATTAACCTTAGCTTCCAAATCCTTGCAATCATTTTATAATCATACAATTATTTAGAAAAATTGCTATCTAAAAGTAGTTTCTTCGTGTTTAAAAAAAAAATGAAAAATTACAAAATTACTTTCAGATGCAAATTTTTTGAAATATTTGCTCGAATTGAAAACGGTTTCAAGAATTAACAAGCTGACATAAATTAAAACTCACAACAGTTTAAATCATCGAGATCAAGCAAGTACTTTGGAAATGACAGCTTGTCCAAAGTAGCAAATCCAAGAAATTTCTACTTATATCAAGAAAAATCTTGAAATCAGTACTTACGCCAAGCTCTAATTTCCAAACTACTTCTTGATTTCGATGATTCCAACGGTTCTGAGTGTAAATTAACCTTAGCTTCCAAATCCTTGCAATCATTTTATAATCAAACAATTATTTAGAAAAATTGCTATCTAAAAGTAGTTTCTTCGTGTTTTAAAAAAAATGAAAAATTACAAAATTACTTTCAGATGCAAATTTTTTGAAATATTTGCTCGAATTGAAAACGGTTTCAAGAATTTACAAGCTGACATAAATTAAAACTCACAACAGTTTAAATCATCGAGATCAAGCAAGTACTTTGGAAATGACAGCTTGTCCAAAGTAGCAAATCCAAGAAATTTCTACTGATATCAAGAAAAATCTTGAAATCAGTATTTACGCCAAGCTCTAATTTCCAAACTACTTGCTTGATTTCGATGATTGTAACTGTTCTGAGTGTAAATTAACCTCAGCTTCTAAATCCTTTCAATCATTTTATAATCAAACAATTGCTATCTAAAAGTAGTTCTTTCGTATTTTTAAAGTTAGACCGTTTTTTTTAAAGGTGAAGTTGAACAAACATTCCCGAAAATAAACAAAGAATCATATACATGTATATATATATAAATATTGTATTAATGACAACACAAAATAATTAAAATTATTATTATTATTCATTACAAAAAAGTTTGCTGCTCACAGAGATATATAGAACATTATGAAGAATAGAATAAGATCATATTTTTGACAAGAACACAATCAATGTTAATTATAATGATCCTTTTTTATTTCAATATTGGATGAGGTGGATGATGTGGTGTCTTGCAGTTTGTGAGGCAGAATCATCTGCAACAGTTGTCGCCTGTGCTTCGCGTCGTCGGTGTTGGTGTGTGTGTCGTCATCGGTCTCATTGACTGCAGCAGATATTTCGCCATTGAACTGAATCAAAACACAAGGCTCCGTGGCATAGGCAAGCAGTTTCATAGAAATTGGATTCACACGCAGCAAATTTCCCACAAAAACTATCTGTAAAAAAAAATTAAACAATCTGTAAATATTCAGAGATTATGAAATCCGATTTTATGATTTTCGACTACTAATGGATGCTATGATAGATTTTTCAGGATTCGCAGTAGATTTTCGAATGCGATGGATTCTGTGATAGGGCCGATTTATTAGTTTTAAATTTCGAGTTTTCTATAATGTAACTAAACTTTGACGCTGTTAGTATGTAGGTCCAATTATCATTAGGTAAGTTTAAAACCGATGTAGGTAAGTTCTTAGTATAATGAATAGAATTATTGTATGTTTCAGGAAATAGTTACTATGTACCTACCTAAAAATGTATATTTAAATATATGTTATGGATTTTAATTCTGTAAATTGGGATGGTAAAATGTACCTACATTACATACATATGTATGTATATGGACCCTAGGTATGTAAATATGTAGGTACATAATAATGTATAATGAAAGTGTTGGATGGTTATGGTTAGGTAGATCCATATATTCATATAAAACTTTATATGATATTTTTAATATACATAATATTCATTTGATTGTTAAAGATATAAGTTAACACCAGAAAGATTATAAAACCAAAGATGATTTATGATCATTCCCACACTTTTTGCTGACGCTAGTTCTGGAGCGAATAAACACCGCATTCCATCACGTAGCGAAGATGTAAAATAATACCACCTGTGGGAACGTCGCACAACATCAGCGACAGATGCACGGATGCACTTGGGGATAGTCTTAATTAGAATTAAAGAACTTTATTGTATTCAGTTATTAAGTGAGTCGCAAATAAAGAGGTTCATACCTCAAAAAAATATATAAAATAAAAGGTAACATAGTTTAATTGGCGCCCGAGCAGGGACCACGGAGTGTTTGTGAGAGTATCATCGTGAAAAGTGTTTAAATAAATCGGTCAAGGGCTGACAGTGTCCGTCAAAAAAGGGAAAAAAAAAACTTTTCCTGCGGTTAACAGTTTTAATAAACCCCTGATTACGATTGTCTTTATCGCGAGTGCGCGTTCTAAACAAACAAAAAGAAAAACTCCGTGGTCCAAACAGCGAAAGTGAACTCGTGTTGTGGTGAAAGGACTTAAAAATTGTCCGAGGGCCCCGTAGTAACTTCAACAAAAAGAAGACGAACCGGAAGCTGTGGAAGCTTGCTGCACAACCCGAGATGAAGCTGCTGTTATTCCTAATGTAAGATAGATATTTAAGTTATTAAATAATATTACTATTCAAAATAAATTTGCTAGAGTTGATCATTTCATTTTTTTTTATAAATTTTAAAAATGTCCCTTTTATTTTAATACATAATAATACAAAGTAAAATATATAAATAAATATAAATATATACAAAAAACACATAGCGAATAAAAAAAAAAAACAATATAATTAAGGTTAATTAAAGATTTTATTATTTAAAAACAAACAAAAATAAAAGTGAAAATTAAAGTAATTTAGAGAAGAATTAAAATAATCAAATAAAAAGAAAAAATAAGATATTTCAATATATAGAGTAAAAATTAAAGTTGTTTAAAGAAAGATTAAAAGAAATTCACCAAACAAATAACTAAGGTTAGTTAAAGATTTTGTTATTCAAAAACAAAAAAAAAGAACTAAATAAATCATGCCTGATCTAAGATCCGGTAGCACTTCTGTTGCCCCAAAAAATAAACCCAGCATCACTGATCCTAACAGAATGAGTACTTCTGCTATACCTAGCAACCTCCGTCCTATTTATCCGGGTCCTACGAATACTACAGCAGTCACTATCGACTGTGATAATCCTAACGAATCATCCCTTTCAACACAATCCCATCCAGATCCCGCACATGACGTTAGAGCTACTCCCGAGCTAGATGCGCTTATTTCAAACATAGTCCACCGCGAATTCGAACGCCAAGGCCGCGAATTAGTTAACAATGCATTGCATCCAAGTTCGCATAATTTATGGGGAGTGGATCAAGGCATTAATTCCGAGTATAGGAGTAACTTGTCCGATATGGACAGGATACCAGATGTGGTACGTTGCCTCCGCGAATTTTCCGGCGCTGCAGGAGAATTTAGCTCCTGGCGCAAGAGTGTTGACCGAATTTTACAAATTTACGAACCCTTAAAGGGAACACCAAAATATTACGACATACTGGAAAGAGAGTATGCCTCGTTCCGAATAGACGTACTTTTTGCTGCTCTCAAAAGTTTCCAAATTTTAAACTGATTCAAATCATAATTTAAAGAAAAGTATATAAAAGTAGCTATTCGAAGTATTTTTTTTTTCTTCTTCTTGAACATTTGTTGAAAAACTGTTTATCGAACAAATAATTAACAATTTAACTAAAATAGAAAAAATTGTGAGTGCAAGGTTATCTGTGTTCTTGGTTGCGTTTGTGTTTCTCTTTATTTGTTTCTTTGTTCTTCTCATTTGTATTACCTTGCCATGCCTCCAAAAAAAAATAATATTCCCCCGGCTCAAAATAATACCAGAAGCAGAGGGGTGCAAAACAATGTAAGTGGACTTAGCAACTACAATGCACCAAATACCCCGCGACTAAGTTCTCAACTACTTGCCGTATCAACAACACTGGAGACGAACATATATGAAAAAATAAAAGCACTTCTAAGAGAAACTGAGGAAAGATTAACTCTGAAAATGCACGATTTGTTTAAAAGTCTTTCAAATAGATTGGAATTGGTTGAAAATGAAATAGCCGCACTTAAAACGAGTAATGACAACATAAGAGAACAACTTAATGACCAACAACGTACACAGAGGCTAAGTGATATTGTGATAAGAGGAGTACCAATCACGCAAAATGAGGATACAAATAAAATTGTGAAAAACATTGCAGCTGTAATTGATCACCAACTTACACCTCACATTGAATCATTCAGACCAAAGCCAAAACCAGGGTCACACTCATCACAGTCTAAAACTACACAAATCATTGTGCGGTTGTCTTGCCAAGCAGAACAGCGAGCCTTCTTGTCTGCCTTTCGATAACAACAAAGCGTAAAGCTTTCTCAAATTAATGGATTCAGTGCTGAAAATGAAAATGCCATATATGTCAACGAGAGCCTATCAGCTAAAAACAATGCAATTCTGCGTGAAGCATTGAAGTTACGTAGAGGTGGTCAGCTCTATGCAGTGAAAACGAGGAATGGTTTTATTCATGTAAAAAGATCGGAAGATGATAAAGAGCAACGAATCAAACAAATATTTGAGCTCTCTGGCAGTGTATGGGTGTTCCCACTTTGAATGGATTGCGCAGATAATTTTAATTTGAAGCAGTATTCCCAGCTTATAATAATATATTTTTCCTTTTAATTTTTTTTTTGTTTGTTTTACCATTTCTTTTTCTTTTTTAATTTTTTTTTTTTAATAACTAGTATACAATTGTTGCTTTATTTGGAATTTTTGATGAGCATGCACTATCCAGTACGATTTACTGTTTAATTGATAAGTTTTTCTTTAAAAATATTTCAAGTTAATACTTTATTTATTTATTTTCCTTTTTTATCTTAAAGTTTTTATTTCTTTCCTTGAAATTTATTCTTTTAATATATATTCTTTTATATGAATCATTCTGGTGTGAACAATGTAAGCGCTTGTAGCGTTATGCTTGATATTTTTTCAAAGAAAGTCAATGGTTTTAAATTTTGTCATCTAAATGCGCAGAGTATATCAGCTCACATAGATGAATTGCGAATTATTTTTTTAAATGGTTTAGTGGATATAATTTGTGTATCGGAAAGTTGGTTGAAGGCAGAAATTTCGGATTTTTTTGTCGAATTGCCAGGTTATTATATTTTGCGTAATGATAGAGTTTCCAAACGTGCTGGAGGAGTTGCTGTTTATTGCAAATCATATTTGAAAAGCAAAGTAATTGACCGGTCAAATGACTCCGAAGTAGAACATATATTAATAGAAGTGTTTGATGTTGGAATAAGCTGTTTAGTTGGTTGCGTATACAATCCACATAAAGAAAACTGTTTGCAGTACTTTTTTGAATCCCTTAGTGTTTACTCTTCTAACTATACTAATATAATTATTTGCGGTGACTTTAATGCCAACCTTCTAATTGATAATTGCATTTCTCAATCTTTCAAAAGCTATTGTTCTATGGTTGGGCTTGATATTGTGAATGTTAACGTTCCAACCCACTTTCGTCCTGGCTGCGCGCCAAGTCTTCTTGATCTTGTTCTTGGTTAAATTTTTCAATCAATTTGGTATGCCTGGTATCCCATGCTACCATGATTTGTTATTTGTCTCTTTTGATATTTCTTTTGATTCGCGACCTTACCCGTCTGAATTTAACTATCGAGATTTTAATCGAATCAATCAAAATGAACTATCTCGAGATGCTGCAAGTTTGCCATGGCATCTTTGCTGGAACGTGGCCGCAGTCAATGATACAATTGAAATTTTCCAACTCATGATTCAGTTCTTATTTGAACAGCATGTTCCTTTAATAACCAAAAGAATTAAAGATCGCAGGGTACCTTGGTTCTCCAAACAAATAGAAGATCTCATCAAAATTAGAGATAAACTGTATATCAGATGGCGCCGAAGTCGTAGCAGAGTCAACTGGCAAATATACACCCACTTGAGAAATAAAGTAACTGCTGAGGTAAGAAAAGCGAAAGCTGCCTATTTCTTAACAAAACTAAAGCCTAATCAAAGTAGTTCGGTTATTTGGAAGAATCTGAAATCATTAAGAGTTATTGAAAAAACTTCATTCAAATGTGATCTAGACTCAAATCACCTTAATAATTATTTTCTTAATAATAATAATAATAATGTTAATAACACCGATAACATTAATGACCTAAGCTGGGATCTGCTTAATTCTTCAGATGATGAAGAATTTCACCCAAACTCTTTTGAATTTCATTGCATCTCTGAGTTTGAAGCATTATTCGCAATTAAACAAGTAAAGTCCAATGCAATAGGTTGTGATGGGGTATCTTTAAAATTTATTAAAATGATTTTGCCTCACATTTATTATACATTTACCCACATTATAAACTGCTGCATAATGAGATCCGAATTCCCAGCAATTTGGAAATATGCTAAAGTGATTCCGATACCGAAAAACTCCAATAGAAGTATACCTGATGACTATAGACCTATAAGTATTCTGCCATGCCTGTCAAAAGTTTTTGAAATATTAATGCGGGATCAAATAAACGAGCATATTAACAACAACAATTTACTCACCACTTGCCAGTCGGGTTTCCGTAAAAACCATAGCTGTACAATAGCTATTGTGAATATTGGGGAAGAATTAAGATGTGAACTCGATAATAATAATATTTCAATTTTATGCCTGCTTGATTTTTCAAAGGCTTTTGATAGTGTTGATCATAAAATGCTTGTTAGGAAGCTCAAACACAACTTTTTCTTTAGTAAAAATTCCCTACTTCTAATTGCTAGCTACATAGATGAAAGGTTTCAACAGGTGTGTACACTCTGGTTTATCTTCATTTTTGAAAGTTAAGTGTGGAGTTCCTCAAGGGTCCATTTTAGGTCCACTACTTTTTTCCCTCTTCATTAATGATCTACCTGATGTTTGCCAAGATGTAACAATGCACCTTTATGCTGATGATGCACAAATTAAATTTTCAAGACCCATTGGTCTAATTGAAGACTGCGTGGCAAGAACAAACGAAGACTTAGAGCGAATATATCATTGGGCTTGAATTAATAAACTAAAATTGAATCCGCTCAAATCCAAGGGGATAATAATTTCTAAGAATCTAATTGATACAACTAGTATTCCAGCCCTTTTTTTTAAATAATAATACCGTACCATATGTAGAAGAGGTAAACAACCTTGGAATTATTATTAATCGTAAACTCTCCTGCGAAAGTCATATTAACATGGTTGTTAAACGAATCTTTGGTGGACTGCGTCAGCTTTATATTTCTTCTAACGTTGTTCCGGTCTTTACTAAATTACAACTGGTGAGAGCTCTTTTTATTCCATTTATTAATTACTTTTCAGTTGTTTATTGCAATCCTGATGTAGCTTCTTTCCGAAAGTTAAAACTAGCATTTAATTCTACAATACGTTTTATATATGGACTTCGTAAATTTGACCACATTTCTAGATTATCTTCTAATATAACCGGATGTACTCTTAGACAACACATTAACATACGAAATTGCATTTTCCTTCACAAAATTATTCAAAGTCACCAACCATCATACCTGTTTGAGAAAATAATCTTCGCAAACTCTATTCGAACGCAAAATATAATTCTTCCTCGCTTTAAATATTTAAATAGCCAACGACTTTTCTTTGTTCACGCTATAAGATTGTGGAATTCTCTACCATTGTCAATTCGCTTAGTAATTTCAAGCATAGAGTTAAAAAAATTACTATTATCATATGTTAAAAGTAATCAAAAGAATAACTTATTTAATTGAAATAATATTCTCTCATAATAATTATAGCTGTATATACCTACATTGTGTAAATTTCTTTTAAATATATCTAATCAAAATTATTTAATATAATGTTTAAGTACAAATTAAAAGAATTTAATTCTTAATGAACTACCGAATTCTAATTTAAATAAATAAAAAAAAATAAAAATACTAAACGTAGTACGTACTAAAATTGTCGGCAATGCCGATGTGGCTCTAGAGTCATATAACATTGCTCTAAATTGGAATGCAATATCAAAATGCTTGACCATGCACTATGGAGATAAGAGGGACCTAGGAACATTAGAATTCCAGATAACCTCACTTGTTCAAGGGAACCATTCAGTGCAGGACTTTTATCAAAAGGTGTACCAGCACCTATCCCTAATATTAAATAAAATCTCATGTATGAATATGGGTCCTGAATCCCTTCATTTGCTTACACGCACATACAGAGACAAAGCGCTGGACACATTCATCAGAGGGTTAAAGGGCGATTTGACGAGATTACTGGCAATTAAAGAGCCTATCGATTTGCCCCATGCACTCTATCTCTGCCAAAAATTACAAAATCAAAATTATAGAGCAGATCACGCCTACGGCACCCTCAACACTCCAAAAACTTTGCAAAACCCAAAACCCACGTAGAACAAACAATTCCGCAAACTTTCAGGGAAGGCAAATATTCCATGCGCAACCAAATCCCATACGGTTTAACCAACAACCACGACCGACGTGGCAATACCAGACCCACCAACAAAATGTACCCAGATATCCGCAACAGCAACAGTACAATTCAAACAACCATTTATGCCTAAACAACCTTTTACTCCTTTAAACCAATTTATTAAAACAGAACCTCCAAATCCGAGCTCCCGAATGAGAACAATCCAGTTCTCACGGCCACAACAATCCGCAATGAAGCACCTGCCAACCAATACACCAAGGATACAACCGAATTACCACATCAGTAATGAATACGATCCACCTTTACAGACTGAGAGCTCGACTCCTCAACCAGATGGAAACCTCCAATCCGAGGAAGAGCCTTACGCTCAATTGTGCGAAGAATTCGTACAAAGCGTCGGTCTTGAGCAACAGGAAGATCCCGTCGAAAATTATTCTGTCGAGTACCCCGAGAATTCTGTCGAATACAGCGACATACATTTTTTAGGTTAAATCAGTCGTCCTTGCCATATTTTGAATGCAAGACGAGGACTGGAGAAATACTTAAGTTTCTAATCGACACCGGCTCCAGTAAGAATTATTTAAGAGCAGATTTAGCGAAAACAGCCACTCCAAATGAAAACATTTTTTATGCAAAATCAATAGCGGGCGATGTAAAAATCAGCCATCACACTTACCTTAACCTATTTGGACTAAATAATATTAAAATAAAATTTTTCATCCTACCTTTTCTTAAGGCATTTCATGGAATTCTGGAGAATGACAGCCTTAAGTCCTTAGACGCTATTATTCATACGCAAGGTAGTTTTATGACTATCCTAAACAAAGTAAATATAAAAATTAAACAATTACATTCTCCTTCAGTTAACTCGATATCGGTAAACATTGAAGAATTAACAGATCGTCAAAAAAATCTTCTGAATTCAGTCGTAAGTAAACATCCAAATTTATTTGCTGAACCAGAGGAGAAGCTAACTTTTACGACCAAAGTCGTAGCAGAAATACGAACTTCAACGGAAGAACCCGTCTACACTCGTTATTACCCCTATCCTATGTCCCTAAAATCTGAAGTTGAAAAGCAAGTTAGACAGCTACTTGATGACGGCATAATAAGACCTTCACGGTCGCCCTATAACTCACCGGTATGGATAGTCTCCAAAAAACCAGATTCCACCGGTGCAAAACAATATCGTATGGTTATTGATTATCGCAAATTAAATACCATAACGATAGCTGATCGATATCCTATACCCGACATAAACGAGGTAACCGCCCAATTGGGAAAAAATAAAGTTTTCACTGTCCTTGATTTAAAAAGCGGCTTCCATCATATTCCTCTCAAAGAATCCGATATAGAGAAGACTGCCTTTTCGATCAATAACGGCAAGTTTGAGTTTACCAGGCTACCATTCGGCCTCAAAAATGCTCCTTCGATTTTCCAGCGAGCTCTCGATGACATTCTCCGAGAGTACATAGGAAAGTCTTGCTATGTGTATATAGATGATATAATCATCTTTAGTGAAGACGAAGACCAGCACGTCAACCACATCGAGCAAGTTTTTAATACACTCAGCAAAGCCAGCATGAAAGTTCAACTCAGTAAGTGTAAATTCTTCAAATCACAAGTTGAATTTCTTGGATTCCTCATTTCATCTGAGGGAATAAAAACCAATATGGACAAGGTAAAAGCTATCATTGATTTCCCTATCCTGACACGTTAGAAAGAGCTTAGATCTTTCCTGGGACTATCGGGATATTACCGTCGGTTTGTTAAAGGTTATGCGCAACTTGCGAAACCCTTAACAATCCTCTTAAGAGGCGAAGGAGGACGTGTGTCCAAAAGCCAATCAGTCAAAACACCTATAAAACTTAATCAAGAAGCTATAGACTCCTTTAATAAACTAAAAAATTCATTAATTTCCAAAGATGTATTTCTAGCATACCCTGACTACAATAAACCTTTAGATCTCACAACCGACGCCTCAAATGTGGCCATCGGTGCTGTTTTGGAACAAGAAAAGAGACCGCTAACATTCATAAGTAGGACGCTTAACAAAACGGAACAGAACTATGCAGCTAATGAGAAGGAACTATTAGCTATTGTATGGGCTTTGGGTGCCCTAAGAAACTATCTTTGTGGTCACGCAAAAGTCAGAATCTTCACTGATCATCAACCACTGACTGGTGCGCTGAGCAACAAAAATAACAATAGCAAGTTGAAAAGATGGAAGGCTATTTTAGAAGAGTATAACCATGAAACCACGAACGTTGTTGCAGACGCTTTGTCTAGAGTTCCAAACTTATCTAATGTTTATGCTTTATCCGTATCTAAAACACAACATAGTGGTGTTAGCTCAGGTCATAATTTAATACCAACAGTCGAAGTTCCAGTTAACATATTTAAGAACCAAATCCTCTTTCAAATAGGCAAAACTCCTAGCCAAACTTTTCGCAAAATATTTAGAACCGATGAGCATACCATCGGCTGCACGTCGATGCGCGAAAGTGATCGATAAAGTGAAAAAATAGAAAGAAAAAACAAAGAAAAAACTATCTTGTGTTGTGCTACCTGTTTTTGTTTTATTCCTACAAAACCCCCAAAATCAAAATAAATTAAAAAGTAAAAGCCCATAACAATACAATAATAAAATCAGTAAAAAAATAATCAATAACAACGCGCCCTTCCCATAATAATAATTCAGTGTTCAAATATAATAGTAACCAAAAAATAAAACAATACAAATACGCATAACGCGCGGTAAATATTTCCTCCTCCTTTTTCTTGTCACTTCTCGCAGTTATATTAGTTTGATCATTGTAGGTACTGTGTGGAGCTTATCACATAGTGCATGCAATGATTAGATTGGTATAACGTCAGATGGATTACTGTTTGTTTTTTTCTATTTAACCAGGGGCGGATCAATATAAATTGTCACTAAGGCATAACACTAGTGACAATTTGTTAATGAAAAGTTCAAATTGGAATATAGATCAAACATTCATTATAGTTAATTGTCTGACTTGTGTTTTATTTGTTTTTAAATGTTAAAATGGTTGGTAGTTTTAGAGTCGATTATACCAATATTCGCGGGCTTAAGAAAAATTTTTATGCCGCGTATGTCCACACTGTTAAAAACAGGCCAGCTGTTTTGGCACTGAGTGAGACCCAGATAGGCGAAAATTCTGATCAATGGGAATTTCGTCTGTTTGGGTACAACTTAGTGCCATTATTCTTTTCCCACCATGGTCTCGCCGTATACGTAAGAAATGATGTAGCGTACTAACTCCAACCACAATATGGCTTGTGCTCAAACACAAATTTTAATTTCATGTGGTTAAAATTCACGGTAAATAAGCACATCATACACACATGTTTTATTTATCGGAGCCCAAATTTGGATAGAGTTTCAACTTTTAACGAATTTGATGCCTTGTCCGACTCCATTCAAAGAATTGTTTCCCATTATCCTCACACTGAAATCGTCATTGCGGGCGATTTCAATGTACACAATTCTAGTTGGCTCCGCTTTTCGAGCCAGACAACACCCGAAGGAAGGTATGTTGAGGTCTTTGCTGAGTTAAACCAAGTGACTCAGAATGTTGACGAGCCAACCCGAATACCTGACGTTGCAGGTCAAACCGCAAACACTCTAGACTTGTTCCTTACCTCTGACCCTAATAAATACACGCTAAATGTATTATCGCCTCTAGGTACATCAGACCATTGTGTCGTATCTGCAAATTTCTCATGCCAACAACACTCAGTTAAAGAAAAACCACCTATGAGAACCGTTTGGCAATATGGGAAAGCCAACTGGGACGGTCTCAATAATTTCTTTAGAAACATTAACTGGTCATTATGCTTCCTCGGTAGTGATATAGACTCCAGCGCAGATATGATAACAAATTTAATCCTTTCCGGAATGAGAAATTTTATCCCGAATAGGGTGAAATCTATCAAACCGAAAGAAAATGCATGGTTTGATTCAAGCTGTAAAGAGGTTATTAGGGTTAGAGAAGTCAGTTTCCGGATTTATAAAGCCAACCCCACAGAGGAATACCGGAAAAAGTTTCAACAAGCTAGAAAGACTTGCAATGTTCACATTCGTAGAACCAAATTTTTGCATGACCAAAAATTAAGGCAAAAAATACTACAATGTCCCAAAGGTAGTAAGAATTTTTGGTCATTTGTAAAAACTATTCGAAATTCATCTTCGGTTCCAACGCTCGTCTTTAATGACACCACTTTTGCCAGTTCTCGCGAAAAAGCCAATTTGCTGCAGCGCAGTTCGCTGTTAATTCGACGCTGTCAGAAAGTGTTATGACTCCTCCAGTACTTGAGAGCGTAAACGATTTTATGGGACGAATCTCCTTTCGCACTCGTGCAGTTGCTAGAGTCCTCAAAGATCTTGACATAAACAAATCCGCTGGCCCGGATAGTATCCCTCCCATCGTTCTGAAGAGGTGTTCTTCAACGCTGGCAAAACCACTGCGTAAACTTTTCTATCTGTCCTACTCTACAGCTCTCTTTCCGAGTGGATGGAAAACAGCATTTGTCCAGCCTGTTCTTAAAAAAGACGCATCTTCTTCACCATCTAATTACCGTCCAATTGCACTTACGTCCCTTCTTTCCATGGAAACACTGATTAATTATCAGCTCAAGAAATATCTTGAAGAACGAAAGCTCCTTAATGACCGGCAGTATGGCTTTCGTAGCAATAGGTCCACTGGTGATCTGATGGTATATCTCACCGAACAGTGGCACAAATCTTTACATCGTTTTGGAGAAAGTAAGATTATTGCGCTTGATATTTAAAAAGCATTTGATAGAGTTTGGCATCAAGCTCTCCTATCGAAAATGCGTGCATTTAGTATCGATGAATGTCTTGTTCGTTGGATTAGAAATTACCTTTCGGACCGTTCAATACAAGTTGTATTGGACGGTTTAAAGTCTGATATTCACAAAATAAATGCTGGTGTGCCCCAGGGCTCCGTAATGTCTCCGACCCTCTTTCTCATTTTTATTAATGATCTCTTATCTGGAACTTCTAATCCACTTAATTGTTTTGCTGACGATAGTACTCTCAGCTTTTCATATTCGTTTTTAGATGCACCTCCTTGTTTTTCGGATGTGCAACTGGAACGGCAGCGTATGATAAGCTCATTAAATTCTGATCTTGACAGCATTGTCCAATGGGGAATTAAAAACCGTGTAGAATTTAATGCTTCAAAAACTCAGTGCTGTCTTCTGTCGTTAAAGCAGAACCCACCCCCCATGCCGCTATCCATGAGCGGCACTAGCATTGAAGAAACCGATCAGCTTTCAGTCCTCGGCATGTGCATCACAGACCACCTCTTGTGGAATGAACACATATTTGATGTCGCCAAAAACGCTGCAAAGTGTTTGGGCTTTCTTCGAAGGTGCAAGAAATTCTTCTCCCCGTCTGATCTGGCAGTAATCTATAAGGCCTTCATTCGTCCAAAGCTGGAGTATAACTCGCACATTTGAGCAGGAGCTCCCAAAACTCATTTGAATCTTTTGGATAGAATTCAAAATAGTGCTCTAAGAATGATTGGGGATAGAACTATAGTGGAAACATTTACATCTCTAGAACATCGTCGAAATGTTATATGTCTCTCACTATTTTATCGTTATTTTTATAAACACTGTTCCAGCGAAATAGCCAGTTGCATTCCTCCCCTTAAATTTTTCAACCGTAATACTCGCGCTTCTAGGAATGCTCATCAGTTTACCCTTGAGCCCAACTTCGGACGTACTGTCAAGTACAGAGATTCTTTCTTTAGCCGTACAACGCGAATGTGGAATACTTTACCCGGCTCTATTTTCCCCTCCCATTTTGATATTCAGAAATTCAAAACCAATGTGCATCGGTATCTCCTCATGCATCCTTCCCTACTTTCCTAACGCTCGCACTGTGCTCTTTCATTTTAAGGGTAGTCAAAACCCCTTTAGTGCGCGCATCCGTTAAAAAAAAAAAAAAAAAAAAAATTTCCCACTTATCATAGACATGTCATAACCGAACCAGTGTTTAATCACGATAATCTCAAAGATATTCTGAAAAGAACTCTAAATCCTACTGTCATAAATGGTATCCAGGCCGAACAGTTTATCTTGGGCATGATACAAACCTTATACCCCGAACATTTCAACGGATACAAAATCAGATTTACACAATTGCAAGTTCAAGATGTGACTAACGAAACTGAACAAGAAGAAATTATCATAAGAACTCATAAGAGGGCTCATAGGAACGAACGTGAAAATAAATCGCAAATTTTACAAGAATTTTATTTTCCTTCAATGACTAATAAAATAAAGAAAATTATAAAGAAATGTAATGTATGCAAGGAAAATAAATATGATAGACATCCGAGTAAGCCTGAACTGCAGGCAACACCAATTCCTCAGTACCCAGGTCAGATTGTCCACCTGGATATTTTTTCCACTGAAAATAACCTCGTTTTAACCTCTATAGATAAATTTTCAAAGTATGCGCAGGCAAAAGTCCTCAAGTCAAAAGCCGTCGAAGATGTTCGGCAACCTTTACGGGAAATACTTTTTTCTTTCGGCATTCCCAAAACGGTAGGAATAGATAACGAACAATCTTTTAATTCAATCTCAATTGGATACATGCTAGAAGAGGAATTGAAAATCGAAGTATACATAACACCGCCATATTGCAGCAGCATTAATGGTCAAGTAGAACGATTTCATTCGACTCTCATTGAAATAATGAGATGTTTGAAAACAGAAGGCGTTCACCGTTCCTTTACTGAACTCCTGGAAAGAGCGGTATATGAATACAACTGTTCTATCCATTCCACAACTAAAAGCAAGCCTATAAAAGTGTTTTTCAGTCAAAGAGTAGCCTCAGACCACGAGTTGTTAGAAAACAAGGAAGGACAACATAGACAAACTAGAACAGAAGCAAGCCTATGACCTTGAGTATCATAATAAATCGAGACAATTGGCTAAAGAATATTCACCAGGTCAAATCGTGTATGTTAAACAAAATAAACGGGTAGGATCAAAATTGAACCGTCGTTATAAAAAGGAAATAGTAGACAAAAACAGAAATACAACTATTCTAAGCAAATCCGGTAAAATCATTCATAAATCCCTAATTCAAAATTAAATTTTATTACAGATTCTGGGTTACGCCCATCAATTGTGATGTCAAGATGCTCGACTACACAAATGCACAACTTATCACAATAGAAATGGAAAACGCAAAAGTGCAAATTGGCACGTTCAAATTAATTCACGTCGTTGATATTCAGGAATACCGAATGGCGTTAAGTGATCAAGAAAGTAATATGTCTCGTTTAGAAAACACCTCCAATCCTATCTTTCCCCTCCTATCCAACCACGTAAACGAAATTCAGCATCATCTTGATCGGCTTGTTCCTAAGTCCAGAAATAAAAGATCCTTAGATTTTCTCGGCTCCGCCTGGAAGTGGATCGCCGGAACACCGGACAAACATGATTTTAAAGTTGTTAAAGAGAAAATAAACAATGTACTAGCTAACAATAACCAGCAAAGAATAATAAATAATGTAATAGCCAATAAGATAAATGAAATAAATAATGTTACAAATCAGGTATTAAAAACCATAAAGGCAGACAAAAGCACCAGACTAGAATTTATGATAAATGTAAAATCAAAACTGGAAGCATTAAAGGAAGAAGTAAAAAATGTAGAATATGCTGTCCAATGGGCTAAGGCCGGAATAATAAATACATATATTCTGTCTAATTTAGAAATTAAGTCAATAAAGAAAATATTAAAAAAAGAAAATATGCCTTACAGCAACATTATAGAAGCAATAGAATTTTCAGATATAAGAATAGCTGTAAGTAGCGAATCGCTATTATACATTATAAGTATACCCACTACTGATGAAGAAATTTGTAATAAAATACTGATTAAGCCCGTCAAAAAGGAAAAGGGAAAAAAAAGTATAAAAACAGAATTTAAAGAAATACTAAAATGTAAAGAAAATTTGTTTGCTATGATCGAAAAATGTAAAACTTTTAACTCTCTATGTATCTGTAAACAAAATAATATACTAAATATAAGCAATGATGAATGTATTAATAACCTACTCTCCAGCAAACCCCATATGTGCATCGAAGTAAATAATCAACACATCCCCGATATAGAGGAACTAGCTCCCGGAATCATCTTGTTAAACCAGTTCAACGGCAAGGTAGAAGTCGATGACAATGAAATCCACCTAAATGGAACATACCTCATCCAGTTTCACAACGCGACAATAAAGGCAGGGCCATACACTTTCAAGGAAACAGAAGCCTTCGGACATAAGCCGTTACCAGCTATATTGCAACCGTCAGCAGCGAAGTCACAAGTCGAAGAACTACTTACCCTAGAAATGCTTAAAGAAGTTGAAACCAACAATACCCGCTATATTGAGAAGTTGGAAATAAGCAGCGAAAGGAAGTCCATAATGAATCTATCAGCCCTAACCATAATATGCGTGACTTTGGTACTCATACTCTTAAAAAATAAAGTGGTTCAATGTTTTAAAAGAAAAAGAAATTTGGCCACAGAAGAGATTGGTTTGAAGCAAATCGAGGAAAGAATAATGGATGGCAATGAGGCTAACCCTATACCAACAGCTAGAACAATAGGGGTACCTGACCTTTCACAACATCTAAGAACATCGGTATCGAACGATTTTAAAGGGTGGAGAAGTTAACACCAGAAAGATTATAAAACCAAAGATGATTTATGATCATTCCCATACTTTTTGCTGACGCTAGTTCTGGAGCGAATAAACACCGCATTCCATCACGTACCGAAGATGTAAAATAATACCACCTGTGGGAACGTCGCACAACATCAGCGACAGATGCACGGATGCACTTGGGGATAGTCTTAATTAGAATTAAAGAACTTTATTGTATTCAGTTACTAAGTGAGTCGCAAATAAAGAGGTTCATACCTCAAAAAAATATTTTTTTTATAAAATAAAAGGTAAAATAGTTTAATTTATATATTTATATAAATGTCAGAATACATAATGTATGTAGGTTGGTACCTATTCAGTGACCTAGATATCAGAAACTACTAACTCGATTTGCGTTTTGTACGTAATTTATTATTTTTGAAATGGAAATTAAAAGAATAGTCAAATTTATAAATTTAAAGTTTAAAGTTTATAAATTTAATTTGCTCTGGCCCGATCCAAATTCATAACTTCAAGTTTCTATATTTCATTTTTATTTATTAGTTTTAAACTTAATTTGAATATTTTTGAATGTAGCTAAACATTGACGCTATTAGTTGGTAGGTCCAAATATGTAGGTAAGTTTTTAGTATAATGGATTGAATGGATGATTCAAGGAATAGTTACTTAGGTACCTACATACCTACAAATTTATGTTTAAATCTAGATTATAGATTTTAATTACGGAAATTAGGATGATAATTGTGTACCTACACTACATACAGATATGAATATGTAGGCATGACATACAATGTACATTGAAAGTGTAAGTTGGTGATAAGTAGGTAGATATATGCATATAATTTTATATGATAGGTGCAATATACATAATATTCATTTTATTTTTAATGATATAAAGGTATATAAATGTATGAGAGCCCAAATAGTATATACTGTAAGTAGGTAGGTATTCAGTGACGTAGATAGCAAAAACATGTGTATGTATGTAATTTAGTCATTATTATGCGTAAAAATGAAATATAATTAGGTAGAAGAAATGGATATACATATTTATATCGACCGATAGAGAGACAGACGGAATATCAAGTTTGATTTAACTAATTTAACTTTATCATATACATTTCAATAAAACAAAAATCGAAACTTCGTATTTGTTAGTTTTTTGACATTATCTTGAATAGTTAAAAAAAAACTATATTCCTAAAATAAAAAACAACGGTACCTCCCATACAAATGCTAAAAATAGCCGTTAAAAAAATGTATTTCTCGAAAACGGCTCCAAGAATATTATAAAAAAATGTGTGTTCTTAGATTAGTCCACTTTCAAGTATAAAAATATTTTTTTTCGTACTTATTAACGGCACTTCCCATAGAACCACTTTTCATATTTTCGACTCTCTCAACATTGAATGAACTGAATAAAATAATTTTTTTATACAAATGCTCCCTAAAATTGTTAATAAAACTTCATACCAAATTTTCAAAAAAAAAAAAATGTTTCGATTTTTAAAAAATAAATACAATTTTTATTGAAAAATCGATTTTTCAAAAACTAGTTACAGAATTTTTTTTTAATTTGAATTTTATATGTGTATTAATAATATCTTAAAATGTTTTCGATATTTTATACATAAAAAATTAATTTATTACTATTTTAAACCTCTCCAACGATTTTTGAATTTTTTTTGATATATGCTGAAAGAATTCAAATTGCATCTTTGTTTTGCTTCAAACTATAAAGACTAAGCAATATAAAACCATTTAATTATGTGTATTATCCATTTATTTCTATACCTCATTATTATTCCCTTTTTACTAATCTTTGCGTACGTCACTGAATACTACATAATATGTACAAACCTCATACATTTATATATACACATGTGTCTTTAAAAATCACATGAATCTTATGTATGCATATTGCAGTTTGCACCTAAATTATAAAGTTATATGCATATAGCTACCTACTCACCTACATCCTTCATTTTCATTATTATATGCACATGTTTACATACTTAGTTTCCATAAATATATATATATATATATATGTATATTTTACTATCGTAACTTACATAATTCAAATCCATAACAAAGATTTAAATATACATTTGTAGATTGGTATTTACCTAAGTAACTATTCCTTTAATCATCTATCCGATAATTCATTATACTAAGAATTAAAGTAATCTTAACTACATCGGCCTTAAACCTGCATAGGATAACTAGACTACATACCTACTAAACAGCTTTAATGGTTAGATACATTAAGGTTGTTAGCTACAACAGCAAGTTCGTGCGATCCAGTCTTGCATTTTATTTAATAATGACGGAGAAAATGCAGGAGTTTTTGTTTTTTATACTATACTATACAATACTAACTATGAGACTTACCTTCTGCTTCCATTCCTTGATCATATTGGTACTATCAGCTGGCATTTGATCCGTATAAACCATACACATGTATCCGGATTCGCGCAAGCATCTCTCAACTTCCAGTACTTCATCTGCCGAATTGCACAAGACTGCACAACGCTCCAACTGATATGCGCACTTATCCAAACATTTCATAACAACCGACATCTTTTCGGAGTTACTTTGCAATTTAATGGAAACTTTAGCCTTGGCATAGACTGCAGCTTCTAAATAGTCTGCAATGCACAACAAAGGCTGATTAGCAATCCTTACAAAAGTGAGCACCAGTTGAAATGGAATCTTTTCATCTTGAAGAACTGGAGAGATAAGCTTGAAGAGGGTTTCATCAAACTCGGGATTCTCATTCATTATGCTGTCCAAACCATCGATAACTAAAGTTTTACTTGGCGTATTTTGAGCAAGTTTTCCTTCTCGTTGGACTCGAGCAAACGCTGCCGCACGGTGGTGTAATTACAAGCACACCACACCCATTAAGCAGTTCAATTTTAACATCTTCGTTGTTTCGAAGTCCGTATGCTGGGACAATACTAATTTTTGGTGTTGTGCTAGCCAAAATGCGTCGACAATGAAGAGAAATTCTCTCAACCTGAACGGACGATGGTGCGATTATAATAACAACTGGACCATAGGTCGGCAGAATGCCTTTCGATTCTAGACGGAAACTCAACATGGAGGCAAATAACACCAGGTTTTACCAGTTCTATTCGAGTTGATCACACAAAAGCAATTGCCACGAATTAAATGCGACCAAGCGTACGCTTGGATGTGATACATTTTAGTCAATCGCATGTGGTCCATTTCTTGGTGGATTTCTGCTGTAAACAAGGCATTCTTCATGCGTTCAATTGGTTTAACATTGTTTTTACTGTGAGCCAATACAAGATGCTTAACGAAATTTGTTTTCAAAGTAGCTTTACCAATGACTTCGGGAAGATTAAGATTGGTTTGGTATGATGGAAGATAAAAATTAGTTAAATTACGAAAGTATTCTTTTTGAGTTAATATTTTCGTAGAACGTATGGATGGATCGGAATTTTCACTAGCAACTGGTGTGGAACACGGAGATTGTAAAAGTGATGAATTTGACGATTGGACAGTTTCATTTTTAATCATATGACAATATATTTTATAATTAAATTACAGGACAAAATACAAAATAAATAAAATAAAACTCGCGCACTTCCAATATTTGTTTTGAAATGAATATCTTTTTTTTTATTGTTTTGTCATCTGTCAAAATACTCACCTCAAATTGAGTAAACTGGTCTTTTCTTGTGGTGGAATTTTGGCACGTACGCATTAATATGCTATGGTTTGCTTCTACTTTTTGATTGGATTTTCTTCATTTTGAACATAAAATTAATAAATATTGCTTAATTTGTAAGCCAGAATCAACAAAAAGCTTTTATTAGTATGTTTTATGTTTGATTAAGGCTTTTAAAAATACAATTTAACTAAAAAGCAATTAATGTTTCAATTTTTGAATTTAACGGATTTCCATTTTAAATATATAAGGTCACCATATCTACCAAAATTGGGAATGCGCACTCCTCCGTTTCGATAAGCCTGTGTTGGTGTCTGCTTCATTTAAAATGCACGGGCAACTAACACATGCTTGTCGAAACGGAGGAAATCCTCTCAATTAAGCTTGTAGGGTGAAAGAGAATAAACCCCCGAAGTCGTGCCTCTATGTTAGTTTCTCTATGCTCTCTACTTTGTTAGATGGAATACTTAATTTAAAATTAACGTGCGGGAGCTTTGACAAGTCAGCGTCTTTTTTTGTTAATTTATAGCACTACATATGGGTTATTGGGATGCCAGTTTTGTTTGAAATATGTTGCAAAATTTCATTAGGATCTGTTTCAGTGCGAAACTTAGATATGTGGAGCCTCTTGAACCAAAGACAATTTTAGATTTGTTGCGGTTTACTGAATGAGACTTTTGGGTATTATTGTTTGTGATATCACGCTACAATTTATCGTTGATAGAAGAGAGGTTTGGAAGAGATTCATTATTGTTTTTTTTTTGTAGTTTTTAGAACTGAGTTTTTCTTAATTAATATGCTTGATGGACCCGGCATAAGTTTTGAGAATTTGAAGGCGGTTTATTAGGAAGAGATTCATTTGAAATCACAGGTGTATCAATGAGTTTAGAATTAATTTGTTCATTATTTTGAGATTGATTCGGGAAATTATTTGCACCATTCAAAACAATTAATTTATTAAATTCAACCATGACTTTGGACTTTGGACTTGATCTCTTAAAAAAGAAATTTCTCTTTTGAGATCGATAACGTGGTTAGAAAGTTCTGTAAAGCGCAAAATTAAGTTGTCAAAATTAGAATGCGAGCACATATCACATTTCCAGAAAAAATTAGAGTTTGCAAGAATATTTATATTTTCTTGGTTTATTTTAGCACAAGATTTATGAAATCGTCTTTCCGCGGAATTTTTTGATTGCATTTAGCACAAATATTTGACATTTTGGAAGAGCAAATTAGAAACACGTCTTATATTTACGAAAGTAGACTTAGTTTTTAATGATTGTCGTATCCTTAGAGCTATTTCTTTGGTATGTAGAGCCAGATGTGAAGTATTGAATTTAAACGGTTCGCCATTAAATAAAAATGATTCAAACCTTTGTACAATATGTAACCTTAAGGCAAAAGTAGATACATTTCAATTCTTGGCAATATGTCCAATTTACAATGATATAAGACTTATTTATTTCGGAAATCGTTCATTGAATTTGGAAAAACCATAGAATATTCTTAACGGCGACAATTGGGATTCACTTCATAATTATATTGTAACAGAATTTACATATCGCAATAATATCATGTTCTTAAATTAACCTTGGCTTTTTTCTTTAATAGTAAAATACTTTTTTAAAGTGTACAAGAATCAAGAACATTATACATTTTAGCGCGTCAATCAGGCAGACCACTTATTTTATTTTACTCGTAATAATATCATGTACAAATTGTTTAATAACATAAATAAAATTATATCTATCTATCTATCTGCTGAATTGTTATTAAAGCAATTTTTCCAAGTCATTTTTATAGCTACCTTGACATTCAATAATTTTTTTGCTAGGTGTTTCTCTAAGTTAAGTGACGGGAGTTACATTGACCTCTCCATACAACAACAACATTAGCTGACTATCTGATATTTTATTTCTTCTAAATTATTATTATTTATTCAATTACATTGACTTCTCCATAAAACATTAGCTGACTATGTCATATTTTATTTTTCTAAATTACTTTATTCTTTATTATATCAAATTACTTATTTCTCATGCATACTGCATTTCCGCTTACTATTTCTCACTCAGTAAAATTCCATTAATTATTTTCCCAGCGAATAAAATGTAAACATAAGCAAATAAAATAGATAAATGAGAATGTAAATCAGTTTTAAGTGTCTTTTGATAAATAAACATCAATGGGCGAAGTTCTGCCTAAGTAAAAAAGTGTTTTTTTTATATAAACCGGGAAAGCTATATCTTAACTGGCGCAGTCGGTAGTTCGGGACGTACACAAATAATAAACGACGGTTCATCGTTTTAAAAACAGTCAAAGGATAATTGACAAGAAAAAGAAAACCTATCTGAAAGTGTTTTGTGTGTTAATAAACGACGGTTCATCGTTTTAAAAACAGTCAAAGGATAATTGACAAGAAAAAGAAAACCTATCTGAAAGTGTTTTGTGTGTTAATAAACGACGGTTCATCGTTTTAAAAACAGTCAAAGGATAATTGACAAGAAAAAAAAAAAACTATCAGAAAGTGTTTTGTGTGCTGTGTTTTTACACTTAAGTTCTGCCCGAACCTAACAACAACAACGAGAAAGCTGATTCCCGGTAGAAGACCAAAATCATGAAGATAAGATTAATTCTAAGGCATATTAGCGTGTAAGTCAAAAGTAAAAATATTTATCCTTAAGAACTCTCAATCCTTTCCTCTATCCAATCCATGTCCAGTAAAAAAAATAGACCAAGGAGAACCCCATATTCACGAGTAAATTTAGATTTAGAAAGCATAAGTGAAAGTTCAGAGGAAGAAAAAGAATCGAAGAGTGACGTTGATAAAAGTGATATTTTGGCAAAGCAACTAAATAAATTAACGCATTATAATACATTAAGTAACCTTGATAATCTCTTTAATAATCTCACGTTAACTGACTTTGACAATAATTTTTTAAATAAAAAAGTACAACAAGAAAATAAACAAAAAATGGCAAACAGTGGTGACGACCGAATAAATGACGGTAATGACATTTTTAAAGCACTCAGGGTCCCTGATGCTATTAAGGATTTACCGAAATTTGATGGTAACCCCAGACTCCTTTTTGAGTTCATTCAGAACGTAGAAGAAATTTTATCTTTAATTCCGGAAGTGGACGGCACAGCCCAGGGAAGAATACTTCTTCGTGCCATCCGAAATAAAATAATCGGACCTGCCAACGAAATTCTAAACATGTATGGCACTCCACTTGCATGGACATCAATTAGAAGCAACTTAGTTTTACACTATAGCGATAAAAGAAATGAGACCTCTCTCATTCGTGACCTCCATAGCCTTAAACAACAAAACAATACTGTTGAACAATTTTATAGTAAAATAATCGAAATTTTTGCTACTATAAGCAACCACATTAAAGTTCACGATACAGACTTAAATGTAATTAAAGCCAAAAATGAACTCTATGAAGAAATGTGCCTTAACACCTTTCTAGTAGGTTTAAGAGAACCCCTTGGTTCAACTGTCCGTGCAATGAAACCCACCTCATTGCCAAGTGCATTTGCATTCTGTATCCAGGAGCAGAATATATTTTACTCGAAAACAAACTTGTCACTTTTTGATAACAAGATGTACAAGAAAAGTTTTGAAATTCAAAATCGACAACCCCAAAATTTTAATTACCCATATAATTCATTTTCATTTAATCAACAGAAACCACAACTACAACATTTTAATTCCCCATATAATACGTTTTCATCCAATCAACAAAAACGACAACCCCAATATTTTAATCCCTCACACAGTACATTTCCGCTAAGTCCACCAAGAACACAACCCCAACAATACTATCAACAACAATCACCTTCCCAACGTTATTCTCAAAAACCTCAGCAGTTTTCACAAAACCAACAAAGAAAATTCGATCCAATGGAACTTGGTTCCACTAGAGTTACTCGTTTGACTCAACCATCTCCATACAATTTTACTAAACCAAATGAACTTCAAAATTTTAGAAAACAAGAACTACATAATGTAATTGTACCACAAGAAACAGACAACTTCTCAAATAACGTAGAATACCCTACTGATGTTATTGATAATTACCAACAGTTAGATTCCTACTATGATTATAATGATCACCCTGATCAACAAGATCTAGAACTTTTAAACGCAATGCATGAATTAGATGACGAACATTTTTCCACACCTGCCCCGACAGACCAATTGGGTACGTAGACATTAACAAACATGGTACTGTTCTTCCTTATATCAACATTTCCTCACCTTTTGGCCGTCCATTAAAATTTTTAATTGACACAGGAGCCACCACTTCTTTCATCAACCCCGAATTTGTACATCCTGATTATTTAGTTTCAATAGAACCGACATCTATTAAAACAATTCTAAGTACACATAAAATAAACAAAGAAGTTTATCTTCCCAACTTCTTAGAGTTTAATCAACCTGGAGAAACCAGATTCTTAGTTTTTCGCTTTCATGGATACTTTGATGGTTTACTAGGACTCGACGCCCTTACGGCACTAGGAGCAAACATTGATTTAGTTAACAAACTCATTATTACAAAAAATTCAAAATTACCCTTAGAACTAAAACCCAATTTTATATCCCAAAAATATATTCTTTCGGCAAACTCTAAAACAATCGTAAATTTACCAGTTGACATAGAAGAAGGAGACATTCTTATTAAAACAACATACATTTCACCTCAGTTATATATTCCAGAAGGTATATATAAAACAATTAAATGGTACACCAATTGCATGGTAATTAATGCATCCAATGCTGAAAAAACACTCTTTCTAGAACAACCTCTCAAAGTCACAAAATTCAATAAACAAGAATTTTACGAGCTTAACAATTTTGAAATCAATAGTGAAATTCCTCAAACAAACCCTATAACTTCTGATGACGTAACAAATCTTATTCGAACTTCACACCTTAACCTTGAAGAAAAGAAAGTTATTTACAAATTATGCCGAGAATACGATGATATTTTTTTTAAAGACGGACAAAAATTAACATTCACTAACAAAATTAAACATGGCATCAATACCAGCGATGACATCCCCATCTATTCTAAATCTTATAGGTATCCTCATATTCATAAAAAAGAAGTCCAAGCACAAATTGAGCAAATGTTAGAACAAGGTGTAATAAGACCCAGTTATTCACCTTGGAGCTCACCAATCTGGATTGTCCCAAAGAAAATGGATGCCAGTGGAAAAGTCAAATGGCGACTTGTGATTGACTACAGGAAACTGAACGAGAAAACAGTTAGCGACAAATATCCCTTACCTAACATTAATGATGTGTTAGACAAATTAGGCCGAAGTATATACTTCACGACACTCGATCTGGCTAGCGGTTTTCACCAGATTGAGATGAAACAAAAAGACATCGAAAAAACAGCATTCACCGTAGAAAGTGGGCACTATGAGTATTTAAGAATGCCCTTCGGGTTGAAGAATGCTCCATCGACCTTTCAAAGAGTCATGGACAATCTGCTCAGGGATCTACAAGGAAAAATCTGTCTCGTTTATTTGGATGATATCATCATCTTTTCTACTTCACTCCAAGAGCATACAGAAAATTTAAAGAAAGTTTTTGATAGGTTACGAGAAGCAAACTTCAAAATTCAGATCGATAAATCTGAATTCCTCCGTAAAGAAGTAGCTTTCTTAGGTCATATAGTTACAAGTGAAGGTGTAAAACCAAACCCCGATAAAATTTTCGCAATTCAAAATTTTCCAATACCTAAAACCCAAAAAGAAATTAAATCTTTCTTAGGCCTTCTTGGATATTACCGTAAATTCATCAAAGATTTCGCGAAACTTACAAAGCCACTTACAGAATGCCTGAAGAAAGGTAGGAATATTGACTTAAATGAAAAATATGTTAAAGCATTCGAAATGAGTAAAGAATTACTAGTTAATGATCCAATACTACAATATCCTGATTTTACTAAGCCATTCATATTAACCACCGACGCGAGTAATTTTGCACTAGGCGCGATTTTATCCCAAGGCGCTTTAGGTAACGATAAGCCTATTTGTTATGCCAGTCGGACCTTAACAGATTCAGAAACCAATTATTCTACCATTGAAAAAGAATTATTGGCGATCGTTTGGGCAACAAAATATTTCCGCCCATACCTATTCGGTCAGAAATTCAAAATTGTAACCGACCATAAGCCCTTGCAATGGCTCATGAGTTTAAAAGACCCAAATTCCAAACTAACCAGATGGCGTTTAAAGCTCGAGGAATTCGATTATCAAATAATCTACAAAAAAGGAAAACTAAATTTAAATGCAGATGCGTTAGTCGAATTCAAATACAGCCCCCAAATAGTAAAATCGAATTAAATATTAATGAAACAACTGCTGCTACCATTCATTCTGCAGCTGAAAATTTAGATGATCGCATTTTTATTTCAGAACGACCCCTAAATGAATTCAATATACAGCTTATTTTAAAGAAAAATGACAGAGACAAACCACCAAAACTTGAAATGCTATTCAAAAACAAACAAAGAAGAACTGTGTACAAACAAGACTTTACTGAAAATAACATTACAGACATTTTTAAACAACATTTACCCCCAAACAAATGCTGTGCAATATACACAGACAATGAAACATTCAGAATTGTACAAGAAGTATATTCAAAATACTTCTCTAACAGCAAGACCTTCAAACTTATCCGTTGCACCGACATACTAACAGATATAACAGACAATGACGAACAAGACAAAACTATTACTGACTACCATAATAATAATAACCACAGAGGAATCAATGAAACACTCCTACATCTAAAAAGACAATATTTTTTTCCGTATATGAAGACAAAAATTACAACAATAATAAATAATTGCGAAACCTGTCAACTTATGAAATATGACCGAAACCCTCCAAAAATAAAACATGAAATCCCGCCAACTCCAAAGAAACCACTCGATATAATCCACATAGATGTCTATAGTATAAATAATAGGAAAATTCTAACAATAATCGACAAATTTTCAAAATTTGCAGCGGCATACACACTCGCCGTGCAGAATAGCTTAAATATAATAAAATCTATTAAGCATTTTATTAGCCTTCACGGCATACCCAATCACTTAGTATCCGATCAAGGATCAGAATTCACAGCCATAATTTTTAAAGATTTCTGTGCACAATATAGCATTAATTTGCATATTACGTCTTTTCAACAGTCCAGTAGCAATAGCCCCGTCGAACGATTACATTCAACACTTACTGAAATTTATAGAATAATCTACAACAAAAGAAAGGAAAGAGACCATAGCTCTATTTTAAGCGAAACTATAATTACTTACAACAATTCCATTCACACATCTACAAATTATACCCCATATGAATTATTTTACGGTAGGACTTATAAGTTTAACAAAGAAGTAAATTTTAATAATGAACATGAACATTCAAAAACTCAATGAATTTCAAGAAAAATTATTTCCCACTATAAAAGAAAAATTAGAAAAAGTAGTATCTAAGAACATTGAAAAAATTAACAGGAATCGAAAAGAAGCCGTAGATTTTAAGGAAAATTCAATCATTTATAGAAAAGAATTTAGACGAAACAAATTGACACCTAGATTTAGCAAACATAGAATTAAAACAAATAATAAAGTTACAGTTATCACTAATGACTACAAAAAACTACATAAATCAAAAATAAAACACAAACGAAAATTTCAGGCTCATGACGATGACAACACTGACGACAATAGCCAAAGGACAACAAATGGAACTGCAAGAACTTAATGGAAACATGGGAATTCTTCCTATGAAATTAGGAACAAGTAGAATCATAAGCAAATACGATAACCTAGTACACATCGTCAGGTTAAACTCATATAAACAAAACATAAACAAAATAACTACATCATTACTAGCCTTCAAAAACATAAATGACTTCAAAGACTCATTGACCGTTATAAACGTCAAAGTTGACGAACTGAGAGCCAAATTAGAAACGTTGATGCCAAAGTTTAGGCATAAAAGAGGACTCATTAACGGACTTGGTTCTGTAGTCAAAAGTATTACTGGAAATATGGACGCAGATGATGCCATGCATCTGAACAAGCAAATAGACCAATTAACACAAGACCAACTGCTAGTAAAAGACAAAATAAATAGGATCACTCAATTAAACAACCAAATGACACAGAGATTTACAAACATTACCGACCACATAAACAGACAGCAAGAAATTATAGAAGGTTATTTAAGGTATTCCCAAAATCAAATCAGAACAGATGAAACCGCAATCAAGTATTCCCAATACCTGAACCAAATAAACTATAACATTGATTTATTAAATAGTCACCTTTCTAATATAGCAGAAGCCATAATTCTCGCCAAACTTAACGTCATTTCAAAACAGATACTAAATTCTGATGAACTTGATTACATATATAAAGTCTTTGAAAATAAGTCCATACAAATAAATTCTGATGAACAAATTTATGAGCTCCTAGGTCTACAAGCCTACTACAATGATACAAACATTATATTCAACATAAGAATCCCACAAATTTCCAAAGAAACTTTCTCCTTTTTTCATATCATCCCCCTCCCTATTAATAACACCAAATTTATCATTACCAAACCCTATATCATATCCAATCCTAACAAAATATTTTACTTTGACAAAAAATGCCAACAAATCGAGGGAATATTCTACTGCAAAGAAGCGGACAAACATCAACCGAAACTCAACGATAGCTGCATCACCAACCTCCTAAAAAATCTCCCTGCTAATTGTGATCTCGAGGAAAAATCAGGAAAAGCCGAAATACTTCAACCAGAACATAATTACATACTTTTGATTAACATCCCGGAAACAAACATACAAACCACCTGTGAACCACACCGTCGAAAAATCAAGGGCACACAATTGATACACTTCCAAAATTGCGAAGTCGAGATAAACGAAATCATATATGAAAGTAACGAAAGAATATACTGGGAGGATATCCACATCTTTCCATCACAATTTAACCAGTTAAACTCATCATCAATAGTTCATACACCAAATCTACAAAAACTTCAGTCTTACCAATTTAAAAACATTGAACTCATACAAGAATTACACAGAAGAACGTCATGGACCAGCACATGGATGCTCAGCTCGACAATCATATTCAGCCTATTCATCCTCATCATATTGGTCTACTTAATCGGATTTCTTAGATCACCAACAGCATCAGCAAATATTCCACTCACACAGCAGCTTCCGGAACCCACACCTATAAAAATCATCGCTCCTGTCAACGGAACAACAGGAATGCAGTTCCTTTGGCCATCGCTCCATTCTCAGGGGGGAGGAGTTACATTGACCTCTCCATACAACAACAACATTAGCTGACTATCTGATATTTTATTTCTTCTAAATTATTATTATTTATTCAATTACATTGACTTCTCCATAAAACATTAGCTGACTATGTCATATTTTATTTTTCTAAATTACTTTATTCTTTATTATATCAAATTACTTATTTCTCATGCATACTGCATTTCCGCTTACTATTTCTCACTCAGTAAAATTCCATTAATTATTTTCCCAGCGAATAAAATGTAAACATAAGCAAATAAAATAGATAAATGAGAATGTAAATCAGTTTTAAGTGTCTTTTGATAAATAAACATCAATGGGCGAAGTTCTGCCTAAGTAAAAAAGTGTTTTTTTTATATAAACCGGGAAAGCTATATCTTAACTCGGGGTTATAGTAAAACCAACATATACGCATTCTGCTAGTAGCACTAAATCGTCTGCGTACATCGACACTTTTAAGTTCCATTCGCTGAAGTGAATACTACCAGGTAAAGCGTCAGGCGTGATCTATGTGGAGTGAAAACAAAAGTGGGACTTAACGCGCAAACTTGTTTTTATCCAAGTTCAGTTCTGAAGTAAGCTGAGAGCATTTCTCCATTCCATACCGCTGCACTTCTTTCCGTATACACGGCTACAATAAATTTGAACAACTTGTACGAAAGTCCTTTGCTTGCCAACTTGTCTTGAAGTTTCAATTAAATCAAACGCTGCTTTACTGTCAACAAAACAAGCATAAACCTTTTTCGTTTATCCATATATAGATCAACAGCATTTGTCAGGACATAAATGTGATCCATCGTGGAGAAATCCTTGCGGAAGCCGAGTTGAAGATCCGACTAGATTGAATTCTCATTTAACCATGAGTTCAGTCTCTGTTGTATAACGCTTGTGAGAATTTTTAAGCCAGAGTTCAGAAAAGAGATTGCTCTGTATATCCCAATATATTTTTAATCAACTTTTTTATAGATTGGAAAAATTATAGATCTTAGATATTATATAGGTAGTTTCCCAGTAACGTACATATAGTTTAATGCCTTTGCAAGAAGAGTTTGGAAATTCAAGTTATTGCATTTATAGAATTCCATAGAGATTTGGTTGGAGCCGGGTGCTTTATTGTATTTGACGTCACTTATCCTGCTTTCAAATGTGATCGAAACAAATCAACCTGGTTTTGTTTTCAACAAATTAAATTCTAGTAAATCAATCAGAACTCGCCAACTTATTCTCCCCCGTTTCTTTTGCCTTACATCGGGACGGCAATTTTCATTAACTCTATCCGTTTGTGAAATTCTCTACCAAAGCATGTTCGAGAGACTTGTGGCACTGGGTGCTTTCGCAGCGCACTTAGATCATTTTTCACTCAAACTTCTGGCTGGATGATTTTTATGACCTATATACTTTTTATATAATAGTCTATTTTTCTTATGTAAAGGGTTATCCATTTTGCGGTTTAAAAAGTAAACGTAAATAAAACACATATAAACTATTTTTTTTATGATATTTCTTTTTTATTATAAAGTTTGAATGTGTGAAAAACTTCATCACTTAAATGACCACCACGCGAATTGTTGCAAGCATCGATTCTTTTGAGGTAATTTTCGACCACTTTTTGACGCATATTGGGCGGTACCTCAGCCATAACTTGACGAATTTTGGTTGTCAAGTGCTCAAGAGTTAAAGGTTTATCTGCATAAACACGGTCTATCGCGTAGGCCCAGAGAAAAAGTCCAGGGATATCAAATCGCATGATCTTGGTGGACAGTTGATATCGCCACGACGAGAAATTACGCGGCCAGGAAATATCTCTAGCACTGAAGCCATATTCGCTCGAGTTGTGTAGCATGTGGCACCTTCTTGTTGAAACCACATATTCACCATTTCGTATTCTTCAACAGCAGGCAATCATATGACCACTTGAATTGACGGTGACAGTCGTCCCATCGTGGTTTTTGAAGAAGTAAGGTGCAATCATACCTCCGGACAAAAGAACGCCCCAAACAGTAACTTTTTGTGGATGTAATGGCCTCACTTCAATTACTTGAGGATTCTCAGAACCCCAAATACGACAATTTTCTTTTTTAACATACCCACCGACTGAGAAATGTGCTTCGTCGCTGAAGAAAGTTTTGTTCGAAAAATCGCCGTCCACCGCCTGTTGTTGAAGCACCCATTCGACGTATCTACGACGTTGAGAATGGTCAGCTGGATTCAGTTGTTGTGTGAGCTGGACTTTATATGGATGTAGGTGTGGATCCAAATGCAAAATACGCCATAATGTGCCCCAAGACAGTCCTAATTTCTGAGAACGACGAGGAATCGACACATTCAGTTCTTCGGCAACACTATTTTCAGTGGTACGAGCGAAACGATGATGCACAGGCCTTACAATATCTGTAACCAATCCAGCCTCTTCAAATTTCTTCACAATTGTGCCAATTGCTTGAGTAGTTGGACGATTATGTAAACCATAATATCCCCTTAAAGCACGATATGTGGCTGTGGCAGAATCACCATTTTTGTAGTAGGTTTTAACAATTTGTGTGCGTTGTGCGATAGTTAAGCGATCCATTTTCGTCAATGTCAGACTTTCAACTGAAAAAAAATTGGTTTAACAACTTAGTTCAACATATGTCGAATTCCAGCCCTATACTTTTAATATCGCAAAATGGAGGATAACCTTTATTATGTTGCCGTATACTAATAGAATATGAAAATCGTATTATTTCTGGAAATTTTGTAACTTTGAAAACTAATAATTTAAATTACTTTTTTTTAATTGTTAAATAGGATTGTTTTAAACGTATAACCTTTTGAATTAATTTATTTTAACCTCAATGTAAAACATGACCTATTATAAGAGTTTAAATTTCTTAATTTGTATATTAAAAATAAATAAATAAATTAATTAATTTGTGCTTTTTAGGTAGGTTAGGTATTTATAATGAAAGGATGAGTGTTATATTTTGACATTTTCATTGTAATACACGTAGGTACATGTAGACCATAGAAGTTTATGCCTAGGTACGCAGGTTTTCACCGCACACCCAACGAAAACCATCTGTATTTTGCATGTGTTACCAAAATCCATAATATTCTCATTTTTATTTGTATTTCAACTACCTGTCTTATTCAAAGATTTTCTCATAACTTCAACGCAGCGATTCCACGTTCAAAATTTAGAAAAAAGACACGAAATTCATGCTTCCTTATAAATCATTCTATAACCCTTGGTGTTCACCTTCAACAACCGGACGGTTTTCATTTTCCTTTTTCAGTCAGCAAGAGAATTCATTCTCAATCAAAAAAACACAAATGCACACATTTGGATGTTCTCCCAACATCAGCGCACCCAAGTGAAGCAAATCTCATAATAAAAAAAATATCAAACAGAAAGAGAAGCGGTAATTGCCAGTACAAGCGTATATGGTTAGGTGTTCAACAACATTCAGTTCACCATCGGCCAGCGTCGTTCATTCCACCATTGGTTTTCGGTAACGGTAGTGCAAAACAATCAGGATCAGTACACAGTACGAAGAGAATTGGTATTCATTTTCATTAATCCTGCTGTGGCTGTGCGCTTCATTGCGGGCATGCGGTACGAATTTATTGCGAGTACCAAGTACAAATACAAACATGGTAATAAGAGACGTTCACGTACAGGTGTATATAAAGCGACGTCGAACAAAATACAAAATGAATTAATTAATGCAGTATTAAATGTTATTTCTGATTCTAATAACATTTACTGCACATTTCGTTGACAGCGCTTGATTTCAAATAAATAACTTGAGAACGAGTTTACATCATATTTTTGAAGCATCCAAAAATGCTATTGAAGCTCTATATATCGACCGCAGAGTTACAAATACTAATGCGGTTCGATACAAATTCTTTTTGTGTGGCTGGTAAAAATAAAAGAATCAAAGTAGATATGTATGTACAGTGGATGCTCACTAACTAGTACTTTTTCGGAATTTGGGGAATTTGCTCCGATATACCTAAATAAATATAATATACTAGCTGATCCGGCAAACTCTGTTCCCCCTTAGATTCAATAAATAAGCAGATTTTGGATTTTATTAAGTTCAATTTTTTATTAGGAAATACAAATAAAAAATTAAGTATTTTGATGATCCTTTATTGGTCATGCATTTTGATGCATAGCTTGCACTCTTCAATTAAGTACCTTGTGATACACGACATTTAGTACTTAAATATCAGGCGCTAGAAAAAACAACGCAGATGGTCTTCCGGCCCGTGAACGTACCATATATAATGGAACATGGGAAAAACATGGATATTCCAGATTCAAACCAAAAACATTTGTTAATGGTCATGGCGAATGCAAGATGGATCGGAAATGGAAGTCTTTTAAACTTAAACGGCATATTGGTTGGGAATGCAGATGTATCATTAAGCAATGCAACTCTCATGTTTATTGTCAGCTGAAGTTTTTTTACATAGGGCCATAGATTGGATGATTTGAGGCAAGCGTTTATTTCGTCGGCAGCCATTGGTCTTGGAATCCCTGGCAGTGTTTGGCGGAAATCGCCAGACAGTAAAATCATTGCTCCATCAAAATATTTCGAGTCATTGACTAGATCTTTCAATGTTCGGTTAAGTGCCTCTAATGCGCTTTTATGCGCCATTGTGCATTCGTCCCATATGATGATTTTCGATGCTGATAAAACTTTGGCCAATGCAGAGTTTTTTACAATATTAAATGTTGGTTCTTCAATAGTTTGAATATTTAACGTCAAGTTTAATGCTGAATGAGCCGTATGGCATCCACCTGGCTGCTATTCCAGAAGAAGCAACTGCAACCGCAATGTTGGATATCGCACTAATAGTGGCTAAAACTATTGACATGAGGAATATCTTACCAGTTTCACCAGGGGCATCCAGGAAATATAAACCACCATTTCTATCATCAATAGCCTTCATCAATGTAGGTATCACAAACTTTCTTTCTTTTGGGGTCAGCAGGGGTATATTCGTTTGAACTACTAAATCTTATTACTGGTGATTACATTCACGTTCCCGTTACAATTCTCGATTAAATTCGGCATTGATTTCACGATTTGGCGCTAGCATTCCTATCCTGACTAATAAACTACTACACATGAGGTAACGCATGTCTTCGATCAAGAGTAAACCCTGATTTCTGGAACTGACACGAATTTGATGTAAAATATCTTCTGACATATTATCCATGTATTTGTGCCACCAGGTTAGATGGATTCGATGGAAAGCATGTCGAAATGATGATAGCCAATAATGTGCGTATCTGACTTGGAGATGCAGAGATAATGGATTCAACGATGGTCGTATCCCAATGGGTATCGTTTTCTAGTAAATTGAGTTATTCACATGCAGTACGAAATGTTGGAAATACTATACCATTAATATTCCGTAGTGTCACAAATAACGTTGGCCCACGCACATTTACAAGCATCAAACTGAAATGGAAGCATTCACTGATTATTGATTTCTGAAAAAAATATAATTATCAAATTTTCAATCATACTTAACCATAGACAAAACACAAAATTACGTTTGGCTGCCATTTGCGTTTTGTTATTCGATGTCAGATAATTTCCACTTAAATCGGTTCAGCCGTTCTTGAGTTAATAAAAGTGTAACTAATACGACTTTTTTTATATATATAGATATACTAAATAAAATTAATGAAGTGTATAATTGGCTCACAACAACGACGCAGAGAATAGTAAATATATTTTGTTTTGATGTTTCCCTTTTTTTATTAATTTAATATAAAATAAAATGCACGATTGGATTGCACATAGTTGCTCTTATGTTCGATCACATCGTATGCAAAACATTTCTATTAATAATCTAAATTATATTTGTAAAGTCGTTTTTACTTAATTTTTTATATACAAAATTTCTTTAATTAAAAAAAAAATAGCTTTACAATTTTAAACTTAAAAACGAAATTTAAAAAAAATCATTAACACGTTTTCGAAATATTGAATTTTCAAAAAAAATGATTTTTTTTTCAGAAATCCAAAACAAAAAAATATTTTTCGAAAAATTTGGTATGCAATATTATTTATAATTTAAAGGACCCCTTATATAAAAATTTTGACTGAAATCCATTTAGTCGTTTATGATAAAGTCGTAAAATGTTTGGCCAAAATGTAGAACATACTTAAAATAGTGCACACATTTTTGTTATCAAAATCGTTAGAACCGTTTTCGAAATAATCAAGATAGTAGACAAAATTGTATGGCAAGTACCGTTATGTTGAAGTATTAAGTATTACAAACTATCCTATCTTAGGCACGCCAGCAAAATAAACATTAAAAAAAAACATGAAAATCAGCCTTTTCATTTTAAATAACTTAGAAACCGAGTGCAGCGCCATCTGCCTGCCTGATTTGTGAATCTAAACCATCCGGGCCGCCACCCAAATGCATACAAAAAAATTCATTAAAATCGGTCCAGTCATTTAGCAGGAGTTCAGTAACAAACACACGTACAATAGAATTATATACAAAGATTTTATTATATTATTATTAACTTTTTTTGAAATGTTGGAATTTAAATTTCTAAAAAAGTTGCAATTCAGAGATTGCTCTCAGCTAAAAAATTATTAAATATCTATAGGTAGGTACCTAACCAAAAGTAAGAAATAATAATTTTGTACCCAAAAGTTATGTACTATATTGTTTATTGTAAAATAATACATACATTTGTCAAAATAAATAAGTACCTATGCAAATGCTTTTCAGTTTTCTTTTTAGTGTTTTTCAATGTTGTGAAAATTGGTCTTATTGGTGTGAAACAAAAATCGTTACCACAGTTTTATTTTTTTTAGTTTTGAGATTAAAAAACATTGTTTTTTGATAGACGGTCGGCGTTGAAGAAAAGAAATGTTTGTTTTATTTTTTTGAATGAATTTTTTGAAGTAATTTTTTGTTATGCTTTTGGTGTTGAGGATTTTGGATGTTGTGCATACAACTGATGACATACCTACAACAAAAAAAATCAGAGCAAGTTGATGCTTCTAGATGATGCTTACCTAGATAGAGTAGGCACCTATTAGGTAGGTATTTTAGGCACCAAAAATTGTTGGACAACTAGGTATGTAGGTATCTACGTATTTTATTTATTGAACAAATCACAAATACTTATTTTGAGACATCGTTAGTCTTACTCTTCAAGATATCTATTCAAAAATAGAGAAAAAGAGAACATACCTAGATATTTCATTTACGGGATAGTTGGCTCCGAAGTTTACAGTTTTATTTTTACTGTAGAAAAACTGTACTGTAAATTTAGAAAAAAACTGTTTGCAATTTTATTAATTTCGAATACATACTACATCACTAAAGTAATAAAAAAATATAATGTACTACTGGATCGTTCAAACTTGCTCTTGTAACTAACAACTTTAGTGAAGGAGTGTAGCTAACCACTGAGGCTGTTAGTAGGTATAGGTTGTCTAGTTATCCTTTGCAGGATTAAATCCGATGTAGGTAAGATTACCTTGACTCTTAATATAATGAATTTTGGAATACATATGGTTCAAGGAATGGTTATATAGGTACCTACCTACAAATGCATATTTAAATGGATTTAAATTATAAAAATTAGGAGGGTAATATGTACCTACCTATATATAGAGATAAGTGGATATGTGGATAAGTACTTACATAAATATGTATAACTGAAAGTGAATGCTGTATAGGTGGGTAAACATCGTTTTTTAAACTGATAAAAACTGCCAATTGCATCACTTTAATCGGTTTTTCGAAAGAACCACGAACACAAAAATTTTATAAAAAAATATCTCGAAAATTGTATGTATGATTTTTATGAAATCCGGTTTTTTATTTTTAGTTTCTTGAAAACAATTTTTTTTTTAATTTGGGTATGCAGTTTTTTAGAGTTTATTAATATACATGTTACTGTAAGGTTTAAAATATTTTTTTTTAATACTTTTAAAAATATTGATTTTTCAAAAAAAAAAATTCAAAAATTAATTTTAATTTAAAAAAAAAAGTTATTTAATATGCAGAATTAGTTTGACTACTTAGATCTTCTCAGATAGAAAATTTGAAAGGCATCCAATGTAAAGTTACGGAGAAAACAAAAAAATTTAGAAAACCGTTATATAAAAGACTGTAAATTTGATTTATACCAAATTTGAAGGCAATCGCTTACGCCGTTATCCATACAGACGGAAAGACAGACAGACAGACTGACAGAAAGTCAGACATTTTTTGTCGATCTCTTTTTTAGGCTTCTCTATGATCGTATTGTCATGTTTGATCGTTAGAATTTTGTTTTTTCGTATGTTCGATAACGTCCTAAGCACACGATTTTTAGTAGAAACAGCTCAATATATTTTTTGTCTTTTTTAATTAATTTTCGTAATTTTTTTTCTAAAAAAATGTTAATAGGTATCACAGTCTTATGTATTTAATGATATAAATTTAAAAACTGAATTTGAATAAAATCATCCAACCAAAAAAAAAAAAATTGTAACCAAAAGAACTATACTTACCTATAGTAGTGCACATATTTTTTTTTTTATCAAAATCGTTTAAGCCATTTTCGAGATAATTAAAATGGCAGAAAAAAGTTATGGCAGGTACAGTTTATTTTGGCCCTAAAAAAACCATTCAAAAATCTATTTTAGACAATCACCTAAAACGTTTAAATACCAATGTTTTGTATTATTTTGTGTTAAATTATTTTTTGTATTGTGGACTGTAATGTATTGTTTTTTTTGTCAATTTGATTTAATGTCTTAAAAAATATAAAGGAAAGAAAACCCAAAGAAAGTCAAATATTAAATGTATAAATGTAATTTATTTATATAATAAATGTTGTGTTGTACAATGTTTTCTTGTTACCAATTACAAGGTGTTTGTCGTGTGGTGTCCAAACCGCAAGGAGATCGAACTTTAGTTTTTACAATTTGAATAGCAATATGTATAAGAAAAAAGCACAGAGATAAAAGTAGGAGTAAAAAAAGCAATTTACGTTAGAATTAACAAATCTTGCGAAAGAGATCTTTAAAATGTACAGCAATTAAATAAAGTAAGGTATTACTTAAATGTTTGACATTATGATGCAGGAAAAAATATTGTTATGCTTTGAATCTAAAACATTCAGCCCCCCTTGGAAGACTCCGGTCTTTCAGAAAACGGTAAAGGAGCGAACTTGACAATCGGTCGAACATAGTTACCATTATTGGTGCGAACTGTGACACGACATCTATCATCTTTCTCAGGATTTACGTCTATGGCTCTGCCCAAAATCCATTTTAAAGGTGGTAGATTTGGCTCCTTCAGTAACACCATGTCATCTTTTCGAATATCTCCCTTGATCTTCTGCCATTTGAGTCGATTTTCTAGCGAGGTTAAGTATTTCTTTTGCCATTGCTTCCAGAAACCTTGCATTAGTGTCTGCAAAAGATACCAGTTACTAATTATTGAAAAATTTTAAAAATCTAATTCAGGTTGAGGAATTGCATAATATGATTCTCCAATCATGAAATGTGATGGTATGAGTGCAATTGGCTCAGAATCTGAAGTTTACCACATTGGGCGCGAATTGAGTACGCATTCAATTTTGGATAGAAGAGTATACATCTCCTCATACGTAAGTATGTGTTCACCAATAATACGTCTTATATGCTGCTTCACGGATTTCATACCCGCCTCCCATAGCCCACCAAAGTGGGGTGCAGAGGGTGGTATGAACTTCCAATCGATGGCGTCTTTAGATAGATGATCTGCGATGATATTGTTTCGCTGTTGATCATCAACAGCTATGCATCTCCCCAAGTAGCCGCTCAGCACCGTGAAAATTTGTTGCATTGTCACTCTATATTTCTGTTGGTTTTCCTCTAAGCTATACAAGGTGATCTGAGGCCAAAATAAAGGCGCTGGATGACAAATCACCAACAAGTTCAATATGAACTCCCTTTGTCACAAAACAAACGAATAGGGCGATGTAGCCCTTAACAACTTTAGGGTTTCTGCCACGAGCCAAACGTAAGGTGATAGGACCAGCATACTCGCATCCAACCTGACTAAATGGTCTTCAAAATCGAACTCTTTCGATTGGAAGATTCTCCATCATCTGCTCGGAAGTGGATTTTCGGATAACGTTACGGCTGCCTAGAATGAAATAATTTTGTTTTAATAACGACATCATTAATGATACACCTGCATGTAGATAATGTTTATTTGTATAATCCATTATAAGTTTTGTAATTGGGTGCGATTTACAGAGAATTATTGGATGTTTTTCATTGAACGATTATTTGGAGTTTTGTGTACGACCACCTACGCGAAGCACATTTGACTTATCGAGGAAAGGAGCGATTGACGAGAGCTTGTTTCGCGAGGGCAAGGATTTGTTTTTTTTTTTGAGAGATTCGATTTCCGCGGAAAATATATTTGTTTGGGCAGATGTTTTGAGATATGTTTTTGCATGATCAAGTTCTTGCGTTGAGAGGCTTTTAGATTTTGCAATTCCGAATCAAGGCGACGATTTTTAAGAAACCGAGAAATGTACCGATTTCGTCCAGTTTGAAGATTTGTTTAAAATTTTATTATCTTAAGATGTTATTTCCATTCATGTTTGATACGAATACCTGGACTGTGTTTGCTTTTATTTCCTCCAATTGCTCATTTAAAATACCTTCTAAATCATGCCGAGATTCAGGCAAATTGCTTCGTACCATTCTAAGCCAAACTGGACCGTTCTACCTAATATTATTCAAAGCCAGTTGAAATGGAGGAATTCCTCTTGAGGCAATATCAGCAGGATTGTCAGCAGATCGAACATGATTCCAGAATTTCATAGGGATAGTTGATATGATCTCCGACGTTTTGTTCCCAATGAAAACTGACCATTTTTGCGGCGGTGCGGAAGGCCAATGCCAGACAATGGACGAGTCTGACCAAGCGAAAACTTTCATTTGTGTGATCTGTAACGAAATATTTATTTTATTTATAAATTGGGTTAGTAAAAGAGCTGAACATAGCTCAAGTCTGAGAAGTGAGAGCATTTTGATAGTAGCAACCTTGCCCTTAGCAGCGACTAATGCAATTGAGACAATTCCATCAGAGTTTTCACTTCTGCAGTAGATAACAGCTGAATAAGCATCCAACGAAGCATCACAAAAGGCATGAAATTCGTAGTCCACGCTATTTGTCCACAAGATTCTAGGAATGTGAATCGATTCCACTAGAAGTTCATCTCGAATAGTAACCGAGAATCTTTACCGTCAGAGAGTTTTCGAAGTTGACAGGAGATAGCTCCCGTTGCTCTTCAGGTAAAGATAGAAGAAGTGGCCAGCAACTAGTTGACTATTTTTGAAGATTGAAGCCGCAGACGATAATACCTCCACAAGCTCCTTTTGGAGCCTGTTACGAGATCGTCAACGTAAAAATCATTATTTATTATCGAAGAAGCTCGAGGATGTGTATTTGCCGAATCTAAGGCCAGTTGTTTTAATGCACGTTTTGCAAGGAATGAAGCAGCTGAAGTTCCGTATGTTACTGTTAAAAGTCGATCGACGATTCAGGGTTTTCACGCCATATAATCCGTTGAAAATCTGTACGATCTGGCGCAACCCAGATCTGTCTGTACATTTTTTCGAAGTCACCAAACATTGTATATAGGTGACGACGAGACCGAAAACATATTGTAAAAATGTCATGTTGAATTTCAGGCTCAACGAAGAGCGATTCATTTTAGGAATTTGAATGAGGTGATGACTTTGCGGAGCCATCAGGTACAGCTCTCACCTTGGTTGTGCTGATATCAGCCTTATCATTATATCATTAACGGATATTTCTTTTATGTGACCCAACGATATGTATTCATTTAAGAAACGAGTGTATTGTGTTTTGAGTTCGGGTTCACGAAGAAATCCTTTTTCCATTGAATGAAGGCGACTTAGCGCGATTCAAAATTAATTTCCAAAGTTTGGATTGCAATTGGTTTTGAATGGTAAATTTACCATATATCTACCATCCGTATGACGACTATGAGTTTGGATAACATTATCTTTAGCCCCCTGCTTTTCAAGAGACAGAGGTGGTTCACAATTGACTTCTTCTAGACGCCAAAAGCGCTCTAGATCAAACTCTTGTGCATAGTCAAGTTGTGTGCAAAATTTCCTTACTCCCAAGGCGGATTTACTGAATTTAAGTTGACTAAACGACCTGGCTATAGCCAATCCGAAATTAGTAAAGAATGAGTTAGGAACACCAGGTTCTGGTATCGATATTTCGAGAATAGTATTCAAAATGTGGTCGGCTCCGATGACCATGACGATATGACTGGGTTCATTGAATTTTGGATCTGCTTGATGATCCAACGAAAGGAAACGATTTGTATTCAATTTTAATTAAAGTGGCGGAAGCATAGACGTTAGTTTCGATATCACATCGATATATATGTTGTTTGAGTTGAATCCAGAGTATAGTTTCAATTAAACCAAACCGTTGGTTGTGCCAGCAGAAGTCGATGCAATTCCAAAATAAGGAATACGAGATGCTTTCATAGGGATGCCCAAACGTTGGAGAACCTTCTCCGTAATAAACGATGTTTGGGACCCGGAGTCGAGTATCACGCGTATGTTTCCAAGCGAGCCAAGCTTGTCTTGAACTTTGACAACAGCGGTTGGAAGTATGGGCGATGAATGAACGGTTGATTCGAGCGAGTGATGAGTAACGATAGAAGAGTTTGAAGGATTTTGTGACCAAGAAGATGACTGTTCAAATTTTGGTTAAATATGCGACGTGTTTTGTGGATTATGAACCAAGGAATCTTTTCGTGAATTGCACGATCTGCATCAAAATTTTGAATTGCATTTATGCAATGCATGTCTATCTCGAAGACAGTTGAAATAGATTGAGGTTTCTTTTACGAATTCGCGACGCGCGGTAATATCAAGAGCGAGAAATGTCTTACAATACTTGCCTTTATTTCGATGAAATAAGACCGAATAGTGTTGTGTAGATACAAAAGAAAAACAATGTACCTATGTACATACATACAGGTGAGGTGCAGCAACCGACAGCGACCGACGACACATAATTCGCTTTAGAATCAGAACTATGTGTCATCATTCCATACATGTAATTAAAGTGCATTCAGAATTATGTGTCATTCCAAACGGTTGATTAAAGTAACGTCGTCAGCAATATGCGAAGACGAAAATATTGATTATTATATTATTATATTATATTATTAATATTCCAAGCAAAAGTCGTAAATGAAGAAGTCGCAGCCGCTTCAACGCCAACAGCTACTCCAAGAAGAAGTCGTAGCCACTTCAAAGCCAGCAGGTACTCCAAGAAAAGTCATAGCCGCTTCAACGCCAGCAGCTGCTCCAAGAATAATTCGTAGCCGCTTCAACGCTAGCAGCTACTCCAAGAAAAGTCGTAGGCTCTACAACGCCAGCACCTACTCCAAAAAAAATCGTAGCCGCTTCAACGTCAACAGCTTCTCCAAGAAGAAGTCGTATACGCTTCAACGCCACTAGCTACTCCAAGAAGAAGTCGTAGCCACTTCAACGCCAACAGCTTTTCCAAGAAGAAGTCGTAGGCGCTTCAACGCCAACAGCTACTCCAAGGAGAAGTCGTAGCCGCTTCAACGCCAACAGCTACTCCAAGAAGAAGTCGTAGCCGCTTCAATGCCAGCAGGTACTCCAAGAAAAGTTATAGCCGCTTCAACGCCAGCAGCTACTCCAAGAGTAAGTCGTAGCCGCTTCAACGCTAGCAGCTACTCCAAGAAAAGTCGTAGGCTCTACAACGTCAGCAGCTACTCCAAGAAAAATCGTTGCCGCTTCAACGCCAACAGCTACTCCAAGGAGAAGTCGTAGCCGCTTCAACGCCAACAGCTACTCCAAGAAGAAGTCGTAGCCGCTTCAATGCCAGCAGGTACTCCACGAAAAGTTATAGCCGCTTCAACGCCAGCAGCTACTCTAAGAGTAAGTCGTAGCCGCTTCAACGCTAGCAGCTACTCCAAGAAAAGTCGTAGGCTCTACAACGTCAGCAGCTACTCCAAGAAAAATCGTTGCCGCTTCAACGCCAGCGGCTACTCCAAGAAAAGTCGTAGCCGCTTCAACGCCAGCAGCTAATCCAAGAATAAGTCGTAGTCGCTTCAACGCTAGCAGCTACTTCAAGAAACGTCGTAGTCTCTACAACGCCAGCAGCTACTCTAAGAAAAATCGTAGCCGCTTCAACCCCAGCAGCTACTCCAAGAAGAAGTCGTAGCCGCTTCAACCCCAGCAGGTATTCCAAGAAAAGTTATAGCCGCTTCAACGCCAGCAGCTACTCCAAGAGTAAGTCGTAGCCGCTTCAACGCCAGCAGCTACTCCAAGAAAAGTCGTAGGCTCTACAACGTCAGCAGCTACTCCAAGAAAAATCGTTGCCGCTTCAACGCCAGCGGCTACTCCAAGAAAAGTCGTAGCCGCTTCAACGCCAGCAGCTAATCCAAGAATAAGTCGTAGTCGCTTCAACGCTAGCAGCTACTTCAAGAAACGTCGTAGTCTCTACAACGCCAGCAGCTACTCCAAGAAAAATCGTAGCCGCTTCAACGCCAACATCTTCTCCAAGAAGAAGTCGTAGATGCTTCAACGCCAACACCTACTCCAAGAAGAAGTCGTAGCCGCTTCAACGCCAACAGCTACTCCAAGAAGAAGTCCTAGCCGCTTCAACGCCAGCAGATACTCCAAGAAAAGTCATAGCCGCTTCAAGGCGCCAGCAGCTACTCCAAGAATAAGTCGTAGCCGCCAAGAAAAGGCATAGGCTCTACAACGCTAGCAGCTACTCCAAGTAAAATCGTAGCTGCTTCAACGCCAACGGCTACTCCAAGAAAAGTCGTAGCCGTTTCAACGCTAGCAGCTACTCCAAGAAAAGTCGTAGTCTCTACAACGCCAGCGGCTACTCCAAGATAAAGTCGTAGCTGCTTCAACGCCAGCAGCTACTCCAAGAAAAGTCGTAGTCTCTACAACCCCAGCAGCTACTCCAAGAAAAATTTTAGCCGCTTCAAGGCCAACAGCTTCTCCAAGAAGAAGTCGTAGACGCTTCAACACCAACAGCTACTCAAAGAAGCAGCTACTCCAAGAAAAGTCGTAGTCTCTACAACGCCAGCAGCTACTCTAAGAAAAATCGTAGCCGCTTCAACCCCAGCAGCTACTCCAAGAAAAATCGTAGGCGCTTCAACGCCAACAGCTACTCCTAGAATAAGTCGTAGCCGCTTTAACGCCAACAGCTACTCCAAGAAGAAGTCGTAGCCGCTTCAACGCCAACAGCTACTCCAAGAAGAAGTCCTAGCCGCTTCAACGATAGCAGATACTCCAAGAAAAGTCATAGCCGCTTCAACGCCAGCAGCTACTCCAAGAATAAGCCGTAGCCGATTCAACGCTAGCAGCTACTCCAAGAAAAGTCGTAGGCTCTACAACGTCAGCAGCTACTCCAAGAAAAATCGTTGCCGCTTCAACGCCAACAGCTACTCCAAGGAGAAGTCGTAGCCGCTTCAACGCCAACAGCTACTCCAAGAAGAAGTCGTAGCCGCTTCAATGCCAGCAGGTACTCCACGAAAAGTTATAGCCGCTTCAACGCCAGCAGCTACTCTAAGAGTAAGTCGTAGCCGCTTCAACGCTAGCAGCTACTCCAAGAAAAGTCGTAGGCTCTACAACGTCAGCAGCTACTCCAAGAAAAATCGTTGCCGCTTCAACGCCAGCGGCTACTCCAAGAAAAGTCGTAGCCGCTTCAACGCCAGCAGCTAATCCAAGAATAAGTCGTAGTCGCTTCAACGCTAGCAGCTACTTCAAGAAACGTCGTAGTCTCTACAACGCCAGCAGCTACTCTAAGAAAAATCGTAGCCGCTTCAACCCCAGCAGCTACTCCAAGAAGAAGTCGTAGCCGCTTCAACCCCAGCAGGTATTCCAAGAAAAGTTATAGCCGCTTCAACGCCAGCAGCTACTCCAAGAGTAAGTCGTAGCCGCTTCAACGCTAGCAGCTACTCCAAGAAAAGTCGTAGGCTCTACAACGTCAGCAGCTACTCCAAGAAAAATCGTTGCCGCTTCAACGCCAGCGGCTACTCCAAGAAAAGTCGTAGCCGCTTCAACGCCAGCAGCTAATCCAAGAATAAGTCGTAGTCGCTTCAACGCTAGCAGCTACTTCAAGAAACGTCGTAGTCTCTACAACGCCAGCAGCTACTCCAAGAAAAATCGTAGCCGCTTCAACGCCAACATCTTCTCCAAGAAGAAGTCGTAGATGCTTCAACGCCAACACCTACTCCAAGAAGAAGTCGTAGCCGCTTCAACGCCAACAGCTACTCCAAGAAGAAGTCCTAGCCGCTTCAACGCCAGCAGATACTCCAAGAAAAGTCATAGCCGCTTCAAGGCGCCAGCAGCTACTCCAAGAATAAGTCGTAGCCGCCAAGAAAAGGCATAGGCTCTACAACGCTAGCAGCTACTCCAAGTAAAATCGTAGCTGCTTCAACGCCAACGGCTACTCCAAGAAAAGTCGTAGCCGTTTCAACGCTAGCAGCTACTCCAAGAAAAGTCGTAGTCTCTACAACGCCAGCGGCTACTCCAAGATAAAGTCGTAGCTGCTTCAACGCCAGCAGCTACTCCAAGAAAAGTCGTAGTCTCTACAACCCCAGCAGCTACTCCAAGAAAAATTTTAGCCGCTTCAAGGCCAACAGCTTCTCCAAGAAGAAGTCGTAGACGCTTCAACACCAACAGCTACTCAAAGAAGCAGCTACTCCAAGAAAAGTCGTAGTCTCTACAACGCCAGCAGCTACTCTAAGAAAAATCGTAGCCGCTTCAACCCCAGCAGCTACTCCAAGAAAAATCGTAGGCGCTTCAACGCCAACAGCTACTCCTAGAATAAGTCGTAGCCGCTTTAACGCTAGCAGCTACTCCAAAAAGAAGTCGTAGCCGCTTCAACGCCCGTAGGTACTCCGAGAAAAGTCATAGCCGCTTCAACGCCAGCAGCTACCCCGAGAATAAGTCGTAGCCGCTTCAACGCTAGCAGCTACTACAAGAAAAGTCGTAGGCTCTACAACGCCAGCAGCTACTTCAAGAAAAATCGTAGCCGCTTCAACGCTAGCAGCTACTCCAAGAAAAGTCGTAGCCCCTTCAATTCCAGCAGCTACTCCAAGAATAAGTCGTAGCCGCTTAAACACTAGCAGCTACTCCAGGAAAGTCGTAGTCTCTACAACGCGAGCAGCTACTCCAAGAAAAATAGTAGCCGCTTCATCGCCAGCAGCTACTCCAAGAAGAACTCGTAGCCGCTACCCCAAGAAGAAGTCGTAGATGCTTCAATGCCAGCAGGTACTCCAAGAAAAGTCATAGCCGCTTCAACGCCAGCAGCTACTCCAAGAATAAGTCGTAGCCGCTACAACGCCAGCAGCTACTCCAAGAAAAGTTGTAGGCTCTACAACGCCAGCATCTACTCCAAGAAAAATCGTCGCCGCTTCAACGCCAGCAGCTACTCCAAGAAAAGTCGTAGCCGCTTCAACGCCAGCAGCTACTCCAATAAAAGTCGTAGCCGCTTCAACGCCCGTAGGTACTCCGAGAAAAGTCATAGCCGCTTCAACGCCAGCAGCTACTCCAAGAATAAGTCGTAGCCGCTACAACGCCAGCAGCTACTCCAAGAAAAGTTGTAGGCTCTACAACGCCAGCATCTACTCCAAGAAAAATTGTAGCCGCTTCAAGGCCAACAGCTACTCCTAGAATAAGTCGTAGCCGCTTTAACGCTAGCAGCTACTCCAAAAAGAAGTCGTAGCCGCTTCAACGCCCGTAGGTACTCCGAGAAAAGTCATAGCCGCTTCAACGCCAGCAGCTACTCCAAGAATAAGTCGTAGCCGCTTCAACGCTAGCAGCTACTCCAAGAAAAGTCGTAGGCTCTACAACGCCAGCATCTACTCCAAGAAAAATCGTCGCCGCTTCAACGCCAGCAGCTACTCCAAGAAAAGTCGTAGTCTCTACAACGCCAGCGGCTACTCTAAGAAACATCGTAGCCGCTTCAACCCCAGCAACTACTCCAAGAAAAATCGTAGGCGCTTCAACGCCAACAGCTACTCCTAGAATAAGTCGTAGCCGCTTTAACGCTAGCAGCTACTCCAAAAAGAAGTCGTAGCCGCTTCAACGCCCGTAGGTACTCCGAGAAAAGTCATAGCCGCTTCAACGCCAGCAGCTACTCCAAGAATAAGTCGTAGCCGCTTCAACGCTAGCAGCTACTCCAAGAAAAGTCGTAGGCTCTACAACGCCAGCATCTACTCCAAGAAAAATCGTCGCCGCTTCAACGCCAGCAGCTACTCCAAGAAAAGTCGTAGCCGCTTCAACGCCAGCAGCTACTCCAAGAAAAGTCGTAGTCTCTACAACCCCAGCAGCTACTCCAAGAAAAATTGTAGCCGCTTCAAGGCCAACAGCTTCTCCTAGAATAAGTCGTGGCCGCTTCAACGCCAGCAGCTGCTCCAAGAAGAAGTCGTAGCCGCTTCAACGCCAGCAGCTACTCCAAGCTAAAATCGTAGCTGCTTCAACGCCAGCAGCTGCTCCAAGAAGAAGTCGTAGACGCTTCAACACCAATAGCTACTCAAAGAAGAAGTCGTAGCCGCTTCAACGCTAACAGCTACTCCAAGAAGAAGTCGTAGCCGCTTCAACCCCAGCAGGTATTCCAAGAAAAGTTATAGCCGCTTCAAGGCGACAGCAGCTACTCCAAGAATAAGTCGTAGCCGCCAAGAAAAGGCATAGGCTCTACAACGCTAGCAGCTACTCCAAGTAAAATCGTAGCTGCTTCAACGCCAACGGCTACTCCAAGAAAAGTCGTAGCCGTTTCAACGCTAGCAGCTACTCCAAGAAAAGTCGTAGTCTCTACAACGCCAGCGGCTACTCCAAGATAAAGTCGTAGCTGCTTCAACGCCAGCAGCTACTCCAAGAAAAGTCGTAATCTCTACAACCCCAGCAGCTACTCCAAGAAAAATTGTAGCCGCTTCAAGGCCAACAGCTTCTCCAAGAAGAAGTCGTAGACGCTTCAACACCAACAGCTACTCAAAGAAGCAGCTACTCCAAGAAAAGTCGTAGTCTCTACAACGCCAGCAGCTACTCTAAGAAAAATCGTAGCCGCTTCAACCCCAGCAGCTACTCCAAGAAAAATCGTAGGCGCTTCAACGCCAACAGCTACTCCTAGAATAAGTCGTAGCCGCTTTAACGCTAGCAGCTACTCCAAAAAGAAGTCGTAGCCGCTTCAACGCCCGTAGGTACTCCGAGAAAAGTCATAGCCGCTTCAACGCCAGCAGCTACTCCAAGAATAAGTCGTAGCCGCTTCAACGCTAGCAGCTACTCCAAGAAAAGTCGTAGGCTCTACAACGCCAGCATCTACTCCAAGAAAAATCGTCGCCGCTTCAACGCCAGCAGCTACTCCAAGAAAAGTCGTAGCCGCTTCAACGCCAGCAGCTACTCCAAGAAAAGTCGTAGTCTCTACAACCCCAGCAGCTACTCCAAGAAAAATTGTAGCCGCTTCAAGGCCAACAGCTTCTCCTAGAATAAGTCGTGGCCGCTTCAACGCCAGCAGCTGCTCCAAGAAGAAGTCGTAGCCGCTTCAACGCCAGCAGCTACTCCAAGCTAAAATCGTAGCTGCTTCAACGCCAGCAGCTGCTCCAAGAAGAAGTCGTAGACGCTTCAACACCAATAGCTACTCAAAGAAGAAGTCGTAGCCGCTTCAACGCTAACAGCTACTCCAAGAAGAAGTCGTAGCCGCTTCAACCCCAGCAGGTATTCCAAGAAAAGTTATAGCCGCTTCAAGGCGCCAGCAGCTACTCCAAGAATAAGTCGTAGCCGCCAAGAAAAGGCATAGGCTCTACAACGCTAGCAGCTACTCCAAGTAAAATCGTAGCTGCTTCAACGCCAACGGCTACTCCAAGAAAAGTCGTAGCCGTTTCAACGCTAGCAGCTACTCCAAGAAAAGTCGTAGTCTCTACAACGCCAGCGGCTACTCCAAGATAAAGTCGTAGCTGCTTCAACGCCAGTAGCTATTCCAAGAAAAGTGGTAGGCGCTTCAACGCCAGCAGCTACTCCTAGAATAAGTCGTGGCCGCTTCAACGCCAGCAGCTGCTCCAAGAAGAAGTCGTAGCCACTTCAACGCCAGCAGGTACCCCAAGAAAAGTCTCAGCCCCTTCTTATTCATTAAAAAAAAAAAAAAACATGGCAGCACCTTCGGATGAAACACTTCAAAAATTAAATCTTGGCACCGTCGAACGGCTGAAGACGAACTTCGGAAAGGACTCAAAGGATAGGAATATGCTGCAATACTTTGAAGTTCGTCTAGATAAGTTAAAAAAAAGGCTGGAAGAACTGTAAAGACATGCATGGGAAGGTGTACAATCGAAGAATCATAATGAATCGCTGTTCAAAGACTATATGGCAGAGTACTCCAAAATTGAGGAGATTACCATGTATTTGCAAGAGTCTCCTTATTCCGAGCCAATAACCGTAAGAAAAACGACGGAAAATGATGAAGTCATTCGTCTTGAACGAGTAAAGCTCCCAATATTGGAAGGGGATTACCTAAAATGGGTAAATTCTTATGATATGTTCAAAACCCATTGTCCATGAGAATAAACAACTCCATGAGGTCCAAAAAATGCAGTATCTGGTTACATCCACTAAAGCCGAAACTCGGCGCCTCATCGAAAATCTAGGGGTGACCGCAAGTTATTACCAGAGTGCCCGGAAAATGTTATTTGACCGATACAACAACAAGAAGACGATTATAGCGTCCCACCTTTAAGCATTCACCAACATCCCGATTGCCAAGAGTGAAACAGCTTACAATTATAAGAGAATAATGGATACGACCAACGAAACTCTCATTAGGATAAAGGCTCTGGACATCAACATCAAATCCTGGAACCCATTTATACATAGTTAGTATACATGGCCTCCCAGAAGTTAGACTTTGAAGCCAGGAAAGAATGGGAATTGCTATGGGGATCCCAAAATGAATTACCGTCATGGATAGATTTTTCCGAGTTTTTATCAAAGAAGTTCCGATCATTGGAAGCAGTTTCGAGTGACATGACCAAAAAATTCACAACACAAGCCTACTCACACAATCAGGTTGTAAATGTAAAACGTGCAAAGGGAACCACTTCATTCTAAATTGCTGTCAATTTCTGAAAGGTGACGTTCAAACGCGACGACACAGAATAAGAGCCAAAAATCTATGTTGCAATTGCAAGAGCAATCACTGAGGCTTTGAGTGCAAAACCAGACGCACATGCAAGATATGTTCCAAAAAACACCACTCCTTGCTGCATATCAACACAAATCAATCCGAAATTAATGACAACACCAGAAAAACTTTGAATTCGCAAGTCAAAACCACTACCAGGGACATCCTATTGGCAACGAAGAATGCAGGAGGAGAATTTATAAAGTTAAGAGCACTAATAGATCAAGGGTCACAAAATTCTTTCATTACTGAACACTGCACCCAATTACTAGGACTCAAGCGAGAACCAGCAAACATCATAATGAAGGGACTAGGAAACTCTACGAACCGAAGTTCTAGTCAAATCTCATTGGATATCAAGGAAAAATGGTCTAGTAAGGAGATCCGAACAGTGGGTCTAATCCTGGAACGAATTACGCAAAATCTTCCATCAACTACCATCCACTCTACAATGGATCTACCAATCAAAATTACAGAACTAGCAGATCCAGAATTTCGCACAAGATCCAGAATAGATGTACTATTAGGAGCTGATGTCTATGGAGGAATATTGATCGATGGACTAAAGAAAGGTATGCCAACCGCTCAGAAGACAAAACTGGGCAGGATTTTATCTGGTCCAATAGCAAGAGGGGCGTCAAATACAATGACAACCATTACTACCGCAGAATTTGATCAAAAACTAAGCAGATTTTGGGAACAAGAGGAAGTGGAAAAGAAAATCTTTATGTCTCAAGAACAGGAAAATGCCGAAAAGCACTACATCAAAAATTTAAAAAGGACGAAGGATGGTAGATATCATGTCAAAATGCCTTGAAAGGATGATAATAGGACCAGACTTGGTCTTTCCGAATAAGCAGCCATTGCCCGATATATATCAAATGAAAGGAGACTATTAAAGAGTCCAGATACAACAATTGTATCAATGATTATCATACTCTTAGACACATGGAGGAGATTCCCATCAATGAAATTAACAAACCTGGCCACTATATGCCGCAGCATACAGTGATCAAAGAAGATATCACAACTACCAAAGTACGAGTAGTATTTAACGCCTCAGCAAAAACGGCTTCAGGAAAACCACTCAATGACTGCCTGATGGTCGGCCTGGCCAACCATTCAAGACACACTCACTCGCCTGATCTTACGATGGAGTACGTACCCAGTCGTCGTCGCAGCAGATATTGAGAAAATGTACAGGCAAATATCAGTTGAAAGGGACGATTCAGACTTCCAGCGCATCCTTTGGCGTCCAAACAAATCAGACACCATCAGAAAATATCGATTAAAGACACTGACTTTTGCAACTGCCAACGACATTCGTACACTGCAATAACTAGCAAAGGATGAAGGAAAGGCATACCCTTCAGCATCAACTCACTTGACAAACAACTTTTATGTAGACGATCTCCTGACAGGCACAGACACCATTGCGGAAGCAAATACTTTATACTTCGAACTATCGCAACTCTTAGATAAGGGAGGCTTCAACCTTCGCTAATGGAACAGCAATCATCAAGAAGTTCTAAGCAAAATACCAGAAACTCATAGAGCAAAAGGCTACATCTTCGCTGAGGAGGAAGGCGCAACAAAAGCCCTAAGGCTCCAGTGGTTCCCTCGAGAAGATAAATTCATCTCTAGTGCTCTTGGTTGGGAAACTAAGGAACAAGGAGTAACGCAACGTACCATAGCTTCCTTTATGGCTCGCCTCTTTGATCTGGTGGGATGGCTGCAACCCATTGTCGTACGCAACAAAATTTTCATGCAACAACTTTGGCTAAAGAATTTAGATTGGGATGAAGAACTCCCACCAGACCTCAAACATGAGTGGATACGCTATGCAATGGAATAAAAAGACGTTCAACAAATTAAGCTACCACAGTGGATAGGAACCACTTCTAAAGATACGTATGAGTCACACGCGACGCATCTCAGGTGACCATGGCTGATGTAGTATACATCGTCATACGCACACCAGGACGAACTCCAATCGCAATGCTGCTAAGGTCCAAAATGAAAGTAGCACCCGTAGCGGTTCAAACAATTCCACATTAGAGCTGAATAGCGCTGTCTTATTAGTTAAATTAATGCAACACATCAAATCTGCTCTTAACACTCCAGCAGAAACCCAAGCATTCTATTGGACCGACTCAACAGTCGTATTTTCATGGCTTGATGATCATCCAGCCCGATGGAATATATACATGGCGAACAGAGTTAGCCAAATACATGGAAACAGCAAATGCAGCCAGTGGTATCACATACCAACAAATACAAACCCGGCAGATTGTGGAACCAGAGGGCTTTCTCCACAACTCTAAGGATCACAGCCTGTGGTAGAATGGACCACAAATCATTTTACGACAATTCATGGACTATCCAAAACAGCCTCCAATAATGGACACAACTTTAGAGAAGAATGTAAAGGCATACCACACTTTAACCGAAGAAAATATACTTGAAAGATTTTCAAATTTCTCAAAGCTAATAAGAGTGATAGCATATTGTAAGAGAATGCTGCCTCACAATGAATGCCGCAAGAAAGACACTCCTAATTGGTGAACAACAGATGAGATACAACAATCTAAAATTAGTTGCATCAAAATATCACAAGAACGATCTTTCTCACTCGAGATACAATCCCTATTAGCAGGGAAACCAATTGATAAAAAATCAAGGATACTGCAGCTCTGTCGATATTTGGACATTGACAAAGTCCTCAGGGTGGGCGGAAGGCTTAACAAGGCGGAACTGACTGAAGCAGAGAAACATCCAATCCTAATAAGCAACGAGTGTCCACTACTTAAACTAATAGTATCGCACTTTCATCAAAAAACTCTCCACGGTTCGCAACAGCTTACACTTAATACAATAAGAAAGGAGTTTTGGATCTTAAACGCAAACAAGTTAGTAACACTTTGTATTCATAAGTGTATCACTTGCTTCAAATTCAATGCGAAGAGAAATCAACAGCAATTAATGGAAAATCTACCGACACATCGCGTAACGCTAAATTGCCCCTTTTGGAATACGGGATTAGATTTTGCAGGCCCAATTAAGATTAAATGGTCAACTGGAAGGGGAACAAAAACTACCAAATCATACATAGCTGTCTTCATATGTTTAGCAACCAAAGCAATTCATTTGGAACTTGTGAGTGACTTAACTTCAGCAGCTTGCATCGCAGCGATCAAACGATTTGTTTCAAGAAGAGGCAATTAACAGTGACTGTGGTACAAATTTCGTTGGAGTGAACAAGGAGCTTCAAAATGCATTCGAAAGAATGACATACGAAACACAAGTCTGGATAGTGAACGACAACATCACATGGCACCATATACCTCCAAGCAGTCCACACTTTGGAGGACTCTAGGAAGCGGGAGTCAAATCTACTAAAAGACATCTGGTAAAAACACTTGGTGAAAGTTTATTAAACATAGAAGAGATGTACACAGTGCTAGCATAAATTGAAGCTTGTTTAAACAGCCGACCATTAGCACCAATCAGTAACGATATTAATGATGTTCTGCATTTGACACCTGGATAATTTCTCACTGGAAATTCCATGTTTGCAGTACCGGATGCAGTTGCAGACAACTTAAAACTTCTCAAAAGATGGCAACTGACCCAACGCGTTGCAACCGAATTCTGGAATAGATGGAAGGAAGAATACCTAACAAGGCTTTAAGAGCGACCAAAATGGATATCAGCAAAGAAAAATCTACAACCTGGACAACTAGTTCTCGTTGAGAAAGAAAGCACACGACAAACCAAATGGCCCTTAGCACGCATCTTGGACGTTCGCCCTTGTGAAGACGGACTTGTTAGAGTGGTCACCATCAAGCTAAATTGTAAGATAACCAAACTACCAGTGGTAAAACTATTTCCATTACCAGTAGAAGAAGCTGACGAAGAGATGTCAAAAGGGGCTCTTTAAAGGAAACATCAATCGCGAGAAGTCGAAGCAGAACATCCCAGAAAAATTAAAAATCCTAAAATTGTAATAAATTCATTAGGTATTGCAACATGGCCAGCAGTAATATTAAACGTAATGATCGCGTGTTTTATAAACATGCCAAATACTCAAGCTCTGGTAAACAATGCCAACATAAATGAAGGACTATATGTAGAAAATTTAGGACATGGGTTTTTAAGCGGAGGAACACTACGGATTGAAATCAGTTTTCTAACTACAGAATTTTCACAAGACAAACACCAAGTTATAGCAACAACCAAAAGGATGAAAACGCTTTGCATTAAAGGAGCATACATAAGCGCAGAAATACAATGCAATATACTCAATCACCACTTACAAGCAATAAGCCCAGGCATTACTCATCGGATTGAATCAATTAAATTTTTACGGTCCAGATCACGGAGAGGTGTATTAGGAACAGTTCTTACTGCAATGTTCGGAGTCAATGAAGAAGTATACCATGACATAGACAACTTAACAACCAAAAACCAAACCCTTATCAATACGGTATTACATCAATGAAAATTAATTCTAAATGCAGTAAGAACTCTAAACGACACAAACTCTAGAATCGAGCAGCGATTAAGAAGTTTTAAAATTCAAATGAATGAATCAATCGAGAAGATTAATAAATTTGCAGGAGGATGGATTCTAGAAGCTGATCACAATGGCATTCAGACGAAATACCTGAGCAAGTACCAACAGGCAAAAAAATATTTAGAAGATGTTGCTGATAAATATGACTGCATATGGCAATGGTTTCTAAAAAAAAACTAGCAGCTGGCAGTGTATACATATAATCATTAACTCCATATACACTGTTCAAAACATTCCAACACAAGTACTAGGCATTCACTTTGATTCACAGACGTAATTCAAATGCACAGAAGAAATGCTGGACAACAGTATTGAACTACCTAACGCCGAATATATAGTGCCAACACAAGCTCTATACAACATTCAATCAAAACCAAACTGTATAATCTCGCAAATTTGTCAAAAATTTTGTGGAATAAGGTGCCCAAGTGAAACAATCTCCATTCATGCGGTGCTGTGGAAACAATTGCATCAGACAAATACATGGCTCTATGTACGTCCAACTCAGACAATAGCTCAATCAGTTTGTAATGTACAGTTAAACGAAATTTGCCTAGAGGAGTCTGGAATAATTCAAATAACGTCAAATTGCGTAATCAAACCAAAAGAAGTCATAATAACCGCAGAACATCAAGAATCTACACGGACGGCGCAAGCATATATCAAACCATCATCATTCGTTCTGTCTAATTATTCAGTACTCGAATATTCACAACTTTCGTTTCCTAAATTAAACAAGTTTCAGATCCTCCAGCCATCGGACTCATTCTCAGCACTAATTGAAGAAGCGTCATACATCGAAGAGAAAGTAGACAAAGCGATGTGGAAACCAATCCAAAGACACGCAATCTCATCAACAATATCTGTGATCGTCTCCGTTGCGGTAGTCATAATGATATTATCGATGTGGAAATATGTACACAAAAAACGGGGGCTGAAATTTCCGGCAAGATGGTACGAGGCATCGACAGCGGACGAAATAAACAATCCTACTCTTTAAAGAACCCATAGGTTCTTGGTGGGCGGAATGTGCAGATACAAAAGAAAAACAATGTACCTATGTACATACATACAGGTGAGGTGCAGCAACCGACAGCGAACGACGACACATAATTCGCTTCAAAATCATAATTATGTGTCATCATTCCATACATGTAGTTAAAGTGCATTTAGAATTATGTGTCATTCCATACGGTTAATTAAAGTAACGTCGTCAGCAATATGAGACGACGAAAATATTGATTAATATGAAGTAACAATAAGTAGGCTAAGAAATGTTGAGTAATAAATCATAATAAGTAGGTTAAGAAAATATTGATTAATAAAATAATAATAAGTAGGTTAAGAAATAAATAGTTGATTAGGCAATAAGAAATAAGTTAAGAATTCTGTGTAAAGTTAAGGTATAAATAGACTAATAAAATATAAATAAATTGTCTTTTCCTAAGAACCACAGAAGACTTTTCATTGGATTAGAACCGGATTTTTGGTCAGAACTATCCCAAGGATTTTTCTGCCGCAAACAAATTTAGATAATTATCTTAAGGATTTTTGTCAACTAAAACAAGTGTTTTGGTTTTTAGTAACAGGTATTTGATAACGAGTAAATGCACTACACGATTCGAGACAGCTACATCGATTTTCTAAGAAAATGAGAAATTCTTTGATGGTACAATCGTCCCGATATTCACACTTTTCCTACCAAGCTTTGTTTCACTATCTAACTTTTGAAGAAGAATATAGATCAACCAGGGTCCTCGAGAGTTAATTTTTTGCGCCCTTAAACCGCGTATAACTTCATCAGCTCCATTCGTTAGTTTTCGCAGAACATCAAGATTCGAGGTAGAGCCAGAATATGATGGCAAGGACATGAAGCTTTTAACGAATGAATGAACGATCAAATTTTCCTTGTCGTAACGTGATTCAAGTTTATCCCACCCTTCGAGATAATTTTCTTCGGTACACACAATAAGTTTCAAAAGATTGGAGGGTTCGCCACCTAAGAATGATTTTAAATATTTTTGCGTAGCGGTAAGGTTGGTGTTACAATCAATTGTGCCCATGAACAAATCTTTAAATACCGGCCAGCCTTTATAATCTCTATTAAAAACGGAAATTACGAGCTTAGGCAAAACGACGGATTTGCCCGAACTAGATAGATAGTTAGATAGATTTTTATTTCGTTTTAACTTTTACAATGGGTTGTTACCGCACATTTTACATTATAGAGATTCGTTACCATATTCATATCTTTCAACTAAAACATTATTTTTTAAGGGTTCTATAAGTAATTTTGAATTTAAACATTATATTTGGAGGAAACACGAACTAGATTGTTCTAGTGAAACATTTTGTCTTAATGTTTCATCACTAGCCTTATCTGGATGTTTCCGAATGGCAGCAGAAAATGCTTGAAATTATTTCGTTTCGTATTCCCCATACTCAGTTTCAGGGTCCACGAAATCTTCCTGGCCATAGAATTCGTATAAATTATCTTGTTGTAAAACGAATTCTGACCAAGCTTCCTGAAGTTTCTTTAATTGAATCTCTAGTATATCAAGAGGGGTGGAATCATCTACAGATTCCGAAAAAGTTAAGGCCCTAGTTCTTGTACCCTTTGCACGACCGCGTTTTTGTTTCACACTATTCATATTTACAAAAAAGTCTTAATCGAAATAAGTTTTTTAAATGTTTTTTAATGTTTTTACCGACGGTAATATTGTATTTGTTGTACTATAAAACAAGCTTATATGTACATCCGAAATATTTGCAAAATATTTTATATTATCATATATTAAAACGAGTGTTAATTGAACTTTCAATATTGTCAGTTTAAATTTTTATAAAAATTTAACACCAAAATGGCAATGCATTTGTGCAAAAAAAAATAGTCATGCGTTATAACATTAATGCACGTCAATTCGTATTGACATATAGATGGATGTGTGCTAATTAATAATCGATTCTTTTATATAAAAGTCATGCATTCCAAAAACCAAAGCTCATGCGAATAATATTTGCATGCACTGATCACTAGTTATCCGGCGAGCCAAAGAACCAATATGTTTTGTTTTATTTTGTGTTAAATTATTTTTTGTATTGTGGACTGTAATGTATATGTTTTTTTTTGTTAATTTGATTTAATGTCTTTGCTTAAAAATATAAAGGAATGGAAACCCAAAAAAGGTTCAGTATTAAATGTATAAATGTAATTTAATTATATAATAAATGTTGTATTGTACAATGTTTCCTTGTTACCAATTCCAGGGTGTTTATCGCGTGGTGTCCAAACAGCAAAGAGATCGAACTTTAATTTTTACAATTTGAATATCATTATGTATAAGAAAGAAAGCACAAAGGGAAAAATAGGAATAAAAAAAGCAAGTTACTTTTGAATTAACAGATCTTGCAAGAGAGATCTTTAAATTGTACAGCAATTAAATAAAGTTAGGTATTATTTAAATGTTTGGCATTATGATGCAAGAAAAAATATTGTTATGTTTTGAATCTAAAACAACTAAGTTTGAAGAAAATTTGCTTCAGCCGTTTAGGGTGTAGACCGTGGTAGAGACATACAGAAAGACCGAATTGCGGGACCCACTTTTTTGGTGTTCCCTATCATCGTAATGTCAAGTTTGATTAAAATCTCGAGTTCGATTTTTTTTCCTAAATGCATAATATGCCCAATATGTATGTATAAATATACATACCTACATATGTACATATTTTTACCTAATACCTTTTATAGGTATTATTTGTAAAATAATTTTACATGAATAAATATCAATGGGAACTTTATCTACATAAATATTTTTCAGTTTTTCTCTCACTCTAACACTATTTCTATGGCACGTGTCACAGCCGAAAACAAAAAGTGATCGATTTTCTCCATCTTACTGAAATGGTCACTACTATCAACATTAACATTACCTGTCATTAAAAAAAAACCAACACGAAATCTATTGTAGGTACACAATTTATTTTTAATCAGGAAAACGTCCAGCAGATGAGCCAACAAAAATATATAGCTATAGATATATACTACTTACTTACTTATCCGGCTCCCGAGTGGAACTGGTAAGATTAGCGTTTTGTATAGCGTACACTTTGTCTTTCGAGACAGGAGTTTTGAACCCATTTGTTTGGCCAAACCGAAGTAGCAGCGGTTCGCTAGGTTAATTCTTCGTCGGATATCCACTAAGGTGTCGTTCGTGGAATTGATGTTCGTTCCGAGGTAGGTCAACTCCTTGACTACCTCGAAATGACTGCTACCAACAGTGATGTTTTGTCCTAGGCGATGGACAGATGCGGCTTTGTTTGTTGATAGCATATACTTGCTTTTGTCCTCATTCACTTAAAGACCAACGCATATCGCCGGTTCATCAATAGCTGTGAATGCTTCAAGTACAGCTCGCTTGGAGCGGCCGATGATATCGATGTCGTCCGCATAACCAAGCACCTGGGAAGACCCGTTGAAGATAGTGCTTTCCAGGTTAACACCACTCTTGCGTACTGTCTGCTCCTCGAAGGCTATGTTGAAGAAGTCACATGATAGCGCATCTCCTTGTCTGAACCCTGTACACGTCCGGAAAAGTTCAGATGAGCTGTTTCCCATTTGCACGTTGCACCGCGTATTTTGTAACGTCATGCGGCATAGCTGGATTAGTTTTTCGGGATCCCGAATTCCGACATCGCCAATAGAAGCTCTTGGCGACTTATACTATCATATGCGGCTTTGAATTCGATGCAAAGATGGTGCGTCTCGACTTGAAATTCGTTGGTTTTTTCCAGGATTTGCGTCTATCATTGATCTGCCTGGCCTGAAGCCACACTGGTACGTGCCGATGATAGTGTAGCAGAAAGGTTTTAGACGCTCACATAGTACGTTGGGTAGGATCTTGTAGGCAACATTACGCAGGGATATGCCGCTGTAGTTTTTGCAGGACATAGGATCGCCTTTTGTATATTGGGCATATGGAGCTATTTGACCAGTCGTCGGGCATGCTTTCCTCCTGCCACACTCGGTTGATGGGCTGGTGCATGCGCGCTATCAGGACATCTCTTCCATACTTGAAGAGTTCCGCATGTAGGCCATCCGAGCCGGCGGATTTGTTGTTCTTAAGCTTGTGGATTACTCTCTTAACCTCTTTAGTACTGGGCGCTAGGACTGTCTCTTCATTGACTGGTCTCATACTTCTTTGTTCTCCCGTTTCTTCCTCTACATAATGCCCATTAAGCAGTTGCTGGAAGTGCTAATTAAGACGTCTACAATTCCCTGTGCTTCAGTGACTAGGTTCCCTTCGCTGTTTCGAAGAGCTTGCATGCCAGTCCTATTACCAGATGCCAGTTGCTTGGCTCTTTTGTAGAACCGGCGGGTGTTGGTGGCGGTGCAAGATTCCTCGAGATACCTGGGCTGAGAGGCTGCGGATGATCTTTTCTTTCTTCGCAGGGTTTTTTCTCGTTTCTTCTCTTTTCACGGTACTCTTCCCTTGCTTTTCCGTTGCAGCATTTGCATTTGTGCGTTTTTGTCTCCTGCTTCAATACCGCGCATTCATCATCATACCACGGGTTCTTTTTCGTGGGTGGTTGGTAGCATATGGTGGTCGTGGCTGTCTCCTTAATGATGTCGGGATACTGGTTCCACTGGTCGTTGGCGCTTGTGGCTGGGGGTACGGCAGACATTTTGCGGGTCAATTCCTCACTTTAGTCTCTGGATTTCTAAGATGTGCTAAGGCATGCGATGTTGAATTTCTTCCTGTGGGCGGTCTTCGTTTTCTTTTCATTTGAGGGTCGGGCTCTGAAATTTGTCACTACAAGAAAGTGGTCGGAGTCCACGTTTGCACCTCGGAAGGTTCGCACGTCCAAGATGTTTGATGCGCGCCTTGCGCCAATTAGCATGTGGTCAATTTGGTTGGCGGTTCGACCATCTGGAGACCGCCAGGTTGCTGTGTGTATCCTTCTCCTGGGGAACCTAGTGCTACTTATCACCGTATTATGAGCTGCAGCAAAGTCGAATAGTCGGTTAGTCGGAAGCCGTTTTGTGGAGGCTGTGCTTTCCAACTAATCCCCCAAAGAGATTTTCTTTCCCGACTTTAGCAATTAAGTCTCCGAGGATGAATCTGACATCGTACTCCGGACAGTCTCAGTAGGCTCCGTCCAGGAGGTCGTAAAAGTCCTCCTTCTTGTTAGACTCCTCAGCTTCATCGGTAGGGGCGCGTAGACAGCCAGGTGATCGCGAATCGACTTAAAATCGGTGACTTTCGACCTGAGTCGATTTCCCACGACGCATCCGCATCCCAGCATGTGCATTCTTTGAAGACAGCTGTAATAAACGTCGCAATGTTTTCTTTTCGTTATTCCTGATCCTATCCACCGTATCTCCTGGATCGCGTTAATGTCTGCCTTGTACCGCGAGAGGACATACTCAAGTTTTTGAGTAGAACCTGGCGTTTGAGTAGAACCTGGAGTATCCTTACATTCTAGTTGCATAATCGCAGGTCGTAATCCATTTTCATTCCGGGTCTGGTTTCCATTTTAGGGGGGTCGTTATCCGAGGCTTCTCGCGTGTCCTCATAACAATATTGTTTTTTTTACTGTGGTCGGGTCGTTAGCCCAACGCACTAACCTCCAATCTGTAGGGCCATGGGATTAATGGTGCAATTTTCCCGTGATCAACATTCGCACATACAAGTTTAGCAAGTCATGACATCAAGTCAAGACCAGTATCCGGTGGCTCCCAACTTGGAGGTAATGGAAGCACTCGATGTGTAGGAAAAGATACAGCTCGAGACCCAGTTCCTACAGCATCCAACCACCAGGTATTGATACATACATACATACTTACATATTACACAATATTCAACCAAATAACAATCGCAATATGCAAAGTGACCACGAACTTCACTCAATGAGGTATTCGCGTTAACAAGAAAGATACATACATAGTGTTGCGAACAATGCCAACGCAGCCTAATAAGTAGCTTGCGACCAGACCGTTGAGTGGAGCTAATGTCCCCAACACAAATATCAAATGGTTGCTTCACGAATTTTCCTTTTTTACCTATTTCCTTTTCTTAACTACAATCGCCACGAGGCGATCATGCTCCTTAAAATATTAGATTATTTCAAATATTGTATTATAAAGATTACTTAGTCTAATTAAATGAATTAAATTAGTTTTATAAATATATAACTTTATAATTTCCAATAAAGGTTTTGTAACTGTCACATAATAAACCAATCCGTTTTCTTATTGTGCTCGTTGAATAGAAAGCCTGGGTTGCAACCGGCCGTTGCAACATTTTACAAAACTTAGTGAATCAATCCGTAATAAAACAGATGTCACCCAAAAAGTTTATTCCAAAGTGAGGAATACAACTGCTGCAGCTGTGATGAACCGGATTCCGCCGAAGACATGGTCCAATGTGACAAGTGTAACTCATGGAACCATTTCAGCTGTGCTGGTGTGAAAGCAGCATTCAAGGAAAGACATATGTATGTAAAACATGTTCAGGTGTTTAGATAGATTTACAGGGGCGGATTCCTTATCTGCTGTGTGGTGGGTCAATAAAGAAGCTAAATTTCGTAGCCCATTGTCACAACACCATCAGCAACAACCACTTCTTTGCTCACACTAAGTTCTGTCATGCTTCCTGTGATAACTGCTGCTGAATTTGCTGCTATTCGCGGAAGTCTTACAGGGCTTCAAACTCCGTGCAATCCTGCCAACGCTTACTCATTAGCAGCACCAGGGGCTGCTGGGCACACCCTAGGTGCCTTGCTACGTAAAATGCGGCCGAGTGTGCTGCTATGCTCGGAAATCTAGCTGATTTGCAAACTTCGTCGAACCCTGCTTATCATCTGTCACCACTGACGGTACCAACCCCTGCCGGTGCTGCGAGAGATTCTGCGCACAGCGTGGTCGAAGTTGCAGTCATGTTTGGAAATCTTTCTCTTCTTCCTGCGATGTTAACTGCGAGCTCTCAGAACCAGTTCGATCGGCCAATTTTGTGGCCAAGTGGCGAAACATTTTCGTTAAATGACCCATGTTTTGCTACATCCGCTCACGGTGGTGTGCCTACATCATCTTTAATAGGAAGTGGCAGTTTCTCAACAACAAGAAAAACCTTAACTGAAGAATTTATGCTACCAAAGGGCGATCAAAATCGAGAATTTGAATCACAACAACCAACATTCCAGAAATCTAGCTATTTAAAGTCTTCCAATTCTTCTTCAAATAAGCGACTGCAAATAGAGTTGCAGAAAATCGAAGAGGAAATGCAGCTAAGGGAAAATCGAGATAAGGAAGAACTTAAAATACGAAAAGAAAGAGATGCCGAATACATATCTAAAAAGTACCAAATTATGAATCTAATTTTAGAATCTTCCGACGATGACGATAAAATTGTCGCTGACATTGACAACTTAGGAGCTGCGAACGCGAATGTTGGCAAGTGGATTGCAGGAATAACTAAGGAGAACTACCAGCCCTCTACGATGTAGGTTGGCACCAACCCACACGACTTCATGCTGAAATTTTCTCAACACCGTGGGTGGCAATGGCGCAGTGGATAAAGTGCTTGATTGCTAACTTAGACGTGTGAGTTTCATCTCCACGCTAGGCGCATTCTTTTCTATACCCCCAATTTTAATTGGATGCCGATGCCGCCCATGGGTTAAAATGAGACAGTCAATACCTGGTTCTCAAATCCACTATGTCAAGAAAAAAATCTTTCATATCATTCTCTTTCTTCTAACTAGTGCCGTGCAATTCAGGTTGCATTTAAAAGGCTTTCTTACAGGCATATAGTTAAATTTAAGAAAAAAAAACACCAACACATATTTGCCATCTACTCACCATTTGCCGTCGTTCAACCATATCCAACAGCAACGTTCGCCCTCAAATAATTTTTTAACGAAAAATCATTTAGCAGCGCGCCATTTAATCGGTGACTTGACAAATTTCGATGGGAACCCCTCGGAATGGCCGTTATTTATTGCAAATTTTAATCGGAGCACAGAACTAGAATGCTTTAGTAATGAAGATAACCTTTTGCGATTGCATAGAGCCCTTAAAGGTGATGCATTAGAGGCAGTGAAGAGCATGATAACAAAGCGAGAGACTGAGACGCTGAGGATGTTGTATGGAAGGCTGGAGCTCATCATTAACACTTGGATCCAAAATATCAGTTCTACACCCTCTCCGAAAGCAGATAGACTCCAGACTATTATCACTTTTGATATTGCAGTGCAGAATCTATATGCTATATTCGAAGTTTCTGGTATCTACAATAATCTCAACTACCCAATGCTGTTAGAAGAACTCGTCGATAAGCTTCCTCCAGCATTGTGTCTGAACTGGGCACTTCACAAACAGTCACTACCAACAAATACGCTCTCCGACTTTAATACTTGTATGTACGCCATAGCTGCAGCTGCCAATGGAGTCCTCGTTTCGGGCCCTTTCTCTTCCGGTGAGGGAAAGAAACTTCGAAACAAAAGCTGCAAAAATAAAGCCATTGAAATGCTCATTATAATGAGAGTGACCAACATACCTCAAACTCGGGAAATAACTGCTGTGTTTGTGGTTGCAACTGTGCTTCTGAGGCAGTTTGCAGGCAGTTTTTACAACTAAATTGCACTGCTCGCTGGGCAGAAGTGAGGAAACATCAATTGTGCAGTAAGTGTCTCAAAATACACAGAAACTACTGCTGTAAGTCGGAAGCTGTTTTTTGAATAGATAAGTGAACTTTAAAGCATCACTAATTCCACCATAACGACCAAACGAAAAGTATATCACCTCATCCTAATGGTGTCACTTTTGGAGTGCATTGTGAACTCGTTTCTAATTCTCTGATCAAGAAAACCGATCCCATCCTGTTTCGAATTGTACCAGTATTCTTTTATGACAAAATAGTTAAAATAAAAGTATATGCGCTTCTAGACAACGGATCATTCGTTGCCCGGCTGGATGAAGAAATTCTGCGTCATCTTAACGTACGAGGAGAGCATCGACCTTTATGTTTAAAGTGTAGTGGGAACACCTCGCGCTTGGAAAGTCGATACGAACAGATCAACTCGCAAATATCCAGCATCAAAGAGAACGGTGAAGAATTCCAACTCGCTAATGTTCACACGGTGCAGAAACTTGCCTTACCAGCTCAAACTCTCATTCATGAGGAGCTCCAGATAAAGTTTAAACATCTAGAGGGACTATCTTTTAAGTCCTACAAGAATACTGTTCCTCGATTACTTATCGGCGATAACAATGCTCAACTTGGACGTCCGCTCAAATCGAAAGAGGGAGGTTGGAACGAGCCTATTGGAACTAAGACCCGTTTAGGCTGCATAATCACTGGGAACTGCACTAATGAAGAAAAGAATTACACCAAGGCTCACAGCTTTCACATCTGTGATTATAACGACTTACAGCTACGTCGATTAGTTAATAACTTTGTTTGTGATGACCATTTTTGAACTATGGAGTCAAGAAATACTATGCTGTCGCAAGATGATGCTCGAGCTCTAGAGCTTCTCAAAACCCACATGATTCAAAAAGATGGAAGGTTCGAGACGGCACTCCTCTGGAGATGGGATGATGTGCAGCTAACAGATAGTGCCCAGGCGGCGACCGAAGTGTTTGCATAAACGGATGGAGCGTAGCCCAGATCTAGCCAAACTACTAGACATAATAAAATCGAAGAATATATCTCAAAGAACTATGCTCGAAAGATAACAGTCCAAGAGATAGTCGAAAATCAATGTCAATCATGGTATCTACCAATCTTTCCAGTCGGAAATGTTAATAAGTCCAGCAAAATTAGATTTATGTGGGATGCGGCAGCTACCGTTCATGGAACTTCGCTTAATTCTGTACTACTCAAGAGTCCTTACCAGCTTATGCCTCTAACTTCAGTCATTTTCAAGTTCCGACAACATAATTTCGGTATTTGCGGGGGTACTAAAGAATTGTTCCATCAAGTCAAATCATTATCATTATCAGCGATTCTTGTGGGGCCACAACCAAGATGGAAAACCCGATACGTACATTATGATGGTGATGACCTTTGGGGCGACTTGTTCTCCGTGTACTGCACAGTACATTAAAAACACCAATGCGGAACTATTTGCTGCAAAATATCCAACAGCCGTCCAGTCTACTAAGGAGAATCACTACGTGGATGATTTGATGGACAGTGTACCAACAGAGGAGGAAGCAGTCAAATTAGCTCAATAAATTCGACACATCTATAGGCCAATGGTTTTTATATAATGAACTCGGTTTCCAATTCATTCTCCGTTTTAAACGAACTTGAATCCGAACCAACAGAGCTGATCAGCATGAATGTCGAACCTGAGCTAGGGACAGAAAAAGTACATCTCTGGATTGCCTTACCTTCAAGATTAACTCTAAATCAAATAAGAGAGAACTTCTCTTTGGGGCACGACCTCTAACTAAACGCGAAGTACTTAGAGTAATGATTACTATATTTGATCCATTGGGGCTGATAGTTTACTTCCTTATATACATACAAATTCTACTGCAAAAGGTTTGGCGCTCTAAAATTGAGTGAGATGATACCATAAATGATAAGGAATACGCAAAGTGGACCCAATGAATTAAGCACTTACTAGCAGTTGAGAGTGTGAAAATCCCAAGATAGCATATAAAACTATAGTGGGGCTCAGATATGCAGCTACATATGTTCGTTGACGCTAGCGAAAATGGCTATGCTGCAGTAGCTAACATCCGAAACTCTAACCAACATTTTACAAAGACTAGCTTTATAGGTGCAAAAACTCTAGTGGCCCCCCCTAAGTCGATGTCAATTCCTCGCCTCGACCTGCAAGCGAAATAAGCATCAGTCGCCATTTCTTCTGGTCGGACTCGAAAACTGACCTGTGTTGGCTGCGGTCTGATCATCGGAGATATTGCCAATTCGCAGCATTCCATGTGAGTGAAATTTCGGACCTCAGCGCAATTTCTGAATGGAGATGGACTCCTACTTATATGAATGTAGCTGACGAAACTACAAAATGTCAGAAACCCCCTGATATGAAATCCATGAGCAGATGGTTTAATGGGCCTAAGTTTCTAAAGTTCTCTCCGGATAAATGGCCACAGGAAAATGTCATGGGCTCAACAATCGAAAAGCTGACAACTAACTTCATTGGTGTCCATACTTACGGTCTAAAGAGCATGTATCGTTATCCACTTCTTCAGGGCAACGCGTACGACCATCGATTTACCCACAATACAAGCACTAATAGGATACAAGTTACAAGTCGAGTAACCCTTTCTCCCGCAAAGAGCAGCCCTATTCTTAATCTAAATCCGTTCTTGGATGAAAATCGCATCGTACGAGCCAATGCAAGAATTTGCTTAGCAGAAGTTCCTAATATTAGGCAATCTGATAGTAGGCAACCTGATATTAGGCAACCGATTATTCTTCCAAGATGGCAAGAAATTACATAACTTATTATAAAAGATGTTCATTTCAGATACGGACACCAGCTTGATGTAACAGTCGGAACGTATTACGTCAAAGGTATTATATACCCCATATTAGATCTGCTCTCAAATCCGTAAAAAAAGTCTGTCAAGAATGCAAGAACAACAAGGCTCGTTCGCGTCCACCAATCATGGCACCTCTGCCTCCTGCGAGACTTGTATCTTTTTGTCGGCCGTTTAAGTATGTCAGGATCGACTATTTCGGTCGAATAACAGTCACTCTAGGCAGAATATCCGAAAAGCGTTAGGGAGTTTTTTAACCTGTCTCACCATAAGAGCCGTTCATATTGAGGTTGCACACACTTTGACGACGGACTCTTGTATCCTTTGCCTTCGAAACTTTATGGCCAGAAAAGGTATACCTAGTGAGTTCCATAAGAGAACGGGAGAACGGGACTTACTTTAATGGAGCGGGACGCGAATTACGAGAAGCGGCGGCTAATATCCAGAGAGACAGGTTAGCTGAGAGCTTCACTACAAGAAGCACTCAATGGAAATTCATACCACCGAGCGGTCAACATATCGGCGTTAGCTGGGAGGGTTTAGTACGATCTATTAAAAACGTCTTTACGCTATTGCTCCAATACGGAATCCTAACGCTAAGCTATTGCGCAGTATGCTTATAGGAGCAGAAAATATTATTAACTCAAGCCGTTGGCCTACATCTCCATAGACGTAGAAAAGCGGAGGCTCTCACGCCCAACCATTTTTTATTGGGCTCAGCTTGTGGTTCGAAACCCTTGGCAGAGTTTAGTGACGACGTGACAGCACTACGCAATAGTTGGCTTATCTTAAAGCAGTTTGGAGACCACTTCTGGAAGCGCTGGTTAGCAGAATACTTGTCCACACTTACCAGACGCACGGAATGGTTCACACGCACGAAGCCTTTGAAGGTTGGCGACATAGTCCTAGTCGTTGATCCAAACAGTCCTGAAACAATTGGCCTAAGGGGCAATTATTAAGGTAAGACAATCAAATAATGGACAGGTAAGAAGCGCCGTCATACAAACTCAGTGCGGCATCTACGAATTGGCGGTCATTGATGTCGAAGCTCCAGGAGACACCAGTCCACGGACGGAACTACCAGGGGGAGTGTTGAGAACAATGCCATCGTAGCCTAATAAGTAGTTCGTGACTTGACTGTTGAGTGGAGCTAATCTCCCCAACAGAAATATCAAATGGTTACTTCACGAATTTTCCGTTTTTACATATTTCCTTTTCTTACAATCGCCACGAGGAGATCCTCCTCCTTAAAATATTTGATTACTTGACAGTTTGTATTATAAAGACTAAGTAAGTTAAATGAATTAAATTAATTATATACATATATAACTTTATAATTTCCTATAAAGGTTTTTTAACTGGCACATTATAAACCAATATGTTTTCTTATTGTTCTCGTTGAATAAAAAGTCTGGGTTACAATCGACTGTTACAACACATAGCTACAGCGTTTTTTTTATATGACTTATGTCTGTTTCCACACCTTAAGAAAGATCTCTATAAACAAAATCACAAAAAAACGAATACCTACCTAGGAGTGATGGAACGCAAGAAATTCAAGAAAACAAAATATATGACAGCGAATTTGCAATACCTACTCCTATCTTACCCTTTTTTATACCTACACTATAACTTTCTTCCCACCCTCCGTTTCACAATGTGCAACCCAAAACTAACCTAAAGTTGAACTAAAAAACAAATTCTGCTACCTAACGATTGACAACGTCGCACTCAAATCATAACATGACCTTGTATTATAGGTGTATGTATCTACCTACCTACTAGAAACAAAAATTAGATTTATTTTTAGATTTAGATTAGATTAGATTTTTATTGATTCATATTCTTAGAGATTTTAGTTACAATATTTAAATTACAAAAAAACCGTTTCAGCGTCGTCTTGGCTTCGATGTCTGCCTGATTAACAATTTCAAATTCTATAATTAATTTAATCCTAGCACATAACAGTTTTAGTTTGATTAGTTCACTACATTAGATTCAATATTCTTTGTTTTTAAAAATCACCGTTTTGTATTCTGCTTCTATATTTTAGTGCAATTTTCAAGAATTATACAATTTTTCAAATTCCATTTGATTAAGTAATGATATTGTTATATACAGAAAATGTTCTCGATTACCATACGAATCTACAATAAAACAGCTTTTCACCACACATTGTACTTGCAGGGCAAATACTTTAGTCTGATGTGTGACCCTGCGATTATCGTCATTCAGTTTTTTTCTCTGCGAAGATGCAGCTAGAAAACAATAACTAATTACCATTAACTCAAATCAGCTTAGCAACTAACCGACGCCTAGAGATTAACCAATTACAGTTTCGGTTATATTCATTTTCTTGAATTGGTCTGGTTTTGGTATGTAAGTTGTCTAAGCTTCACTTCTTCCTACTCGCTCTTCGTAAAGATGTTAAAGCTTAACTGCACTTATTAGAAATGTAAAATTTGTAAAAAAAAAATAGAACAAAATAAGAAGTTGCACTAAATAAATAATTTCAAAATTAATTAAGACTAGGTGTTTAATTGTGGTTAAATAAAACATAGGCCTTTACTATCGCAGTCCGAAAAACTTGGTGTGTATATATTTCACTTAAAATATACGTGTGAAAAAAAATGTAAAACATTTGAATTGCCTGAACAAGCTATTTAAAGAAAAAACACGTGCTGTTAAAAACGTTTAAATTGTTTAAAATTAAAATAAAAACTCATTTATGTACATGTATGTAAATAATATTGATCGAAGAAAAACCCAAAAAAAAATTAATTAAACTTGCAAAACTCCACCACCTAAAATAAGAACGCTCCCTGGCTTACCTAAATATTAAAAAAAAAGCAAAACACTGAACATTGAACCTTCAACAAAACAAAAGCTCAAAAACCTGTGAAGATCGATGCACCATTGCAGCAAGTCAACAAGTAATCCATCAACCATAATAAAAAAAAGTATTATTTCTCGTGTGAGTAACCAAATTATCTTTGTTAAGAGGCAGAAATATGGAAGTCCTACATCCAGTTGAAAAATGTAAGCTTATATTAGATTTAATAACTAAGATACCAGAGTTCGATGGTAACCCTAAATTGTTAGTAGATTTTTTGGACAGGGTATATACTTTAATTTCTACAATTGAATCATTTGAGGAATCAGCTAAAATCATTTTAACGAGCTAGATTAAAGACAAAATCGTAGGAAGGGCTAAGTGTGAAATTCAGAAACATGGCAGATTAAATACTTGGTTGGAAATCAGAAATATCTTAAAACAAAATTTCGAAGAAAGATTGTCTGTTGATAAGTTAATTGATATTATTCAAACAACAAGAGTCCAAACTAGAATAGAAGATTATTATAATGGGATAAATAGTTTTCATAGACGATTTAATAGTGTTTTTCTACTTAATAATAATTAAGATGAAAGGAATCACATGAGCGAATCAAATAGTAGAACTGCACCTGATGCATTCAAAAATAATTTGCCAGAACCTACAAAATCAATTTTGCTTATTCGAAATCCTGATTCTTACTAAAGCTTTTCAAATAGTTGTTGAAATCAAACAACACAGAAATGGACCTAACACACGTTGTTTTTTTTTCAAAATAATTTCAACAACAATTGTTAAAAAAACAGTCTACATTATGTATTTGTATTTTGAATATTACTCTTATTTAACTCTTATTTCTCTTTAAATTTGTCGATTTAAAGCTTTCAAGTATTTTGAATTACAACTATTCAATTCAATTTCAATTCAATTCAATTTATTTCAATAAAATATAAGGTTAACAATGACACATTAAGATATGAATCTTATAGAGTATCTAGAATAAAATTTACAATATGTTTCAATAATGAATTTAATTTAATTTAGATTTAATTATACACATTATGTACAAAAATAAGAGTAAAATGTAATATATGTTTTCAAGAGAAGTAAATATAGTAATTTATTTATTACACAATATAAAAATGAAACAAAAAGTAAAGAAATTAACGTTATTTAGTAGAAAAATAGTATTCTAAAATGAAAACCAAAAACAAAAACAATAGTACTTAAAGACTAGAAAAGTGCAAATATAGTTTCCTCTTAAAAGTGATAGGTGAGGTTATACTCTGCAGTTCGTTCGGAAGTGAATTCCACAAACGAACTGCAGATACATAGAAAGAGCGTTCTGCAATGATGTGCGAAAAACGCGGTACAATTAGTTTCAATCCTCGTTGAGAATTGGTAAACTGAAGCGATTCACTTAAATAAGCAGGACATCTACTGTGGATGACATTATGGAACCTTAAAATAAGTCTGTATCTCAAATAATTCTCAAGACTCATACCAACCAGTAAATGTTGTAACTGTGAGACACTGGTATGTCTCCGAATACCATATATGAAACGAATGCAGTCATTAAAAGCAACATAGAGTTTACGCTTACATAGACAATCAAGAATGGGATAGACCGAACAATTAAAAATAAAGTATGGCAAAATCAACGATTTTATAAGGTATGATTTCATATCAGAAGACAATAACTCAGAGGAAGATCTCAAAGATCGGAGACCAAAATAAATTTTCCTAATTGTATCTGAGATTGCTCCAAAGCAACTTAAATTACTGTTTATTTTATATCCTAAATATTTCACATCTTTCACATACACAATTCTTTCATTGTCAAGAATTACCGGAGGAAATTCTTCAAGACTTAATTGATCCCTAGAACATAGCATGGAGACAGATTTAGAAGGGTTTAGTTTCATTGCATTGTTATTCGACCAATTGAGAACATAACTTAGATCTTCATTTAACCTTACTATACAATCCTCCATCAGACCAACTGAACGAAAGATGTATAGAACAACATCATCAGCATACAGATGAATTTGGCTGTTTTTAATTACGTTGGGAAGGTCATTGATAAATAAGGAAAATAAAAGCGGACCCAAGACTGAACCTTGCGGTATACCCGCGTTGATTATAGTAGGATTACATGTACCCACATCCGTTTTTACACGTTGAATTCGATTAAGTAAATAGTTGTGTAGAAGCCTAAGCGAAGTGCCAGCAAAATTAAATTTTACCTTAAGTTTAGATAGTAGGATGGAATGGTCAATACAGTCGAATGCTTTGGAAAAATCTAGTAACACCATGACACCGAATTTACCAGAATCGAGTGCAAATCTAAAATCCGAAGTAACTTTAACTACCGCAGACTCACAGCTATGTTTGCTTCGAAACCCAGATTGCCATTGAGACAGTAAGTTGTTTTCAGTTAAATAGGCTTGGATTTGGTCATGAATAATTTTTTCAAATACTTTACATAAAAAACATAAAATATTGATAGGCCTGAAATCAGAAGGATTAGAAGGATTAGCTTTTTTAGGGACTGGTATTATACTAGCTTTTTTCCAAGCATCAGGAAACTGAGCACTATAAATACAGAAATTAATTACATGAAGAAGATGGTTGATTATGATAGGGAGTATAAGCTTTAAGAACTTTGGTGAAATATCGTCAGGACCAATAGAATTTGATTTAACCGACTTCATAGAGCAAAGTAACTCGTAAGGACTAATGTAGACAAATGAGAGGGTATTACCATCACCAGAAACATTAAACAAATCATGAGGGATACATGAACCGGAAGAAGGTGGGATCAAGACATTAGACATAGACTGAGCACTAAAAGGGCATTTGTTTTCATTTTTGTCTTCTTTAACACCAAGTTTTTTTAAATTATTCCATAATTCTTTTGAACCGAGAGACGGATCAAGCTTCGCTGATATATATTCACGCTTGGAGTTACGTATGAGAGAAATAACTTTATTACGAGCTACTGTATATTGTCTTCTATTGTATTCTGTTCTGTTAGCCTTAAACCTCCGGAAGAAACGTTCCCTTTCCCGAATCATAGCCTTTATGTTATCATTAAACCAAGGACATTTTTTAATTTTAAATTCTTTAGTAACAATTGGAACATATTCATCATACAGCCTGGTAATAACATTATTGAAAATAGAAACTTTAGAATTAACATCTGATGAGAAATAAATCCCATTCAATTCTGAACTCAGAAAACTCGCTTGTATGCTTTCATGGTCAAGGCCACTATACGACCTGTAACTAACTGTATGAATCCTATTTGTTCTATTCACGTCAAATTGATAGGAGCAAAAAATAAAATCATGAATAAAATCAGATGTAGGCCTTATTTGATCATTTCCTAAAATCCTCCTCTTAGAACTTGTCAAAAACATGTCCAGCAAGGAAGGATTTGAATCTGATTTAAAACAAGTTGGCCAAAGGGAATTTATAACTGACAGTCCCATAACATCACAAAAATAGTTAAGTAATCTCGTTATATTGTTGTTAAGTAAAATATTTACGTTAAAATCACCCCCAATCAAAATGCCACTGTACTTAGAACTCAGTCTTAATAATGTTTCTTTTAGTTCAAATAGATTTTCTTCTCTAAACATGTTTGGTGGGCTATATAAAGAAACAAGTAAACACTTTTCAACTGCATTTTTGATTTCAACACAAATAAATTCAATATTAGCAGCAGTTGACCTATAGACTGTAGAAGCCGAAATATGCTCACGCAAATACATACACACACCACCTCCAACTCTGTCTTTACGATCATTTCTGTGCAATTTAAAGCCAGGTAAAGCAACAAGAGCATTCGTATTATGGGCACTCAGCCATGATTCCGATACCATAATGACATCCACTCTAGAGGTGCTAAACATTTGATAAAATACTGAATATTTAGATCTTATACTCTCAGCATTCAAACAACAAACATTAAGACCATCAAACGCACGACACATCACATTTAGAACACTCCTTACATTATCAGGATCTGTACCAAAGACCATATTTAACAAATAAATTATTATAAAAAACCATCACCAACATTAAAGAGGAACTAATTTGCACTAAAATAATAATTTGGACTAAAATAATAAAATAAGAAAGACATTCTTTAGTAATATAAGAAAATTCAATTAATTTATAAATACAATTACTATATAAAATAAATAATTTAAAATTTTTTTTAAATTTAAAGTGTGGTTCAAATAAGAGGCCCTTATAAAAATACATATAGGCAATCATATTGCAAAAATTAACTCTGCTTAAGAATTTTAAATAAAAAATATTACTACTGTAATATTGTTTAAATAAGACTTTTGAACAAGGCCAAGGGCCAGTTATTATTTTTGCTTTAAACTCAACGCTTTTCATAATTGTATTTCATAATTCATTTTTAATTAAATCACCTATTTGAACTATATTTCGGTGTTACCTTTTATTTATCCGGAATATTTTTAATATTTTGGTGCCGAAACCCGGGAAAAAAGATGGGAAATATTCGTAATAAGAATGGAGGTGATAACGTGTGGTAATTTTAGAACCTCGTTGACGAAAATTATGAAAGCGGCCTCGGACTATTTGGAAACGCAGTGTCAGTTAAATGATGAAGATTCGAGTCGGTTTGAAGAATTCCAAGAAGAACTAATAACTTTTCTTGAACGGTTGACAGCGGTCCTAGAGAAGCTTCGCGACGCGGATAAGCAGTGGTGGCTAAGAATTGAATCAAGGCCGAAGATCAAGAGAGAGAGTTCGATAGGATGGCCGGATACGTGGACACGGCAATAACGCATATAGCCAAACTAAATAATCGGCTGCGAAAACTATGTCTAAAACAAAACTCCCTCAACAATTTAGTCGATAACATAAACCTTATAGCACCATCTCCCAAAATCAATATACGTTTGCACAAGCTGCAATTGAAAAGATTCGATGGCAATATGCGCGATTGGATACCCTTTTGTGACCAGTTTAATAGCGCAGCTCATCAAAATAATAAATTGATTGCTGCAGAAAAATTTAACTGTCTTGAGGAAGTGCTGAGTGGGGCGGCAAAGAAAGCTGTAGCTGGCTTTACTGCTACATCATCAAGTTACGATGCAGCTGTTGCATTGTTGCTAGAACAGTATGGTGATTCTGAAAAGCTAATTGACAATCACATGCAAAAATTAATTTCTCTGAGTCCGGTTACTGTTAAATCCGATGTTGTGGGTTTCCGCAACTTATACAATAACGTTTCTACGTCTATACGTTCTCTTACATCACTTCAAGTCGCTGCACAAAGATATGACGTCATGTTAAAATCTATTCTCTTACGGTGCCATTAGAGCGAAGTAGAACCACCACACCATCCAAAAGTATGTATACAAAGGCATCCCCAACAACTGCAGCGAGTCTAATAGGAACATAGTCGGAAGAGAACGAAAATTGTGTATTCTGTGATTCTAATACTCACCTAACAAAGCATTGTGAATCAGTGTCTGTTCAACGAAAAAGAGATATTATTCGAAAAGACAGAAAGTGTCACAGTGGCAAGTTTCTTAAATGCACAAATTGTGGTGCAAAGCATTTATCGTCGTTGTCCGAGAGAACGGAAGAAACTAAAGAACCGAAAGACCAAATCAGTGATGCTACGAGTTTGTGTGTGCAAAATTCCGTTGAATGTGTTCTTTTTTTAAATGGCTCATTGTATTGCGTTTGGGAATAAAGAACAAAGTAGAATTTTGCCGGTTATAATTGACGGTGGAAGTCAACTTAGTTTTTTTAAAGAAAGCTTGTCCAAGAAATTAAATATTTTAAAGCATTGTAAAATAGTCCAGTTGTTCGTGATTCTTTTTGGAATTGAGCAAATAATGCCAACTAAATCGTTTAAGAAAATTAAATTGCAATCCGAAGTCAATACGCGGAAGAAATAATTGAAATTGAGGTAGTCATTGTACCCGAGATTTGTGGCAATGTGTTTAGCGCTCCAGACCCACTTTACAAATCTTTTTGTGGGTTAAAATTGGCTGATTGTGTTGTCGCGAATCTCGACGTTGAAGAAGTGATTAGTCTTTCACTCGATGCAGATCATTATTGGTCTATTGTGACCGGAAAACAAGAGCGTTTGTCAAATAGCTTGCGAGCGTTAGATACGGTTTTCGGTTGTACGCTCCAAGGCACTCACCCGAACACAAAAAGTGTTGGAAAATGTAACGTCGTTCAGCCATTGGTTGTCTGCTGTACCTGCTGCACCAGTGAGCTGCGCTTTGGGCATTCGAATCAATCGGTATTCTAGGTGAAGCACCAGAGACACAGCGTCTAACCGATGAAATGACAAGCAAATATATCAAACGAGTCGGCTGTCGTTATAAAGCCAGCTTGCCATGGAAGATGAATATTGTGTTTGATAGCAACAAAAGTATTGCGGTAAGTCGTCTCAATAGTTTCTTTCGTCGTCTCTCTACGGATCCTAGCAAGCTGCAAGAATACCATGACCGCATTCAAAAGATGGTAGATGATGGAATAGCTCAACGTGTTATACCAACTTTATCTGCAAAACCAACAACTTATTTGCCGCACCGCCCCATGTACAAAGAGGACAGCACGACAACGAAAATGCGAATTGTGTTTAACGCTTCCAGTCAGACAGAAGGTTGCCACTCTTTAAACGATCAGCTATTGACTGGTGCAAATGTGCTACCTGACATTTTGAAGACGCTCCTGAACTTTCGGCTTGGCAAAGTCGGTCTTGTCGCTGATATAGACAAAGCGTTTTTGCAAATTGATTTGGACGAAGCTCACCCAGATGCCCATAGATTCCTTTGGTATACATCACCACAGAGTGCATCATCGACATATCAAGAATATCGAATGACTAGGGTCACATTTGGCGTTTGTAATCATGTCATATGTAATCATTTGCAGTAGGAGAAGAAGAGATTTCCGAGGACTTGCCAAATGCAGTTTCTATATGGACGATCTTGTCATGAGCGTTAGCTCTGATGCGGAATGTGAACGAGCTTGGCCAGAGGCTACCGACATCAGGAGCAGAGCTTCTATGAGCCTCAGAAAATGGCATTCAAATAGTGTCACTATTCGGAATGCAATCACAGCAGAAGATTTGCCAACACAGCAGAAAGTTTTAGGCCTTATTTGGATGGTTTATAGCGACGAATTATCTGTGCCTTTGAAATAAGTCCATAGCTTTATCGAACATCATGCATATCGATAATCTAAGCGTAATATTTTGTCAACATAAGCTCGCATTTACGATCCTTTGGGTATAATTAGTACAAGCATTATAAAAATTAAAATATTATTCCAGGCGACTTGGAAGAAGAAGCTAAGTTGGGATGAGAGCTTACCAAGTAATTTAATTTCAGAATGGGAGGACAGCAGCAAAAATATATTACAACTCAGGAACATGTCCATACCAAGATCAGTTTTTCCGGCAACATCGATGTAGTTCAGTGTCACATTTTTTCAGATGCCAGCTTGAAGGGTTATGGTGCAGTTTCATATATAAGAGTGGTCGATGCAAAAGGACAAGTATCAGTTTCATTTTTATGCTCAAAGAGTCGCGTTGCACCTACGAGGATGGATGGGAGTGATGAGCTCACCCTCCCGAAGTTAGACCTCACTGCAGCATTCATCGCTGCCAGATTATGGGAGTACCTTAAAACTTCTCTCAAAATTCGAATTCAAAAGTGTTTGTTTTGGACCGATTCCAAAATCACCTTAAATTGGATGTACAGCTGCAGAAATAGAAGCTATATGTCCGGACCAGAGTTGAAAAAACTCGTCGTCGCACTTCCATTGCTGATTGGAGTCCTTGTTCAGGTAAAGAAAATCCAGCTCATTTGATCACAAGAGGGATCTCTGGCGAAAAGTTGCAGTCATTACCTATTTAGACCGGTGGACCGAGTGGGCTGAATGTTCGTTTCTGGGCAGTCGTAAGGGCATTGCTGATTGCCAACTCAATTGAGCCTATTGAGACAAGCTGAAGAAGGCATCCGTGACCAAAACCAGAAGGAGGCCATCGTGAATTTCGGAAAATTTAGCACATGGCTAAGGCTGCTGAGGGTGACTTGCTGGGTTTTTGCGGTTTGTTCGCCGCAAACAGAGTTTTGATAATTTCTTGAGTGAGGAGGAGGTGCACGATTCAATTCAATTTAATTCAATTTATTAAAGTATATAATGGAAGTACAAATAAGACGTAGTCTTTTATAGTACATAATATATTGGTATATTCATACATAACGGTGATAATAAGTTAAAATTATATAAACCAAAAAGTTTTTATCTTATAACTATAAAATATATACAAGGAAAGTGTAGATTAAAAGATTAGAACAGAAAGTATTGGGAAACGAAAAAAAGATGATTAAATAATATCTGTTCTTGGATAACAATTTACAAATATTGTAATGCTAATTTTTTGAATTGAGAAGCGCTAATTATTTGCCTTACCGTTGCGGAAAGTGGGTTCCAAAGTCTGGCAACGTGGATGAAAAATAAACGTGAAGAGTTCAAATAGTTAAAAGATGGCATAATAATATATCATGTTCTGTTGGACTGGGCAATTTGAATTTTTTCGAAGAGGTGTTGTAGAGATGCACTGCTTTAAAGGCTATGCATGAATTGACAACATCTGATATTCAAAAATTGTTGAAAAGTGCAACCAAGTACAAGAGTGTGGTAGTGCGATATATGATCGTATCGACGCAGTCCATATACATACCTAATTGCATCATTAAACGCTACAAGTAGCTTGTGTTGGGAGTCAAGTTTGCAGTATACTGTTGTAGAATAGTCGAAAATTGGAAGAAATAAGGTTTTCACAAGTCTAAGCTTTGGCTCGTGTGTGTAAAGCTTGAAGAAAACCAAAGCTTTCGCACACCAACATAAATTCGGCCAATGACATAGTTGGTATGGTCAACTGCAGAGAGCGATCGAATTATCTTAAAACCAAGATTTGTCACAGTATTAAAAAACTTAATTTGTTTATTATTCAACATTACATGTGGTAATTCATTCGTATCATATTGTTTTTTGGATACCAGAATTACTTGCGATTTTTCTGCATTGAGATTCAATCTGTTGGAAAGTGACCAGTTGTAAATTTTCGATAAATCTTCATTCATTCTTACAATGAGATCTTCAATCAGTCCGATTGAACGTAAAAAATATATCTGGACATCATCTACCTAAAGATGAAAACAAACATTCGAGCATACACCTGGAAGATCATTTATGTACAAACAAAATAAAATTGGACCAAGTATTGATCCCTAAAGTACTCCAGTGATCAATAGTTTAAAATCAGAAAATCTTCCATCATGTTCAACTCTTTGATAACGATTACAAAGGTAATTACGTAGTAAACGAACTGAACTCTCACTAAATCCAAAATAATATCTAAGTTTTTGACACAATATTTCATGATCAACTCTATCAAAAGCCTTGGAGAAGTCAAGCAGACAAAGCTACATTAAATGATCCATATCATACTTAATTCTTCTGTCATCGAGAATTTTAATCATAGCGGTAGAGCAGTTGTGACCTGCTCGAAAACCAGATTGGATTGGGGATAACAATTTGTTTTGATGTAAATAACTCGAAATTTGATTAGCAAGAAATTTCTCCAAGACTTTCGAAAGGCATTGTAAGATACTGATAGGGCGGTAATCTGTTGCCAAATTAGGCTGAGACTTTTAAGGCACGGGAACAATTTTAGCTAATTTCCAACTGTCAGGATAACTAGATGATGTTATACAAAAGTTAACGATGTGTGTAATACAGCTTATTACATGGGTTAAAATCATTTTGAAGAATCAAAGCTGTATACCATCTTCACCCACAGCATTGGATTTTAAAGAACGAATAACATTGATGATGTCAACCTCCGTAGCAACGTCGAAGTTATAATCCGCATTATAAAGCAGTCGATTATTAGGCGTAAAACTGGAGTTGATATTACGACTACTTAAAAAGACATTATTGAGATCAGTCACATCAGGTACACTATGGACAGCAATCTTTTTTCCAATCCCAATTGAACGTAAGTTGCTCCACAACTTCTTAGAAGGTAGATCAGTGCTTAATTTGGATAAAAAATATCTTTTTTTTTGCCGTACGAGTTATAGAAGTACAATAGTTGCGAGATCGACAAAAACATTACCAATTCTCACTTGTTGGTCGTTGTTTCCACTTTGAATACAGTTTATTGCGAACTTTCATGGAATTGTGAACCTCACTAGTAAACCAGGGGCATTTTTTATTTCGAATTGCAACTGTCGTTAGGGGAACATGTCTATTAAAAAGATCCAATATTAAAGATTGAACATGATTCACTTTGTCACTTACATTAGATGCTTCATAGCAATGGCGCCATGGCAGTAGGCTAGCATCTACTGTAAGGCGTTGTAATCTATTGAAGCATAATCTCTGAATTCAAAGGATAAAGGAGTTGAAGAGCGAGACAAATCAACCCCATACGTGCAGAACAACATGTCGTGATCAGAAATCCCAGCCAGGAAAGCTGGTCGTGAAGCAGGACATATGACTGATTGGAGGCAATGATGACATCAAGAAGACTAGGAGGCGCGTTTGGAGAAAAATGGGTAGCATATGAAGTAATAACACACATTCCGGCTGCAGCAACTAAATCAAGCAGTTGGTTAGACTTATTATCGCGTTTATAAAGGTCAGCATTGGGATCTCCACAGTTTATGCTCATAAAGTGCAGTGAACTCATGTAATGCGGCAAAGAGTGGTTCTGGAGAGTAGCAGCGGTGAGGATTATAAGAAATCCCAATGAGACACTTAGTTGTCCCATCCGTAACTTCTAGCAGAAGATATTCTACAACACTTCCTTCGGATTGTTTGAGTATTTTGTGGGTTAATGAAGTGCTGCAGTATACCGCAACTCCTCCACCTATCGTTTTAGTTACCCTATCATTACGAATGAGTTTAAACCCCGGAATATCGTATAACTGATTAATTGATTCATCGAAACTCAGCCAAGTCTCACAGATGCAAACAATGTCAACCCCCGAGTCTCTAAACACTTACGAAATGTAATCTAACTTATTTAAATTTAGACTACGTGCTTTAAGGTAGCAAATTTTTAACCCTCCGTGAGCAGCAGATAAAATTTTAATAACTGACCCCACTGCCATTTCATCCACACAACCAGACACAGGAGCCATTTTTCAAACAAACAAAAAATGCACTGTAAACTGCACAAAACTGCACAAAAAAAAGATATTATAACGATAGAGAATAAAAATATGTATCCAACAACAATATTAGTACCCAATATTCAAGACAAGATGGCAGAAAGTTGGGAAAGAAAATAAATTAAAAATTAGTTGTTGCAAAAAGAAAATACCTAAATAAATAAATAAATATACAATATTAAGTGAATGTTTTAAAAATAATTATTGGAATAAAAGAAAAAATAAATCTTACAAATAACAAGAAAAAGAGGAATCTACCAAATTAAGACAATAAAATAAATCATGAAGCTGCTCCAGATGACAACAAGAATTAACAGCGGCAAAAACCGGCATTCAACTTTTAGGGAAGCGCTGTAGGCGTTGCAATTTTGATTTCAGAATCTTCATAATTTTTCGTCACATACACAAAACCATTTCTCGTTTTTACAGATGATAACAAACCTTCTTTACGCAGTTGATTCGCATGTCGCAATATGGAACTATTCGCAGATGTAAGGCTTTCGTTAATATAAACACGATGGGACCTTTTAAGCTCGTCATTGTGCTCATCATCACGTGGATTTGGATTGTTGTCTAGTTCGGCAAGAGTAATGCCTTTGGTTTTGTTAAATGCAGAAAGGAATGCACGTTGTTCAAAATGGGATGAAAAGCGAATAAGTAATGGGCAAGAACTTTTGCTGTTTTTGTGGTTGTTGTTGTTGGTAGTATGCAAATTAGATCTCAGAGGGAAAGCATCGATGTGGCGAATATGTTCATGACGTAGGGCAACGGCAATATTCTTTGCAATATCAATTGAATTCTCATTCTGTGTGTAAGGAATACCTCTCACTATCACATCACAAGAACATTGTTGGCGTTGAAAATCAGCAAGCTCCTCTCTGACTTTCTTGTTTTCCTCCTTCAGCACCATTACTTCATTCACGCACTTCTTTAGTCGGTCCTCTAAAGTGGCTATGGACTCACTGATTAGATTATTTAGCTTTGCTTCAAGCTCGGAGATAAGCTGGGAGAATTTAGATGTCAGAGATGATTCAAGATCTACCAATGCAGGGGTATTTAGGCGCGAGTTGTTTTGGATGTTGAGAGCTGGAGAGCAAAATGACAAAAAAGACTTCGTAGTACTAGTGCTCTGCCCTTTGTCTTCCTGTAGATCAGACCTATTTTTGTTCGTTGTAGTTTTTATGGTTGCGGGAGTAACAGATGTACTTGTGTACTTGTATGTGCACTGGCTGACATAGTATATTATTTGAAAAAGAGTATTAGTGTTAAAGTTTAAAATAGAATTTTTGTTTTCCTTTTTAATTTGTACTCGTTTGGTAAGTAAAGTAAAACAAAACACACTTTAGCACTCTAAATGTGAAAAATACACGATCTTATTTAAAAAATTAATTACACCTAGTATTATATGGTTGCCGGATTATAGAATTACTATTAATTTAAAAGGAGCAAAATAAAAACACGTCTACACAGTTGACAGTCTCAAATGGATCATGATGTCGAGATTTAATACACCGGGCAATTTTTACTAATGAATACTTTTCTTTTAAGAAAACTGGCATTTTGGAGTCGTCGTCCAAAACAATAAACTTGCCAGAGTAGGAGCAGGCTCCAGATGCTAGAAGAAACCTACGATATTAGTCTGACCCAATTATTTTGTCCTCTGACCATCATATCACGAAGCTTATTATTGATGGCTATCACCAAACGACAGTCCACGGAGGAGTAAACATCGTCCTAGCTAAGATGAGGGAGCGATTTTGGTCATCAAGGGGCGCCAGATTGTCAAGAAGCGAATCAAGAGCTGTATGGTTTGTACAAAGTTGTTTGGACAGCCCGCTTCCCAGCCCTTTGCGCCAGTGCCACGACATCCCATTACGTTAGCCAGGCCTTTGCATGATGTTGGTATTGGTTTTGCTGGGCCGATGGTTCTTCGATGCGTAAATCATATTTCCTCCTCTTCACTTGCGCGGCTGTCAGAGCAGTTCATAAAGAGCTAACCTCTAGCATGTCCACTGATAGTTGTATCATGGCTTTGAGGCAATTAATAGCAAGACGTGGTACTCCATCCGCTATTTACTCCGACAATGATAAGTCCTTTTGGCGAGCCTCAATTGATCTGAGAGGCCTCAATAATCGTCTACAAGGAGAAGGTCTATCCAATTTTATATCAAATCACCGGATAAACTGGAACTTTATCGTTAAACGTGCTCCCTGGTGGGGATGCTCCTCGGAGAGGATGATAAGAAGAATAACGAATGTACTCAAAACTGTCATTGGTAAGGCCAAATTAAATTTTGAGCAAATGAGAACCTTACTTGCAGGTGCTGAAGCCTTGGTAAATGAAAAGTCCCTTACTTATCTTTCCGAAGATTTCTTGGACCCAACGCCTCTAACACCGGCAAATTCCTGCAAATGTGCTCCGCAAAAACCAGCCAAAATCTGTCTAAAGAGCTTGATGGTTCGGGATTGAGGGAACTTTGGCAACATCGAATGAAGTACTTCACTAAGATGACAATAAGATGGAGAATCGAATACATGCAGCAGCTCAGGTATTTGCACTCTTCTAATCCGAAGACATCAAGGCAGTTAAGAGCTGGAGATGTGTTTCTTTTGTATGATAGTGCTAAGCCTCGTGTACAATGGGAAATGTTGATGGTTAATCAGACGTTCGAAGGCGAGGTGTCAAGGTTCGAGCTTGCGAGGTGAGATTTACAAGCAGACGATTAGCGCGAAGACCAGTCCAGCTCCTATATCCATTGGAGCCAGCGAATTCTGGCCGGGCCGCTGGATGTTAAGAAAACAGTCTACATTATGTATTTGTCTTTTGAATATTACTCTTATTTAACTGTACGATTTCTCTTTAAAATTATCTCTTTAAAGCTTTCAAGTATTCTGAGTTTTTTGAATTACAACTACTGTAATATTGTATAAATAAGACTTTTGAGCAAGCCCAAGTGCCAGTCATTATAATTGCTTTAAACTCAACGCTTTTCGTAATTGTATTTCATAATTCATTTTTAAATAAATCACCTATTTGAACTACATTTCGGTGTTGTCGTTTATTTATCCAGAACATTTTTAATAACAATAATTCAGGTAACTCTTTTTATCAAAACAATTATAATAACACAAATATTTCAAGAGGTCATAAAAACAGCAGGTTTAATAATTTTACTCAAATAGGTCAAGGTCAAAATAGTTCTTTTCATAACTCTGCACAACCTCTACAGCAGAACAATAACCCTCAGAGCGGGCAATTGCGTCAAACCAATAATAATGCTAACTGTATACCAAATAAGAATTCTTACAGTGGCCAAACACTCAGACAAACAACAACTCTTACAGTAATCAATCACGACAGACAAATAGCTCCCGATAGTCTAATAACGAAGAGTTCATGGATATTGCTTTGAATGGGTGCAGTCAAAATAATAATGATGACTCTCAAAACCGTTACAATTTTCAAATATGTCCAGAAAGCAGCTACCCTATATAGTCTGTAAAAGCCCTGTAAAAAGTCTCAGATTTGTTATTGATTGCGGTGCCGAGTACAGTGTTATTAATAAAAATGTATGTAATGCAAAGTGGGAGATTCCCTCAAAAAAATATACCCTTAAATTGCTCGACCGTAATGTTGAAACAAGTACATAATATCAAATACCTCTTTTTAAAATGTTCAATAAACCCAATAGCCTTGCAAATTTCATTGAGTACCAATTTCATAACCATTTGGATGGATTAATCGGTAATAATATACTGATGAAACTGAACCCAGTAATATATTATAAACACCGGTTACTCAAAACAGATTCTGCAAAAATACCGATCTATTTTAATATCGAAGAAGAAATTTATGACAATCAATGTTGTGAGGATGAGTCCTTCAATGTTTCTTGTAACGAGCTTATTGAATCTGAAATCAACGACAGAATCTTTGCAAAATATTTAAGTGTTAAAGATGCTTCAAAACTCAAATCCCTTCTTTATGCCTATAAGTCATTTTTTTTACAGAGAAGGCGACGATCTTACCTTCACAAGTGGAATAAGGCATCAAATTAAAACCAAAACGAAATTCCAAACTGTAGTAAACTTTACAGGTACCCTGAAGTTCATACCGCAGAAGTTGATAGAAAAAAGAAGCTATGCTTAAGCAGAAGATAATTGCACCAAGTAATAGCCTATACAATTCGCCAATTTGGATCGCACCGAAAAAAGACGATCAAGATGGTAAAATACAATGGCGAATTGTAGTTGACTGATAGCTTTCCTATGAATGGCTCAGAAGGACTCTTTGATAAACTTGGTAAATACAATTATTTTTCTGTCATAGGTTTATTCAAATGGTTTCATCAAATTGAGGTTGAACCGCAAGATGGACCAAAAACCGCATTTTCAACCAAAACATGTCACTATAAATTTTTGAGGATGCCTTTCGGGCTTAAAAATGCCCCAAAAACATTCCAAGGATTGATGAATAATATCCTTAAGAAATTTATAAACGTGATGTGCTTTGTTTATTTGGACGATATTGTTTCGACAAGTTTTGAAGAGCAGCTTGAAAAAATTTTACAAGCCTTAAAAGAAAATAATTTAAAATACAAATAAACAAACGTAAATTTGCCGAAATATCAATTTCTTATTTGGGTCACATTGTTGTGAAAAATGGTATTAAGCCAGAACCAAATATGGTTAATACTATAACTGAAATGACTTTACCAACAGCCGTTAAAGAATCAAACAATTCTTAGGAATTACTGGGTACTACCGCAAATTCGTATAGTATTATGCAAAAGTAGCCTATTCATTGATTAAATATTTCAAAAAAAATCGGAAAAAATAAATCTTTGTGACAAACAGTACATTAATTCATTTAATGTGTTTAGAACCCTTTTAACCTCTGATCCTATTCTTGATTTTAATAAGATTTTTATTCTTACAACCGATGCCTCAAATTATGCTCTATGGGTTGTTCTCAGACAAAACAGCCGTCCAATCTGCCACGCTTCTCGAACTTTAAATAATCATGAGCTTAATTACTCTACTATAGAGTAAGAATTGCTCGCGATTGTGTGGGCTGTAAAACATTTTAGAACATACTTATATGGCCGTAAATTTATCGTGAGAACAGACCACAAGCCATTAGTTTGGTTAAGTCGTATAAAAGATCCAAATATGAAACTGCAAAGGTGGAAAATAATGCTAAATGAATATGACTTTACAATCGAGTACCTTAAAGGGAAAGAAAATTGCGTTGCGGATGGTCTCAGTAGATAGATATACTGCACGGACTCAAGATTGTGTTTCGGAAAACAACGAATAAGTTGTATTTGAAAACAGTCTTAAAGATGATTTAGGCGTTGTTCAAGATTCTTCAAATTCTAAAGAAGTTAATTATGTGGAATTTTTTAACAACGAAGTGGTTTGTGAAGAAAACCAAACCCACGAAAATCATAAAACTACAGGTCCAATTGCACAAAACGATAACATTAGCTGTGTTTTATTGGGAATCTATCCATAGTACCGTAAGTAATGCCCAAAACAACGCATCGACCGTAGCATGGACCGTAGCTTTTTTATTTTTGTAAAAATGGTACACCTGCACCGCAGTCACAAGTAATGAAAGAGTCTTTTGCAAAGTAAAATTATTAAAAAATCAAAATTAGGAGCAATAATTAGCTTTTATTCATATAAAATAGAAAGTAGAAAAACGTACCAATATTTAATTTAAGTTTCAAACCTATTTCTTGTGTTCACTTTTTCTGCATTTGCAATTTTAAATTCGAACATTCATTTTGCACCAATAGAAAGGAAATGATAAGTGAACGGGTTTGTTCATAGACTATGGTCAAGTACCTTTTTACACAGGGCAATTTTTGTATTGCTTTGAAAACCGTCTATGCCTTTCACACGAGGAAACACAATTGCCGGAACACAATTTGCTTGTTTCCTTTTAATGTTTCTTGGTTTTGAACGCACAGTACAACGTAGTTTAAATTGTTCACTCCCCTTACATTTTCCCTTTATATTTCATGCTTTTATTTATTTTCTGAGTAGATCGATAGCTAGAGTTTTATTTTTCAAGTCAATTTATAAATTTATTTTCTGAGTATGTTTAGCTTTCAATTAAATATTCACTCAACAGATATCATACTGCACTTAACAAACGCGGATTAAGGAACAAATAGTTAACATTTGGTTTGCAATATCCATGCACATGTCCAGAAAAAAAAACAATGGGATCACAAAATTGTACGCCCAGTCCACGACCATGTAGTGAAGCGAATACTGTTCATGGCCAATGTCCATTAAACAGTGAGGAAAAAGCACATTTGTGAAGTTCAGTTGCCGCTTAGTGCGCTTAGGCCAGGCGCGCACATGCATTTTTTTCGGAAACGAAATAGTTTAATCATTAATTGAACGATTATCGCGCACATAAGCTACTTAAAAATCAATGAACGAGATAAACCAACACACAAACATCATATTGATTTAATGTGCGCGCAGTTACATTATAGTTCGGTGTGATTCAAACTGAACAACTTATTTGGGCGATCATTCGATTTGTGCCAAAACACAAACTTTTAAGTTGCTCGAATAGCGGACTGAAAAGTTTTTGCATGTGCGCGCACTTTCATATAAGTCCATGGTATTCACTTTAGCAAACAAACTGTTGCAAAACTATAAGTTGCATATGTGCGCGCCTGGCATTATAGCTGATAGAATTTCATACGAATAAATATTTTCCACTCAATGCGGCTTGTCTTCTCAAATTGCTTTTTTGTAGATCTAAATAAAAAGATGATTTTTTTCACCAAACTCCGTTTATTTATAACTATCAATAAAAATTGAACACAAAACCAATATTGGTCTTAGTTAGTCAAAAATAAAAGTAAAACCGAATTCATTCCATAGATATTGATTTTTATTTTTCAAAATGGAAATCGAAATTTGTTAAAATTGATTAATTGACATTAGGAGTATGCAAAATTGAAGATATAGGTTGAATTTTAGACGTACTCCAGAAAATAATTGAGCAAAGAATATAGTTTTTAATAGTAAAAGTCAGAAACTTTTCAGAAGAACAGCTTATAATTTATTAAAAGATGGAATTATCTAAGATCTTAGAAATATAAACTGGCCAACTATAAAAAAAGAAAAAAAAGAATCAAAAAGGTCGATTTGTCTTACGAATGAAATTAATAATTATAACATTCCATGAACACATCCATCGAGATTCAACGCAATTATCAAGCGTACCAACAAAACTAACAAAATCAAATTCGAGACTCGAATAAACGTCATCTAGCCTTCCACCGTAGCTTCTACTTTAGCTTTTTATCGACCGTAGCGATTTGTATGTAAAATGCTACGACGGATAAACTTACGGCGGATAAATTTCCCAATAAAACACAGCTAATGATGTTATCTCTACAGCTGCAACCATTCATAGCGCGATGGAGGATGAATCCTTACACATATTTATGACCGAAAAACACATTAGCATATTCCAAAATCAAATATACTTGTCTTAAGGCACAAAAGAAAAAAATACACTTAAAATAGTACACAAAAAGTCCAAAATCATTTTGAGATCGACAAAAATAAAAGTATTCTCTTAGACATTATGAAACGTTTTTTTTTTATAAACAAAGGAATCATTTGCATTTATTGCAATGATATACCATTATTCCTGGAGTTTCAAAATTTGTATGTAAACTGTTTTGCAATAAACACAAAGTTAAAATTACGATCAACTTTTCGACTTAGGGATATAATAGATAAAAACGAAATCGTTACTATAATCGAAAATGAACATTTAAGCAATAATCATAGAGGCATTAACGAAATCTTTCTAGAATTAAAGAAATTATACTATTACCCAAAAATGCAAATTGAGATCCAAAAATTCATAAATAACTGCGATATTTGCAATATAGCCAAACATGACCGTCAACCACTGCAGATACCCATGCAAGTTACAGAAACACCAAAATGCATCAACGATATGATCCATGTGGATTTTTGGTTTCCCGAACGAGGTAAGATGTATTTCACTACTATTGACAAATTCTCTAAATATGCGACGGTTCACCCTTTAGAGGATAGAAACTGGATAGCGATTTTAAGTGCAATTAAACAGCGCATTCAATTCTTAGGGAAACCTAACAAAATAGTATCGGATGGTGTAACATGCATATTGGACTCTGCAGTGGAACAGCTGTTAAAAGAACATAACAAAGCTTTTCACAAAACTACTGCATCACTCAAAACTGGAAACGCCGATATAGAAAGGCTACATGGAACTCTGAATGAACATCTAAGAATACTAAATGCTTCAAAAGATAACACAGAATTAAAAGAGAAAATATTCCACTATTTACAAATAATACAATTCACTCCACGACTTGGTTAAAACTAATTGATTTCCTTTGCAAGAACATAAGCAAAGAAGAGATTGAAAAACACTATGAAAACTTTAATCACCAAAAAATAAAAACAACAGAAACAAAACTATTAAAAATACGCACTTTGACCAATGTCAAGATTTGGATTAATAATTTTTATGACCTTTAGTTTATAATGCTTTTCGAACGAGCACGATAGTTGGTCTCATCAGTTAGATGCTATCGTACCCTGCTAAGATGCAATATTTTTTCGTCGATGATTACCGACTCTAATAAAATTTACAGCATAAGCACACTGCAAATTATATTTTTCTAGGGGAATTTGGTTAAAATCATGCACCTAGAAATATGTTATATGCCCGTGGTCTGGCCAGTAATTGTTTATGAAGAAGAAAACACAAACAATATGTAAAATGTTGTTTTTGTGGACTTTGTACATTAGAGCCAAATTGAATAAATTTTATGACCTTTAGTCCAAAATGCGGTTCGCCCGGGCACGATACTTGGGCTCATCAGTTAGATGCTATCGTATCCTTAAGACGCAATATTTTTTGGTCGATGATTACCGACTCTAATAAAATTTACAGCATACACACACTGCAAATTATATTTTTCTAGGGAACTTGGTTACACTAATGGACCTAAAAATATGTTATATGCCCGTGGTCTGGCCAGTAATTGTGTATGAAGAAGAAAACGCAAACAATATGTAAAATATTGTTTTTGTATTGTTTTTGTGGACATTGTGGATTAGAGCCAAATTGAATAAATTTTATGACCTTTAGTCCAAAATGCGTTTCGCCCGAGCACGATAGTTGGGCTCATCAGTTAGATGCTATCGTAGCCTTCTTAGACGCAATATTTTATTGGAGTCGGTAGTCATTTTCCTGTTTTGACATCGTTTATCAGATTTTTGTAAGTATTCATATTACTTTTTGTTAAAAATTGATTTATTATAATGACGAGCTTCCTTTTGAATCACGACTGTAAGTAAATAGAAAAAAAAGCAAATGGAGGACAAACATATCCTCTTTCTTACTTGCGATTATAGGTACGAGTACTATAAGGCAAGTTATGTATTTCTAAAAAAAAAAATTTCTAATAATCAAACATGACATCACGATCATAGAGAGCGCCAAAAAATTGGGTCCCCCAATTCCGTCTGTCTGTCTGTTCTCGAGTCTGCAGCCTAAACGGTTTGGTAGATTCGCTTCAAACTTGGTACAAATTTTCTTTTTCGGTAATATGCCCACACGTTTTTTTCATTTTTTTAAGACGACGAATAACATTTTTTTGGCCAAAAACAAAAATCTTATTTTTCTCAAAAACGCCTCCAACGATTTTTATAAAAAAAAATCAGTTCATTAATGAAGGGAAAATGTACCTTTTGATAATTTCTGTTTTGGAAAAAATTGTTATTTTTGGTACCTCTAGTAGATACCATTGTTTTGGTTTCGATTTTCTCGGAAACGGTTATTCTGATTTTTTTGAATTTTTTTACGCAGAAGCTTCTAGAAGGTTTAAACACTATTGTACAGCAAATTTTTTTTTGGAAATTATTTTTTTTTGAAAATTCAGAATTTCGAAAACGACTCAATAGATTTTTTCGAAACTTCGTATTTAGTGTTTTTTTTAACATTATCTTGAATATATAAAAAACTATTTTTCTAAAACAAAAAGCAACGGTACTCCCCATGAAAATGTTAAGAAACCGTTAAAAAAATGTATTTCTTGAAAACGAATCCCAGAATTTTTATAAAAAAAATTTGTGTGTTCTTAAATTAGTAGAGTTCAATTTTAAGTATAAAAATATTTCTTTTTGCGTACTTATTAAAAATACTTCCCATAGAACCACTTTTCATATTTTCGACTTACTCAATATTGGATGAACCGATTAAAATAATTTTTTTTATACAAATGCTCCATAAAATTGTTAAAAAAAACTGCATACTCAAATTTGCAAAAAAAGTTTTTTTTTTCGATTTGTCAACGGCCTTGGCTACCATGAAAGCATCGCTTCCCATAGATCAGCGAAATCAAGCATCGTTGCGCGTGGTTAGTACTAAAATGGCGGACCGTCGGAAACCAACCACGTGCTGTTGACATGTGTTTCTTCTGTTGTGTGTTCTTCCTTTCTCTGTCTCTCTTAGTTGTATTAATGTATGTGATGTTTAAAGCCAATGGTTTCGTTGCCAGTGCTTCAGTGTCTCTACTTCGTAGATTTATCCACGGAGTAGTATAATATGTAATGTTATGTAATGTAATGTAAAGGTTTTTCGATTTTTAAAAAATAAATAATTTTTTTTTTGAAAAATCGATTTTTTTTAAATTTGAATTTTATATGTATATTAATAATATCTTTAAAATGGCGGTTCAATTTTTTTTCTAAAAATATTTTCAAAATTGTATACATAAAAAATTAATTTATTAAAAAACCGCTTCAACGATTTTTGATTTTTTTTTTTATATTCTTATTTATCAACGAGTTCAAACTGCATCTTTGTTTTCCCTCAAAATATTAATAACGACTAAGCAATATAAATACATTTAAGTTTGTATTATCCATTTATTTCTACTTTATTATTATTCCCTTTTTAAAACATTAATTTATTAAAAAACCGCTTCAACGATTTTTGAATTTTTTTTGATATATTCTAATTTATCAACGAGTTCAAACTGCATCTTTGTTTTCCCTCAAAATATTAATAACGACTAAGCAATATAAAAACATTTAAGTGTGTATTATCCATTTATTTCTACCTTATTATTATTCCCTTTTTACAAATTTTTGCTTAAATCACTGAATACGAAATAAAATGTAGGCCCTCATACATTTATGTTTATATACATATATGTGTCTAAGAATCACATGAATCGTAGGTATGCACAGTGCACCTAAATTCAGTTGATCTTAAACTGTGGAAGTGTTTAGACGTTTTATCGGCTTCCCCAGTAATTTCAACTTAAAACCGCGTTTGACCAAGTTCCAGTTTAGTCAAGAAAAATTTAATTAGTGCGGTAGCGCAGTAGTGGCAGTGGCAGACCGTAGTGCAGACGGTCGCCAGTTCAAGTTCCAGCCGGGCATACTTCAAGCTTTTTTTCACAATCCTGAAGTTGAAGATTTTATAGATTGGGAAAACCAAATAAGGAGGATACTTAGCACGGCGAATCGAAAGGTGTCCCAGTAACAAGAATGAAAAAAGCAACAGCAGCAGATGCCGGGACATCGAAAGATGTTCCAGTTTCAAATACAGCTGTAGCAACAACAACAACAGTAACAACGAAAACATCAGCCGATGTACCAACAACGTCAACATCAATAGATGTACCAATAGCGACAACATCATCCGATGTACTAAACGAAAAGAAGTAAGAGAATCAAGTGTGCTCCAAATTTGGTGAAGAGGAGATCGACCACCACTTCAGCTAAGCTGCCAGCTGAAGTGAAGAAGATGTCGGATAGAGATGTGAAGTCAGAGGCAGCATATGAAAACCAATTAAATCCGCCAAAAAGAGAGCAATGATCTCGATTTTATAGGGGTCTAGCCATTCGCTACAGTTAGAGCTAGGCGGGAGAGGCGGAATCTTCCCTTCTTCCTTGTTCCACTCTCACCCAGCAGCAAACTAGATATTTTGAGGAGTATCTCTGTCCTCAACTACCAGGTTGTTACTTGGGACAAACCAAAAGGGCGCGGCGACATGCTTCAATGCATGCTCTGCCAAAGGTTCGGCCACGCCGCAGCTAACTGCGAAATACAGTCGCGCTGCGTAAAGTTTGGAGAGAACCAGAATGCAGACGATTGTAAGTTAGGGAAGGAACGGGTCGAATATAGGACCCGGCCAAAATGTGCGCTCTGCCGAGGCGACGGACAGCCCGCTAATTATCGGGGATGCTAATGAAAAATAATAAAATAGCAAAGCAACCAGTGGTAGAAAAGCGTCTAACTATGCGCCCTCCTACAGCAACTCCCGTCAACCCCAAAATTTCTTACGCCCAAATGGCATCAGGAAGGCGGAGCACGGTACAGACTACACCAAATGTAGCCCTACAGGCCCCCGTGCCTAAGGCGCCGGTGGCACAGGCGGATATTATGAGCATTCTGCTGCCATCCAGGGCCAGTTGACTGCCCTCAAAAACCAGATCAGGGAGCCGGCGACTAGGGTGAATCATCTCTACTCTGTTTTGCCGAGCTCAGCGCTACTCAGAGGTTAAGGGCGCACTGCCGATGAGGCCCTATAAGATCCTAGCTCGGAATGTATATTCACTGATTAGGACCGAACGCAGAGCGAATTTATTCCAATTGCTTATAGACCTAGGTCCAGATGTGTCTTTGGCTAGAGAAACTAAGCTTAACCAGAAACATAAATTGATAACTTCAATTACAATATCGTAAGAAGAAACCGAATCAACTCCACTTAAGGAGGAGGAGTCGCAATCATTATACGTAAAGGCATTAGTCATAAGGTAATATATAATAGTGATGTGCGAAAATTTCGGACGTTAGAGGCATGCATCATATGCACTCATCTCCAACAGGGGAAGCGAATGTATGTGATCACTGCCTATGCCGCCGTAATACAACTTCCGAACGATCTTATGGAGTTGGAGGAGTATGTGCCTGTAAATACTTACAATTACAGTAAGGTGCGCTGGCCACGCTTCTTTAACTCCTTATTGATCGAATTACGCTCAACCGGTATATCCCCACCAAATGACAGGAACCTGACAAATACTGAAATCGACAGATACTTAGAACAAATGGACAAAACAATTCTACGAACAATGAACAGAACAGTACCGAAATACAAAAAACGTAACGCAACTGACATGTACTGTAACTCGATATTACCCAATCTCTCGATGAGATAGGTTCTCATAAAAAAACGGTTTTTTGAAATGATCGGTCAAGCATTTATTCCCTATATTTTTTCGCCCGACTAACTATTTTATATTCTGCATGCAAAACTCCTACCATTAGTAAAAAGTGTTTTCACTGCCCCCAAAAGATAGGTACTCATCGAAAAATCAGTACCGGAAGTGACCGTCTCACACCTAAATTTCCCTGAAAATGTTTGCCCGACCAGTGGTCTTGTGAATGCTTTAATAAGTTCTATCGATTGGTATCACTCATTTCGACTCTCCCGAGGTAATCTTATGGCCGCCTACCTTACTATCATATAGATGACATCTATTTTCCCTCAAACTTTAACAATTAAGCAATCTGAAAAGATTTTATTATGTGTATAGGTATTAGGTATCCATTATTTCTACCATATTATATTTTAATTTTAACTCATATTTGGGTACGTCACTGAAAAGCTACATACCCATATAGTATGTAGCCCCTCATAAAAATCAAAATAATACCTTTTGTGTAGAAAATCATTATTTTCTTACTTTGGGTTAGGTACCTATAGAAATTTAATAAATTTTCATCTAAGAGCAATCCCTGAATTGCAATTTTTTTAGAAATTTAATTTCCTACATTTCAAAAAAAAAAAATCCTCAATATCGGAGAAAAGTTCCCCGAATTCCGGAAAAAAATACTAGTGAGCATTCACAGTCTATACATACCTACCTATTTTGATTATTTTTATTTTTACCAGCCACTGGAAAAGAATTCGCAAAAAAAAGTTGATTAGGAAATAAAATCTTCAATTATTGGCGCACTTCACAGACAAAAAAGTGGACTACTGACATGACTAAAACGATTGTACAGACAGTTTACTGACACACGAGATCTGGAGGTTAGGACACTAAAGTCTTCCATCAAAAACATCAACCAATTGATAAAAGAAAATTATAGGTTCTCCATTAATTTGTTTTGGGTCAATAAAATTCGGGCCGTTAACTCTAGCGAACCGAGTTTATTCCCAAAAATTAATAAGATATTCAGGAGAAAGGATCAAAACGATCTTCCGTGTCTTAAGCTCCAGAGAACGATAGAGAACAGAGACGTATTTCTGACAGCAGCAATAGACCCGGATGATGCCGTCTTGCACGATGAACTTTTTATAATACAAGATCCGCAGGAGAAGGTGGAGGCTGTTGGGGCTGCTTTCAGCAAGTGTACAAGGTGAACGCTAGCATTCGCCCGAATCATGACCTGGAGAACAGAGCACTGCTTCATCACTTATGGCTCCAGAACGATATAACCAAATGGCGATCTGAGAACCTTGTTTTTACTGGGTTTTAAGATTTGTCAAACGCCATAATCGCCGAGCGAAATGGGCCTAGATCTCTGTTAATTTCAAATACTGAGCCCCAACTTATCTTCGATTCATTAAAGAAAAAGAAGTCAGCAGGATTCGATGGTGTATCCAACGTTGTACTACGACATTTGCCCCAGAAAGTAGTTGACATTTATAACACACTGTTAAACAAGGCACTGAATAATCCATATTATCCAGCACGGTGGAAAACAGCAGTGATGCATCCTCTCCCTAAAAATGGAAAGGACAACTCCAATCCGGTGAATCTCCGGTCGATAAGTCTTCTTCCGAGTATCATCAAATTATTTGAAAAAAATTATTAATAGGGCTCTGCTCAAGTGGGCGGAATGCAACAATTTCATACCGGATAATCAGTTCGGTTTTAAGGCCGGACATGACACAATTCATGCCGCGTCTAAACTGGTTTCAGATATCCAATGGAACAAAACCAAAAAGCAGTGTACGGGTACCTGTCTGGTTGATTTAGAGAAGGCCTTCGACACCGTATGGTTAAAAGGTCTCTATGTAAAGCTTACCAGAGTAAGTAATAATAAACCAGACAGATAAGTGCTTCTCTGGCCTAGTGGAGCCTTTGCCCTGACAAAACGATTGTTTTACAGCAGCCGTCTTGACAGCAGGGTCAAGGGGATATGCTACATGGCCTCATCAGGCCGATGATTGCCTATGGATTCCCGGTGTGGTTCAACTTTGCCCCATTTCAAATGGAAAATATTCGGGTGTTTGAGAGGCAATGTCGTTGCCTTAGATTACACAGAACACAGAGTCGGAGTACACACGATACTATTCCAACCAGGTTCTATACAACGGAGCCAACATAAACAGAATAAATAATCTTTTGTTTAAGCTGATTCGGGGTCACATTGCAAGAGCAATGTCCTCAGCCAACAGCTTAATTTTTGGGGCTTATTACCCCAACACGGAACATCATGAGCGTGCGTGGTTAAGTGGCTACATCCCCTCCGAGGCATTTTTAGACAGTCGAGGACTGATACAGGATGGAATAGCGGCACCGCTAATCTACCACGTCAGCCCAAACCTGTAGATAGGCGACTCCTTTATGGTCGAGACGTCATCGCTCAAGTGGAAGAAGTGCGCCTTCGGTTCAGTAGGACTGTGTCCGATTGGGACCCGACAATTCATTATACTAAGAATCGAGGTAATTTTACCTACATAGGCTTTACACCTGCATAGGATAACTTCACCTAACCAACTAAACCTCAATGGTTACATAAAAGAATAAATAGCTACACAAACGTTTTTATATACTCAATTAAGCGATTATTACCCACTTGTTAAAAAATATAAAAACGTTCGAACAAAAATAACATTTTTAATTTAACAAGGGACTGTTATTCGTCAAATCTATTTGACAACTGAGAACATTAAGCAGTTTATATTTGTTGATTTCTTGATTTGTTGAGGTTTTTGAAATCAACATATATAAACTGTTTAATGTTCTCAATTGTCAAATAGATTTGAAGAATAACTGTCGTTTGTTAAATTAAAAATTTTATTTTTGTTCTAACGTTTTAAAATTTTTAATTTAGCAAAAAAAAAGTTATTGTAATAATTCACCACTAGTACCTTATTTTGTATGTTATTGTGATTGCCCTGAAAATGTCCTAAGAAGACGAAACGCGTCGGCCTTTTTCTGAAATAAATATTTTTATAAAAAAAAGTGTTTATACTGTGGAAATAACAAGTGTGGTTTTTTATTATTTTTTTCTAAAAATGTTCATATAAAATTTGTTAGCTACAAGATCAAGTTCGTACGACCCAGTCGTGCATTTTATGTAGTATCTGTCATGTTTGAGAACGAGAAAGGGGATAACTGACTGCAAAATTCATTTAGAGTGTACTTCTTTATTCATTTTGGTTTGTCCAGAATATTCGGAATACCAGTTGCGTTTCTTTATTCCATGGAATATTCCGGATAAACTATTTTGTTGTTTCTTTATTCATTCCGGAACGTTTGGAATGCATTCTTTTAATTCCATGTTAAACACGGAATAAAAAGAATATTCTCGTAATAACCCTCTCATATGAAAGCAAAAAAATGACAGCAGCCAAAGACGAAAACCAAGTATACAAAATGGATGAGCAAACATTTTTCATATTTTTATTATTGAAATAAATATATTAATAATAATTAAATGCGGATTTTCATTAATTAATAAATAAATAATACTTTATTTTTACTATTTCTCATAGAGATACCTGTTTTTTTTCATCATAACAACATTTTCAAACGGCTGATTGATGTCATCTTTTTCTTTACTATTCCAGATGGTATTTTTGTTTATTTATTTATTCCATTCTGGATAAACATTTCGTCTTTTCCATCCATTCTATTCCTTATCCGGAATAAATAAAGAAACACACTCTTAGGTTGCGTTTTGTTCTGATTTTTTGACAGCTAAACTATCTGATTCGTTCACAGATTTACTCCGATAGCTTTGTATCCAAGATAGCATATCTAATAAGTGAGTGAATGACCGCAATGAAAACGGCCCCCTACCCTAGTTGTAATGAGTTCGTTCAGTCGTTACTCGTTGATTTGTTGACCTATAAACGCAGAGCACGTTCAGTTTTTCAGCTAAATGTATTGACAACTAGTTTTCGCTTGAGATGGTTTTGGTTGATTTTTTTCAATGTATTTCGTTAAAATTACTCTTTGGATTTAATGCCATTAAGCCTAGTACGCTGCTGATGCGAAACGAAAAATCCCATACAAAAATGACACGACGAAATCATGAACGAAAAATTTCGTTCTACTTTTCGTTTTCCAGTACGCTGCTGAACGACGAAATGTGTAATTTTAGTGGATAGCTTTAGTAGATTTCTTAGTACAATTCTCCACTCTTTTCGTTCTCAATTTAATTGACCTGCACATTAATTGCTTGCGAAATTTTGACATTTCATTTTTTTTATAAAAAAAAAGTCAAGCTCTTGTAATGCTTACTTGATTTTTCTTTGGCTTTGTGTTTTCTCTAGTGTCGGATTTTTCTGTGCATTTCCTGTATTAAATTATTCAAAATACATTCAATTCTAATTTTGTATCAAAACCAATTTCAAAATCGACTAAACTAAATCTGCAAAATGAAAATGGGAAGGTGGAAAGAAGCACACCCTTCACATATCTTATCGGCCAACAATATATAGCTGATCTTTATTTGGAGTGCTGATTATAACCAACTATCGACTTTTCTCATACCTAGTGCTAGTGCTTAGATTAAAAATAACCTATGTCCTTTTAAAATTAATTTATTTTAAGTGACTACTAAATAAAAATATTATAATCAAGATTCAGTAGTTTGTTCTGCAATTAACTGTCCATGTCATGATTTTTAAAATACATTTGTTACTCCGACTTTTACACCATATAAATATAAAAAAACACTCACCATTTCTAACTACATACTTTCAACACATAAATTAACTCAATTGCCTCAATTGTGAAAATCGGCACGGGATGGACATTGTTATTTAGTCTACAATTTCAGGTGATGACCTCGCTAGTCCTTTGTTGTGTTGATAGAAAGAAGATGATGACAAATCACTTACCTCGCATTGCCATCGCTACCTTCTTTTTCTTTTCTGGACGAAGTTTTTTTTTTAAATGTATATTGAACCATCGTATGGCAGATGCCCTGCTCGTGAATTTGATAGCAAATCAAGAGGCTTGCAAGCTGGTCACTTGTCAATGAGATTTGACATATAAGGCCATGCATTTTTACTATTCATTCGATTTTAGTATTAATTGAGGAAGCAAGACCTTTAGTTAAAATGGGAATCGATCAAAGAGCATTCGCAGCGTAGAAGAGCGGTCAAGTACAAACCCACTAAGAAAACTCACTGATGAACAAGTGAAAATGCAACCCGTTCCAAAAATATATTCTAAAAGCTATTCGCTGTTCTCTTGGAATATATAATCTGAAAATACTTTGGAGTGTATCTTTGGAACGGGTTATCCTAAAAACTTGGTTGATACCTTTTTGTAATCTACTCTTGATACTCTCAAAATCAGCATGAAAAGTTTTTATGTAGAAGCCTTATTACAAAAAATCACTCTTGAAATACGCATATTTAGAATGATGTATGCGTATTCCTGGAGCTATTTTTTTTAATACAACTTCTTTGCAAAAAATGTTGATGCTTTCTTTGAAAGTATGAAGTGCTGATTCTAAAAAGATATCGCTCACCTTTATTGGACAACCCGTTCCAAAGATATAGTTCAAAAGCTATTCACTGTTCACCTTGAAATACATAATCTGAAAATACTTTGAAGTGTGTCTTTGGAACGGGTTATCCTAAAAACTTGGTTGATAACTTTTTGTAATCTACTCTTGATACTCTCAAAATCAGCATCAAAAGTTTATAGGTAGAAGGATTATTGCAAAAAATCACTCTTGAAATACGCATATTTAGAATGATGTATGCGTATTCCTGGAGCTATTTTTTTTAATACAACTTCTTTGCAAAAAATGTTGATGCTTCCTTTGAAAGTATGAAGTGTTGATTCTAAAAAGATATCGCTCACCTTTATTGGACAACCCGTTGCAAAGATATAGTTCAAAATCTATTCACTGTTCACCTTGAAATACATAATCTAAAAATATTTTGAAGTGTATCTTTGGAACGGGTTGTCCAATAAAGGTGAGCGATATCTTTTTAGAATCAGCACTTCATACTTTCAAAGGAAGCATCAACATTTTTTACAAAGAAGTTGTATTAAAAAAAATAGCTCCAGGAATACGCATACATCATTCTAAATATGCGTATTTCAAGAGTGATTTTTTGCACTAAGGCTTCTACATAAGAACTTTTGATGCTGATTTTGAGAGTATCAAGAGTAGATTACAAAAAGGTATCAACCAAGTTTTTAGGATAACCCGTTCCAAAGATACACTCCAAAGTATTTTCAGATTATGTATTTCAAGGTGAACAGTGAATAGCTTTTGAACTATATCTTTGGAACGGGTTGTCCAATAAAGCCGAGCGATATCTTTTTTGAATCAAAACTTCATACTTTCAAAGGAAGCATTAACAAAACCAAAAGTAGTTTTGTCACCAAATTAATTTTAGATGTATTTTTTTTGTCACCAAATTTCCTTTATATATAATTTTTTTGAAATAATTCTTGGACTTGAAAATGGTATCTGGAATTAGTAAGAAACCATAAATTAGAACTCATAACCGTTTACACCATCCCAATGAATAGTTTTCGAATTATAGAGTGGTTTACCTCCCATTGATTTTCTTAAAATTGATAGAAATTTCATCAAATCGGCAGATAAACCAGTTAATAAGTCCCAAAGTATTTGCTTAATTTCCATCATTTAAACGGTTCTGAGTTTTATTTTAAATCCTCTATGTGTAACAAGAACAATTTTAAAATCCAAGAATTATTTCAAGAAAATTACATCTAAAAGTAATTTGGCGACAAAATTACTTTTTTTTTTACAACTTGTCATTTGTTTTTGACAGCTTACAGAACTCTCCGCAAATATTTTTCCGCTGTAGTTTTCGTTAGCATTTCGCTCTCCTAGTGGAGACCACCGAAAAATTTCGTTTCGCATCAGCAGCGTACTAGGCTTGACCAAGAAATTTGTTGGAAATAGAACTTATGAAATGAAATGTAAACTCTGAAAAAAAAATCAAAAAATAGTATAATTATGTTACCAAAAAAAAAAGAATACAAATCGAACCATATAACTGAAAAAAAAATAGAAATTCATCAAAAAGGTTGAATATTATTTTTTGTTTATTTTACAAAGAATTAAACTGAAAACATAAATCATATAAAATAAAAAAGAACATTGAGCAAATGTAATTTATAGAATAATCATTTTCTGTACACGTAATAAAAAAATATATGAGTAAAATTTAAAGTTAAGTTTAAGTTATTTCTACTATAAAATTTGTAAATAAGTATCTTTGAAAAGACACACAACGTGTTTTGGGGATCGAAAAAAACTTGGTGGGGGAAGTGTTATATACAGAAAATGTTCTAACACGATTCAACATACGAATCTACAATAAAACAGCTATTCACTACACATTGTACTTGCAAAGCAAATACTTGAGTGTGACCCTGTGATTATCCTCCTTTGGTTTTTTCTTTAACTAATTATAGTTAACTCAAATCAGCCTAGCAACTAACCGACACGGCGACGCCTAGAGATTAACCAATAATTAATTACAGTTTCTGTTATATTAATGTTCTTGGCTTGGTCTGGTTTTGGTATGTAAGTTGTCCAAGCTTCACTTCTAAAAAAAAACAAGATAAGAAGTTGCACTATCTAAATTATTTCAAAATTAATTAAAACTTGGTGTGTTTTGTGGTTAAATAAAACATAAACATAAAACATAAAACATAGTATATACAACATTCTTCTGTTAGATTACAATACCCAAATAGGTCACTTCTTATTTCTCCTAAGATTGGACAAGTTCCTCAGAAATGTATGATGTATTTCCGTTCCATCCGGTTGCATAGTTCGCATAGTATTGCTAAATCACGCCTATGTGGAATATAATTAAGTCCAGCAGTTCTCGTCGCAGATGAAACGTCATTGAAATTATCTCTGTTTTATACTTGCCCCTAAAATAATTATTTACTTTTAGAGAATAATCAAGGCGATTATAAACAGTGCGGTATAGAGAACTCAAGGCTTCTTCCTCATATATTTTCCTTTATCGTGCATCTACTTGTTTGATAAGATTATACAATATTGGATTCCAGGTACTTGGTTCATCTATATTAATATTAAAATCAATTCCACATTCTTAAGCTAAATATTTCCATTCTTCAAACAATTTTGTTTTCCTTCGCACCATTGAATTGATGTTCAGGCATAACACGAAAAACCTAGTCAATGTGAAGTTTAAGCGTCTTAATAAACAACGGTGATAATCGCGTTTCAATAATTATCATGTAGTTCGGTGAATTTGAAAGGAGCTGGAAAGTTCTTTTAATATAGAACCTCTTTATATCTCCACACCTGAGCATCAAAAAGGAGCATAGATTCTGCTACAGTTTCAAATACTCTGTATTTACTACTGTGACTTATGAACTTATTACTGAACCAGTTTTATGGAGGATAGATTCAGCCACAGTTTCAAATACTCTGTATTTACTACTGTGACTTATGAAATTATTACTGAAGCAGTTTTTCCAAGTAGCATTTATTGCGGTTTTCGCTTTTAAAAGTTTTTCCTTTAAATGTTTTTCTATTTTCGTATTTGGTGTAGAGAACACTCCCAGATATTTATATTCTTTCACAACCTCGATAGCATGTCCATCGTAAAACCATTTCTCGTTTAAGCCAGTCCTGCCACCTCCTCTTCTAATAATCATAACCTTAGTCTTGTCCAAATTGACAACAATATTCCATCGTTTACAATATTCATGGAGTTTATTTATCAAAGGCTGTAGAATTTCAGGTGAATATGACATCATCCATATATCATCTGCAAAACGAAGGGCCTTAATTTGCAGTCCCGCAAATTCAATGCCACCAGGTAAATAATCTACCATGCCATCAATAAAAAGTGCAAATAGATCTGGGCTCAGTGTACAGACTTGTCTAAATCCTGATTTGGTTGAGAACCACTCTGATTTACCTGGACCATACCATACTCCTGATTTCGTGTCTCCACAGATACTTTGAATAAGTTTGCCAAATTTCAAGGTCATTCCAAATCCATACAGCTTGTACATAAGACCATCCCGATCAACTGTGTCGAACGCTGCTCTAAAATCCACGAAAAGAACATACAGCTTCTTACTTCTTGCGAGAAAGGAATCCGCAATAATTTTAAATACAAAAATATGGTCAATGGTAGAATATACTGATCTGAAGCCAGCTTGGAATTGATTTTTAAGGTTATTAGATGTCGTCCATCTTTTAAACCGACTCTAAAGTTTAGTGGTGAAAATTTTGTACGTACCGTTAAGAAAGGACACACCTCTGTAGCTTGCAGGATTTGTTATACAACCTTTCTTGTAAATTGGGAATATTAAAGCTTCCTTAAACTGCAACTTTGATCATCCAACCGCTCAGGGTGCGACTAAGACTATTCGTCCCGTACTTATAAAATTCCGCAGATATTCTATCTGATCCAGCTTTGCCATTTTTGATTCTATTGACGACTGGAAAAACCTCTTGTTCCGTAAGTGGTAAACCTAAAATAGGATCATAAAACCCAGATGAAGCTTAATGGAATTTTAAAATATCTATTGTTCGATCCTGGATTCAAAAGTTGTACAAATGGGTTTTTTAAGCTTGGAGGCTTATATTTGTGCTGACGATGTATTTTGTTCCATTTAAATTATAAGCTAAGTTCCAAAATTCCGAAGAATTCATACTAGGGCTATCTTACGAGCCTCGGATTCGAAATATGTTTTCTTCTTTTCGGCACATATTGTCTTATATCTGCGATTTGCTTTAAGGAATAATCCTTTTATAAAGCTGGTACTAAATTTCCGAAAAAGTTTCAGCCACCTATAGGAAACGTCCCTTGGATCCTTATAGATTTCATCAAACCAGCGTTTCTTAAAGACTATAAGTTTTGACTTTCCTTTATCCTGCGGGTATGCTAGCTTAATTATTTCTGCCAATTCATTTAAACTGGAGACATCGCGATTTTGTAGGGCCGCATCTAATTTCACTTTAGAGGTGTTCTCTTTTCTGCTATTCCAAATTATTTCAGGTAGTAGTGCAATGTTTGTAGTGGCATCATTGACAATATCTGCTTGAGTTAAAGATACTACAATTGGTATATGATCCGAAAAGAGTTCAGGGAATACTTCGAAATTGACAAGGTGGTTACTGCATTCGACCCCAATAAAACTATAGTCAATGGCAGAAGAACCCTGTCCTCCAACAAAACATACGTTTGTGTTTCAAAATTATTTCTAAGAAACTTTTTTTATATTATTTTATTTTTATATTACCCCCAAAACCAACGTTGCCGATCGTGTACTTCTGGCACTTTTTAATTTAAATGGCAATGTGGCACTCAAACGCTTCAAATGGCGCTCTAGGAATCGACGAGCGAATGTTTTCGAATATATCCAAGTTCATGATCAGATCACATCAGCTGAAAAGGTTGTTTCACGCTTAAATAACATAATGGACGGTATTCACGAAGCGCTCATAACTTAAGAGGCTCATAAATCTATTCACCAAGTATTAATATTGGATATTTATGAGCGCTCACAAGATTTATGAGTGGTCACGACAATTAATTAATTATTAAATAAAAAAACAGGCGCGTCTCGGCACGCCCGACAGAAGTGATAACCTAAGCCAATCTAAGTTGAACTATTTAATATTGATATTATTTAACTTAAAAAAAGCTTTAAAAGTTTCTTTTTTTATAACTTTGCACGCGCTCAAGGGATTATGGATACCCTTTTATATGTTTTTTTTAACACAGCTCTGGTATCGCGGGTGGAAGAATAGGAAGAAGGATAGGATAGATGTGTGACGCGATGTTCTGAGACTAGAGCTGGTTGTTGTCTCAGATTTATCTCCAGGGATGGCGGCTGAACTAATGCGGAGAGATTTACCGTGTCTTATTTATTTATGTCCCTTATAATTCGCATTATTTTATTTATTTCGTTGTCATATTTTATGGTATGCTAGTTTACTCAATCACATGTTGTTAGTGTTATGCCTAAACAGCATGTAATGGGCAAAGCAGCAAAATATTTTATGACAATTTTTAGAATTGGTTTTTAATGGAATATAAGAAGACATAGACAACGGCAGGAATCGAACCTGCAATCACGAGGTTGACTTTCGAACACACAAATATCGCGCCACGACTACCCCACAGTTAGTCATTAATTTGATTAATTTCAAAAGTTCTCCGTATGTGTGAGAGAAAGGGAAGCCAGACATACTTGGCGTTTTTCTTTTTTATCTCCGAGCAGATCTCTGAGCAGAGCCTCAGTAAACCGATTTAGATCCGAGTAGAGCATGGTCAGATATCTCCGATTTAATTTTGAAATAAACTTAAGCGCAGAACTGTCATATATTATTATAATTGTTTTTATTAAAACTTATTTACCAGCAAATCCAAAGCTTCCGTTTTCCGAATTCATTGTTGTTTATTATTGGTTTAACTTTAGTGAATATTGTTAAAATTATGAGTAAAGTTAGCCACGCCCAGCACTTTGCTCCGTTTGATCGGTCATTTTATTCTGAGCTTATGGTTCATACCCCGATTTAGCTATGATTTAAAAAAGAAACACGAGTTGAGAGATTGAATGTGTCTGAGCTAAAAAAGAAACACAGATCTTTTCTTGACAGCTGAGTTCTTTACTCGGAGCTAAAAAAGAAAAACGCCAACTGTCGCCGTAACGCTTTACGTATACGGAGCAATAACTTTGTGGATTACTGTTGTTAAAAATATTGAAATTTTTCATCAACTTTTGCATTTAGGCCCCTTTGCTGATACGAATCATAAATATTAATGTTCTACTAAAAATTCTTATGGGCTACTTTTTCCTCTGCGTAAGCTGTCACTTAAGTGCTTAAGTAGAACTTAAATGCATAGGGTGTGTATCAGCATACGGGTCTTTGAATGGAAAAAAAACCTAATTAAGCTATACATATAGTAAGACACACACATTCTTATTATTTTTATATTTTATTTTCAAGTCTTACGTCAATTTTAAGACCTTAACCTAAAAGATTGAATTATTAGAACAGATAATATAAGCTCAAAACACCCGCATATTTTATTTTTAATTAATTTTCGAATATAACTGTTCTTCTACTCTGGACATCGATGATATGCGTAGGAAGGCAATTTTGAATGTTTTTCATCTGTTTGGAAATAAAGATTGCAAAGCTTGTATAGCTCATAGAGTAATGATTTGATATATGAAAATAATCGTCATATTGTTATTGTCTGCTTATTAATTAAAGAAAAACAAAATACATTTATGGAATCAGTCAAATGTAAATGACTGATATGTGTAATCTTCGTAATTTTACAGTTCTCTTACAGTTAGTAACATTCTAGGAATCCAACATGCTTATCAAACATTCAAGTCAATATATTGTGTCATTCCTGAAAATTTCAGATTTCCAGGTCCACTCCTTAAAAATATAAAATTCTTTTCTTTTCGTAACGAAGCGGTTTACACACCCATAAGAAGTTATTACTTCAAAAAAAATATATATATTTTCAAATGTGTGATTCGAAACCAGGGAGCGGGAACCAGAGCTTAAGTCTAGCCGCCTAGACCGCTCGGCCAACCTGACTTATGAACGATGGCTGGCAAAAACAGGTTTTATATATTTTGTATAGTAAATTTGAATTCATTTAAGTAGTTAAAATAAGACCAGGCAGACACTTCAATAAGAACTACATAGTTGTAATATTGCATTCAATTAGAATTACATTAACTTTGTTTATATCAACAGGTAAATCAGATAAGTTTACGACACCAGCTTTGAGAATGCGTTTAATCGTACGATTCCTATCGAAATATATTTTCTCTCTGCTGTAAACTTGAATCTCTATTGCATTATTATTGGCTTTCATTCTTAGAGATGTGGTAGAATTGCGCATTAAAACTTAGCAACATAGTATAATGAAATATCAACAATTTAATACGACCCTACGTGAATTTCAATTTCATGTTCTCCGATATGAACAAACGTATAATCTTCGTCCAGAATCATGGGTTCATAAGGAAAAAAATGTAAAAAAAAATAATTAAAAATATATGTTGGAATTATATTAGCTCTCAATCCCTCACAACTGCACCACAAATGTTGTTATATTGAAATGCATTTTTATTTATGTTGCGACATAAGTTCTCTTTTTTTCTAAAGCGGCTATTATGAGTAGTATAGTCCTTTGCTCTAAAAAAAAGTAACAAAAAAAATCAGTCCGCAAAATGAAATTGCCCAATATATTGGAAAAACAATGAATTTTATTTGTTTGCATAAAAAAAGGACCTGTAACTATTTAAAAAAAAAAACTAAAAAAACACAAATATCTGCACATATCTTTAGACTTTAAAAAAAGTTGAATTGATTTATTTGGCTGTTATACTTTGGAAGTTTAATCAAATATTACATTCATACCACACTGCAAATTTGCTCTATTTTTCATCTAAAAATTTTCTAAAAATAAAAAAAAATGAAACTGCTAATATTTTTTAAAATCTATTTTCAATTGGAAAAAAATATAAAAAAATAAAAAAAATATATTCAACACATGCATTATTCGTTTCCACAAGTACCAATCTAAATTTAACGATTTTTTAATGATTCTAATATGAAGCAAAACATTTTTTTGAAATTTATATTACTTAATAAATATTTTGCCCAATATATTTTAAATCAAAACCCGTTTATTTCACTTAAATATTTAAGAAAATGTGAACGCTACAAAGCTTAGCGCAAGGCACTAATCATTTTTTTGCTATGAGACATATCCTTAAATGATACACTACAAAATCTATATACCCCGTACTGATATTATTAAGCAGCGAATTAAATTTAGAAAATAGAATCGCAATAAAAGTCTGAAGTCTAGAAGTGGTTGTCCACACTAGATAATAAAAGCAGTGCGTGCGAATTGGACGAAATCCAATCCGGAAATAAAAAATAATGTCAAGGGAATTGGGTATTATACACCAGATAAATTCCTAGGCTGCCTAGGAGAATCTTTTTACGAATTTGAATTTTTTAGGGATTCGAATTTTTTTTACCAACCCTTTTTCTCAATAGATATAAATAGATGGTGAATTGTCAATATCCAAGGTTTTAAGCAGCTGCGTCTTTAGGAAGTCCAGTTTTTAATCCTTTGGATTATTGCATGTGTTCAGAAGTAGAGATAGTGGCCTGCAAGAATTCGCAGGAGAATTGAAAAAGCATCAAAAGGGTGTTAGCTGGAGCTGTGTATGTATCAATAGAAACAATAGTGGTCACAAAGTTTAAAGGCCTGCAGCGAAGCTAAAGTTGGTCAAATAGAGAGAAACTATTTGTTTGTATATTCTACTAATATTATATGCCTCAATCAATTAAACATTGTTATATTGAAATACTATATCGCTTTATTTATGGCGTTTTATATTTGTAGCAGAACTTGGCAGTAAAATCATTATTACTAAAACCAAAGCTTGCTGCAATATGGTATCAAATTAATCTCATTTAATATTCTTCTACACAATTGCTTGTTTTTTATGTCGTTTAAGTGTTTTTGAACAAATAAAATTTAATAATAAAAAAAATGTTGGCACAGTTTTATTCAACGAAAATGTTGTCTCTTTATGAAAACAATTCGTCTTTTGCTTGTATTTTAGTAAAGCAACCATTTCGATAGTAATACTTTTTTCAAGTGTCACATAATATTAATTCCAAGAAAGCTTTAATAAAGTTGGAAATCACATAATTGGAGCATGAAGTTAAGCTTTTAATTTTTAATTATGAACTATAAATTTAGCTGGTTTTCTTGGGGATATATGCGGAAATTTGTCTACATCTGTTCCCGACGATTTTGATAAAGTGAGAATGACAGGGACATATTACGGAAACTTCATATATTATAAATAGGGTCCATTCTTATTCAATTTAAGATATATATATTAGGTACTATTAAAGTAATTTTTAATCTTAGTTCTAAATAATTGAAAATATATTTTCTTTTTAAATTAGTAGTTCAATTTACTTTATTTATGTTTCTTATATATGATACAACCCCTAATTATTTTCATATTTCAAAAAAAATTATAATTGCCTTTAATTACAGAGAATTTTACTATATACAAATGGAGAAGTATGCTCGACAAGCCGTTACAGAGGGAGTTAAAAGTGGTGAAGATCTTCATGTTGGCGGTGATAGCGAACTTTACCGTGTTTTAAACCTGCACTACAATCGCAATAATCATATAGAGGTATAAAAAGTAAATGTCTTCTTAAAATCACAGAATTATTTTAAAATAATTTTATTTAAAATAAAATGTACGATTTTTAACTGGGGCATTAAGAAACATCGGGTTCGTCAGAATACATAAAAATATGTATTCAGTACGGTTTTCTTACATTTTCGTTTTACTCATGTAGTCATATGTTTGAATACATTTCGCAATCCTTAAAACCGTTAATGAGAAGATCGAAAATATAAAAAAACGACTCGATAATTAAGATGTTAGAAAAAATTGTATGTCCACTACCGTTATTTTAAGGGCTAAAAAAAGCGATTAAAAATCTATTTGAGAGAATCACCTTAAACGCTTAGTATCAAGTTTGGAGAAAATCGCGTCAGCCGCTTATGTTGCAGATCGTTCAACAGACAAACAGGCATACGGAATTGCTTGACCCACTTTTTTTGGGTTAGGTTTTTTCGAGTTTTATTTTTTCCAAATGCGAATCTTGCCCTATAGTAGTGGAACCTGGGGACACATGTTCCCTTGGGAGACTTGATCGCTACGTATGCATATGGATATAGAACTTAGTTCTTTTTTAAAACTTCAAAATGGCAACAATCTAGTATCATCTGGTTTTAAGCATTAAATGTGATTTTTTTGGTTGCGAATAAAAAGTCTGTAGTAGGCGTTGTGTTTTATGTTTTCACATCAAAAATTGTTTTCTTACGCATATTGAATTTGTGTTTTGTGAGTGAATGTCATAAATTTATACATTTTTGCCCTTCATACATCGGAGCCTATAAATATTGGTAAGTCATTGCCTATTTACTTACTTTGTTTCATTTGTTTTTCATAAAAATTAAAAACAATTTGAGATTTGAGATTTGATCCCAATGAAGTAGGGGACACTTGTTCCGTTGATCAAGTCTCCCAGAACCAGAATACAAGACATTGAGTTAAATTTTATTTTTTGTATATAATAGACAATGCATATAGCTTACAAGCCAAAAGAGTGTGAAATGACGAGGCCCGACATACCCTTACAAACTAAAGGACGCTGTGAATTCAATAAAAATAACCGCAAAACTATTTGGAATACCAGTATAAAGACTTTAGAAAGATACGACCTTCACTAGCACCTTAGCCTTCAACATCTATAGCGTGTCTTACAATTCCTGAAGAAATTCGACCATTTCCGAAAGCAGCTCGGCGGATACTAATTGCAAAAGGACGTAAATGGGATCAACAAAAATATTAACATTCGCACCAGAAACAAAGAAATGAAGAGGAAAGGAGATGGCCCAGTGTGTTCACTAATGAATCTAGTATCAAATGAAAAGTGATATTAAGGACATTATGCGGGTCAAATATTTTTAAAATCGTAAAATTGACTAACTCAGAAGCAGAATTTCACTTATTTTTCCGGAAAAACGGCTTATATTTTCCGATGTAAGATACGTAGGGAAATGATTTTGGTATGAAATGAATGGTACTTTTTCTACCTTTTCATCGTAATAAAAATTACTTTTTTACACACACTATATTCTCCAATATTTAGTTTTAATTTATTAGAACTCAAGTTTTTTACTTACTTTTTAAACGGTGATATCTTTAAAAGATCAGCAGTGATTTATAATTTTTTAACACCATTTTAAAGACTATTTATTTACTTTTGGTTTGATATATAAACATATAATTATATATAATCATTTAATGACCTTGAATGCCCAACAACAACTTGAGTGTGTTACCACCAAGTTTTTTCTCAATTATTTTTGGCTGGAATTATAGCTATTTAACGACTTGCAAAGGTCGATCATCAGATTCCTTTGCTCTAGTGATGTTTTTCAGATTTAATTGAAAAACTTCTTGTGCTCTCATCGTGTATTGAACCATGACCAGCCGCTTAGTAGCCAACGCACTTCGCATGACGCCGCCGAACCCACATGGTCAAATCCGTCTTAATGCAGATTTTTTTTGTTTAGCAATTGCATTGAAACGACTAGCGCTTTTATTAGTCACAAAAGCTTGTGGCTAATAACAGTTTAATTGTTCGTTAAAATGGGAGCTATATTAAATCTGGTTGCTTTAACGAATGAATTTAATCTATGTATATATCCATTTTGATATTTATTTTATTTTATAATTAAACTTTGGTACTCTATTACTTAAGAACGAATTGACATACAGAATTCATTGATATATCATTTTGTAGATAATTTTACTCTTTTAATCTTTGCTTTTAGAAAAAATAAAGATTTTGAGAGTTATTAAGCAAAATAAAAAAAAATTGAATTTTTAAGATGGAAGTATTACCCTTCCGGTTTCACACTTAAAATTTGTTTTTTTTTTCATAGAATACATTTTTGCAAACATAAATAAAACAAAAAAAAATACCCACTCAAAAACATAAATTTATTACATTTTTTTGAATGAATGTACTACGCCCCAGTGTTTTCGATCATTTTTCTCTAAATCTGTCAATTGTACATGAAAAAGTGTCTTAATCTTTTTTGTGTAGAATAATATTAGCTACAATGCGCACCTACAACTTTCTTCAAAAGAACCTATAGTTTTCGAGTAATTTGGAAAAAAACTGAATTTCCCCCCCTACCCCTAAACATTTTTGCTCCACACCTAATTTAGGGTACTTTTTAGGAAATGCTTAGGACATTCAAATGAAGCTCTCCACTAAAATTCAGCTTTGTCGGAATTTTTTTTGAAGTTTCATCATTTTTTGTCTAATTTTCCTGGACTAATACAGACTCAGTATTACCTTCATTTAAGTTTTGCTGATAAAATGAGATAATTAATAATTATTGAGTATGAAAAAAAAGTCGGATAACTTGTAGTATATCTTTAAATTCCTAATATCCCTACCCATTTTTTTTTATTAATTATTATTTAAAATATCTGATTCCTACTTCATATGTTTTGATTGCTTTGACTGGTATTACACCACGACTTATGAATCGCGACTCTTCTTCGAATTCTTCTTTGAAATTTCGTACGCTGATGGGCGCGCTATTTCACACATGACTTTTTTTTGTTTGAACTTAGCATTTATAATAATTGTCAAAAATATTTATAGAATCAGAAAAATTAATTTCGGGCTGATTGTGAGTAAAAGTAAATTAATACTAATTTGTATTATATTATCTATAATTAAGTTATTGGCAGGAAATTTTCTCTGCCTTTTGATAGGAACACATTTCCACTTTTTCAATTAATTGCAGATGGAGAAGAAATAATTCGATGTGTAAAGGATGATATGGAGCAAGAAGTTACAAGAGCGAAATACAGCAACATGCTTCACTCTTTCCAACGTCATCATACTAACGACCGATTTGCCAAATACATATTGAAAGTTCATAAAGACACTACCTACTTTCTTAAAAAACAAAAAACAATTATTATTGTATCAGCGGATAAAGGCAATACCACAGTTGCACTGAATCGCGTAGATTACGATAACAAAATGAAAGACCTATTGTCTGATCGTTCTGTATACCGCCCTACTCGCAGAACCCCTCTTTCTTCACTGCAAAATAAAAACAATGAACTGGTTAAATGGCTACATGGAAACAAGTTGATTGATGATAGGCAAAAGACAGTGATGACGACATATACAGCGCAAATACCTGCAATTTATGGATTACCGAAAATTCACAAACCAAACATGCCTCTTAGACCTATAACATCATCAATGAGAGTTCCTTGTTATGAACTTGCAAAATACTTGGGGAAAATTTTACAGTGCGTGACAAGAGATTCGGTCTACTCAATTAAAAGTTCTTATGAATTTAAAGATAAGGTAAATAATCTGGTTCTAGAACAAACGGATGTTTTAGTATCTTATGATGTCGTATCATTATTTACTAATGTTCCTGTACAACTGGCAGTAGCCATAATTGGAAAAAAATGGGATACAATTAGTAAACATACACAGTTGAGCCAAACCAAATTCATAGAGCTGTTGGATTTTTGTCTTAAAGAAAACAATTACCTTCAGTATAAAGATAACTTATACAGACAAATTCATGGAATGCCAATGGGAAATCCACTTTCTCCTACCATTGCCGATTTAGTTTTGGACAACCTTTTGGACAATAAATTTGCCGATAGTAACAAACCAAAGATAATCGTCAAATATGTAGATGATATATTTGCAGTTGTTAATGAGGGGGAGGTCGACAATGTTTTACGATGCCTTAATTCATATCATGAAAAAATACAATTTACCGTAGAGAGGGAACAAAACAGAGCGATAACGTTCTTAGACGTCAAGGTTCATCGCGATAATGATAGACTCTCTTTCAATTGGTATCAGAAAGACACAGCATCTGGAAGACTTGTCAACTTTAGATCCAATCAAGCAAAGCATATTCTTATTAATACAGCCTCTAATCTAGTTCAAAAAGTCTTTGCGTTGAGTGACCGGGAATTTCACGCCGCAAATGAGAAAATAGTCACACAAATTCTCCTAGATAATGGCTATCCAATGGAAATCATACGGAGCTTGATACTACGCCAAGAACACAAAGCTCCTGTTGAAAATCGGCAAAAAGAGAAAGGTATTTATAAGAGTATAGTTTATGTTCCCAAACTGTCAGAAAACTTTAAAGAGACGGTAAAAAATAATACTAAGGACGTCAGTTTAGCGTATAAATCCAATAGGACGCTGGCACCTCTTTTCACCAACATGAAAACAAAAACGGAAAAGGATAAGTGCACAGACGTAGTCTATAAAATTAACTGTCTTGGCAATGCGGAAGAAAATTGCAATCTTTCCTATATCGGTACAACGAAACAACTTCTTCGTCAACGAATTTCCAACCACAAATCCGACATTAATTTAAAAAGTACTGGGAAGACAGCATTGGCCTTACACTCCATTGAGCATGGGCACAAACCAGATTTTGAAAGAGTGGAAATCCTGGAAAGGGAGAAACATGTCTCCAAGCGGTATACTCTTGAAACGCTTCATATTATTAACAACAAAAACAATATGAATCGTAAACAAGACAGCCAGAACATTTCATCAGTTTACTGCTCTTTGGTGACTAAGCAGAATTCGTGACAATTTAAAGCCGACTAATCTTCAATCGAAGTGTTTCTTTTTTTTTTTTTTATCATTGCTTTATATTTGTCTTTTATTGTATTATTTATGTTTATCTGTGATACATACTAAATGTAAGTTTGCGAAATTTTACACTAAATGTTCTTATGTGTATAATATGTTCTTTTTATTTTTGTTAATAAAAGATCCCCTGAAGAAGACGGCAACCACCGTCGAAACGTCGGGAAAGGAAATGATATTGTTTCATTAAAAATATATTACGACCAAAACAGCCAAAAGAGGTATATTTAAATCTCGAACACCTATAATATTATCTATAATGTCACATTGATATCACCATAGATGTGTAACAATAAGATGGGAAATTTCGGCGTATTTCGGCTTGCCTAACAAGCTAAGAACCATTTTGATTTCAAATCTATTATTTATGGTTACAAAAGTCAAATTTACAATACAAAATTGTGTACAAATGGGCTTAGGAGGGTGAGACGAATGAAAGTTTCCCATCTTGGTATGGCTCATCTGTGGATATGACCCGCACACGCAAGGATTGGAAATAAAACGTATGCTTCATTAACAAATGAGTATAAAGAGAAACGTCAAAAGTGCGTCGCTGAAATCTTGGCCCGCGACTCACAGGGCAATTTTCCTCCGTCTCGATTTTTTTCTCTTTCGCACTCATTATGTTCGAAAAGTGTCGCGATTTATATGTCGTCGTCCAATACCAGTCTTTCCGATTTTGGAAAGACTCAGTTTAACAGTTTCGTGCCTTTTAACTTATGTCTATTTAGAACGTAGCTAGTCGAAACAATATGATTCCAAATGGGCTTTTTGGCAACACACAGTTAAATGAAAATGACCAGCTAGCCATAATCATATGTGACGGAACTAATGTTTATCTCCAAAAAAGTTCGAAATATAGTTTCCATAATAAAACATATAGACCTGCGTAAGTTTCAGAATTTAGTTAAATCCTTTATGATGACATGCTCTGACGGTTATATAATACGAGTAGACGTATATGGACCTTATGCAGCAACTGATTCTGATACAACGATTATTAAAAATGATTTTAGAGATGAATATGGGAACATGAGGCGTTTTGTTAGAGAAGATGATATTTTTAACCTAGGCAGAGGTTTCAGGGATGCTATTTCAAGTCTTGAATCCTTCAGGTACAAAGCTCACAAGGCTGAAATTGTTCTAGAAGGGAATAATCAGCTGACAACAGCTCAAGCTAACAAGACAAGATGTGCTACAATGGTAAGATGGGTTGTGGAAGTTGTCAATGGACGCTTTAAGAGAGATTTTAAGTTATTCCGCCAAAACCTTTTTAATTTAGCTACTCGTTATTTAATGGATGATTTTAAAATTGCAGCTGCAATCCTTAATAAGTTCTATCCATTGGTAGAAGACAATACAGATGGCAGCGTTTGAGAGTTGGCTTTGAGGTTTGAGCCGATTAAACGATTAAACACTCCTAACCATAAGGCGAAAATAACTTAAATAGACCAAGGGCAATATTTCGTCGAATTAACGGACATATACCAAGCTTAAATAACTTTATTTGCTTGATTTGAAAGAGCATCGTAAAATATCATTGGGAAATTATCAAATCAAACAAGCTCGCTCTTATTGTAGTTATAGAAGTTTGTCAAAATATAATTAGAATAAATTCTGCACATTAAAGCCTGGTTGGAAACAATTATTTACTTAGAGGTTGCATTAAATCTCGACACATCGGTGGGAAAATGTATTTTACATACATCCTCGTGAGTAAGGAATCTGATGTAGCCAATAGTTGCAACGGAATAGAAGCGCACTATTGAAAAATGAATTCAATTATCTTGTGAATTGTTGTTTGAATATTATAATATGAAAAAATAATTATTTTAAATATTGAGATGGACTCTTCATTACTCTTTTATTATTTTAATTCGAGTTGCTTTGTTTTAATTGATATATATTTTATGAATACAATTGGAATACAATAATTTTGATTATGTTGAAATATTTTTTATGAGATGAATTATTTACATTTTTTTTGTCTTCAGAATTTTGAATATTGTTTTCGACTATATTTAGCATTATACATTTTTTGAGGTAATTGAGACGATTCATTTGTATTGTTTTAAGTTAGGGTGTTTTCATCGAGGTCGAGGTATAACAAGGCAGGAAGCAAATTTTCGTGATAGTCCAATGATTTATGATTCCAGATTTTTTTAGCGTAATGACTCGGACTAATCCATCAGCTCCCGGATGTGTATCGGTAATTCTGGCGATTAGCCATTTGGATGGTGGAAGTCTTTCATCTTTGGTTGAAACAAGGTTTCCAACTTCATGTTCAACTTCCCTTTTTGTCCATTTAGGACGGTGTTGTAATCGGCAAAGATACTATCCGTTCCATCTATCTAGATAGCACACGTTTTCTAGATTTTTGCCACTTTGAGCGATTGTAAGTAAAGGTTCGCCAATGAGGAAATGTCCTGGCGTTAAGACGTCTTAGTAATCAATGTTATGCAATAGACGGTATAGAGGTCGGGAAATCTAACAGGCTTCAATCTGTGTGAGAAGTGTGTATAGTTCCTCGAAAGTTAACCTCTCATCTCGTATGGTTTGTTTTAGGTTATACTTAACTGATATCACCACAGCTTCTCAAAGACCACTAAAGTGAGGAGAAGCTGGAGGAATAAAATTCCTGTTTGTGCCTGATTGAGCTAGAGTACCTGCGATTGCTTTCCAATTGTGTTTTTCTGCTTACAACATGCAAGCTAATTCCCGATTAGCTCCCACAAAGTTCGTGCCGCAGTTACGAGGCACAAATGCCTCGGCGTTAGGTAAAGCGACGAAAAGCTGCGATGAATGCCTGAATTTTTTAAGTCTAACACTTTCTCGAGGTGGATTGCCTTGTCGACAGATAAATAAAAATGGCAAAGTATCCTTTGAAGGTTTTAGCTCCTCATCCTTTACATGCTTTAATTTATATGGGACCCGCGTAATCAACTCCAGTATGGTTGAATGGTCTGGACATTCTTACTCGTGGTGCTGGTAGGCTTCCCATGAGCTGTTGTAGAGTCCTTCTTTTATGTCTGAAACATATTGGGCATTTGTGTATAAAGCATTTCACGTGTTGTTTAATACTCATAATCCGATAGGAATTACAAGTTACTACGAATTAAGGCCATGGTTTGCTGATTTCCTCCGTGTAGGCTCTTGTTGTAAGCACCTCGCATCACAAGTTCTGAGAAATGATAACTTGGTTTCAGGATGCCATGTCCGGATATTGTTGGTCGTATGGAAGTAGTGTTCGGCAGTCGACCGCCTATACGAAGTAACCCGTTAACATCAATGAATGCATTAAGTGATCATAGAGATTTGAGAATGTGTTTTTATTCTCTAATTCACTCAATTCTTGGGTGAACATGAGCTTTTGTACTGCTGTATGCACCAGTAAGGCTGCACTTTTCGCCTTTTTGCAAGGCCATTCCATTTAAAGTGAGAACAGAAGGCAATTGGTCTGATATAGATATGATATAGATTTGTTGATTCATCACGAGTTTCATCAGAGTTGCCTATAAAGCATTGTTTCTTCTCCGCTCGCTTTTCAATTTCGGTGTCGAGTGTGGATAGTTCCTCGGGTACTTCAAAGCGCTACTTTTTCCTCAAGAATGAAGGGCCGATCCCTTGTACTCCTAAAGCTGAAGGTGAAACGCATCTGGATGCCAGATCTGCTGGGTTATGCTCAGTTGGAATGTGTTTCCAAATATCGACGCCTGTTAGACGTTGGATTTCTGCAACCTTGTTACTGACGAACGTTGTCCAATTGGAAGGTTGTGGTCTGATCCAAGCAGATCATTGAGGCTGACCAAGCGTAAACTTTGCGTTTGAGACATCGGGAACATCTTTTGTGTAGTTTAATTGTGATGACAATAGTGCAGCACCACAAAGTTCTAGTCGTAGTAGACTGACTGTTTTCAGTTGATCCACTTTTGTCTTTGAAATAACTATACGCAGGTGGATATTTCCGGCACTGTTAAGGAAACGTATGAAGACAACTGCTCTATAAACCTTCTTTGATGCGTCGCTAAAGCCGTGAAATTCCACCGATTTTTGTGTGTTATGTGCTTTAATCCATCTTGGGATTTTAATTTCTTGTATAGAAAGCAATTCTTTCCGAAAAATTTGCCATTCTTCTTCCCAGTCGGTTCCTCTGCACCATAATTTTTTAACAATATTTTGGCTTTGATCACACAATCCAGGCGAGTGGATCAAAGAGTTTTGCGATTGCTGATAGCATTGTCCTCTTGGTTGTTTCTTCGATGTCATTTTGAAAGTTCGTGAACGAAAAGGTGTATTCTTCTACTTTTGACATAAAAAATTTTTTCCAAAAAGGAGTTCGAAACTTGTATCACAATCATTTGTTAGTAAATATTTTAAGAGATATTTACAATTTGACGTCAATTTTCGAAGCTTAAGTCCAGCAGATACAGTAGTTGACGGGTCTCTTCGCGTTTAACTCGAGTTTCTTCTATAGAATCTCCTCCACTTATGAAATCATCTACGTACATGTCTGCGTGACAGCTCAGGCACCTCATATAAAAACATGAATAGACAAATAAGGCGCACAAGCCGTACCGAAAATAAACTTATTAAATTTAAAATCTTGACGGGCTGTTGAATTTTGGTAATATCGATCAATTCTTGTGCAAAAATTTGACGGTACATCTTCTAAATATCAGCTGTTATTGTAAATTTGTATGTTCTCCACTTTAAAAGTATGTCGACGATATTTTTTTGAAGTTTAGGACCTATCATCAGATGTTGATCCATGTTATGTTTTTGAGGTTGCGTCAAAAACGACTTTTAATTTGGTGGTAGAACTAGATTCTTTAAACACAGCATGATGGGAAAGAAAGTAATCGAAAGGGGTTTTCAAAGTTGGGTCGTTTTCATCTACTTCTTCCATGTCTTATAGACTGAAATATTCCATGATACATTGACTGTAATTTTCATGCATTTTCGGGTACTCTTCAAATCGTCTTTATAGAGATAAAACAAACCGAATTGAATTTTCGTTGCTAGATCCTAGTGCAGTCCAAAAGCCTACTTTAAATGTCCATCAGACAACCGTTTAGTTGTTTCAGAGAAATATTTTTTACAAGCGACTTCTTCCTCTGATGGTTGGATTACGAAAGGAGCTTCTTCAGTTTCTTAAACCCTTCGGATTTGTGTGTCGAAATCAATGTGTTAAAATATAATTTTAGGAAACGACCGTGTGCTCACTACGAATAATTTCGGGTAACAAAATGTCTGGATGAACATCTGAGCAGAAGAGTCTGTCGATTGAACATAGAATTAAGAGTCTGCTAACTGTAAGTTGATCAAATGTTCATAATTATGTGATACCATTTTGTGGGCCGGAAGAAGACCAGTCAACGACTCAAAAATTAATGCTTTGGCTGGGCCTTCGGGCGTCGAATGTTTAGATGTAAATATTATGTCAGCGTAACTTTGGCCGACCTGCTGACCTCCCTAGCCCAGACACATTAACATGTGTGTTTTGTCGGGTGCGATTTAAAAGCCAAGCTGCAGATACAGAGATAAAAGTGGGATCTGAGCCTGGGTCCATAAGTTCAAATTTAACTCTTACAATCGCAGTAGCTAACAAAATTTGTGTACCATGGACTTGAGACGCATAATAATTGAGTCGGGTAGGGCAACCTGATGCATCAGCAGCCATTGGTTGGAAAACAGGAGCATTTGGATTCACAGTCCCCTGTTGGGTTGAAGGCTGGGAAACCTGTCGTTGAACATGTGTTGAGTTGTTTGTATTCGAACTTGAAATTTGTGAAATTGTGTTATTGTAATTGGAAATTACAATTGTTGTGCAAAAGAGTGTGATGTTTTTGGTTACAAAAATAACAGGCCCAGTAGCTCAAGCAAAAACGTGTTTTGTGGCTGTAAACAAGACGGTTTTCGCACACTCCAGCTTCCTGGGCATCTTGTTGCTTCTGGACGGCATCCATGTTTACAAACTTTTTTTTTTTAAAGATGGGTGCACTAAAGTGGTTTTGACTACCCTTAAAATGAACAAGCACAGTGCCAGCATTAGGATAATAGGGAAGGATGTAAGAGGAGATACCGATGCACATTTGTTTTGAATTTCTGAATATTTAATTGGTGGGTGAAAATAGAGCCCGGTAAAGTATTCCACATTCGCGTTGTACTAAAGAAACATTCTATATACGTGACAGTACGTCCGAAGTTGGGCTAAAGGTTAAACTGATGAGTACTCCTGGAAGCGTGAGTATTACGGTTGAATAATTTTAGGTGGAAGAATGCAAATGGCTATTTCGCTGGAACATTGCTTATAAAAATAGCGATAAAATAATGAGAGACATATAAAATTTCGACGGTGTTCAAGAGCTGTAAATGTTCCCACTATAGTTCTATCGCCAATCATTCTTAGAGCTCTATCCTGAATTCTATCCAAAAGATTCAAATGAATTTTAGGAGCTCCTACTCAATTGTGAGATTTATACTCCACCCTTGGACGAATGAAGGCCTTACAGATTACAGCCAGATCAGAGGGGGAGAAGAATTTATTGCATCTTCTAAGAAAGCCCAAACAATTTGCGCCATTTTTGGCGATATCAAATATGTGTTCATTCCACAAGAGGTGATCTGTGAAGGTCATACCAAGTACCGAAATCTGATCGGTTTCTTCAATGAAAGTACCGCTCATGGATAGCGACATGGGGTGTGGGTTCTGCTTTAACAATAGAAGACAGCACAGAGTTTTTGAAGCATTTAATTTTACGCGGTTTCTTATTCCTCATTGGGCAATGCTGTCGAGATCAGAATTTAATGAGCTTATCAGATGCTGCCGTTGCAATTCCACATGCGATGAAGAAGGAAGTGAATCTGAAAACGAATATGATAAGCTGAGATTACTATCGTCAGCAAAATAATTTAGTGGATTAAAAGTTCCAGATAAAAGATCATTAATAAAAATGAGAGCCCTGGGGCACACCAGCATTTATTTTGTGAACATCAGACTTCAAACCATTAAATGCAACATTAATTTTGTTCTTTTGTTACCTTTAGTTCAAATTGTGCGTTTCGCCCAGGTACTACAGTTGGGCTCATCAGTTAGATGACGTAGTTCCCTTCTAAGAGAACTTGTATCGAACGATCCGAAAAGTAGTTTCTAATCCAACGAAGAAGAGATTCATCGATACCAAATGGACGCATTTTCGATAAGACCGCTTGATGCCACACTATAAAATGCTGTAGAAATATCAAGTGTAATAATCTTATTTTCTCCAAAACGATGTAAAGATTTGTGCCATTGTTCGGTGAGATATACCATCAGATCACCAGTGGACATATTGCTACGAAAGCCATATTTCAGGTCATTAAAGAGCTTCCGTTCTTCAAGATATTTCTTAAGCTGATAATTAATCAGCGTTTCCATGAGCTTGGAAAGAAGGAACGTAGGTGCAATTGGACGGTAACTAGAGGGTGAGGAAGATTCGCTTTTTTGGAACAGGCTGGACAAATGCTGTTTTCCATCCACTCGGAAAGAGACTAGTAGAATAGGACAGATGGAAAAGCTTACGCAGTGGTTTTTCCAGCGTTGAAGAACACCTCATCAGAACGATGGGAGGGATACTAGCCGGGCCAGCGGATTTGTGTGTATCAATGGCATTGAGGACTCTGGCAACTGCACTAGTGCGAAAGAAGATTCGTCCCATGAAATCGTTTACGCTCTCAAGTATTGGAGGAGGCATAACACTTTCTGGCAGCTTCGAATGAACAGTGAATTGCGCTGCGAGCAATTGGCTTTTTCACGAGAACTGACAAAAGGGGTGTCATTAAAGACGAGCGTTGGAACCGAAAACGAAGTTGAATTTCGAATATTTTTTACAAATGACCAAAAATTCTTTCTACCTTTGGGACATTGTAGTATTTTTTGTCTTAAGTTTGGTCATACAAAAATTTGGTTCGAATAAACGAATGTGAACGTTGCAAGTCTTTCTAGCTTGTTGAAACTTTTTCCGGTTTTCCTCACTGGGGTTGGCTTTATAATTCCGGAGACTTACTTACTTAACTGGTAACGTTTCATTAATGAGTGTTGGCCCTTTTTGTAAATTGGACATTGATATTGTGTTTTGAGTTGCTGTTTTTGTATCCAGCATGAAATGTTTTAACTATGACTTTCGGTTTTGGAATTGGCTTGGACTGTGTAGTGCAACTTCCTTGCTGTACAATGGCTTCTAAGATCATAAACAGGGTTTTAAAGAAATCTATCAAATCGTAAAAGGTTCTAAGTTCTTTTGCGTTACCGAGCTTTCTTCACATATTTGTTGAGTTTTGGCGGATAATTTTTGAAAAAGAATGTAAATTAGGATTGTCTCTCAGTCTTTCACTGGTAATCTAAATTCTGTAACCCATGAATAACTATGAATAAGAATTGACCAAAACTATTTTCTGATCATACGTCTTTTTCAACAAAGCCCATGCTTTGCATAATTCCCAGAACTCAGATCTAAATGATGCAAAAGACGTTCGGCATCGCCAGTCATACTGTTTTTAAAAGGGCATTTTTTGAATCTCATTCAGGGCAGCTTTATTATGTACGATTGACATAAAAATGTCATGGTAAAAGCGCCACGATGTATTAGAGTCCAAGAAAGTCGGGGGTTTAATTGCAGGAAGCTTGAGGACGTTTGGTTGTGTTGATTGTGTTGGTGGGTGAAAGCCCGTCATGGGATTTGCTACCATTATAGGCGAAGGTGGAGCAGACGGAGTTATCTTTGGCAAAGTATCCATGAAATCACTCCTATAATAGAGATAAATATCTCGGATTTGATCGAACAAGACTATCATATCGGCCTTTTTAATCATCTCTTCAACCTTCCCCCGCTTAAGATTTCATCATGATATCGTTTGGCATTTTCGAAATTTGTTTCAAGAAGCTCCATACGAGTCTTCAAATAGTTCGTCGTACGACGAGCCTGATCTGTCTTCTTAAAATTTGTGCAGTCGCGCTCTATTTGCGACAAAATTTCTTTCTGAAGCTCCCCAAACGACATAATGAACTTTTGTTATTAATAAAACGTAATAAAAAAGAGCAAAAAATACTTTAAAAAATGAGGAATTACTTCTGTGCCTTCAATGGATGGTGTAGAGTTGTGTTGGTTTTTATTACTCGTCGCGAGAGCCCGCATTTTCACAGTACAGTGTTATTTTGAAATGACTTTATATAGTTCTATAACTTTGTTGCAATTTATGTTTTTTTTTGCAATTTTATTGCTTAAATCGAAAATTTAAAAAAAATTTCAAAATGTCTATATGTATATATTGCACGTTTATATGTATATATTGCACGTTTATATGTATATATTGCACGTTTATATGTATATATTGCACTTTTGCCAGATAAAAATTTAAATAATTTCCAATTTCAATAAAATAAAAAGAAATAAAACTGAGAAAAACTTCGCTTTTAATAAGTGATAATATTCATTAATCGTGTCGCGTTAAATGTTCGACAACACGTAACCTTCTTTATTTTATTGAAGGTTAAGACTATGTACAAAAAATTACATTTTATATATTTCATATATCTACATACTAGTTTAAGTTTAAGTAATTAATTTAATGAGGTGAATACAAAAATTTTTAATTTAATTTATTATTTTTTAATTAATTTATTATTATTTATTTTAAATTATTTATAAAATCTCCTAGGCAGATAATAATTGGTTATTTTTTTCTATTGGAGTCACATTCGTTCTCGTAGCGTAAACATCTTGTTTAATTTTGCTCTGACCTAGTGACGTACCTTTTGACAACTCGCTTTGTCCTTTTCTTTCCTTTTCAACTGCAGTTGTTTAACTCTTTCATAACCTCGTGGTTATATTTTGGATAAATTGAGTGTCTCGTTTACCCTCAGGCATTGGCCCACCGCCGGGGTCGAGGAAGAAAGCCGAAGGCTACTACGATGTGCTCTGTGATGACACATCGTCAGAGCTTCGGCCTAAGAAAAAACAAAAATTCTCTAGCTTTGAGAATTTACCCGCACTACCTACAAACTCAAACATGAAAAATCCAAAATTCGTAGTTATTTCCCCGAAAGATCCTAAAATCCCAATCACTTTTGTAAGTATATTCTTATTAAGCAAATTCATAGACTTAGTAAGTACTGAATACGAGAATATCTCGCAACTCAGATATTGCAATTTGCTTATTCTAGCAAAGTGCCAAAAGTCCGCAGATAAGTATCTCAAAATAACTAACCTTGCAAATCAATGTCCAGTTATTGCTTCGCTTCATAAAACTTTAAACTCTTCTAATGGCATAATTCATGCAGCTTGTTTTAATAATATGGCAGAGTCTGAGATTGTTTCCGAAATGAAAACCCAGGGCGTAATTGAGGTATATAAATTTACAAAAATATAGATAATAATATTCAACCATCGGGACTAGTCTTATTAACTTTCGTTTTATATCAAGCACCACAAACAGTGGAAAAAATATAGGACCTTCACCACTTCAATTAACTCTCCCAAATCTCACCACACCAATCAGCACAATACCCTCGCAAACACTTGCACAAACAAAACTCACAACACAATCTGCTTTATCTTCTACACAAAATTCAACTAACATAACTTCTCTAACAGATTGTTTACCGATTTCCAATTCACTAAATAACAACAATCTAAAAGGTTGGTCTAACACACAATCAAATCAAAATGGATCCTCATAACCCTAAACAAATGTCATTAAATAACACGTCGATGCACTTATCTGTTGTGGGGGGGACAGATGCATCCACTTGTGGTTGAAATTGTCGTCTCCATAGCAGATGTAAGCATCGACATTCGCTTAATCACCATAACAACAACGAATATAAATATAGTTCTAATAATTATTGCAACATTATGCAATGGAATATGAAAGGTTTCATTAACAACATCCATGAGCTTAATATATTGCTCAAAGAACTCGATCCAGATATAATATCCATACAAAAAACTCATTTTCCAACCCCAGCAACCACACATTGGCTACTTTACCAATTTTCGTTTTAATGTTACTGCAAAGCATGGTGTTGGTTTGCTTATTAAAAATAATATTCCTCACATACATATTCAAATAAATTCAAACATTATGGCTATAGCTTTAGAAATTCACATAGAGATACGTTTCACTATAAGATCTGTTTACATTCCATCCGATCAAACATTTAATAAAACAGATCTTGAAAATATTATTCAGCAGGTTAATCCGCCGTATATTCTTACTGGTGAAGTGATTTCTCTCTCCCCAAACTAATAAGCGAGGATCTATTTAAGAAGGATTCACTACAAACTCCGACCTAACCATTTTAAACGATGGATATCCAACCCACTTTTCCACTCATGGTTCTTTTACCCACATAGATCTTACATGTTGTTCAGCGGAAATCATACCAAGAACATCGTGGACAGTTCTAGATGATCTGCATAACCGCGATCACTTGCCTGTTTTCACCAAAATATTATTAAAATCAAACACCAGTAACCAACATATTACAAAATATGAAACTGATCAAGCAAATTGGGAAAGATTCAGAAATACAGTTCACCTTAGGTTATCAGGAGAACCACATCCTTGCGTTAATAAAGAAGCTGCGGTATTACTTAAATGTATACGTAGTGCTGCCAATGATGCGATACCACAAACATCACCCTTTATACCCAGACGTAACGTTGCATGGTGAAATCCGGAACTTGCTAAGCTAAGAGAAAATAAACTTTTAACTTGAAGGGTTTGTAAAAAACATTCTACACAAGTTAATCAGCTTATAAAAAATCCAATGCAATTTTTAGAAAACATCTAAAATTCTGCAAATTGAATAGCTTATAAAAATTCACGGCCCAAATTAGTCCCAATACTTCCACGAGCAAAACTTGGAATAACATTAAGTGTTTAACAGGTAAAACAATTATAAATGAATTGTTTCTATCACAACCCCAAGTGGTCCTATTTGCTCTATATATGAAATTAGTGATTTTTTCGCCAAGACTTGGTCAGATAATTCAAAAGACCCTAATTTTTCGCTTTGCTTTGTACAAAAAAGTGAATGATTGGCATGGGTCCCAAAACCTTCAACTAATTTACCTGCAAAACATATTGAGAAAGATATTTCTTTACTAGAACTCGAAAGTTTCTTATCAAGGGTAAGTGGCAAAACACCTGGTCGGGATAAGGTTTCCTATCCCATAATCAAAAACTTACCAAATTCAGCAAAACTTAGACTAATCTCACTTTATACTAACATATTGGACAAAGGTATCGTACCTCAAAATTGGAAAACAGCATGCGTTTTACCAATTCCTAAACCAAAAAAATTAAATTGATAAAGTATATGGATATCGCCCAATTTCTTTGCTACCATGTTTATCGAAAATATTAGAAAAAAATTATAGCTAGTCGTATCTTTTAGCTTACGGAATCAAAAAAACTAATAAGCATAAAGCAGGTAGCAACCAAAAAGAGGTTGCATGGACGAACTCCTCCACTTGGATTACGTGATATCCAACGCGTTATCTTCACGAAACCATATTTCTATTAAAGCTCTCGATTTTGAAAAAAGCCTTCGATCACATAGGCCTTGTGTTAAAAAAAATAAGCGAATGGGGTGTCGGTCCCAAAATCTACAAATACATAAAGTCTTTCCCCACTAACAGAAAATTTTGCATCAAGGTTGGCAATACCTTTTCAAAAACTGTATACCTTGACAATGGCATCCTGTAAGGATCTTTGCTGAGCTAAGCATTTTAATAACAAAGTACAAAGATTTAGATCACTGTGTGCATGCTGATGATGCATACATATTATGTAAACATGATCTTTATCAAATAAAAATAATCTTTTCCAATTTACTTAAGGAGATAACAGAATGGTCTAGCATCTCTGGTGCAAAACTATCTTTAGATAAATGTAACACACTTCATGTCTGCCGTAAAAAAATTGCCAAAACCTAAATGTATCTCTTAATAATATTATTGTTGAAAATGTTTATAATTTAAGTATTCTAGGTCTCATTTTTAACAATAGATATAATTCGAAATCCTACTGTATAGCTTTTAAAAAATCGCTAGCATCAAAACTCAATATTATTAAGTATTTATCTTCTAAAAAAAAGTAACGTACATGTCAATACTCTTTGCTATATGACCAAAACTTTAATATTACCCCTGGAAAGATAATAATTTTTTGGAATACACTAAAGATAATTATGCGTCAAATTGACGCATAAGCTTCTAATAGCTTTATTTTTTAAGCTATTATGGTTTGAAAAAGTTTAATGGGTGTTAAATAGGTCTTGTGATTAAAGAAATTAACGTATATAATTTTATTGCATTACTGCTACGAGTATTTATTCAATTAAATAAACGATAAAATAAACAAAAACAAATAAATTAACAAAAAAAAAGATTATTTTAACACTGCTTAAGGTTTGATCACAAAAAAATACTTTTAGTATTATTAAGTCTATTTATAGGCGCATGCATAGGATGATAAAATAATAAATATTTTTAAAATATTTTTAGAACCCATAAGAAAGTTCAACATCTTAAATGTAACACAAAAGATAAACATGCGTAATTTTGACTCACAAGGTGGTTATTATTCAAAATGGGTAACACCTACCTCAACAGCACGTCCCCCCATCAATAGACCCCTTATTGTAAGAGAACGCGCAATGTACTTGATGAAGAATTTATTCAAAAAAAAATATTTCTATCGCCGAATAAAAAATAAATCACCATTAATAAAAGGAAATAAGAAATTATATTGTCAGGCAAAAATTCTTCTAAACAATAGATTTAAATTTACCAATCGATCCGTGCTATGCTGTGGTTGAAATCCAAGTGGCAGAGAAAAGCTCAGTTTAGTAATGCACTAGCAGAATCCATCAAAATACAACCCACTGCAACTGCGACTTTCCAGTACACTCTCTTAAATTAAATTAAAAGTAAAAAAGTACCACTTGTACAAGAAACAAATTTCAAAGTCAATCAAGGTATAAACCGCAAGTACAGTGGAGTTGTATATTGATTTACAATGACTAATTTTAATGAATAAATTATTGCATGTTTGAAATGATAGTATGAATGAATTAATTTAAGTTAAGTATTAACCAACTTAAATGGCAATGATAAAGATTGAATTTAAAGCAACAGTTCATTCAAATAAATTAATAAATAGTAAGTTACAAATCCAGGTAACTTAAGTTGTGAAATTACGTAATAAATAAAATGTAAGTTATTAAGTCTATGTAGGTTGAATAGTCCAAAACAACACTATTCAAAATAATGGGTTATCCATTTTGCGGTTGCAAAAGTAAACGTAAATAAAACACATATAAAATATTTTTTTTTATGATATTTCTTTTTTATTATAAAGTTTGAACGTTAATATTGTGTGTGTAATACTACATCTTTTAAACCACTACGCCAATTGTTGCAAGCATCGATTCTTTTGAGGTAATTTTCGACCACTTTTTGACACATATTGGGCGGTATCTCAGTCATAACTTGACGAATATTGGTTTTCAAGTGCTCAAGAGTTAAAACTTTATCTGCATAAACACGGGCTTTCGCATAGCCCCACAAAAAATAGTCCAGCGGTGTCAAATCGCATGATCTTGGCGGCCAGTTGATATCGCCACGACGAGAAATTATGCGGAACTCTTGCAATCAAGCCATATTCGCTCGAGTTGTGTGGCATGTAGCACCGTCTTGTTGAAACCACATATTCTCCAAGGTGGGTTATCATATGACCATAACGCCCCGAATCGACGGTGACAGTCGTTCCATCGTCGATTTCGAAGAAGTAGGGTCCAATCACACCTCCAGACGAAAGAGCGCCCCCTACAGTGACTTTTTGTGGATGTAATGACCTCTCTTCAATTACTTAAGGGTTCTCAGAACCCCATATACGACAATTTTGTTTATTACCATACCCACCGAGTGAGAAATGTGCTGCATCCACCGCCTGTTGTTTAAGAACCCATTCGACGTATCTACGACGTTGTGAATGGTAAGCTTCAGTTGTTATGTGAGCTGGACTTTATATGGATGTAGGTGTAGATCCAAAATTTACCATAATGTGCCGTAAGACAATCCTAATTCATGAGAACGATGAGGAATCGACACATTCGGGTCTTCGGCAACACTCTCACTTACAGCAGCGATATTTTTAGTGATACGAGCGAAACGATGATGCACAGGCCTCACAATATCTGTAACCAATCCAGTCTCTTCAAATTTCTTCACAATTTTGTCAATTGCTTGCGTAGTTGGACACCTAATCGTCCATAACCATAATATCCTCTTAAAGCACGATATGTGGCTGTGGAATAATATCTTGTGTACTCCGACTCTGGTGCTCTGTGTAATACAAGGCAACGTCTAAGATATTGCCTCTCAAACACCCGAATCTTTTCCATTTGAGATGGGGCAACGTTGAACCACACCGGGCATCCGTACGCAATCATCGGCCTAATAAGGGCCATGTCACAAATCACCTTCACCCTGCTGTCAAGACGGCTGCTATAGAACAGTCGTTTTGTCAAGGCAAAGGCTCCCCTAGCCCTGGCCAAGGCAGCACCTAAATGTCTGTCGAAATACAGGTACTTATCCAACCAGAAGTTGATTTTCAACTTCCAGTCATCACAATATCAACTATATTAGCTGTTCTGTACGCAATTAGATCGTCGATATACGCAATTGCCTGAGTTAGACTACCTATCAGATCGCCGGTGTAAATGCTGAATAGAATCGGCGAGTTAACCGCTCCCTGCTGAAGACCATTATTAATATTATAAATTGCGGTAGAAGTTACATTGCCACTCTTGACAACAAACTTTCTACCATTTAGCATGTCATAAAGCATATACAATAGAGGTTTATTTATACCTAGTCTGGTTAGCTTTAGATAGAGATCTTCTAACCATACGGTGTCGAAGGCCTTCTCCAAATCAACCAGACAGGCACCCGTACACTGCTTTTTAGTTTTGTTCCATTGGATATCAGAAACAAGTTTAGACACGGCATGAATTATGTCATGTCCCGCCTTAAAACCGAACTGATTTTCCGGTATAATATTTTTGTCCTCCGCCCACTTGAACAGGGTTCTATTAATAACCTTTTCGAATACTTTGCTGATACTCGGAATAAGACTTATCGACCGGAGATTCGCCGGATTGGAGTTGTCCTTTCCCTTTTTTGGGAGAGGGTGCACCACAGCTATCTTCCACCGCCCTGGATAATATGCATTATTCAGCGTGTTGTTAAACAGTGTGGTATAAATGTCAACTGCTTCCTGAGGCAAATGTCGGAGTGCAACGTTGGACACCGACTCCTGCTGACTTCTTTTTCTTTTATGAATCGAAGATGAGCTGGAGCTCATTCTTCGAAATTAAGAGGGGACTGGGCCCATTTCGGTCGGCGATTATGGCGTTTGCCAAATCTTCATCATTAAGCCCTGTAAAACCAAGGTTCTCAGATCGCCTTCGCTTATATCGTTTCGGAGCCATAAGTGATAAAGCAGAGCTCTGTTCTCCAGGTCATTATTCGGGCGAATGCTAGCATTCACCTTGTATACTTGCTGGAAAGCAGCGCCCACAGCCTCCACTCTCTCCTGCGGATCTTCGATTTAATAGAGGTCATCGTCCAATACGGCATCCTCTGGGTCTATGCCTGCTGTCAGAAGTGCGTCTCTGTTCTCTGTCGTCCTCTGGAGCTTTCTTCTAAAAATCTTATTAATTTTTGGGATCATACTTGGGTCGCTAGAGTTAACGGCACGAATGTTATTGTCCCAGAACAAATTAATAGCCAATCTATAATTTTCTTTGATCAATTGGTTGATCTTTTTGATGGACGACTTCAGTGTCCTAATCTCCAGATCTCGTGTATCCGTAAACCGCCTGTACAAGCGTTTTAGTCTTATCAGTAGTCCACTTTTTTGTCTGTGAAGTGCGTCAATTGTCGCCTTACGATACATGTCAGTTGCGTTACGTTCTTCGTATTTCGGTATTGTTCTGTTCATTGTTCGTAGAATCGTTTCGTCAATTTGTTCTAAGTATCTGTCGATTTCAGTATTTGTTGGGTTCCTGTCATTTAGTGGGGATATACCATTTGAACGTAATTCACTCAATAAGGCATTGGAGAAGCGTGGCCAGCGCACCTTACTGTAATTGTAAGTATGTACAGGCACATACTCATCCAACTCCATAAGCTCGTTCGGAAGTTGTATAATGGCGGCGAATCGGCAGTGGTCACTGTCGTACTCGATCGTTCGTAAATAATTTCTTGGTCGTTGACCCACAGTGTCAGTAATTGTAAGTCTTGCGTCTCTCAGATAGACACCGCTTCTTGGAAACGATGGCCTCTCTGTGGCTAGAAGATCGAGGCGATACTCAAGGTTGTAGCGACCCATCCAATTATACAAATGGTTACCTCGAGGATTTTGTATTTGATTTCCCCAATCTATGTGCTTGGCGTTTAAATCACCGGCTAATATGTAAAAGTTTTCTTCCGAGCTCAATCTTAAGCATTCAAAAAGCTTTTCAAGCTCTGTTATAAAAGGGTGGGCTGAGGTATTTACGGTGCATAGGCAGCAATCACATACATTCGCTTCCCCTGTTGGAGATGAATGCATATGATGCATGCCTCTAACGTCCGAAATTTTCGCACATCACTATTATATATTACCTTATGACTAATGCCTTTACGTATAAAGATTGCGACGCTTCCTCCTTGAGTGGAATTGGACCGGTCTCTTCTTACGATATTGTAATTGTTGTTAGTCAATTTATGTTTCTGGTTAAGCTTAGTTTCGCTAATCATAAACACATCTGGACTTATGTCTTTAAGCAATTGGAATAAATTCGCTCTACGTTCGGTCCTAATCAGTGAATTTACATTCACAGCTAGGATATTAAAGGGCCTCTCCGGTAGCGCGCCCTTAACCTCTAAGTTGCGTTAAGCTCGACAAAACAGAGTAGAGATAATCCACCCTAGTCGCCTGCTCCCTGATCTGGTTTTGGAGGCCAGTCAACTGGCTCTGGATGGCCAGCAGAATGCCCACAATATCCGCCTGTGCCGCCGGCGCCTTAGGCACGGGAGCCTGTTGGGCGACCTTTGGTGTAGACTGTACCGTGCTTCCCCTTCCTGACACCATTTGGGCGTAAGAAATTTGGGGGTTGACGGGCGTTGTTGTAGGAGGGCGCACTGTTGGACGTTTTTCTACCACTGTTTGCTTTTCTGCTTTATTGTTCCTTATAAGCTGAATCGTCGGGCATCCCCGATAATTAGCAGGGTGTCCTTCGCCTCGGCAGAGTACACATTTAACCTGGGTCCTATCTTCGACCCGTTCCCTTCCTAACTTGCATTCATCTGGATTGTGGTTCTCTCCACACTTAACGCAGCGTGACTGCATTTCGCAGTTTGCTGCGGCGTTGCGAATTTTTAATTTGTCCCAAGTTACAACCTGGTAGTCGAAGACGGAGATACTCTTCAAACTATCCAGTTTGCTGCTGGGTGCGAGTTGAACAAGGAAGAAGGGAAGATTCCGCTTCTCCCGCCTAGCTCTAACTGTAGCGAACGGCTTGACTCCGATAAAGTCGAGATCGTCATTCGCTTTTTGGCAGAGTTCACTTAAGAGCACCTGTCGTTCCTTGAAGGAATCTATGCCCTTCAAAAGGACCGTTTGAAACTTTTCGGTCTTAGGGGTGAAACTAAAGAATTCAGTAGTAGATTCTTTTAGCAACGCTTTAATTTTTTTGTGCTGTTCCAGTGTGAAGCAATAGATAGCATGTCTATCATTATTTAGTGTTTTAATAGTAAAGTTTTGACCTATGGCCAACTTACACAGATTTATGGTATCCTGTAGCTCCATTTTATAAGTATTTATGTGTGGCACCTTTTCTTTTTTCGTAATCGGCGACTGTGGCTGCTGCTGCTGAGACTGACTTTTCTGCTGCTGTTGATTCTGCTGCTTTTGATTCTGCTGCTGATGTTTTTGTTGCGTTTGTTTCTGGGATTGTGTCCGCTACTGTTGCTGTTGTTTTGCCGCTGTTATTTTGGCTGTTGCTGTGGCTGTTGTTTTTGTAATTGTTCTTTTTCCTGTTGTTGTTGTTGTTCCTCGACTTCTTTTAGTTCTTTCGCTCGGCGCGCTTCCAGCTTGGCCTTAAGGGCGAGAACTATAAGATCTTGTTGGCTTGATCTTGTTTCAAACTTTGGATTTGTGTCTCCATTGCTTCAATTTGACCGACCATTCTCTGTTCCTCGTTGTCGTCCTCCTCAGATGACGCCTCTGATGTGGAGAGGTTCACGAAGGCAGTACCATCGCCCGTCGTGAAGTGCCCTTTTCCTTCCTCAGACATATTTTCAATACCCTCTCCGGATGATGTGTTTAACTGGGTTTGTCTTGCTGCCTCTGACGTCTCGACTATATCCGACGTCTTCACCCCAGCTGGCAGCTTTGCTGATGTGGCCGTGGATCTCCTCTTTACCAAATTTGCTGCGCACTTGATCCTCTTTCTGATTAACATCGGATGATATTGCCGTTGTTGTTATTGCTGTTCATGTTGTTGCTGCAGAATCACTGCCTGTAAGTGGAACATCTTTCGATGTTCCCTCAGCTAATGCCATCGCTGGTCTCATTGGCCCTAGGACACCTTTCGATGACCCGGTGCTTAAACTCCTCCTCCTTTGCTCGTTTTCCCAACCAATAAAGTTTTCTACTTCACGGTTGTGAAAAAAAGCTTGCAAAGTTCTGATGTCCGGCTGGGAATCGAACTGGCGACCCTCGGATTCTCGGTCGGCCACTCTACCACTGTGTTACTGCACCACTTGACAAATGTCGATTTAATGTTACACTTAAGCTCACACACGAAATTTAATTTGGAAAAAACTGGAAAGCCGAAAACGTGTTAACACCTCCACAGTACGAGATCGACTCACTCCTGACAAGCATATTGAAGAATGGGATGTACGAATGTTATAGACAGCTGCTTTGTAACAAAAGGATCGGGAAATTGTCTTGACTCTCTTTTTATCTAACCAACCATAGAAATTGATTTATTAGTTATTGACTGGATGTGTGGAATAAAGTCAAGCTTATTATCAAAAAAGACACCAAAAGCAGACATAATGCTTACTTGTGACAAAAGTACATTATTAAACGAATAATTTACAGACAGACCTCTCGTAAAACAAATAGTTTTACAATTATAAATGTTAAGGTACAAACAATTGCGGTTACTTTTAGACATAATTCTTGTTTACGAATAAAACTCCGAATTTCTTGTTTACGAATAAGACTCCGAATTTAATAAGTTTATCTAAGTGTTTCCTTAATAAAGTGTATTATATAAGAACCTGATAATTACGCAAGTCAAAATCGAATTACGGTCACATGTAATTCTTCACAATTTGAAAATTATGCGGGTGATAAGCCAATAATAAATAAGATGCAAAAATGAAAACAAATGATCATTTTTTATTAAATATACACATTTTAAAAGAAAATGGCATTCCGAGGGAGATCTTACGAGCCGAAAAAAATATTTTCTTCAATATTGTTTACTTTTTATGCTGCTGTTGTTTTCATTCAAACGTTTGTCTCATTTTGACGTTAGTCAAACGGGAGGGAAACCTAAACGGGTGTTTCTTTTTTTTTGTTTGGAGATATCGGAAGTAAATTAAAATCGTTTATCATTGTCATTACTTAAGGTCATACTACCCTACCCCAAAATATTGCTTTTCCCAGGTAGTAAAGTAACGAAATATTATTGTTTGGAATAGTGAAAAAAAACATGACCATGATCACGGTCGTCTAGGACTATTTTCAAGTCGTAAAACACGCACTTCCAATGATATGCCATGAGTATCGCTATAAAAAAATTTAGAATTGCTTGTTCTGACTAAGAAAATTGTGGACAAAAGTTGAGAAAAAAATTAGATATTTGGATGATTTGGAGACCACTTTGGGCCCCACGTTGGGCGCCATTTATGTAATGTAGTTATGCTAAGGGATATTGGGGTGAACAAAGTGAAAAAATGTGTTTTGTCTGTCAGGTTAGGATCAGGGATAGGAGATGGAAGAAGGACTAGGAAAGGATCATCCGGGACAAAGTTGACGATTGCATGTCGTTTAAGGCTTCAGCACGGCGGTGTCGGGGCCTTCTTGTCCCTTTGTAACCGGATCATTACCATACACATAAAGATTGAGCCATGCATTATAAAAGAAAGAAAAAAAAACTAACAAAATTTATAACTCCAAGAAAAAAAATGATTTACCCGTCCCGGAGGGGGGCCGAAGGTCGCCCTCTCAGCTGCTCTTGACCCTCCCTTCCGTGTGCTGAAAACCGCAATGCTTTTAGTCCAACACCATCTAGAAACACTCCTAAATTTTTATTCATTTGCCCTCCCTCTGTCCTCATTGTCCAAATGAGACACTTGCTTTAAATTTAGACTTCCATCGTTTATTCAGTAAAAAAACATTCAGTGATTAAAAAAATATTTCATTCTTCCATATTGTATTTCTTTTTACTAACTATCGGGTTCGCCTTTTACCATTTCCCGAAATTAAAAATTAAATCATAACAACTTACCTCGCTTCTGATGACAGACCTGTTATGTGGAGCCTGGCTAGCTAATAATTAGATTTTTAAGTTAGTTTAATTTTTGGAGTAATCTTTTCCCACCGACAAATGTTTGTTTTACAAACAAAATTCTATTTTGAATAGAAAATATCAGAATGTTTCATTATAGATTTTTTTTTCTAAATAATATAATTATTGTAACATAAAAAATAATTATTACATAACAAATAAGACCCATATAAAATAATTGTAGGAATTTTGTTGTTTTCATTTCGATAGTTCAGCAAATAAAAAAAAAGAAGGAAAAGGATTTTAAATAAGAGCAATTATTCTATTGACTCGTTTCTATAATTTATTTTTTTTTTAATTCTAGATTTTTCTCGCGGTTCCTTGAATCTTATGTTAGCACTTTGCCTGCCTTTTATGTAACTTTGAAAAAGTAAATAAGTTCTAAGTTTTAAAATTTTTCACTTAATAATTTCCTTCCAATGCAAATTTTTCTTACTTTAAATATAATTTTTTTTGTTTTACTTTTTTTATTATAATTCTTAAGCTAGATATCTTACAAAAAAGTGGTAAGAAACCACATTTCCAACGCTGGCAAAGGGGCTAGTTCCGGTTCGTCTTCTTGAAGTTACTTCGGGGCCTTTCTTCGCACTCCCTCGTTGTGGCTTTATATCTACAGATGCAAGCCAAACAAAGTTTCCTTCTCACACTTTGTTCTTGTCTGTCTTTACCGCGGCTTTTTAGGTCGACGGTTGACGGACCCAGGATTCACTACACTTATCGCGATTTATTTACCCGCGGCGAGCTTCTTGAGGTCGGCTTAAGACCGTATACTATTTTATTCGCGACTGATATTTTTTTCCTGGGCCCCACGTTGGGCGCCAATTAAACTTTATTAAGTTTTTTCATTTTTTAAAAAAGATTTATTTTCAAACGGGCAGCGTTTCTGCCTATAAACACAAGAATGACAATGTTACTTAAAATATTCAAGCTTAAATACTAATTTTTGCGCATTACCAAGCCAACTCATTCCCACAGATATCCAGGTATTCAGATATCATTATTTTTCTCATCAAAGCGCTAGACGCTGACACCTGCATTCCTCTTTCTCATATTCGGCTCGTGCAATACGTTTCGCCTGCAGCTTCGGCGTCGTCATCTTATACGATACTTGAAGGGTATCTTATTTAAGTATTGCGGATGATGATGTGTGTCCTTGGTATTTGGATTGGAGTGAATAGAATTAGGGATGAAAGAATTTTTTTTTGATGTAATGCATTAATGAATAATTGGGGTTCAAAATGATAATATGTATATTTATATAACAATTCTTATGCGTTGTGTGATAGTTAAGGTATCCATTTTCGTAAATGTCAGACTTTCAACTGAAAAAAAAATTGGTTTAACAACTTAGTTTGACAGATGTCGAATTCCAGCCCTATACTTTTGAAACCGGAAAATGGATAACCCTTTATTATTACCTAATACAAAATTTATTTACATACTTGCATATGCTATCCGTAGCCAAATAAAGAAATTTATGTCCGCTCACTGAAACAGACAAAATTAAAAGACTGGATTGCACGTACTTGCTTTTATATTCGATCACATCGTATGCAAAATATGCTTAATAGAAGCGGTTGAATATTATTGTTATTCTTTTTTTATATACAACAGTTCTTGATTTTTTTTCTAAAAAATTTCAGAGAAAATCTTCCACCCGTTTTCGAAATGTTGGTATGCATTATTGTTTATAATTTAAAGAACATTAAAAATAAAAAATTAAAAGAAAAATGATATGATACCAAGTTTTTTGTTTTTTTTTTTATATATATATAGTAATACAAAATTTATAAATTTTCTTCTTCAGTTTCGACATTAATTACTTCATTATTTTTAGGGTGAATAATTTGACATTTAACAAATTTCTTATAGACTTAATAAAGAATAATTGTGAATAATGAAATGGTTAAAAGAGTTATTACAGCAATTAGAATGTAATGGTTTGACACATGTTCTGTAATAATGATTTCTTCATTAATATTTTGTATAGTTTCACTTATTTTGTCTATATTATCAAAATGGAAATTTGGTTTGGAGTTAAGAGTTTCGAGTGTCATAGGGATTTTCAAATTTGAATCGATTACAGGTTTGCAAAAATAGTATAACTCTTGTGTTTTATCAGCAGTTTCCACTGCTTCAATTTTTACATTTTTCGTATTTGCATTACATTTAGATCAATTTTAAGTATTCCACAATATCAAATTTTAACAAAATATTTTACATTATCTTTGCAAGTTATCGTTAAACTAGTGTCTTCTGGGACAGCCTAGACCTCGTTTTATAATTTATCATTTTCCAGATTTCGTAATTTAATTTATACATTTTTATTACACATTCCTTTTTATTGAATATTCCAAGATGATTAAATATACACAATCCTTATTTATATTGTTAAAAATTGAAAACATTGATTTACAGACAGTTAGTTCTTTTGATTTTATACAATCAACAAGATCGATTTCATTGAGTTTTGGAAATTCATTTTTGCCATTTGAAGCTATAAGTTTGGACTCAGTTTATACACAAAAGTGAGTATTGTTTTGATAATGTGCTGGTATTGGAATCGTTTTGTATAATTTAAATTCCTTTGAGATCAGAGGGATCTTTAATTTCTATCTCTTTTTCCTTAATTTCGGATATTTCGTTCATTACAAGATTTTCCATCTTGACTTTTAATTATCCCATTGTAAATTTCTATATTAGTGTTGTTCACATATTTTATCAAATGACCTATAACTGTTATTTCTTTATTAATTTCGTGTGCTAATTTTATTTGTTTGGACTTTCTTTATTTTAAACAATTGACAAATGCGTTTGAATAGATCACTTAAAAAATTGGAGCCTTAGTCCGTCAAAAGAGTTTGAGTAACACCGAAAATACATATTACCCTCCGAACGAAAACTTCTGCAACGGTTGCAGCTTCCTGATTTTCAATAGGAAAAAGCTAGAATGAATTTAGTCAAATCATCCTGAAATGTCAAAATGTAATTATTTACTGACTCTGGAGTTGGAATGAACCGAAAATATCCAAAGAAACTTTTTCAAAAGGAACCGTAGATGTAGTAGCTATTTTCATAGGAATTTTCTTTGGAGAGTAGTTTTTGTTTTGTGACAAACTTGGCACTTTGAAATAAATTCTTTAATGTCTTTGAGCATGTTGTGTCATTTAAAGTTCATTTTTATTCGTTTAAATATTCGCTTTACCACCTGATGTGCTCCAGTAGGGTTCTTATGATATTCATTCAAAATGTTTTTTATATCCTTTTCGGAGACTTTTTGCTCTAAAGATTGTTCTACAATATGTGGTGCATTGCTTGAAATAACATGTTCTGAGTCATCCCTTAACTGTTTAGCTTGAGCGCGTGTTAGAATATTTACTGTATTAAGTTCATTATGAGTTTCAAGTCTGGACAGACCGTCTGCTACATTATTTAATGAACAACTTTATATTTAACGTCAAACTCGTATTATTCCAATTTAATTCGGCAACACATAATTCTAGAGCGTGGATCTTTAAGATTAAAAATCCACACTAGAGGCTTATAATCCGTTATGACAGTAAATTTTCTTCCATAGACATATGGTCGAAAATGATGTACAGCCCAGACCACTGCAAAGCTTCCTTTTCAATCGTTGAATAATTACGCTCCGATTTATTTAATACCCTACTGGCAAATGCAATAGGTAAGTTTACGCTTTCCAAATTATTCGATTGTGAAAGTACTTCGCATCGGTAGTTATTAAAAAAGGTCTATCGTATGATGGATATTGTAAGGTAGGTGCTTCAGTAATAGGTTTCTTTAAAAGGGAAAACGCCTCATCACAGAATGCGTTTCAGATAAAAGGGTTATCTTTTCGTAACAATTTATTTAAAGGATTTTCAATCTTAGAAAAGTTTGTGATGAATATTCTGTAATACCCAATCAGTCCCAGAAATGATTTCAGCTGTTTGACGACGGTTTTAGGAATTTGTATGTCGGTAATTGCAGTAATTTTCTCGAGGTTTGGTTTAATACCGTTTTCAGCTATTTTGTGTCCTAAATAAGGCACTTCCTTATGAAGGAATTTACATTTTTAAGGTTGGAGTTTCAAATTACATTTTCGTAGACACTCACATATGTCAATTAATTTCTTATTATGATCATTAAGATTTTTACCATATACGACTATTTCATTTAGGTAAACGAAGCATGGTATGCCCTGTAGACCTGCAAGGACTACATTCATTAAACGTTGAAAAGTGGGTGGTGCATTTCGCAACCCAAAAGGCATTGTGTTAAATTCGTAATGCCCGAAAGCAGTACTGAATGCAGTTTTTTGTCTATCCTTTTCTTCAATTTGATTTTGGTGAAAACCACTAGCGAGGTCTAAAATCGAAAAAAAAACTTAGAGTCGCCCAACTGATTGAGGATATCCTCAATATTCGGTAGAGGAAATGAATGTGCTAGAGTGGCATCGTTTATTTTTCTAAAATCTACGACTACACGCCATTGTATATTCCCATTTGAATCCTCTTTTTTCAGGACTACCAACAACGGAGAGTTCCAGGGGCTTGTACTTTCCCTTACGATCCCATCATCCAACATATCTTGGACTTGTTTCTGGATTTCAGATTTATGCATTTCCGGTAGTCTATATTGACGTGTCTTTGGTTTTTGTCTATGGGAATATTATGTTTTACACCATTGGTGTAGGTGAGCTTGGCACCTTCTAAATGAAAAATATTATTAAAATCCCTACAAATTTTAACTATTGAATATTCCTCCTCTTTGTTTAGATGGTCTATTTCGAAAATCTCTCCTAATTTTTGTAATCTATTATTTATTTCATTGTAGTTACTATAATCTTTAATTTGAACACTTTAAAATCTCCAGATTTTTGGAAACTCACCTCTAAGTTTTTAGGAATAATTATTTCATCTTCTGATGCATTAAGAATTGATATATTAATAAACCCGTTTTCTGCCTTCGTGATGGAGCTAGCTGTATAGACGTTGGGTAGGATTTCTTTGGGTAAAACGATGACTTCATTGTTTTCTGATAATAAACCGTACTTTATATATTGCTACATTTTGGGAGGAATGTTTAACGATTGCTTATCGTCCGAATATGAAATCTTATTTATCCTGCCATCTTTTTCTATTGCTATGTTTTTAGATTTATAATTTATTGAAGCATTGGTTCTATTTAAAAAATCTTCTCCTATTATACCATCATAGTCTATAGGAAAATAATCGTAATAATAATAATGTTTATTGAACTGATATATATACAATTGGCTCTTAATTCTATTTTACATTACTTATATTATATTGATATTTTAATTTGTTTTAGTACTTAAGAGGCTAATATTATACATTGTTTTAATTTTTTTGTTAAAATTATTAAAAAAAATTGTCCTTGAATTTCTTGTACTACATACTAAAACCTGTGTGGATAATCTCGGGTTGTTCAAACCCGGCTGTTTTCTGGTGTTGTATAGGTTAATGTGGCATCTAGCCACGGTGGTAGTTTGACGCTGCATCCTCGTAGAATTGGATTGCTTCGTCGTCGTTGATATAAATAAGTCCTTCGTCCAGTAGCGCTGTCACATCCAGATATCTTGGCTGGGGGTATCTCTCTTAGCTGGTCATGCTATTCACTAGGGTGTTTGGGTGATTGATTAGGTTACTCGTCAGTCTTTTGGCAGCACTGATCATGTACTTGTCGAGGGGTTTTATTCCGGGCGCCTCGAAAAGTCGTTTGTTGCTGAAGTGCTTTTGTCGTCGCTGGTCAAAGTGGAGTCCCGTGCAGATCCGGAGGATTTTTCTCTCAAACATTCTAAGCCTTCTCACACATTAACCTATACAACACCAGAAAATAGCCGGGTTTGAACAACCCGAGATTATCCACACAGGTTTTAGTATGTAGTACAAGAACCAATGCGTCAATAAATTATAAATCTAAAAACATAGCAATAGAAAAAGATGGCAGGATAAATAAGATTTCATATTCGGACGATAAGCAATCGTTAAACATTCCTCCCAAAATGTAGCAATATATAAAGTACGGTTTATTATCAGAAAACAATGAAGTCATCGTTTTACCCAAAGAAATCCTACCCAACGTCTATACAGCTAGCTCCATCACGAAGGCAGAAAACGGGTTTATTAATATATCAATTCTTAATGCATCAGAAGATGAAATAATTATTCCTAAAAACTTAGAGGTGAGTTTCCAAAAATCTGGAGATTTTAAAGTGTATCAAATTAAAGATTATAGTAACTACAATGAAATAAATAATAGATTACAAAAATTAGGAGAGATTTTCGAAATAGACCATCTAAACAAAGAGGAGGAAGATTCAATAGTTAAAATTTGTAGGGATTTTAATAATATTTTTCATTTAGAAGGTGCCAAGCTCACCTACACCAATGGTGTAAAACATAATATTCCCATAGACAAAAACCAAAGACACGTCAATATAGACTACCGGAAATGCATAAATCTGAAATCCAGAAACAAGTCCAAGATATGTTGGATGATAGGAACGTAAGGGAAAGTAGAAGCCCCTGGAACTCTCCGTTGTTGGTAGTCCCGAAAAAAGAGGATTCAAATGGGAATATACAATGGCGTGTAGTCGTAGATTTTAGAAAAATAAACGATGCCACTCTAGCACATTCATTTCCTCTACCGAATATTGAGGATATCCTCAATCAGTTGGGCGACTCTAAGTTTTTTTTTCGATTTTAGACCTCGCTAGTGGTTTTCACCAAAATCAAATTGAAGAAAAGGATAGACAAAAAACTGCATTCAGTACTGCTTTCGGGCATTACGAATTTAACACAATGCCTTTTGGGTTGCGAAATGCACCACCCACTTTTCAACGTTTAATGAATGTAGTCCTTGCAGGTCTACAGGGCATACCATGCTTCGTTTACCTAAATGAAATAGTCGTATATGGTAAAAATCTTAATGATCATAATAAGAAATTAATTGACATATGTGAGTGTCTACGAAAATGTAATTTGAAACTCCAACCTTAAAAATGTAAATTCCTTCATAAGGAAGTGCCTTATTTAGGACACAAAATAGCTGAAAACGGTATTAAACCAAACCTCGAGAAAATTACTGCAATTACCGACATACAAATTCCTAAAACCGTCGTCAAACAGCTGAAATCATTTCTGGGACTGATTGGGTATTACAGAATATTCATCACAAACTTTTCTAAGATTGAAAATCCTTTAAATAAATTGTTACGAAAAGATAACCCTTTTATCTGAAACGCATTCTGTGATGAGGCGTTTTCCCTTTTAAAGAAACCTATTACTGAAGCACCTACCTTACAATATCCATCATACGATAGACCTTTTTTAATAACTACCGATGCGAAGTACTTTCACAATCGAATAATTTGGAAAGCGTAAACTTACCTATTGCATTTGCCAGTAGGGTATTAAATAAATCGGAGCGTAATTATTCAACGATTGAAAAGGAAGCTTTGCAGTGGTCTGGGCTGTACATCATTTTCGACCATATGTCTATGGAAGAAAATTTACTGTCATAACGGATTATAAGCCTCTAGTGTGGATTTTTAATCTTAAAGATCCACGCTCTAGAATTATGTGTTGCCGAATTAAATTGGAATAATACGAGTTTGACGTTAAATATAAAGTTGTTCATTAAATAATGTAGCAGACGGTCTGTCCAGACTTGAAACTCATAATGAACTTAATACAGTAAATATTCTAACACGCGCTCAAGCTAAACAGTTAAGGGATGACTCAGAACATGTTATTTCAAGCAATGCACCACATATTGTAGAACAATCTTTAGAGCAAAAAGTCTCCGAAAAGGATATAAAAAACATTTTGAATGAATATCATAAGAACCCTACTGGAGCACATCAGGTGGTAAAGCGAATATTTAAACGAATAAAAATGAACTTTAAATGACACAACATGCTCAAAGACATTAAAGAATTTATTTCAAAGTGCCAAGTTTGTCACAAAACAAAAACTACTCTCCAAAGAAAATTCCTATGAAAATAGCTACTACATCTACGGTTCCTTTTGAAAAAGTTTCTTTGGATATTTTCGGTTCATTCCAACTCCAGAGTCAGTAAATAATTACATTTTGACATTTCAGGATGATTTGACTAAATTCATTCTAGCTTTTTCCTATTGAAAATCAGGAAGCTGCAACCGTTGCAGAAGTTTTCGTTCGGAGGGTAATATGTATTTTCGGTGTTACTCAAACTCTTTTGACGGACTAAGGCTCCAATTTTTTAAGTGATCTATTCAAACGCATTTGTCAATTGTTTAAAATAAAGAAAGTCCAAACAAATAAAATTAGCACACGAAATTAATAAAGAAATAACAGTTATAGGTCATTTGATAAAATATGTGAACAACACTAATATAGAAATTTACAATGGGATAATTAAAAGTCAAGATGGAAAATCTTGTAATGAACGAAATATCCGAAATTAAGGAAAAAGAGATAGAAATTAAAGATCCCTCTGATCTCAAAGGAATTTAAATTATACAAAACGATTCCAATACCAGCACATTATCAAAACAATACTCACTTTTGTGTATAAACTGAGTCCAAACTTATAGCTTCAAATGGCAAAAATGAATTTCCAAAACTCAATGAAATCGATCTTGTTGATTGTATAAAATCAAAAGAACTAACTGTCTGTAAATCAATGTTTTCAATTTTTAACAATATAAATAAGGATTGTGTATATTTAATCATCTTGGAATATTCAATAAAAAGGAATGTGTAATAAAAATGTATAAATTAAATTACGAAATCTGGAAAATGATAAATTATAAAACGAGGTCTAGGCTGTCCCAGAAGACACTAGTTTAACGATAACTTGCAAAGATAATGTAAAATATTTTGTTAAAATTTGATATTGTGGAATACTTAAAATTGATCTAAATGTAATGCAAATACGAAAAATGTAAAAATTGAAGCAGTGGAAACTGCTGATAAAACACAAGAGTTATACTATTTTTGCAAACCTGTAATCGATTCAAATTTGAAAATCCCTATGACACTCGAAACTCTTAACTCCAAACCAAATTTCCATTTTGATAATATAGACAAAATAAGTGAAACTATACAAAATATTAATGAAGAAATCATTATTACAGAACATGTGTCAAACCATTACATTCTAATTGCTGTAATAACTCTTTTAACCATTTCATTATTCACAATTATTCTTTATTAAGTCTATAAGAAATTTGTTAAATGTCAAATTATTCACCCTAAAAATAATGAAGTAATTAATGTCGAAACTGAAGAAGAAAATTTATAAATTTTGTATTACTATATATATATAAAAAAAAAAACAAAAAACTTGGTATCATATCATTTTTCTTTTAATTTTTTATTTTTAATGTTCTTTAAATTATAAACAATAATGCATACCAACATTTCGAAAACGGGTGGAAGATTTTCTCTGAAATTTTTTAGAAAAAAAATCAAGAACTGTTGTATATAAAAAAAGAATAACAATAATATTCAACCGCTTCTATTAAGCATATTTTGCATACGATGTGATCGAATATAAAAGCAAGTACGTGCAATCCAGTCTTTTAATTTTGTCTGTTTCAGTGAGCGGACATAAATTTCTTTATTTGGCTACGGATAGCATATGCAAGTATGTAAATAAATTTTGTATTAGGTAATAATAAAGGGTTATCCATTTTCCGGTTTCAAAAGTATAGGGCTGGAATTCGACATCTGTCAAACTAAGTTGTTAAACCAATTTTTTTTTCAGTTGAAAGTCTGACATTTACGAAAATGGATACCTTAACTATCACACAACGCATAAGAATTGTTATATAAATATACATATTATCATTTTGAACCCCAATTATTCATTAATGCATTACATCAAAAAAAAATTCTTTCATCCCTAATTCTATTCACTCCAATCCAAATACCAAGGACACACATCATCATCCGCAATACTTAAATAAGATACCCTTCAAGTATCGTATAAGATGACGACGCCGAAGCTGCAGGCGAAACGTATTGCACGAGCCGAATATGAGAAAGAGGAATGCAGGTGTCAGCGTCTAGCGCTTTGATGAGAAAAATAATGATATCTGAATACCTGGATATCTGTGGGAATGAGTTGGCTTGGTAATGCGCAAAAATTAGTATTTAAGCTTGAATATTTTAAGTAACATTGTCATTCTTGTGTTTATAGGCAGAAACGCTGCCCGTTTGAAAATAAATCTTTTTTAAAAAATGAAAAAACTTAATAAAGTTTAATTGGCGCCCAACGTGGGGCCCAGGAAAAAAATATCAGTCGCGAATAAAATAGTATACGGTCTTAAGCCGACCTCAAGAAGCTCGCCGCGGGTAAATAAATCGCGATAAGTGTAGTGAATCCTGGGTCCGTCAACCGTGTCGACCTAAAAAGCCGCGGTAAAGACAGACAAGAACAAAGTGTGAAAAGGAAACTTTGTTTGGCTTGCATCTGTAGATATAAAGCCACAACGAGGGAGTGCGAAGAAAGGCCCCGAAGTAACTACAAGAAGACGAACCGGAACTAGCCCCTTTGCCAGCGTTGGAAATGTGGTTTCTTAGCACTTTTTTGTAAGATATCTAGCTTAAGAATTATAATAAAAAAAGTAAAACAAAAAAAATTATATTTAAAGTAAGAAAAATTTGCATTGGAAGGAAATTATTAAGTGAAAAATTTTAAAACTTAAAACTTATTTACTTTTTCAAAGTTACATAAAAGGCAGGCAAAGTGCTAACATAAGATTCAAGGAACCGCGAGAAAAATCTAGAATTAAAATAAAAATAAATTATAGAAACGAGTCAATAGAATAATTGCTCTTATTTAAAATCCTTTTCCTTCTTTTTCCCTTTTTACGAGTATTGTAAAAAAGAAAAAAGTTTTATTGTGCTGAATTATCGAAATGAAAACAACAAATTTTATATGGGTCTTATTTGTTATGTAATAATTATTTTTTATGTTACAATAATTATATTAATTAGAAAAAAAAATCTATAATGAAACATTCTGATATTTTCTATTCAAAATAGAATTTTGTTTGTAAAAAAAACATTTGTCGGTGGGATAAGATCACAAAAGTCTATTACTGATTGACCTTGACCACCAATAAATGTGAGTTCACCAAACTTGTCACCAGCTGCCACCCCCTTCAGAACGAACAAACCAAAGACATCAAAAAATTCCGTTTAAAGCCTTTCATTTCTATTGAACGATGCATTTTTAGATTTTCTAGTCAGTCCAAAACTCAGTTGGTCTTGCAGAATATGAGCAGAAGAATTCTGAAAATCACCAATACGGGCGTTAAGATCACCGATAATCATTATATGATTTAATGAATTATTGTTAATATAATCGCATAAATTATTAAAATCGTTCTGCCAGTTATTGCAATTAAGGTATACCGGTAAAATATATAATTTTAATTGTTTAGTAGTAATTTGAATAACAAGCATGTTTTCAATAGTTTTAAAATTAGCAAAGTGATTAAATTTAGTTTCGATGCCACACAAAATACCCCCGCTCGCTCTCCCATGTACACTTGCCCTTGTTGCTGGAGCAAAAGTTATGTTATAAAATATTTATAAAATTCATTTTCATTTTTGTCTTCTTAGAAAGTTTCAATAAGAATAATAGTATCATAATTAAGAATAAACTGAAAGAAATCTGGTTGTTGTAATTTACTTTTTAAACCTGTAATATTGTAAGCTAAAATAGATAAGTCTATAGAATTAATTGTATTTCGTCAGACGGCAATGTTTCCCTATTGTTTTTCGCTGTTGTGAGTTGCGATTGCTGGCTCACAGATGGCGCTTGGAACGTATGAGCGAACGATGGCGCTGCATTCCTAGCATCAACCGGAAGTATTTTCGTTCCCACGCCGCAGTCAAAATATTCAGGCGAACTGTCACCAAAGTTTACAAAAGTCATCTCGGTTGAGGATTTGACAACCAGATCTCGCGCAAATTTATAAACAAATTTATGGTTATTAATTTGCATTTTGTCTCCTTTGATTGTGATTTTTGCCTCTGGATTCATTTGTGAGAGTTTGTTTTTAAATTCCAACAGTGTTTTTCGTTTTTGACGCAATATTAACGACTGTTCTCGGAATATACTTGTACCGCTTCCCTTAAGTTCACTCGCGACGGACATAATTTCTTCGACGACATCTGGTGATCCAAGCTCCAAGAAGGTAGTTGCTCTTTGCAATCGTGTGTTGTGAATTTCTCTAGCTTTTTTCCAGTGAATGTCATCACCTTCTTTTAAGTTGAGAAGCCTCTTGCAAGTTTGTTTGGCTAATTCAACTGCATTGGTCTCTCTGTCTAGATGAAGGTGTACCATCGAACGCATTTTCATTCGTTTTGCGCGAGATAATCTCGATTTGCGACTCCAAGAGCTCACAACGCTCCGTCATCGCAGACAGTTTGTGATTTAACTGTGAATTTATGGCTTTTAAAGCATCTACTTCCAAAGACAAGGATGCGAATGCGAGATCAAATTTCGTGGCCAAATCATTCATGTGTTCCTTGATTGTCTTATTTAGAAGTTTTTTCAGTTGGGCAATAAACATTTTCCCTACTTTCATTTTATTTACGATTGATTTTGAACTGTGTTTTTTGTTCGTGTTAATTTGTTGTGGTGAAGTGTCGGTTATCCCTCTTTTATTGCCGTTCCTATAGAAATCCCATATTGTACTTTTGGATGTTTAAAACTTAAAATACTCCCTACCTTGTTGAGTCGATTAAAAATTTTTTAGTGCAAAATATTTATGAGAAGCCAAGGATAATTTCGTATAAAATGTGCTAATTTTAGACTTCGTTTTTATTTAAAATCAAAAAAGTTTTTAAGAGCTTCAACTCTATTACACAACCGACAAATGAAATGTCACTGAAATGAGAACGAGAATGAGTATAGTAACTGTACAAAAGCCAAAAATGTACCCATACCAAAACTTACTCGAATAAAAAAAAAGTTAAATTGGTTTGGTAATAAAGTATAGAACTCAGCTGCATTAGACTTCGTTCGGTTTTGTTTTCAATTTCTCTCAGTCTCACATCCTTTTTCGGCCGTTATAAGGGGCGTTAGCAACGTATTTTTTCTTAGAAATTAGTCGTTATATCCATCGAGTCATTATAGACGGCGACGTTATATACGACGTACCACTTGTGCAAATTGTATGGAAACCAACCAACTGAAGCAAAAGTGGTCATTACAGCGACTGGTCGTTATATGCAACGTCGTTATAGGTGGCGTCGACTGTACGTATACACATATATATATATATATATATATATATATATATACAAAATCAATCTTTTCCAGAGCAAAACATTTTCGCAAATCGAATTTTTTGAGGTAACATTTGGATTTTGTAAAGTTTTTTAACCCATCTAATGGATATTGATAGTTCATGACTTGACAGGAAGACAACGTAATATATTTCGCTATTTGGATAATATTTTCTACCAAATATCGTCCATATGGTAAAAATCAAAATTTTTCGGAGAAAAAATAAACTCGAAAAGTTTCGAATTTTCTGAGGTAAATTTGAATTTTGTAGAGGTTTTTTAATCCAGTGCCTCTTATTTACAGATTACCCAAAGTTCGGAAGCCTGGCGAAAAAATGAGAAAAATATTATCCTGCATATATTCACTTTTCGCAAGAGTAGCCAAATGAACCGTGTCAAAATTAAAATCTTTTCATGTCATTCTATTTTATGTCGAAATTTGAGAGGGAATTATATAAAATGCACGACTGGATCGCACGAGCTTGCTCTCGTAGCTAACAACTTTAATGTAGCTATCCATTGAGGTTTAGTTAGTAAGGTGTAGTTATCCTATGCAGTTTTAAAGCTTATGTAGGTAAGATTAACTTGATTCTTAGTATAATGAATTGTGGAATGGATGATTCTAGGAATAGTTAAATAGGTACCTGCCTACAAATGTATATTTAAATCTAAGTTATGGATTTTAATTATATAAGCTTAGAGAGTAAAATGCATCTACATATCTATACATATTGATGGAACCTAAGTATGTAAACATGTACATATAATAATGAAAATGAAGGCTATTCGTGGGTAAGTACCTATATGCATATACATTTATAATTTAGGTGCAATATGCATAAATAAGATTCATGTGATTTTTCAAGACACATAATTATGTATATTTACATATGGATAGGGCTTACATTATATTTAGTATTCAGTGGCGTACCCAAAAATTCGTAAAAACGGAATAATAATAAGGTAGAAATAAATGGATAATACACATACTTAAATGTTTTTATTATGCTTTGTCGTTATAGTTTGAGGAAAATTAAAGATGTCATTTGAATTCTGGATAAATAAGAATATATTCAAAAAAAAATCAAAAATCGTTGGAGCGGATTTTTAATAAATTATTTTTTTATGTATTAAATTTTGAAAACATTCTTCGAAAAAAAATGTAAACGCCTTTTGAAGATATTATTAATATACATATAAAATTCAAATTAAAAAAGAAAATTCTGTGAGTGTTTTTTGAAAAATCGATTTTTCAAAAAAAAAATTTATTTATTTTTTAAAAATCGAAAAACTTTTTTTTTTTTTTAAGCTAGAGTATGCAGTTTTATTAACAATTTTAGGGAGCATTTGTATAAAAAAATTATTTTAATCGGTTTATCCAGTATTGAGAAAGTCGAAAATATGAAAAGTGGTTCTATGGGAAGTACCGTTAATAAGTACGCAAAACAATATTTTTATATTTAAAAGTGAACTGTACTAATCTGAAAACACACACATTTTCTTATATAAATTCTTGGAGCCGTTTTCGAGAAATAATTTGTTTAACGGTTTTTTAACATTTGTATGGGAGGTACCATTGTTTTTTATTTTAGAAAAATGGTTTTTTTAACTATTCAAGATAATGTCAAAAATCAATAAATACGAAGTTTTGAATAAATCTATTAAGTCGTTTTCGAAATTTTGAGTTTTCAAAAAAAATTAATTTCCAAAAAAATTTTTTTTTGAAAAATTCTGGTACACAGTGGTGTTTAAATTCTCATGGAGCTTATGCGTAAAAAAATTTAAAAAAATTAAATTAACCGTTTTCGAGAAAATCGAAAACCAAAAAAATGGCTCTACTAGAGGTACAAAAAATAACAATTTTTTTCACAAAAAAAAACTTATCAAAAAATTTCCTTTCGTTAATGAACTGATTTTTTAATGAAAATCGTTGGAGCCGTTTTTGAGAAAAATAAGATTTTTGTTTTTGGCCAAAAAAAATGTATGGGAGCTACTGTTATTTGTCGTCTTAAAAAAATTAAAAAATTGTGTGGGCATATTACCGAAAAAACAATATGTACTACGTTTGAATCAAATCCACCAAACCGTTAAAGCTGCAGACTCGACGACAGACATACAAACAGACGGAATTGGGGGACCTACTTTTTTGGTGTTATCTGTGATCGTAATGTCATGTTTGATTGTCAGAAAAACTAATTTTTTTTACGAATACATATCTTGCCTGATTTGACCTATAATCGCAAGTAAAAATTAAGGCTTACTTCCAAGGATTTGGTGCCGCTATGTTGACGAAACTTTCGCGAAGTAAATACAAATTCAAACACCCTAAACACTCGATACAAGAGCATAAAATTCACTTACGAAATTGAAAACGAATACGACCATTCTTTGTCCTTTTTAGATTTAAAGATCAAACGAATCGGGCAGAAAGTTCAATTTTCTTTGTATAGATAGTCAACAACTACAGATCGTTACATTACAGCCGACTCTTTCTGTACACATCAAAATAAAATTGTACCTTTTAACTCCATGGTCTACCGAATGTGCCACTGACCGCTTTCATCTATAGACTTTAAGGATGATTATCAACATATAGTTCATTTAGCACAAACAAATGGATTTAAAAAATAGCGAATCGATGACATGGTAAAGAAATTTTAGCATAGGGTGAGGAGAGAAAACTTTTCAACTCTTTTCTCTCACATAAAAAAACACAAACGGATGTCGAGCACCCATGGCCTTTTATCACAAATCGACTCAATCGTGCATTTAAACGAGTTGATTTGAACATTTTACACACTAGCAACAATAAGTTACGACATTATTAGGTTCAACCAAGGATAAGAAGCCTATATCCGAGAAGAGTGGCATCTATCAAATTACCTGCCGAGATTGCCAGCATAAATTATTGGACAAACGAGTCCCGCGATAAGAAGTCGCATCGAAGAACATCGTTGTTATATAGATAAGAGATATGTTATCAAAGCAGTAGCCACTCATGCATTTGATTTGGAATATGATAAACCACATTTAATGAAACCAATTGAAAACAACTATAAATTATAAAAACAATTAAAAATCTATTTAAATTAGATGCTTATGAATCAATTTACATTAATAATCACTTAATGAACATAAACAAAAGCCCTATCGAATTTTTCTTATTTAGAATGTTTACTTTCTTCATTTTTCTTTCTTAATTTTTCTTTTTATTCGTATTTTTTTCATTTTGTTTACATCATAAATTGTTTAACTGTCGAAAAATGTTGTAATTTTCTTTTTGGACATTTTGTTATTTTTTCTTTTTGTTTGTATAATATTTGAGTATTTCGCTTAAGATGGTCTGCAAGCAAGACCGAAATGCATTCAATTGTTTGAATAAATTTCGACGTTTTTAATTAATTTATTGTGTTACTCTAGTAGGGAAAACCTGAAATCTACCTAGTCTCATCACTTTAGATTGAACGATAGCATCGCTGAGGAAGCGACAAAACGTTTCCAAACATCAATAGAAAATCAGAACACAAAATGTTTTAGAGGCCAGAATTCCTAAAACATTCTTTAGAACAATTGCCGATTACAACTTATACGGAGTCAGCTCAAGATAACAACAAACACGGGTTTGTAGAATGCTGCAGCATGTTGGCAAACCTAAAGCAAATACACTTACGCAGTCAGAGCCATTGCATTTTTACTCCGATGCAAACACATTCTTCAGAAAAACCCACCGATAACGAAGTTTACATCTCAAATTTGGAGTTCAGCCAAGCCGAAAATTGGATGTTTAGGAAAATTTGGGGTGAATCTATTGCAAGTGTTATTGCTTCGCCAACTTAAAGTAGGAAGATTAGTTCTTCAAGCAGAATTTTGAGTCTGTCACTGCTAATGGATAAGTAGGGTACTATGGGGCTAAGCTCGAGAGATCAAAAGGCTAATTTCTCTTATTCCTCTGGGAACCCAACGATACTACCTAATAAACACCCTGTGGTCGACCTACTTATTGATTACCATCACCAAAAGAACTGTCACCTGGAAACTGCAATGGTTATATCCGATATTAGTGAAAACGCTTAGGTAGCAAGTGTTCGAGAAGCTGTTACATGTGACAGCACTTCAAAGCCAAAGTGGTTATGCCTATGGTGGGTCAGCATCCTGAAGCTCGCTTAGTCTTTGACTCAAGACCCTTTATTCTATCGGAGTTGATGTTTTTGGTCCAATGTTGTTGAGATTTGGTCGAGGTACAATAAAGCGATGGGGGAGGATTTTCACATGCCTTACATGCCGAGCAATGCAAATAGAGTTGCTGAAGTATCTAACCTTAGATCAATGCACTATGGCAGTCAGACGTTTCCTCATTAACCGTGTCGTTACGAGGTCCTTTTAGAGTGACAACGATCTTAATTTTCACCACAAAAAACTTATTGGATAAGGAAGTTTGGGAGATGGAGACTGCTCTCAGCGAATACTCTTCGAGGTACGAGGCAGTTAGAGGGGGACTGATTCCAGCCTACTCTTTTTGGATGTGAGGAGCGTGATAATGACACATTCAGTCTGTCAAGAAAAGCAAGAGAGGACGTCTTACGGAACGTGCTTACGGAAGCGCAGCGGCAGATACAACGACGCCCGCCCACTCATATCCCAGTTGACCCGGAAGGTCTTAAGCCGTTATTCCTGAACTCAATGCTTTTTGGCGAGGATGATCGAGATTTTACCGTACTGCGATATTTTCGGAAAATGACTGTCGCAGTAGACATCATTGCCGCCGTTCTCAACACTTGAATGCAGAGCTTAAAAAGCGTTGGTACGCTGAATATCTGCCCGTAATCACAAGGCGTTCCAAATGGGTTAAGGAAATTAAAGCAGTACAGAAAGATAACATAGTACCCATCATAGAACCCAACGAAATACGTTCCGCCTGGCGTTTAGGTCGTGTCATTAAAGTTTACCCAGGTCCTGATGGACTTACACGCATGGCCGATGTTAAGCTTTCCAACGGGTCACTAAAGGTTAAAAGATCGATTGGGAGACTCGCTGTATTGGATTTACAGTTTTCAACTTTGGATCTAGTTCTCAGACGGCTCCTGTTATGCCAACGAGTCAAACACTTTATGTTAAATATTTATTTTTATATTTGAATTTGCCTACGGGTGGTAACGGCTTAACAAAAACTTCCTTTTAGTCGTCAAATAGTTAAATATTGTCATCTTTTTCTAAATGAAAGAGACAGTAACATAGTAATTTGTTTAATTATGCATGTATATAAGGACATGTGATTTTTCAATTTTGTTCAAAAATAGTTTAGAGGTTATACTCACTCCCGGTTTTCAAACTGAATTTAAATAATTCGTTGCTTCAAGATCATTAAATTTCTATATTTTGTTAATTTCTTAGCAATTGTAAGTAAAGAAAATGTAGCACTTTTTCTAAATTGATAGCCGTTCACATTCCTTTATAGAAAATAAATTCTTCATCATTGACGTTTCTGGCTATTTTTATTTCATTTGGTTACCAGAAAACGTTTGGATCTTTATTATTGGATTTTATAACCACTTGTATATTCTTGGAACAACAATATTTTATTTTAATTGCAGCTATTCATTTTTCCTTTTTTATGCTCAATTTTTAATATGGAAGGCAAAGAAACACACAGTTGCTCTTCTTTGAGTTGTCGACCAGCAGACGATGAGTTTATGGTGTCTTGCGACAAATTGCCGCAATTTTGAAGTCGACAAATTTGACACGATAACTCCTTGGTTTTGCGAGGAAAACGTATGTGTCTTCCGAGAAGACGACGATGTTTCAAGGGTGGTTTCGATTCGAAGAAGTTCTTTGCCAGTTATACCTGTTGAAAATTGAGCTTGGACACCAATACAAAGACAAAGCAAAATTCCCCGCAATGCCATTTCCACAAAGCGCATGATGTTGTCATTAAAGTCAGTAGTAATTTGGTACTCACGAAGAGTGCATCGAACAGTTTCCAATAAATAAATCTTATTATTATACATTAGTTTCTATTGTTCTTACATAACGGGGCGAATTTTATACATTGGTGCCGAAACCCGGGACAATAGAAACTAGCGATCGAAATTAAAATGAGATTTATATATTCCATACGAAAATGGATTCAGTGGCTCGTGCTACGTATCGTGGACAGGTAACGAAAATAACCAACAGTGCGGGCGCATATCTTATATCGGAATCAAGTCAAATTCAATATAACATGGACTCATATGCTTTGGATTCCAAATACTCTGCGTTTTTTTAAATCGTTTGACAACGGCACATGAAAGTCTACGCAGAGCAAACTCCGACGTTCGCGATTATATTTAAACGGATGATTACGAACGAGAAGAAAAATCCATAGCTGAATATGATGACAAAGCTGTGTCAACGATGACACGTCTTAAAATTCGTTTGAGTAAAGTAAAACTATATCAGAAAAGGTATTTGTCGCCTTCCACTTTTAATGTGCTTGCCAACGATGATAACGCCATCGCCGCAGCCCCTACAACCAACATTTCATTTCATAACGCCAACCTTTCCAGCGAAAACGATAATGACATTACATCAATAAAATCGGAGATTACATATACCGAAAATATTGGCGACCGAAAAGTAAAGTCTTTGTTGAAATTCATTAAAAGAGAAGCAGAATCTCTTGAAAATGCACATGAGGCAAAACAAAACTTGACCCACATGCAATCGTCCAAATCGAAGCCCGTTAAAACAGTTGTTGGATTATTCACAGCAGAAGTAAACGACTGTCATTGCTTTTTTGTAAAGCTGTTGATTACTATACATCGGAGTGCAAAAGCTCTTTGCCTTTACTCAAGAAGAAAGAAATGCTAAAGGAGGATCGACGATGTCCAACGTTCGTGTAAATCATGTAACAGACAACATGCAACGTCAATGTGTGATCCAAACTATGCACTTACGCAAATTGCTCCATCAACGAAGAGCGGTAAAATTCAATCACCACCAACGCAAAATAATACCAATATGCAATCCATGAAGTGACAGCAATCATTGAATTTGTACACCATACAACAATCGAACTCTGCCACTACGTACTTACAGGCGGCGTTTGCTTTTGCTTCTAGCAAAAGTTCTTCTACGTCAGTGTATGTGCGAATTGTTTTGGGCGGCGGCAGCTAATTGGGCCGATAATTACTGGATTGTTGCAACCGGTCAATACAAAAGAATTACACCCGAATTTACTGCTATAAATTGTGTTTTCGGGCGGTCTTTGCAAGGTAAGTCCCCCGTTGCCTTAAATAATACAGATGCTGTGGTGATTTTCTCTTGCATTACCTCCTTACATGTTTAAGATTGCGAAAATTTACAACGTTTCTGGTGACTCGATGCAATTGGCATAACAGACGAAGTTTTAAAGGGTAGCCAAAATCCAGCAAGTATCCGCAAGGTTGGAAATCGATACGAAGCATCACTTCCATAGAAAGACAGGGAGGAGTTACTCAACCTCAATCGGGGTGAAGCGCTCTACCGAATGAATTCACTGGTGGGAAAGTTACGAGCATCAAGAAGGCTTCAAGAATATGACGTGGCAATGAAATACTTAATTGACAACGGTTAGACCGAGCGTGTGGAGGATGACAAACAAGGAGATCGGATATATTACATGCCACACAGACCTGCAAATCACAAATCGCTTAACGAACATCTGGATGTGGGAATCAATCGCTTACCTGAGAGTTTAACTGTTTTGCTTAATTCTCCTGTGGAAAATTTGGATTGACTGCCGACATAGAATAAGCATTTCTTCAAATATTCCTGGCTGAATCTGATCTAGAAAGCCATGGTTTTGTTGGTTTAAGGAGTTGTTTAATTCGATTCAATTAAGAACCGACTTTTCAGAGCAAGCATATCGTATGACCCGAATAACATTTGGTGTGACTAGTAGCCCAAACATATTAGGTGAAGTCATTTTGAAGATATTAGAAGATGCAAAAGAATATTAAACTAGCACAGTAAACATTCTACGTAAATGTTTTTATGTAGACGATTTAGTTATAAATGTGAACGATGAAAGTACTGGAAGTGATATTAGCCATGAGGCAATAGACATTATGAAATCTGGTTCTATGCATCTGCGTAAATGGAATTCCAACAGCTTAAAAGTTCGCAAAGGCCAGCGGTCAGAAATGTTTCCACCATCAATGCAGAAAGTTTGGGGTATTCGCTGGTATGTTGACGCTGACGAATTATCGATCGATTTGAACGCAGTAAAAAATGTTTTGAAGCCGAATGGTTTGGATGGGACAAAACGCAACGCACTGAAGTTGATGTCGAAAATGTATGATCCATTTGGTTTATTGGGTCCCTGCGTGATACGCTTGAAGAATCTTTTTCAATCAATTTGGCGAAAAACCCTAGACTGCGCCTATTAAAAATAACGATCGTGATGATATTGTTGGCGACACTGCCTGGGATTACAGAATCCTGAGGACCTCCTGGCCAGGGGGATCAATGCGAACTTGTTAATAGAATCTCAGGAATGGCTCTCTGGACCCGACTGGCTGCTTAAAGAGCAACTGTCTTGGCCGAACTGAAATGAATGCAACCTAACTACATCATCAGCCCTATCGTTACTTGTTGCTGAGGAAGAAGAAATTGATAAATCTACAAGAAGCAACGACCGTTTAAGTAGATGTGAAAAATTCAGCTCCTGGAAATGTCTCTTACGAACAACGTCTTATTGTTTCCGTGCAATTGAATGCTTCAAGAAAAAAAAACATCACAAAAGTGGCAACACTTATGAAGATGTTCCATGTATATCTGCTTATGAGGTGAATCGGGCTGAAGCTATTGGATTAGCAAAATACAAAGGATGCACTTCAGTTCTGAAGTTGCCGCACTCAAATATAAGAAAGGTATACCGTTGAACTCAAAATTATTAATGTCTAGTCCAATTTTAGATCAAAACAGTGGTCATATTCGTGTGGAAGGAAGACTGTAATTTGTATACTTGCTGGCGTGTCTTCAGTTCAGACGAAATTACGCGAAATCTATTGGATAATTAAGGGTCGATAATTGGTTAAATCTGAAATTAGGAAATGCACAATCCGTAAAATTCTTGGAGCTATGCCCGCTACTCAGCCATTCGCTCCATTGCCTAGAGATCGCCATTCATTTTCATCTCTATTTGACGTTACTGGGCTCGATTTTGCCGGACCTTTGTATACTTATGATGCTGGCCAGAAAAGTTAGGATTATAAATATTATGTGGTTTACCTGTACTTCGATTAGAGCTGTTCATTTCGAACGAACAATTGATCTCACGACTGAAATCGGTTTGTTAGTTATTAGATGATTTATTGCTCGCAGAGGAGTATCGAGAGTGATTTAGTCGGACAACTCAGCTAACTTCATGAAAACCTCCAAAAAGATACTAAACTTGAGTTTCAGCGATGAGAAATTCAAAGGTTTCTTGGTTAACCAGCGAATAACCTGGAGATTCATAGTTGAACGTACCCCTTGATGGGGTGTAGTCTGGGAACGGATGGTGGGCGTTGTTATCGGCCTTGAAAGCAGCAAATTGAAAGGCAACTTTGAACAGAGATCAGATGTACACATTCTTAACTGGAGTGGAAAGTGTGGTAAACCACAGACCGTTTACATATGTGGTAGATGAGATTATTGCCGCTTACTCCCGCTCAGCTTCTACGAGGACCACAAATAGCTGGACAATACGACTACGCAATCAAAGATGACAAAGGTCAAGGGTTAGAAAATTTCCGAAAGCGATGGAGCCAACGGTTTCAGTTTGTTTCTCGCTTCAAACGCAGATGCTATACAGAGGATAAATTGACGTGGTTTCATAAAGCTAAGTTGAACCGATTAACCGATTAAGCAATTGGAGATACCGTACTTATGGAAGATAAACGCTTGCCTAAGACTCTTTGGGATTTGGCAGTTATCGTAAATATATTTCCTGGTCGTGACGGAAGAGTCAGTGTTTGTGAGGTGCGAATTTCTAATGGAAGTATATTTCGAAGACCTATTCAACTACTTTACCCTATAGAAATAACGAATCGTCCAAATACTTGTGTGGCGGAGGATGCTGAATATTAAGCTTGGACACCAATACAAAGACAAAGCAAAATTTCCCGCAATGCCATTTCCGCAATGCGCATGATGTTATCATTAAAGTCAGTAGTAATTTGTTACTCACGAAGAGTGCATCGAATCGTTTCTTATAAATAAATATTATTATACATTAGTTTCTATTGTTCTTATTTAACGGGGAAAATTTTATACAATACCTACAGTTGATCAAATGGATCTTATTATTGTAGCTGAACTAGATGAGAAGCTTGCGGGGTTGCAGACGGAACTTGCTGATACCAAGTTGAAATTGTCGCAAGTCTCTCTCAACAAGAATCAGTCAAATTTCAATCCCAGTAAAGCTTCAACTTCTTGCTCGAGTGATTCAAAGGCTGCGAAGTTGGAAATAATTTGCGAGAAACAGCCACTCAACAACCAAAGGTATCCCCCTCGCCAATAGAAGCATGGCTCTTCTTTGCGAAATCAAGATATGGCAAACTTCCTCACGATACTGAATCGTAGCAATCAATAAGAGCTGCCGGTTTATGTTTTCAAACAATCTAATGAAATTATTTGCAAAGCTTAAGCTTTCACAAAAACAAAGTAAATATTGACAATGTATCTTTATCTATCACGGACATCCTGTAATATGGGTTGGTGATATTTGCTCCAAAAACATAATCCCCAAAAACAAAATCTCCAAGTGAAGATGGAGCCAAAATCCCTAAGAGAAAATCTAACAAAAAAAAATCCCAAATAAGCAGTGCAAGTAGTGAATCAACTGATTTTTTTGAGATTTTTGCAAAAAATAACGTATATTGAGGATTTTGTCCATAGGGCTTCTTTCCCCATGGGAATTTCGTCTTGTTGGATACAATTTTTTGGGGATTTCGTCCGATGGCGATTTTGTAATTTTGGTGATTTCAGGTGGCTCCCCTGCAATATGCATCACTCTTGACCAATATGTTTTTGTTTTAATTTACAAAACAAAACATTTTAAACGGAAACATTAATATTTTATTATAAATTCGATTTTACATCTCCAAATTAAATAAATAATATGTAATTTTCTACAACAATAACAATAAATAAAAAATTTAACAATTGAGAAAAAAAATAATTTAGTTTTCTTCACCAATTACAAACAATTAAGTAAAATCGTCATAAAATTTAATTCATATTTCCCTGTTTGTTTTAATCATGTCGAAATCTAAAACAAAGCCAATTTTGTTAATAAATAACTACACAATTTTACTAAGATTAACAAAACAATTAAAGAAAAGTCAAAATTACTAACTAGCTTTCATTTTAGTTGCATTTTCCTTAATATTTTTATCAGCTAATTCTCTAATTAAAATTATACCATCGTAATCTGGCTCTTAAATTAATTGAGAAAATAAAAGTCCAACTTGTGGAGTCCTGCCATTAATTCCAGTAAGAATTTTTAATGAATATAATTTATTTGTCTTATTTGTTGTTGTGCAATGCCATCTGTATTCGACTAAGACAAGTTGGCCATTCTAAGTTTGTAAAATTAGTTCTTAAGACATTTGCAACTGTGTCAAACATATCGCTCTGCTTGGCCATTTTCCCTGGTTATTCCTGGAGCCATATGATGTTCAATTCCATATAATATACACATTGCACACTTTCTTAAGCTCAAATCATTGAACATTTTTGCTTTTACAAATAAAATTTCAAACTAAATCATTAGGTTTTGTTGTTTTTTTATTTTTTACTTATTAAATAAAATTTTATATCAAAAATAATGCTCTTTTCATAAAAATGTATTAAACAATATTATTACAATAGTTTTTAATAGGTATCTAATATAATAGTGCAAAAGAGTGCAACTGCCAATATTAAAAGAAATGTTTATATATAATATAGTATCTTATTTCTAATTCTAATGCACTTTGAGTTGAAAAAGAAATTCTTCTTGAAATAAAATAGTTAAATTCAGAAGTTTTCCACTTTTTTTTACTTAATTCAAAAATTAAGGCCCCCGCCTGTCTACGCCATTGGAAGGTAGATATAGCACTAAAGGGAATGTGGCTCGTTTACGAATTGTATTGAAGTGAGAGGCATACTAACTCGTTAGTGATAGCCTCAAGCATTCTACAGATGCTGATCTATTCTGGACTCGCTTCGTACCATGTTCGGTCGTTACGAAGATTTGATTCACGACCTAACTTTGGATATTTGAAATTACTCAAGCTTACGTCAAGGTGTGATCCTAAGCTGCGAGTGTGGGCTGTGAAGGTCAATGAATTTGTGGCAGATGTCAAACCGATGGACAGAGAAGAGGAAATTAATAATGGGCATGTTTTAAAAAGCTCCGAGGTTAGGAGCAGGCCTTTACCAAAACTTGCAAAAGAGAAAGTCATCTTTGCAATGAGCCAACTTTGTACAATTGGCTGAGTTTATGACTGAAAGAGTCTTTAATTTATCGCCAGATATGTCAAAACCTGGTTCCCATTTGGACCAAAGAAGATCAATTACAAGTAAAAAAACTTCTCGGGGTTTGGTGCATCATCACAACATTCCTAAATTCAATGTGAGGAATTTGTGGCTTTAACTCCGTATCCAAAGCAGACATTTTCTAGAGACAAGCCAATTTGCTTCTCTGGTCTCGATCCATCAAAACACCATTGGAAAGTTTGCTTCAAAAAAGATCGTGTGGGGAGGGTGTTGAACGTCGGCATCACCCACTCTTGCACACGCCATCGAACACCGCTAAATGTTAGCTAAGATCAACCGCGTGCCCTTCATACCACATCATCATATTCATGCTCATTAACTCATGTTCTAACTGATTTAAAGATCATATTCAAGGTAGTGCCAATTGGTAGTAATGGCAACGGGGATTTATTTTTGGATACACATGCCATTTTGGATGACAGTTCGTCGTTGTCGATGATTGAGGAAGATCTTTTTAATGCGCTTGGTTATAGATGGATATCCTGAACGACTCACACTTCAGTCGCCAAAAGGGGTATCTCGAGTTGAAGATTCTAAAGGCACATGTTTGAATATTTCTTCAGATAACGGTTAAAAAATGTTTATACCATTAAAGATTTGGGACTCGTCAGTCAGTCTACTGATGTGGCTTATTTAAAAAGTTTATATCCACACCTCACAATTCTTCCTCTCTCTGATTTAAGCAATGCTCGTTCGATTGATTTACTTGGTTTGGATCAAGCTAAGTTCCCGCATGTGGACGGTCAGCTCCATGGCAAGGATGAACAACATCATATTTTAAAGACTCTTTTAGGGTAGATAGTATACGGTAAGTTAGCTCCATCAATGCAAATATCCTGCTTACATGCTATTCGAGGGGAAATAGACCTACATAACCATGTTAGTCGTCAGTTTACGACTGAATAGTTGGAGGGAAATGATGCTTGTTCCCAGATGCTCTCCGATATGCGCACAGTACGTTAACAATCACCATGCAATCCTATTTAAAGATGAGTATCCGGGTACTGTTGATGGCTTGACCAAACAAAGTCATAACTCTGTTGAGGAAGCCATTGCTGTTAATAAATGACGCTATTCGAATTTGACATGCAATGAATTTCGACCTTTTAGGAATACAATCAAATAGCCGTGACCTTTTAAATCTGATGCCGCGGTTATGTGAACAACAACCTGGTAAGCATAGATCCTAATTATTTTCACTTTGCGCTCAGTAATGAGGTCGAAATTAAACAAGTTATTCCAAAGGCCAAGGTTGCTATAACTCGCTTGGAGCTGCAGGACGCTGTTCTTGGGGTTCGCTTGGCATCAACAATCAAAAAGTCCCATAAAATACAGATAGGCAAGCTGCTTGTATCTATCTGATTCGCAGACAGTCTTTTCATTGATAAACTACACCAAAAAATTGCCAACTCTTTTCACAATTCGAGTACGGGATGTCCTGGAATCTACCTCTTCTCGTCAGTGGTTTCACTTTAGATCCAACAATATGGTCGCTGACGAGGGGACAAGACATTTCCAAACATCAATGCAAAATCAGAACATAAGATGGTTTAGAGACCCAGACTTCCTAAAACATTCTTAAGCACAATGGCCGATTACAACTTATGCAGAATGAACTCAAGATCACAACAAAACACGAGGATTGTAGAAGCGTGTTGGCAAACCTTCACAAGAATACACTTATGCAGTCAGAGCCATTGCATTTTTACTAGGATTCAAACACATTCTTCAGAAAACCTACCAATAACCAAGCTTCGATCTCACATTACGAGTTCAGGCCAGCCGAAAATTTGATGTTTAGGAAATTTTACGGGGATTCGTTTGTATGTGTTATTGCTTCGCTCACTTCAAGAGGGAAGGTTAGTTCTTTAAACAGAATTTTGAGTATGTCACTGCTTCTGGATAAAGGAGGTACTATGAGGCTGCGCCCGAGAGGTCAAAAGGCTAATTTCTCTTATTCGGAACCCAGCGATACTTCCTAATAAACACCCTTTGGTCGAGCTGCTTATCGATTACCATCAACTAAAGAACTGTCACCTGGGAACTGCAACGGTTATATCGGCTATTTGTGAAAACGCTTTGGTAGTAAGTATTCAAGGAGCTGTTAAGAGAGTGCGCAAGGGCTGCTATATGGGGAAGCACCTCAAAGCCAAAGTGGTTATGACTATGCTTCAAACTCCTGAAACTCGCATAGCCTTTGACTCAAGACCCTTTACTCATGTCGGAGTTGACTTTCTTATCCCAATGTTGGTGAGATTTTGGTCGAGGTTCAATAAAGCGATGGGGGATGTTTTTTACATGCCTTACATTCGGAGCAATGCAAATAGAGGCGCTAAACGATCTAAGCTTAGATCAATGCACTATGGCAGTCAGACGTTTCCTCATTAACCGTGTCGTTACGTGGTCCATTTACAGTGAAAATGGTTTAAATTTTGTCAACATAAAAAACTTATTGGATAAGGAGGTTAAGGCGATGGAGACTGCTCTCAGCGAATAGTCTTCGAGGTACGAGGTAGTTAGATGGCGATTCATTCCAGCCTACCCTCCTTGGATGGAAGGTGCGTGGGAATGACTCATTTAGTCTGTCAACAAAAATAGATTTCGTTCTTAAAAATCTCGTGCCAAGAGAGGACGTCTAATGGAATGAGCTTACGGAAGCCCAGGGGCAGATACATCGACGCCCGCTTTTTCATATCGCGGTTGATCCGGAAGAGCCTAAACCGTTACCCCTGAACTCAATGCATTTTGGCGAGGATGATCGAGATTTTACCGCACCTTGGATATTTTCGGAAAATGACTATCACAGCAAACTTTATTGCCGCCGTTCACAACACTTGATGGCAGCGCTTAAAAGGCTTTGGTAAGATGAATATCTGCCCGTAATCACAAGGCGCTCCAAATGGTTTAAGGAAACAAAATCAGTACAGACAGATAACATAGTACGTATCATAGAATCCAACGAAATACGTTCTGCCTGGCGTTTAGGACGTGTCATCAAAGTTTACCTACGTCCTGATGGAGTTACACGCATGGCCGATGTTAAGCTCTCCAACGAATCACCAAAGCTTAAAAGATCGTTTGGGTGGCTCAGGTTAGGTTTAGGTTAGGTTAGAAAGGGTGGTGAAACGGCAAGCCGCCTCACCTCACTTGGATCTCAATGGATCCATTGCGGTCCCCAGTGTAGGATGGGAGGAATTTAAGGAGGGAAGTGAATTGGAATACTTAGATTTGAGTTTAGGGGCCTCCTTGAACCATCCTGGCCTTTGAATATATGTCAAGATATGTTTCAGTGGCTTATTCGTGATATAATATATAAGAAATAATCTCCGAGGGCTTCTTTCCTTCTTCTGGCTAGGCTGTGGCATTCACAAAGGAAGTGATATGAGCCCTCTTCCGCCTCTTCGTCCATACAACCTCTACATAAGTCAGACGTGCTGATACCCATTGTGGTCATGTGGGTTCCCATTGAGTTGTGACCCGTTAGGAGGGACAGTTGAGGTCTGTTAAGCCCTAGTAAATAATCTGTTTTTTTCTTAGAGATTTCTGTCCAAAGATTTCTCGAAACCCGACGGCTGTCAATTCCTGACCATCTGACGTTTGCAGTTTTAAGGAAAGTTTGTTGAATTCTTAAATTTTTCCAGCCAGTAGCACAAATATCCCGGAAACGATTTGGCTCGGTTCAAGTGATGATCCGGATTTGGCCAGTTCGTCTGCTATTTCATTTCCTTGTATATCATTATGTCCTGGGAACTAGATTAGGGTGACTAAGTTCGATTCGCTTAGCAATCTTAGTTCATTGCGGCAGCCGGTCACTAGTTTTGACTTTGTAATAATTGAGGAAATTGCTTTGATTGCCGGCTGGCTGTCTACGAAAATATCTATTCCCGTTGACCGTTTTACATGCCGAGAGATGTTTAGCCGCCTAACTTATTGCTAGCTCCTCCGCCTGGAATACTGAGCAATAATCTGGAAGTCTATATGAATTCCTTAAGGGAGGATTTTTCGAACAGATTCCTGACCCTACTCCCGTTTCCGACTTAGATCCGTCTGCAAATATCGAAACATGATGATTGTTGATGACCAGGTTTTCCTTCCAGCTTTCCCTTGTTGGGATCACTATTGAGACGAAGAGTTTAAAATCAATGATCAGTGAGATATGGTCTGTTTGAATTGTCTTATTTATAAAACTTGTTATAGTGCAGTGATTGTAATTGCCCATTTTCCACTTCTTACACTCTCTTACACGTAGAGCGCTCTTGGTTGCCAACTCTTCCGTAAATAGGTCAAGTGGGACTAAAGAAAGGAATGTTTCAAATGCTGTGGTTGGTGTAGTTCTCATAGAGCTGGTTGTACCTACACATGCCAGTTTTTGTATTTTCGTCATGGCTTTAAGATTGGTTGTCTTTTCCAAGCCCGGCCACCAGACCAAACATGCGTATGTCAATATAGGCCTAATAATGGATGTGTACATCCGATGTATGGCTTCGGGGCTTGGACCCATCTTTTTACAAAATAACCTACTGCATGTGCGTTTCTCTCTTTCTTTTATGTTTTCTTTCCAGTTCAGTTTACGGTCTATAACTAGACCTAGATATTTAGCCATGCCAGTAATGTGTAGCGGCGTCCATTTATGATGGGGAGCTTATTTTTGGAATGTTATGTTTCCTCGTAAACAAAACTAGCCCTGTCTTTGATGGGTTTATATTAAGTCCAACTGCTGGCCCAGTTCCTGAGTTTGCCAAGAAGAATTTCACACAGTATGTGGGTGAATTTCCTTGATACCAACAGCACCATGTCATCAGTATATGCGACCATTTTGACCCCAGTTGGACTTAGCTTTATTAAGATCTGGTTAGCGACCAGACACCAAATAACGGGGGATAGTACACCCCTTTGTGGAGTACGTCTGCATGTCTTAACCTTGAGTTTGCAGTTGGCCAGTTCTCCATTATTGATTCTGGACTGTAGCATACAGTCTATCCAATTTGACAGTAGCGGATCAATGTCACTTTAGTCTAAGGCCTGTCGAATTGCTTTTCTTTCCACATTCTTAAGGGAGCCTTCTATTTCAAGAAACCCAGCGTAAACTTTTTAAATTGGATAGATTTTTCAATTGTGCCCACCACTTCAACAAGTACTGTCTCAACAGATTTGCCCTTAATATAGGCATGCTGTGCCTGTGAGAAAACACCGTCCGTTAGATTCAGACGAATATGACTTATTTCTATCTATGAGTCTTTCTAGGGCCTTCAATAGGAAGGAAGATAGGCTTATAGGCCTGAAATCTTTTAGTTTAGTGTGGGTGGAATTTCCAGCTTTTGGAATGAAAATGACATTGACTCCTCTCCAACCAGAGGGTATGTAGGGTATGTTAAGACAGCCCTTAAAAATATCTTCTAGGATTGGAACGATAACATCTTTAGAGCATAGGAGCATAATAGGAATAATACCATCCGACGCTGCAGACTTGTATGCTGAGAAGGAGTAGATGACCCACTCCACCTTTTTATAGTCTATGATTCTGTTACTTAAGTTTGAGAATTCACTTATCTGAGGCCCTGTGTTGACGGGAGCTAAATCAATGACACATCCTGGGAAGTGAGTGATCATAACTGATTCAAGAGTCTCAGAGCAGGAGTCTGTCCAGGTTTCATCCGGTATTTTTAGAAAGCCCGGAGGAGTGTAGGCCTTTGGACCCGACTTTTCTGAGCCTAACAGCGTCTTTTGTCCTTTCGATGTCTGAACAAAATTTACGCCAGGCTGCCCTTTCTGCGTAGGTGGTTCTATTTTAATATTCATTTTTGCTGATCTTGTGATGATCCCAATCAGTGGGTTCATTACTGTGCTTGGCTTTATTGAAAAGCCTCCTTGAATTCCTCCGAAGAACAGCAAGCTCGTAAGACAACCATGCGGGGTTGATCTTGCTACTATCTTTGGCTATGGGGCATTAACTTTTGTAAGCTTTAGTAATAGCTGACGTTAGATTCTCTACTCGTTTTTCAATATACAAGCGGTTGAGCAGGGGTGCAGTATTAGATTGGCCCAAAGATGAGGCCATTCTTATTTTGAAGGCTTCCCAGTTTGTTTTCCTGGTATTTCTGTAGGGTTTTAGGCTTTCTATTTCATGTTCTATTTGGAAAGTTATGATTCTATGGTCTGAGAATGTTATATTACTTGACACCTTCCAGTTCCTGTCTACAATAGAGTCGGAGATACTGGAAAGCGTCACGTCAAGTATTTCTCTTCTATTCCTAGTGAAATGGTGGGTTCATTTCTTCTATTAATAATCAATATGTTGTTCTTAATTACAAATTCAAAAAGTAACTCACTTCTTGTGTTAGTATCGGTTTACTGCTGATTATGGGCATTAGCACCACAGCCGACCAGTAAATCCCACCTACCCTTACCAGCAGCAGTCACCAAGTCATCCATAGCACCAGATGGCGGAAGGCCCGGTTCATCGCCTGGCATATAGACAGATGCCAAAATTAGTGGCGGGGCCTTCTTTGTTTCACACCTTACTGTCGTCATGTCCGCATTATTGTGGGAAGATAGGAAAAAAAGATTGATATTTTCTTCGCTATTATAAAGGCACGATAGTTACATTCAGAGTTTCCTTTATTAAAGAAAAGGATATGGTCTTTGGACCTAAGTCCGCTTATTTTGTCGCTATTGGCCCATGGTTCCTGGAATAGGGTTATATCGATGTTGATATTTCCTATAAGCCAGCTCAAGGTGGCAGAGGCCAACTTACTGTGCTGAACTTTTAGTTGTAGCACTTTCATCATTTGTATTTCCTTTTGTTTGCAAATTTACAGGTCGCACCTTTACCTCGTTTATTCCAATTCTTATTCTGAATACCTTGGACGGAAGCCTTGCCATTGTTTCGTCATTTAAAATGACTATGGCTTCATGGTTCGTTGCTGTGGGCTCTTCCATGCTAATAACCTGGCAATCTGCAATGGGAAGGCTGCAGTTTGGTGCTCGGAGGAGTCTTTCCAGTATTTCCTTCTCGATGCGAGGGCCAGGGAGAGTTATCCGGACTTGCGGTCTAGTAGGGAAGCTGCTTTTGGGGGCTACATTTTATGTGACCCCTTTAAGTAGATCTTTCATGTCTTTGATTTTGTTCTTTAGCCATTTCAAGGTGAGTTCGTCACTATAGGCTTGAACCCTTTCACCGTCGACAGCGACCCGAAGGTTGGCACAAACCCAGTAGAAGCAAGGATCTCAGTGTTCACACACGCGAGGAGTTTTACCACTTGAGACCATTGTTCTCTGGTCATACGCTTTTCGGAGCTTCTCTCATTGATGACGGGCACTTGAAGGCCCTCTGTCAGCATATCGGCCATCGTACTGGTACTGGCTGCCGTCTTAGGCTTTTTGTTGATGGAGATTGGAGATTGTCGAATCATTGTGCCTATTCCTCTTTCTGTGACTTTTGGTGTCAGCTTGATGGACCCTTAAGTGTTTAGGACCTGCAATCGGTCTCACTTGTGGGTTGCTGTTCCTATGAGTCGTTTTGGTGGAGGGCGCACTTTTATCATCGGTGATGTTTTTTCTGACTAGGTTCCCTTTGTGACTATTGGCGCCGTCTGGGTCTACACTGACAAGAATCTTTCGAGCCCAGCTTAGTCTTTTCTGATTTAGGACACTAAGTTTATCTGTATCGCCCTAGCCATATCTGCGTACGGCCCATCTGGCGTGTACGATCATTTTGGCTTCCTGGTTCAGATTTTTATTCTTGTTCTTCTTTTTTGGATGCACAACATTTTCTTGGATTGATATGGGCCCACTGCAAGGCGGGCATCGATCGAAATGGTTGCCATCACGTTCTTGGAAGACCGTGGGCCATCCTCGTAGACTTTGGATAGTTCATCCCCTGGTCCTTTGTTGGGAGTGGAAGTAATCTTGGCGCCTCGTAATGCCAGGGTTTTGGCCACAGATTTGCCTGAAGGGGGTGCATTCTTTTGTCCTTTCGTAGGATTTTTGTTCACTGTGATATCTGCGTCAGAGCCTTTTGAGCTAGCGAAGGATTGATAGTTATCGTCACTGAGGATCGCCTGACTCCATCCCTCCCCCTCCAGCCCCCCTCCAGCATCTTCTTCAGAGTCAGTGAATTCCATGATGGATTCCAAAGTTGCATCCATTTTCACGGCCCCACTACTAAATGTTGGTCTTTTGCAGTCTTTTGCTTTGATATTTTTTGTTACTAATTTGTTTGTCACTGGCGACTTAGCTTCTCTCGAAGCCAAGCCCTCGCCGGCAAGCCGTGACTTCTGCCGACACTTGATTTTGTATCCCCACACGATTTATATTTTCTTCAGTAACTTTATCCACAATTATTCATTAGATTAACATCTCTGTTTGTTATTGGTTTTCTTAGTTGCTTGACACTACAGCTGGATTACTGGAGTGTCAAGCGTAAGCCCCCGCATCACAACAAGGTAAAAACCATTGGAGGGATTGGGAGACTCTCTGTATTGGATTTACAGTCTTCAACCTAAGATATAGATCTCAGACGGCTGCCGGTATGTCATCGAGTTAACCGCTTTATTTTAAATATTTATTTTTATATTTGAATTGCCTACGGGTGCTAACTCTTTAACAAAAATTTCCTTTTAGTCGTCAAATAGTTAAATATTTTCATCTCTTTCCAAAGAAACAGACAGTTAATTAGTAATTTGTTGCACTATGTATGTATATAAGGACATGTGGTTCTCCAATATTGGTCCTAGAAGTTATATTCACTCCCGGTTCTAAGACTTAATTTAAATAATTCGTTGCTTCAATATCATCAAATTTCTATATTGTATTAATTTCTTACCAATTGTAAGTAAAGAAAATGTAACAATTTCTCTAAATTGCTAACCGTTATCATTCTTTTATAGAAAATAAATTCATAAATTCGTGTCTGGCTATTTTTATTTAATTTGTTTACCAGAAAACGTTTGGATCTTTATTATTGAATTTTATAATCATTTGCATATTCTTGGAACAACAAACATCAACTTATTGGCATATAGCCTAGAAACTTGACTTATTTCTATCAATATAAAACACGACAAATGATCATATATGTAATATATTTATAAGTTTGTATTATAAGTGTAGCTCTATTTATTCTTAAATTAGCTTATAACTAGATTATAAGATATTGTATATTACTATTATTGAGCATTACGAAATAATTTTATATAAATAAATAATAATTCGTAATACCTAATCAAAGTAGTCATAACGCCCCGCCGTTGCCTATACTCTAACCCACCTCATATTCTGACGAACAAAAGCAAAGCAGAATGTTGTTTGATATCCGCCATTGACGTGCAAATTCCACGAAGAGGATGGAGAGAAAAAAGAGAAGAGCAATTAGATTATACTGACTTGAAGATAATCATAGTTTGCTACGAAAATAATGATGAAAAACTACTTGGTAGGACCAGTTAACCAAGTTAATCTATGGTTTCCTATATTGATATTGCTCAGAAACAGACTTGAAAAAATGACAACTGGTTGTTCCAAGGAAAATGTAGGCAATAATATTAAACACATACCACCAAGGTTCTACTGCTGGAAATTACGGCTTTAATAATACATTTGCTCGTATTTTTATTTTTAGATGTTATTTCTGGCCTCGGATGAGATCGGGTGTAGCTGATCATGTCAAAATTTGCCTACTATATTAACCATATAAAGCTTCAAGTTTAAAACCAGCTGGCTTATTACAAATAACTCCAAGCAGTCAAAAATGTTAAATCATAATTGTTGACGATTTTGTCCCGCTACCCAAAAGTGCCAGTGGACACCAATGGGTTTTGATAGCTGAAGACTTGTTGAAAACCCTGCTATCGATCTTAATTAGAAATTAACACATATATTGGAATCTCAAACTCTTAGGAATTATATGCGCAAAAAAAAGTTAGCTAAATGATTCGTAATCGCTAATTTAGACAGGTTGAATGTCATAGACGGTCACTTGGATTTGCTTATGCTTTCGGAAGGTTATTTTATACACTTTGTCATCAGATGAGTCTACTTAAGACATAACTACACATCCCCATCCCATAGAAAGCAGAACACCACGTTTCAGTGCTAATAAAAATCAGTGCATCCTAACTGCAAGTAAAGTTCCATCATTTCAAATTGATTTAACAATCTTGGCCAAATCTTTCATATATAATCTTCCTCTTATATGTCCAACGAATTGTTGGCATAAATTATTTACGGAGACAAAAGAAAGATACCGAATCAACTGCAGCAAAACTTGAGTGGGAAGGAAAAACTCCAGTTGTTTTAGTTTTGTTGTATAGACATTTGAGACATTTTACAGAATAACAAATTATAATAAAAGGTTGATTATCGAAATGTCGCACATATGAAATACGATAAATAGGCGTTCAGATTGTAAGGGGTCAGTTACTAACATTTAAAATCAACTTATTAAATGTTATAACAATAACATATCCGCATTTATTTATTTCTTATTTATCCTACTAAATTAGCAATGCTTAAATACTTATTTTACTGTATTTTATCGCTAATCTAAAACTACATAAATTACTTACTTATAACTAAGCCCTCAAAGTTAGTAATATTTATTGTAGAACTTCTTTAATAAAAAAATGCTCTTTTTGTATAAGAATATAAAAAAACGGCCACTGGCCAATGTAAAAATACAAACATTGAGATTAAGACTGTGACCAGTTCGGCTGTGTAATATAGCTTCTGAGATCAAATCAAAAATTTTGTATGTATACAGTATCTCTTTCTATTTAAATAAAACGCCATTCGAAACACATAGTTTATGCTATTGTGTTTTTATTTCGTCGTTGTTCTTCGCCCTTGTTCTAAAAAACTCTGATTCAAAAACATCCACCCACTCCCTCAATCTCATCCTCTACATTGGCGCCCATTTTGCTGCCAGAGTTTTACTATAAACACCACGGACATTCGAAGGCTTAAACGTTTGGTAACAAACCAACAACAAACTGCGATGGCGTTCACGAAAGAACAAAGATAACGCATGCTCGCAGCTGTTATGCAAACAACTAGGCGTACGGGTAGTTTAGAGGTGAACAAGACCCAATCAAAGTTGAAGAGTTCGTTGCTACAATTACATGTTTCAAAGACGTTGAACACATACCTGAGGCTGATGCGATTAAATGTTTTCCGCTGCTCCTCGAAGATGATGCTCGGTGTTAGTGGCAAGGGATAAAATCGGAAGCTAGAACTTGGCAATATGTAATTTTGCTGCTACGAAATGATTTCGCTCCAACAAAACCTGCATACAGAATTTATGCAGAAATAAACGAGAAAAAAAACAAAAAGGCGAAGAGTCTACAGACAACTTAATATGCAAAAAGAGCTTTCTTCTAGCAATTGCCCATGCCGAGACAGCGTGAAACAAAGAAGTTGGACTTAATTTACGGATTAATCCACATTTCCGTCAGACGGAGTCCGTATAGATGATATTACTACGTTCTTGCCATTAATTGAAAAAGCCCGAACAGTTGAGCACGGTATGGCTGAAAAGCAGAGACATACCGAAAAGATCGAAACTAAAATACTTTTGCGGAATGCCGGAAAAACAAAAGCCAGAATCTGCTATAAGTGAAAAGCTCCCAGTTTCTTAAGATCAAACTATCAAGCCTGTCCAGAACTGTCCAAATGACCTCAAAGGGTTCTATTAATTTAATCAAAAATACACTCGGTAATGACTTACCGACGATTTCTATTATGTCACACGGTGAAAACGGTGTAGCGTATCTCGACACTGCAGCCAGAACAAGTGCCCCTGGACGACATTGATTCGAATACCTCCTCCGAAAAGCAACATTTAAGCAAGTTAATGATGTGTGCCTCGCTGACGGCAGTAGGCAGCAGAGTGAAAATTGTATGAGTACAACACACATCATATTGGGGAACCATTTAAGACCGATCGCAGTGATTGCTCTGCATAAAGCAAAAGACAACAGAACGCTTATAGGGATTGTCTTTTTAGAAGAAAATCGTGTTGTCTTAAATCTGGGACAGAGACTTTGGTTTTTCCAAGACCAGAAAAAGACTTTCGACTTCTTTGATACCACAGATACAATTGTCACACCATCCTAAAAGATGTTAAATCCTATTTCACCACCACAAAAAACTCCCGAGTTCAACACACTCCAGGCTGAAAACAATTTGCCGATTCAAGCAATTTACAGCCCAATTACAGCAGTTCCAATATCTCTAGACGACGATAAAGACTGCTATGGAACAGAGCCATGTAAAAGTCCAATTCTAAGGCAAGCCCAGATAAGCGATCCTTCCCACATTCAATCCAAAACCTCTTTCGTGATTCACTCCGTAATGAAACAACTCCTAACCGAAGAAATTAGGATTCCTTGTTTCCGGAAATGCAAAAATTGATGATGAACAACCGAACACTGATGAATTCTTTACAAGAATTGATTGAATGGCTATTAACTTAACAAACCGAAAACATTAAGCAAATGACCTTGGAAAATCATAGAGTGAACAATAATACCCTTTCCATATAAAATTAAAAACACTACTTATATCAGAACCAGTACTTCAGTAAGTGTGCGAAGACAACCAACGTTCCAAAGGGGAGACTAAAACATATCCGCATTTTTAAATTTTTACTTATCCTACTAAATTATCACTACTTAACTACCTATTTTACTGTATTTTATCGCTAATCTAAAACTACATAATATACTTACTTATAACTAAAGCTCCCAAACTACAAATATTTAATGTAATAATTTTTGTATAAAAATGTGAAAGAACAAAAGCTCTCCAAGAGTATAGAAGAACGGCCACTGGATTGGAAAATGTAAAAACACAAACACTTGAGACTGTGACCTGGGACAATGTTCTGTTACTTTCGAATCGATAAAAGTAGTCGAGAACGAAAAAAAATTGTGTTTTGTTGTTAAGATGCTAAAATGACTTTTTCAATTTATCGCCTCAATCCCAGTCAAACAAATTAAAAATTTAAGGTATCGCCTCAGCAACCCATTTTTTCAGAGGGGTTAAGTGAGGAAAATTTCGTCTGTTGTATACTATAGCCCCTCATCGTTTGATCAAATCAAGAATTTTATATAAATATATACAGTATCTTTTTCTGTTTAAATAAAACGACATTCGAAACATATTCTTAAGATAGATTTTAAAATCATTTTTATAATTTCCACATTTGTAAGTATTTATTTTTATGTTTATGGATTATGAATATTCAATAATTTATAAATTATTTTTGACAAGCCTAAAGCTTTTAAAAAAATGATTCGACAAACATTTAGGAAACGTCGCGGTTATAAGAAATATTATAATATAAGGAAAAGAATATTATGTATGTATGCATGTTCATAATTTAAAGATAATTAATTATAAATTGTATACAATCTTATCTAATTTATATGCAATTAAAAAGCGGTTGCTATGTATAACAACCCTAAAAAGTGTTCGGTAAAATATCTAGGCAAATAAGAAAATCATAAGAATCTGGCGTTTGAAAAGTGGAATTTACTCTTTATAGAACTCAATTTAGTAATATTATTCCGTATTTCTTGGTCTTATTATGATCTTAAAATGTAAAATACACAATATATTTTTCATTCTTTGTAACTAAAATTTTAAATTTCAATATTCTAGGTTCCTCCAAGCTTTCGCTTTGTTGTTGAGCAGACTTTGCGAGAATTTTTTAGAGCTATTCAAGGTGGAAAGGACAGTGAACAATCGTGGAAAAAGTCCATATATAAAATAATATCGCGAATGGACGACCCTGTACCAGAATATTTTAAATCACCAAACTTTCTGGAGCAATTGGAATAAGCTTAAAGCATCTTAACTTAATTTCCTTTTTAATTTTACAATCAATAACATAGACATGATTTAAAAATGAATAAGGTGTTGAAAATGACTTATTTTATTCTATACATATAATGAATATATGTGTGTAAACGAATTTGTAAAATTAAAAACAAAACAATATATTCAGACTGAAGAGAAAAATTAATCAGCAACGTGTGTGGTTCCTATAAAATTGTAGTGTGCTTACGTCCAAAAAAAAAATGTAACAAAGAAACTAAGCAAATATATGTAAATAACAAAATAGTAAAAAAATAACACTAAGTTTGGAAAGCGACTGTAATTTTATTGACGATATACTCGCGTTTTGGCCTTCCTTTCAAAACAAAATAGTAAATTACATTTAAAAAATCGCAAATTAAGAAAAATCAATTTTAATTTACTTGAACTAGATTATTTGAAAAAAATTCAAAATAAAGAAGAAATAGATTCTAAACTAAAATCACGAGAGAACAAATTAGCTTCACTAGGTTAGCATTTAAATTTAAAAAAAATAAAAATCGTTTCCGTTTAAACATTAGTTTTGTGTAATCCGCTCGAAGACGAGATGTATAGTACTTATTATTTTATTAAAAAGGATAAGTTAAATTATTTTGTCGATATCTTTTTTTACAAAGTATACAAAGGGATTCTATTTTGTATAATAATTGTTTTAACTGTTTCCCTTTAAAAACAAATTACATTTCATAAATGTAGTTTTGACTACGAACAGAAATAAAAATCTAAAATGATAAATGGTTTAAGTATATGTTAAACAAATTGAGGACATTATAGAAAAATTATTTATTTATTTTTGTTCTAAAATATAAATAATAAAATAATAACTTGCTGTTATTAATATAATATAAATCTTTATTGAAGAAATAACTTGCGTAAAAATTATGCAAAATTGAAAAATTTCAAGATTTAAAATATAATAAGAGTTTAAATTGAAGAAAGTCAGCAAGCAAAATCAATTTTTATGAAACCAGAATTTTATTTATATTAAAAAAGTAATTTTAAAATATGTATGAATTCATTATTTTTAAGCGTAATTTGAAGAATCACATTTTAGTATATATTTTTTTTGAACTGATAACATAATAGTATTATCTCATATAATATAAATCTAGGTACGAGTTATTGGAGCAAAGATATTCTTTAAGAATTAAAATAAGACGCATTGTTAATTTGTTCTAACATTGCTTCGCTGTTGTACACTACACCTGTATTTATTTACTTTCATGCCACAACACATTTATTTTAATCTGTTTCAGTTATTTACTTTTCGTTAATGTACACTTTATTTTGTATTTATTTCAATGTTTTAATAATGGTTCACATAATGATAATGAAGATATTTACAATGAATATGAAATAGCATTTCTTCAAGTTTTATTTTTTTTTGTATTTAACACTCGGCCAGACTAGTTATGCTTCATAAAACAATTAAAACAAAACATTTTTAATGCATGTTGATGTAATCCCTTTATACTAAATATCATATAATTATTTAAATATAGGATTTTCACATATCAGTTGTTATTTTCTCTGCGCTGCGCAGTTTACCCACTCCCTAAAATTTTTGTTTTTATATTTTTTAAAATTTTTGTTAAGGAATAATCAACAATTTAAAAACTGATTCAGATGCCAAAGTTTTTTGGTCTTTCTCTAGGCTTTAGAAACAAAATATTGTTTATTTTATTTTAATTATGCGGACGCCAATACTGTTTTTCGGAAATTTTCTTTTGTGCTCCCTCTTGCCATTGGGAGCTGGATACTTATATTCTATCCAACAGACAGTACAGGGAAAATAGTATAATTTGCCTTTTAGTCTGGTTGCTCTTGCTTGCATAAACATTTCCCATCTTTTAGGCAGCGCGTACAGTGGTGCGACAAAGCGATGTGATGGGAGAAGCGATTCGACAAGCTATTCAAGATGCGACATAGTGCGCACAGTAAAAGCGTCAAAACAAAGAATATGAATCTTCTACATACCTGCGATATGTATGCGAGAAACTCTTACGTTCAGAGTTTCTCGCATACCTATCGCAAGTATGTAGAAGATTCATATTCTTATATAAATGTAAATATATTTCTCGCACGCAAACGCTTCTCGTATCGGATCGCGTTGTCGCGCCACTGTACGCGCAACCGAGTTATCACGGGTTTCCGAAGTACCGGACAACAATGTGTATATACAATTTTATCACATAACAAATAATAAGCCACATATTGGCGCAAAATTATAGTCATAGTCAAGTTAACTCGACACATAATTTTAGTGTGACACTAGGTGAAATTTAAGTTTTTATGTACATTTTAGGAAATATAAAACGGACTTTATACTAAATACTTATTAGTTTCACTAAAGAAAGCCTGATCTTAAATTTCTAGAATAACCGGGAAAATGGTACAGCTTACAGGCCCAATTACGGTGAGGCATTATGTCGTGGTAAAGGTATTTTTAGATACAATCAGGTTTGGTCTGATCTCAAATTGCTGTGTAAAAAAACTTATTCGTCATCTAAGATTACATGTTTATTTTTAATTTCTTTCTTACCAACTTACCAAATTATTTATACAATAACATTTTATTTAATATTTTTATTTAAAAGCTTATTTGTGATTTCACTTTTAGTTTTAGATGGAGAATCGATGGAGATGCTTGCTCGTAGATGAACGGTGGCAAATGTGGTGTTGATCTAATGTGAGCCGAATGACTGGAGGATGATGGCTCTGGATTATTCTGAATTTAGGATATAAGCTGGCTTAATTCTATCAAAAGTAATATTTTTATTAATGTTCTTGATATTGGTTTTAAAATCTTATTGTCTCCCTACTAATAATTTTAAAGGAGCCTTCATAGGAATTGTATAAAGGCTTTTGAATTGGTCTACATCAAAATTAATCCAAATCGATACCTATATCAAGTTATTATAAAGTGCCTGTGCCACAGTTTCTGGTGCCCTGTTGACTATCAGAATGGACACCTTGAGATGGATCGATATATCATATCATATTTAATATTTAAGTGTTTGAATTAATTGTCACAGTTTCCGTTAATTGATTTGCGGAGTTTGTCTATCTACGAGGTTGTGCCTTTAAGCATGGAAGGCGGTGAATAACGTGACTGTTAAAGTTTCAATTTTGAGTTTTTTCCGGGTTGTGACATGAATGACATTTCTCAAAAAACTTCGTAGCCGGCATGTAATGTCTAAGCTTAACAGATGACCTCTTTAAAGAAGACAAGTGCTCTATGCGTTATAGAAATCTGTCTCGTTTTATCTTTGAAAAATAAAGCAATTTTCCTCTTTTAACGGCTTTGCTAGTTTCTAAATTATTTCCGACAAATGAAACAAATATTTTATACTATACAAAAAAAGGTGGGTGCCTGTTGTTTCGTCTCTTCCACTTCGCATTTCGTTGTTTCCCCCTTTCTTACATCGATTTCTGTTTACTTAGTTAATATTTACTTCGTTTCTGTATCACTTTGTTTTTGAATCATTTCGCCCTACGATCAGTTCCCATTTCTTTGTTTCCCGTTTTACTCATTTTGCATTTCCGTTAAAAGTACAATGATTTATCTAGGTCAACGTTATCTCGCCAACGAATCTATTATCTTGGCGTAGGTTTATTTTGTCTTCAGTGTGATTATAACCGTGCGCGAGAAGCTTACGACTAAACAAATTATTAGAAAGTTTGAAAATGAATAAAAACAATATTTGTAACAGTTTAAAATCCCTCTTATTCGAAATCCCCGGTCTATTAAAATCCTGCTTTTTAAAATCCCGTTTAATCCCGCTTAGTCTGTTTTGTATTTTGATAAATATTACACCAAAAACTTTGTATACACCCAAATTTGACCCTACCCCAAATCCTATAATATGCCCAAGCAGGGGTGTTGCAGGGGGGCAGCATTCCCCTCCTTTTTGCATTTTGTATTGATTTCAAAAGCGGTAATTTTTTTGGTATGTAAAGAGACCAAGGACATTAAAATTTGAACGTCCTTGGTCTCTTTACATACAAAAAAAAATAATAAAGACGAAACAAACGTTAGCGAAGTAATCGAAATCGAAATGAACAAAAAATTAAATAATCGAAAAACTATATTATAAGAACCGGAATGAACTTTAAACGAACAAGTAAAAGACGTAACGATTTTTTTTCAAAATAAATGTAAACAAAGTAATTGAAAAACATTTGATTAAAATGCTGAATCAACGAAATACGAAACGACTAAAACGAACGAGATAAAAAAAACGAAACAAACCAAAAAAGGTGTATACTGCATAGTCTGAACACTTATATTGTTTTCCAAAAATATAAAAAAGTGAAGTGTTGGAATGAATACTTCACTTCGAAATTTACTTTGGAGTGAAAGTAGTGTGGTTCAGAAAAATAACTGACATCCATCTAATATTAATATCACCAATACATATTCAATTATTAGTTAAGCATCATTATAAACTAGTTTTCACATAAGACCTAATTGAAAAGTTTTGTGAGTGAAGCTGCCGAATTATTATTTGAAATTTCATATACAACGCTTTTATCTGCTTGCCTTTTTTAAACAAGTAACAAATTTAAAAAAAGCAAGCAGATACAACCGTTGTACATATATGAATTTTTTAAATAATAATTCTGCATTTTCACTCACAATGCCGCTTTCTACAAGCGACGCGACCGACCAAAGCTCACCGTTCGGTCGTGCGATGTATGTTCAATTAGGGCGTAGCCATATAGGGACATATTCATAGTTGCTGATAAATCCAGATTTTACTAAACTACAGTTTAAGTTATTTTTGGTTCAATGAATACAGACCGATTTTACCTACAAATTGTTGGTTTAATATTTTTATAAGATTATTAACTTGTTATGCTACACAAATAGCTTCACACATAACACACTATAGAGTGTTTGTATATTTCAATGTCATGGAAACCGGTTCCACATTTTTTTTAGAGAACGTGTCGTGTTATCGGTTTAACAGCTCCATAGACATTTTTACCCCCAACGCTTCAAAAGAAGTTTTACTTCAAAAGTATTACTTGAAACTGTATTTTATTTTTCATTTATTTATAATAAAAATTTAAAAAAAATAAGTTCCGCTTTTCACATTTTTAATAATTTTTTTTAATACTAAGGCTTCTTTTGACTGGTCACGAGTAGTTTTTTTCAGTTGGAATCAAAAATGATTGATGTAGCTTAGAAGTGACCAGCCACAAGAATTTTGATTTTTCGCATTCTCACAAAAAAAATGGAAAATAAAAAAAAAATGGTATAAGTATAAGTATGCTATTCGTTTGTCCTATTTTCTGGCATTCCTCATCGCGAATCGACTATAAACACTTTAATTAGAGTTCCAACCGACCGGCGAACGTTCCGACGTACATACTTCAAAAAACATGAAATAATGTCGATTTCATTTCAATGAAATCATCGATCTGCCATCGATCCGCCGTCATTTTTTTTCTGAAAATCAGATTCGATTCAAATTAAAACCAATTTTTTTCTTGAAAAACAGATCCGTATTGAATCTCTTTTTAGAGATGAATTCAAAACGGATTTGTACACAGATTCTTACACACACTACAATATTTGTTTTGAAGTGTCTCAATTGTATGTTGTCAATTAATTTTTATTTTGTGGCAGTGTACAGTAAAAATAAATTAATATTATTAATAAAATTAAAAAAAATTCTTGGAAACAATTTATTAAAAAAGTGCAAGTGGATTAAGGAATTCAACCGCCGCGGGATCATAAAATAAAAACGAAATAATTTTTTTTTTATAATCTACAGGCGCTCAAGGGATTACACTACCCTTAATATGTTAATACAGCGCGGGCGTGAGGTTAAGGAAGAGAAAGAAGGATAGGATAGGTGGTTTATGTCTCAGATTTTATCTCCAGGGATAGCTGAACTAATGCGGAGAAAATTTCCGTGTCTTTTTTATCTATGTCCCTTATAAATCGCATTATTTTCTTTTATTCGTTGTCAACTTTATCTTTATACTAGTTTTACTCAATCACATTTTGTTAGTGCTATGCCTAAACAGCATGTAATCAGTAAGCCAGCAACTCATTGTATGAGATTTTTTTTAGAATTGGTGTTTAATGGAAAAATAAAAGGACGTATACTACGAAGAGGATCTAACATGTGACCGGATCTAACAGGTGACAGGCGATCCAAATGATGTATTAACGAATTGAAGATTTGTGTTTTTTAGAGCTGCCAAGCAAAACACAATCACAAAAAGAGATAAGATCCCAAATCGTTCTTTTCAAAATTAAAAAGTATTGGTAGCGAATCCTTTTTATTGAAACAAAATCGCCATAGAAATACCTCTTAGATGTTGGTTTTTTTTCTTATTAACGCAAAGACTGTATATGGGAAATTTATAATTTCCCAAATATAGCATTTATCAAATTTAACCAAAATTTTAACTCAATTGACACACGGCCTAAAACTAATACTTTTTTGCTTCAAAAACAACGATTACGGATCTAATCTTTTTTGTGACTATGTGGGTTGCTTGGCAGTTCTAAAAAGGAAAACAAATCTTCAATTCGTTAATACATCAGCATTTCCTTTTTATTTGCTTATACCGCCGCGGGGAAATTTTTAAATCCACTTGCACTTTTTTAATATTTGTTTCAAGAAGTTTTTAACAACATTTTTATTTTTTAACAATGTCAACTTACTTTTTCTGTACACAGCCACAAAATAAAAATTAATTGACAACACAACTTGAAAAACTTCAAGACAAATATTGCTGAAAAAATGGTGGTACAGATTATTAATGGCGGGTTGGTGTGAAGTGTCAACCCAGTTTAATAAACCGAGTTAACTCGGGTTATATTTTTCCAGACCGAGTTGGCGAACGATAAAATAACAGAACCAAAAAAAGCGAGTAATTGAATGAATGCAAAAGCAAACTGACATGAACATATTCAAAACTACGCGCCTTTTGTTTTAGTTTGTACCAAACCCAATGCTCTAAGCCACGTAAAGTTGATAGTCGATTTAGTAGTAATTTAACCGGCTGTGGCTTGGTTTTTCCCACAGCTTGTTGTAAGTTATTTTTTCAGATGTAAGTGTTGTTTTTCTTGTGTATGAAGTATTTTGATGTCGTATATATGAAGCATCAAACCAAAGAGAATCAGAGCACAAGCACACACATGCATCTGTTATGAAGGTACACGATAGCCAACATAATACTATGTTCCCACCGAAGCGAAATCTCGGATTACGTAGATTTCAGTCCAAATCTTCGGATTTCACCATTATAGTTTTGGGATTTCCAAATCTGAGATTTCTTTGAAATCACAATGAAATCTTTTTACCGATGCGGGCCATTCATAGTGAACGAGTCCATTTTAAACTTCATCACACCTATGTAAAAAAACTTTGTATGTGTCCCGTGTAAATACTTATCATTATTGATTTGATCTTACCATTATTTTGCCAGTTTAATGCATGAATTTATGGCAATCTGTCAGTCGTATAAGTCCGGCATAAGGCTGTGTTATCTATGTGGCTATAGGAAGATGAACAGAAAAGATTCTTGTGTGCGTTTTTATCAAAGTGTCCATTTGAAGATGAACGAAAAAGTTACTTGTGTAAGCAAATGCGAATGCCATCAGGGTTTTTCGATCGTTTATCTTATTAGTGTATATTATCTAACATCACCTTTAATGGTTCCACAAGTTAACAAGAGCTTCACTGACGGTTCAAGCATGAAATTTGCCATTTCAAATCAATTAAACTCGGGACCATTGTTGAACCTCAATTAATCCACCAAATTCTTTGATTTAAATTAGCTGAACCTCTAATCAAAATCTTAATTACATTTGTAGAAGGAACCCTAAGGGCCATTCGAAGAAACTTCACCCTCAGTAGAACTTTGATTTGCGGTTCAGCAATTTTATTAACCGATTTCGATGAGTTAAGTGACGTTCAACGTTGATAAAAATTGTGAACCGTGGGTTCACGAATTTCAACCTAACGATTTAATCTCACCGATTTACATTAGCAACCCTATTAGTAAATATTTAAGGCTTGAGTTTACTGATGGCTAATTGCACAAACTTGGCTTAACTATTTGAACCGTGATTTAACAATTTAAATTCACCATTTCGGAGGAAAAACTGGACTTCAACGCTAATTCAAGTTGCAAGTATGTAATAGAAGTCTCATACATTTTAACCCATCGTTGAACCGCACTTCATCCACCAAAATATGCAGGTACATTTTCTGAACCACAAATCAAATTTACCGATTTTGACGAGTTAAGTGAGGTTTAACAGTGGTTAAAATTGTGTTCCGTTGGACATTAGTAAATAAAAATTGCTTATTCCATGCCTAATACATGAGTTGCCTGAGAGCCAGTTGTACACGTGTGGTTTAAATATTTGAACAGTGATTATGGAATTTTAACTCATGATTTCGGCGGATCAATAGAATTTAACGATAATTCAAGATGCAAGTATCTGGGGGTGGCCGTGGCACGATAGTTGTGCGTTCGCTTGTCAACCACATGGTCACAGCTTCGATCCCTGTCGTAGTCTATGTCCTCTTATTTACCATTAAAAACCAATTCTAAAAATAAATGTCATACAATGAGTTGCCGGTTTACTCATTATATGCTGTTTAGGCATAGAAATAACAACATGTGATTGAGTAAAACTAGTATAGCGATAAAATATGACAAAGAATAAAAAAAATGAATGCGAATTATAAAGGACATAGATAAATAAGACACGGAAATTTTTCCGCATTAGTTCAGCAGCCATCCCTGGAGATGAAATCTGTAACAACAACCATCTAAAGTCTCGGAACATCGCGCCACACATTTGTCCTATCATTCTTTATCTTCCTTAACCTCGCCCTCACGCCTGCGCTGTGTTGAAACATTTAAAGGGTAGTATAATCCCTTGAGCGCGTGGAGAATATATAAAACAAAACAAAAATCTAAACGAAGTCTCATACATTTAAGCCAATCGTTGAACCGCAGTTCATCCACCAAAATCAGCAGTTAAATTTACTGAACCACTGATCAAATATTTGAACCACGTTTGTAAGTGGGCCTGCCACACAAATTTAGTAGTTATATAATCGTAACACAAGTGACAATGGACAGAAAATTTTAGAGATTTCAGAGATTTGGCAAAAGAAATGATTCACAATGCCCAAGAAAATAAGACAAGATTCATTGTAACCATTTCACAATTCAATGCGATGAATCTTTTCACAACGCGGTTTAAGAAAATAATATTGATGCTAACATAACGTGACGACATGAATTATGTATACACCTCATAGTTTGACAACATGAATCATAGAAAACAAGATTACGACACTTCTTTTCTTTTGTCTTTTTATTTTCATAATTATAAAATTTATGGCTAGGAAGTAGTTTTAGATTATTTTAGACGAACTCGACGAGAACTCATAACAGATCAATTCCATCATTATCTCTTTCGAAGGAAATTTCTTTGAGGAACTGATCACGCTTCTATTCGATGGTTCTACAATTTTAAGCTAGATTGAGGGTCTACACTAGTTAAATTTTGACATACAACATCGCCCTGGGCCAAAACATGACAAAGCAGATTCATTATCCCGGAGATCATAATCCAACAGTACATGAGAGGAAGAAAAAGAGTTATTGCATGTGGAACACTTCAACATCTTGGAAAATTCGTGGAACTTGTGATGCGAACAAACAAAAGATCGAACAATGGTAGGATTCAAAGCCTGGATGATGAAAGGCTTCCGTCCGAGATGAAATTTTAGGAATTCTAGTTCCGAAGTCAAAGCCTATTAGGCCCTATTTAAGCGATTCTAAAAAGTGTTTAACCTTAGCGTGAGAGTTAAATGAATCAACTTCTTGTTATTCCAAGGAAAAACTTTTCTATTTGTGATTACTGCCCTCTGCGACAGATCTAGTGGTAGTTATTTTATTCATAAGAGGACTTCATAAAGTAAGAAGCCGGTTTCATTTGTAGGTCGCTCATTGCTCATAAGACGTTCATATATACGCTGCCCTATCTGTACAGTATGAAGGGGCTATACAGAACGAATGGCAGGAGCATTTCGTAAGTTTAAAAAGAGCGTGCAGATATTAAATGCTGTTGCGTACATGGGGGAGTATTGGTACATTGTAATCCCCTAAATTTTAGTTAGGGATTGACCCCCATTTACTAAGATTAATTAAAGCTTTAAGTACAACATAAAAATTAAAATTAAATTAAAAACAGAAATGGCTACAAGACTAATGTTTAACAAAAACTGGTTTATTTACGAATAGACCGTGCTCTCTATATATTATTTTTTCATGTTCGCTATTGAGACCTACACTAAATCTTCCAGTACCAGTTCTCCAACAAACTTGTTTCCAAAGTGATTTTTTCGGAGTTCTAGGCAATCGCAAAACAGGTTTTTAATGGTTTCTTTTTCTTCGATATCTTGACATTTCGTACAGAAATCGAGTTCAAATACACCTGTAATAGGCTGCTATTATCCCTATTTGTTACTGAACCTTTCATTGCATGCTCATTTGCTATTTCGCCCCCTTCTATGTTGATATGTTCTGGAACACAGAAGTTTGACTTGGCTGGTGTTACCAATTTTAGTCAGTACGCCTCGGTATTTTGCTACTGTCTTGGAGCTTATTGTCTCATTGGATAGTGCTTTGATAGCAGCTTATCTGTCCACACAAAATGTGATCTCTGACGAACTAATTTTTTTTCTGTGAATCATATCCCTTTTTCAAAAGCATTAATCTCAGCTTGAAACACGCTACACTTGTCTAGGAGTTTATATGATTTTCAAATATTGACAGCTTCATAGAACATCATTCTAAATGGGGATACCATCTTCTCTAAGTAGTGAGCGCGCCAAAGGGGTTTTGACTACCCCTAAAAATGAAAAAGCACAGGCGAGCGTTAGGAAAGTATTGAAAGATGCAAGAGGAGATACCATTGCACGAGAAGGCTTAACACTGTAAGATAAAATATCTTATAATTTAGTATTAAGCTAAATTTACATCAGAGCTAAAATTTAATTCAATTATTTTTAATGGTTACAAACAATACATATCACAAATTGTAATTCAAGATTAGTTCGTGAAATTTCAGAAAAATATAACTTGAAGTCTTCACTTTTGCTTGTAGTATTCTGCAATTCTTTGATATGACGTGGTAAGGAATTCCAAAGACGCACTGCAGTAGAAAAAATTGTCGTTTAGAAGTTAGATATGAATAATGGGGACGAATCAACTGATGAGATATGTACGAGGATGCTAATCTTATTCTTTCAAAGCAATAATTTGTTTGGCGAGTCAGTAAAATATCTGAATAAATTAAAGATTTTATTTAATTAACTCAAAACAAATTATTTATTTATTGCTTATATGTACATTTCGGAAGATATGCTTCCATCATCATTACGCTCTATTAAGAATTCTGAATATTTTTGTACAAATGACCCAAAATTTTTACTACCCTAGGGCATTGTAGGTTTTTTGCCTTAATTTTTTTATGCAAGGATGTGATTCGTTGAATTAGACCATTACATGTCCTTCTAGCTTGTTTGAACTTATTGCGGTTTCCTAATGGTTGGTTTGGCTTTATTATATCAGAAACTTAACTCTTCCAACCTTTTCTCAGCGCAACTCCGAGTTTTATTTTGGTTTGATGCTTTCGGTCATAAAAGCCACCATCCCTTGACAAATTACGTTTGTAATCATATCAGAGCTGGAATCACCTTAGAGGAAGCATCGTGGCCACTTAATAAAGATCCTTATGTACATTGAAATAGCCTGAAATAACAATTTCACTATACGAATATTGGGAAACAATTCTTTGCATAAAATAAAGCATGTAGATATGAATGTTGTGCTTATGAACGGTGAATTTGAACCATATGAAGTTAAAATTTGCATTCAAACAACTGCTGTAATGTGGTTGATTGATTGATAAGCAACAATGTTTCGCCACATATTGACGGTGATATCATGGCGTGCGAAGAATAACGACACTAAGCTTATGCTTGGAGCTTAAATTCTGAAGGGTTTAACATATTGCAAACACAGCTGGTCTGCTGTTCGCTGTGTCAAGTTTGTTGCAATGGTCGAAATTAAATTCAATACCCATTACGAAAACAAACACAAGCAAAACCAAATCAAAGAGTTGACTATGCTAATATCAGGTTTGTTTTCCAATAGAACTTCGCGATTTAATTAATATTAGTGTTATGAAATTTAGGTAATTTGACCAAGTTTTCATATTGTGATGACTGTGAAGAATCTAGTTCTTCTTCGGCTTTTTGATCACTTGTTATAACGGGTGATTTTTTTGCTACTTGGTTTTTGACGTTTATATTTTTGACAGATCACACATGACAAATTCCACGAACATATGACATTTCGATTCAGTATTGTTTGCCATTTCATCACTTACGCCTGAACAACGTTTGCAAATTATTGAAATTCGTGCTCTGTGAAAAATGTGTTTCGCAAGCTACGTCCGTTTTATGGTAGTCATAATCGACCAACCGAGCAGGCTATTCAGCTCATTGTGACAAAATTTCGCACCAGTTTCACTTTATTGGACATTAATCCACCAAATCGTATCCGTAGAGTGCGTACCGAAGGGAATATTGCTGCTGCATCCACCAGTGTTGCTGAAGATCGCGATATATCCATTCGGCGCCGATCGCAGCAATTGGGTTTGTGTTATTCGACCACCTGGAAGATTTTACGCAAAGATCTTGGTTTAAAGCCATACAAAATACAGCTGGTGCAAGAATTGAAGCCAGGCGACCTACCACAACGTAAAATTTTCGGTGAATGGGCCTTAGAAAAGTTGGATGAGGATCCGTTTTTTTATCGCAAAATTGTCTTCAGCGACGAGGCTCATTTTTGGCTAAATGGATACGTGAATAAGCAGAATTGCCGTATTTGGAGTGAAGAGCAGCCAGAGGCAATTCAGCAGCTACCAATGCATCCCGAAAAATGCACTGTTTGGTGCGGTTTATGGGCAGGCGACATCATTAGGCCGTGGACGATGAAGGCCGCAGGGTTACGGTCAATGGAGAAATGTACCGTTCGATGATAACAGATTTTTTTGGCCGAAAATGCCAGAATTGAACTCGGTCGACATGTGGTTCCAACAGGACGGTGCCACATGCCACACTGCACGCGAAACAATGCATAAATTGAGAGGCGAATTTGGTGAGCAGTTAATCTCACGTTTTGGCGCAGTCAATTGGCCACCAAGATCATGTGATTTGACCCCGTTAGACTATTTTTTGTGGGGCTATGTTAAGTCTATTGTCTATGGGGACAAGCCAAACACGATTGCTGTCTTGGAAGCCAACATTGAACGCGTCATTGGTGAGATTCCGGCCGAAATGTGTGAAAAAGTTTTCCAAAATTGGACCTTCAGAATGGACCACCTGAAGCGTAGTCGCGGGCAACATTTAAGTGAAATTATTTTTAAAAAGTAAATGCCAGAAAATTTATCGATCCAAATAAAAATTTCATTCACGTTTTACAAGTTTCTGTGTTTTTTTGAATTTACAAAAACCAAGCTCTTAAAAAATCACCGTTTACAATGAAACAAAGTTATTCTATTAACTTTCATGACGTTTCGAAAGGAATTGCTGTCTTGCTCAGGGGGGTTTTATTGAAACAATCAAACACAGAGTAGAACAAAATAACATTACTGTTTATAGCCAAATTGAATACTTTTATGACATGTAGTCCAAAATGCGTTTCGCTCAAGTACTACAGTTGAGCTCATCAGTTAGATGCTGTAGTGCCTTTCTAAGACGCATTATTTGTTGATTGAAATAAGAAATTTACCGGTTGTTGTGTAGTGTGGATGTTGCTGGTGAGTGCATCATGGTATATTTTTGGAGTGCTTATTAGCTGATAGATTTTTATTAGCACATATAGGAACTATATGGCAAGTTATGGATTCGGAAAAAATCGAACATAAGATTCTGATCAAACTTGACATTCGATGATCGCGATTGCGAAAAAAGTGGGTCCTAAAATTCCGTCTGCCGTCTGTGTTTCTTGAGTCTACAGCCTTTACGATTACTTGGATTTTCTTCAAGTTTGGTACATATTGATTTTCGGTACCACGCGTTTTTTTTTCCAATACTTAAGACGAAAAATAACGGTCCTACGATACATTTTTTTTGCCAAAAGAAATATATTTCTCTAAAACGGTTCCCAAGATTTTTATAAATTAGTTCATTAATGAAGAGAAAGGGTAATTATGTGTTTTTTTGAAAACACTATTTTTTTGGTACCTCTAGTAGAACCTTTATTTGGTTGTCGATTTTCTGGAAATCTTTATGCAGACGCTACCAAACAGTTTAAACACTAATGTAAACCAAACATTTTTTTAAATTTGTTTTTGAAAACTTAATATATCGAAAGCGACTCAATCGATTTTTCTCGAAACTTGGAAGTAGTTCTTTGCCATCATCATGAACCCCTAAAAAAAACTATTTTACTAAAACAAAAAAACAATGGTATCTCCTATACAAATGTTAAAAAAAAACATTGTCGAAAAACTGTATTGCGGCCTCGAGAATTTGAATAAAAGAATGTGTGTTCTTAAAAAAATGCAGTTCCGCTTTAAGGACAAAAATATTTTATTTTGCGTACTCATTAACGGTACTTCTCATCGAACCACTTTTCATACTTTCGACGATCTCATTATTGGAGGAACAGATTAAAATTATTATTCGTATGCAAATGCTCCGTAGACGTGTTAATGCAACTTCATACTCAAAGGTTTAGGAGGCAACAAGTGGTATCAAAGTGCTAGTAAATATTTTGTCAAACATTTGAAGAAAGGAAGGACAGAAGTGAAAAAGTAGGTACAGAAGTTTAATGAAGTTTTTCGTATTTAGTTTTAAATGAGATACAAAAAGCTTTAATAAATAAAAGATTTAACAGAAAAATTGTAATTAAAAATTACAAATCGAACAAGAAAGAATTTTTTCGAGATTTTATAAAACCTCATTTTCCCCAACCGGAAGAAGTCAAGTCTCTTCCTGCTTGGAAAAGCACGGTGAGTTTCTCTAGATTCCTTTCATCACAACTACACTTAATCCATTATTCAATAACAAACAACAATTAACAAAACTTTACAATAGTAAAGTCCATCGATTTATTTTATTATAATTCTAAATAGACGAAATAGAAATTTCAGCAAATTATTTAAAACAAAGACCAAAGTACAGTTCTAATTATTCAAACAAAATTGACTCCTATCATCTTCTGTCAAACTTAGTTATCTTGACTCCTGAGCATTCCAAGTCATAAGAAGAAAAACAACGCAACGTAACAAAATCGAGCAAAATGATCACCGCTACCGAGCAGAAAATAGATAGTATCATAAACGCTCTGGGAAGCTTACGAACGGTTTTAACTAATCAAATAAGACAAGAAACTGAGAACTTGAACTCTTAATTAGACGAAATAGTTAACAAAAACCATGACCTTGAAGAAAAACCAATTATCTAAAATCAAAAATATATTACATATAGAAAACAAGAAAAACAAAAACGGAAAAATATAGTGATTTATAACATCGATGAAGCAGAGACCATCAGCGAATCTCCACGAAACTGCACCTTGGAATTTTTCAACAAATTCTTTACATAAAAAAGCATCTTTTTGAGATTGATTTTATAAGGCGAATTGGGAAAAATGGAGAAAGTACGCGTCCACTTTTAGTTGCACGTATGATAAGCTCATTAAATTCTGATCTTGACAGCATTGTCCAATGGGGAATAAAAAACCGTGTAGAATTTAATGCTTCAAAAACTCAGTGTTGTCTTCTGTCGTTAAAGCAGAACCCACCCCCCATGCCGCTATCCATGAACGGCACTTGCATTAAAGAAACCGATCAGCTTTCAGTCCTCGGCATGTGCATCACAGACCACCTCTTGTGAATGAACACATATTTGATGTCGCCAAAAACGCTGCAAAGTGTTTGGGCTTTCTTCGAAAGTGCAAGAAATTCTTCACCCCGTCTGATCTGGCTGTAATCTATAAGGGGTTCATTCGTCCAAAGCTGGAGTATAACTCGCACATTTCGGCAGGAGCTCCCAGAACTCATTTGAATCTTTTGCATAGAATTCGAAATAGAGCTCTAAGAATGATTGGCGATAGAACTATAGTGGAAACATTTACATCTCTAGAACATCGTCGAAATGTTATATGTCTCTCACTATTTTATCGCTATTTTTATAAACATTGTTCCAGCGAAATAGCCAGTTGCATTCCTCCCCTTAAATTTTTCAACCGTAATACTCGCGCTTCTAGGAATGCTCATCAGTTTACCCTTGAGCCCAACTTCGGACGTACTGTCAAGTACAGAGATTCTTTCTTTAGCCGTACAACGCGAATGTGGAATACTTTACCCGGCTCTATTTTCCCCTCCCATTTTGATATTCAGAAATTCAAAACCAATGTGCATCGGTATTTCCTCTTGCATCCTTCCCTACTTTCCTAACGCTCGCACTGTGCTTGTTCATTTTAAGGGTAGTCAAAACCCCTTTAGTGCGCGCATCCGTTAAAAAAAAAAAAAAAAAAAAAAAAACTTAACACCCAAATAAAGAAATGGTGTCATGCGGAATAAATTAAATTCAAGCTAAAACACTACAAAGCAGCAAAAATTTACATAAAAGATGACATGATAAAAGAAGACACAAACAACATTATCCTAGAAAAGATCATAACAACAGAATCAAAAATTAATTCTAAAAAAAACTCTCACTTAACAATCAGAAGAAAAAAAAACAATTCAAACACAATGACAATGAAAATCAAAAAAAATCTTTCAAGAGAACAAACCATTATGAAGACGATAAAAAATCATCTGAATTAAAACCTTCATGCTCGACATACAACAAAAGAAAAGAAAATGCTATTTCAAAACAGGGACGGCAAACAAAGCAGAATAAACAACATTTACAAAAATGGTCGACCAGAATCACTGACTTCACCTGCAAACGAGGAATAGCAACAAACTGAACTTGACAATACAACCTCGAATATCATGAATCGAAGAAAAAAAGTTTACGACACTTTGTTTTTCCAATAAGGCGTCATATGTGAACAAATCGGCTAATTGTTGTTGTTTGTGGATTAATGGATTTGTTTAAAACTTCGATTACCTCATCAAGCCGGCTTGCAACCGTTAGGAATGTAGGCTTAAGCCCCCAAAACACTAACTTGACTAAATTAACATCACCAAAAAAATAGCCTTAACATATGCGCAGTTAATGTGAGAATATTTATATATAACCAAAAAAAGGAAGAACTAAAAAATTGGCATTAGAAAGCATTCAATTTGACATTATAGGATTATCTGAGACAAAAATATATGGACAACAAAAAGTTGAAAATGACACCATCATACTTTGCACTATAGGAGAAACGAAAGACCTATATATAAAAAACGATTTAAAAAAATACATTTTTTTTTATAACTTTGCACGCGCTCAAGGGATTATGAATACCCTTTATATGTTTTTCTTAACACAGGGCGGTTATCCGGTGGAAGAAGAGAAAGAAGTATAGGAAAAATGTGTGGCGCGATGTTCTGAGACTAGAGCTGGTTGATGTCTCAGATTTATCTCCAGGGATGGCTGCTGAACTAATGCGGAGAGAATTACCGTATCTTATTTATTTATGTCCCTTATAATTCGCATTATTTTATTTATATTGTTGTCATATTCAATGGGTATGCTAGTTTACTCAATCACATGTTGTTAGTGTTATGCCTAAACAGCATGTAATGAGCAAAGCAGCAACTTATTTTATGACAATTTTAGAATTGGTTTTTAATGGAATATAAGAAGACATAGCCAACGGCAGGAATCGAACCTGCAACCACGAGGTTGACAGGCGAGGACACAACTATCGCACCACGGTCACCCCCATTATATGTCACACATATTATATGAAGTACGTTTCTTCAATGAAAGGATGTGTAGTATTACTTGACAAATAAAAAAACACAAAACTGACCATCATACAAGCTTAGGCCTCCATTAGAAATATTTATTTCGGCCATTATTGCACACACTACTACTGAAATTTTTATTTCTTTGCTATGTGGGCAAAAATAAATCGTGAAATTTCATTCTTCTCCAAGCAGCTTTAAGGACTTTGGCTAATTCAGAATATGTATAGGCCATTTTTTTATACAAATATTGGAAATTAACATGAAAATAAGCGAACTATGAACAAAAAAGATTCAAAATCTCGTGAGAAATTTGGGTACGCTAAATGTGGGTTGCCATGAAACTTCAAATTTTATTCCTGCATTTATTTCTTCTGAAAAGACAAGAAATAAGAAATACAGATTCTTACGTGTGAAAATAAAAACAAACCACAAGAAATATTTGCCACATGATACATTTCTTGCAATGATTTATTTTAAGTGGAGGCCTTGGGTTATGCTCCGAAAAATATAATCTTGAAAAATTGTACCAAACAACAAAAACGGAAGTAATGTATTGGTGACTTCAACGCAAGAATGGGAAAACAAGACGAAGGAGAAGAACACATTACTTGACAATTCGGATATGGACAAACAAACAGAAGTAGAGTAAAACTAATCAAGTGGATGCAAGAACTAAACTTGACCCTTGCATATTCATATTTTATGAAAAAAGATAAATATCAGTTCACATGGTTATCGCTGACGGAAAAACAAAAAACGAAATAAAACTTATATTGACAAATAAAATTAAAACGGTAATGGATATTTCAACACTACCTTTATTCAATTTCGACAGCGACCATAGAGCAAAATGCATGAGAGCAAAATACAATTGTACATTGAATAGAAATCAACAAAAATACTTCATACCAAAAGAAATAACCACAGAACAGAAGAGAGTATATAACAACGAACAACTTCACAACTAAATAAAAGAACATATTGATACAACTTTCACTGCCGAAAACATTAAACATACTTATGACATCCTAGACAATATTATCAAAAGCTCAGCAAAAAGCATAATCATGAAAAAAAAAACCCAAAAGACTGAAAAAATTTTACAGAACATAAAAATATTGATCAACAAAAGAGAATACCTGAGAGCTTAAGAAGACCTGACAGAAACTGAAAAACAAGAACTAAAGGATTTGAGAAAAACTATAAAAATAAATTCTAAAAATGGACACAAGTACATACAATGAGACGAGAATAAAAGATATAATAAAAGAAACAAAATCCATTAAAAAGGCTAACAAATTTCTATGTGACGAAAAAGATTGGATCATATGGAATTGACATCAATGAAGCAGCAAGTGAGTTTTTTGAACAATTATTCACATCAATGGACCTTTCAATGGACAACATATATTTGTACAACAATTTCATTGACGACTCGATAGTTTTCAACGAAGGATATATTAAGTCCATTATTGACAGCTTGGGAAACGAAAAAAGTGCAGGGAGTGACGACATAGAAGCAGAAATTTTTAAATTCGGAAAATAATCACTTACCCCAATACTAACAAAGCTTTTTAATGCTATCATAAGAACTCAACAAATACCCAGCCAATGCAAGCACAGTGTCATTATATTGCTACACAAAAAAGGAAGACTAAGACTATATAAAAACTTCAGACCAATCAGCTTAATATCGACAATTTATGAACTTTTTTCTAAAGCATTATATAAAGAAGTTAAAGACACATTTAATGACAAACAGCCGAGAGAGCAAGCTGAATTTCGAAATGGTTTTTCAACTACACACCACCTCCAGACCATGAATCAACTCACAGAATACAACAAACCACTATACCACTTATTTATTGACTACAGCAAACGCTATGACACTGTAGAGCACAAAAGTATATGGATAGCACTGAGAAATCAAAACATTAATTCGACTTTCATCCAAACATTGATGAATTTGTATTATAACCAGTATGGCTAATTTAGGATTTTTCCTGATAAATTTAGCAGGAAAAGTTTGCTTTTAGCATTTATTTTTTTCAAATCCTGCCGACAGTTTTTTTTAGCAGGAAATTTGGTTTTAGCAGGAAATCTAGCAGGTTTTCATATTTCTCAAACCTAAAATAAAATATTGCTTTAAAAAATTAAAACTCAATCAAACATAAATGCGTATCGGTCATTGCAGAGCTTCAATCGTGAACCCCACAAATTTGATCTCGAGCAAGTAAACTTTTTTTCTGTTAAAAAAAACTTTTGCGGATTTATAAGCAACCATTAAAATATTTTTTTAATGATAAAAACATGAATTCTTAACTTATTTCCAAAAATTAATAGCAATGGAACAACATAAAGTCTACATATTTCAAATGGGGGAATATTGAAATTTTGGTGCGAGGTAAATAGGTTCACAGATGCATCCAATGAAAACTTTGTCAATTCGTTTTTAGTTTTTCCTCTCTCAAATGCTGAAGTTGAAAGAGTGTTGAGTTTTATGAATCTTGTCAAGGACCAACGAAGGAATCGAATGAAAATTGATATGTTAAATAGTACACTTTTTATCCCAGATAATTTATTTGGAAAAAGTTGTAATGTCTTTATTCCTCCTAATATAATCAAACAAGTTGTTTCATCAAAATATAATTTTCCCGTTAAAGAAGAACAAGAAACTTGTAATATTTTTGAAGATGATAACTGATTGTTTTGTTTCTTTTGTTGCAAAATGGACTAATAATTATGTAGGTATTTGTAAGGTTGTTTCCTTTTTTTAAATAAAGGGATTGTTTAGTTATTTAAGATCCAAAATACTCAAGTAAAAAAAAAACTACAAAAAAATATACACTCGGTATTTTAATCGTCACCCTAAAACAAGGTCGATTGTTCCAGGCATATATTTTCGTTTTTTTGGGGTCTAATTACATGATTTGGCTTTTGGCAGTTTTTTTCCATCAGTTTTCGTTGTAAAGAAAACCCTGCTAAAACCACTGTTAAGCAGGATTTGAAATTTTTCATTGGTCACACTGACTAAAACAATATTGCAAAAGTAAAAACGGATAAAATCGGACGAGAATTCATCATATAAAGGGGTGTTCGCCAAGGAGACCCCGTTTCTCCGCCTCTCATTTTACCAGTATTCGAGGACATTTTGCGCAAGCTTAACTGGACCAACGGATTTGGAATAAACATATAGTTAGATAGACTGAGCAACCTGAGATTTGCAGATGATATTAGCTATGTTTTATTGAGAATCTATTCATTGTATAGTAAGTAATTCCCAAAAAAAACCCATCGATCGTAGCTTTCTTTTTGTTTTGTAAGAATGGTACCCCTGCACAGCTATCACAAGCAGTGAAATAGTTTTGCGCAAAGTATAATTAAGAAGCACTGAAAATTATGACCCATAATTTACCCTTAATTATATACAATAGAAAGTAGAAGAACGTACTAATATGAATCAATGTTTGAAAACCATTTTTGTTTGCCTTTTTTCTCCATTTGCAATTTTAAATTCGAATATTCATTTTGCATCAATAAAAGGAAATGATAAGTGAATGGGTTTGTTCAAAGGCTATGGTCAAAGTCCCTTTTTACACAAAGCAATTTTTGTATTGCTTTAAAAATTGTCTATGCCTTTCACGCTATTTAACAAAATTGCTGGAGATTCGTTTGTTTCCTATTAATGTTTCTTGGTTTGAATGCACAATATACGTAGTTTGTTCTTTCCCCTTACATCTCCCCTTTATATATAATGCTTTTACTTATTTTCTGAGTAAGTCTATAGCTAGAGGTTTATTTTTCAAATCAACTTACAAATTTATATTCTGAGAATGTTTTACTTTCAATTCAATATTCACTCATCAGACTTCACTTAACATAAGCGGAGTAAGGAACAAATAGTTAACATTTTGCCATTTCTATGCACATGTCTAGAAAAAAACTATGGGATCAGAAAAATGTACGCCCAGTACATGTTATGAAGCGAAGTCCGTCCATGGTCAACGTCCATTAAACAGTGAATAAAAAGCACATTTTGTGAAGTTCAGTTGCCGCTTAGTGCGTTATAGCTCATAGAATTTTTTAATTTTTAATTTAACTATATACCTATAAGACCTAAGGTCTTTTAAATGCAACCTGAATTCCACGGCACTAGTTTGGCACAGTGGATTTGAGAACCAGGTATTGACTGTCTTATTTTAACCCATGGGCGGCATCCAATTAAAATTGGAGGTATAGAAAATAATGGGCCTAGCGTGGGGATCGAACCCACACGTCTAAGTTAGCAATCAAGCACTTTATCCACTGCGACATTGCATTTCATTGCATTGAATTTCATACTAATAAATATTTAGCAGCGCAGTGTCGAGCAGTTCCTTTGTAGTGCAGGTCCACCCAGGTTGGCTCTATGTTAAATCAATATTTCCACCCATCCAAACTTGTCAAATTGCTTTTTTGTAGATCTAAATAAAATGAATTTTGTTCACCAAACTTCGTTTATTTACATCTAAACTACCAATAACAAAGGAACACATAACGAAAATTGATCTTAGTTAGTCAAAAATAAAAGCAAAACGGAATACATTCAATAAGGATTTATTTTATTTTTCAAAATGGTAATCGAAATTTATTAAAATTGATCAATTGACGTTAGGGGTATATAAAATTGCAGAAATAGGTGGAATTTTAGACGTTTTCCAGAAAATAATTGAGCAAAGAATGCAAAAAAAAGTTTTACTAACATTTTTGAATAGTAAATGTGAGAACCTTTTCAGAAGAAAAGCTTATATATTTATTACAAAATTGAGTTTTTTTCAAAAAAAAAAAAATAATCAAAAAATCGATTTGTCTTACGAATGGAAATTATTAATTATAACTACTCCATGAACACTTCCATCGAGACTCAATCCAATTATCAATAGTACCAACAAAACTAACAAAATCAAATCCGAGACTCGAATGAACGTCAACCATCTATCCTCCGTAGCATTCTAGTTTAGCTTTTTATCGACCGTAGCGAATTGTATATAAAATGCTACGAAGAATAAATTTAAGGTGGATAAATTTCCCGAAACACAAGAAGACATAGAACAAATGCTAAGCGAACTTTCCACGGAATGTAAAATACATGGATTAAGATTAAACCTAAACAAAACTAAAGTCATGATGAACCAGAAACACATAAAAATGGACATATCGCTTGAAAATGAAAAAATTGATTATGTTGATGACTACGTTCAACTCGGACAACTGAAATCATTTAAAAAACAAGAAGAAAAGAAAATCTAGCGGCGTATAACGAATAGTTGGAAGCAATTTTGGAATGTAAAACTGTTTTTGGACTCAAAGGTTGGAAAAGACACAAAAATACATCATGGACTCCACAATACTTCCTGTGATGACCATTAAAATCAATGTGACTCACATCAAATTAACTCGACAAACTAAGAAAATGTCAAGTAAGAATGGAAGGATAATTACTCAATATAAGGACAGTTCAAAGAATTAGAAACGAAGAAATCAGAAGAAGAACTAACATAACAGACCGAATTCAAATAAAACAATTAAAATGGAACTGCGCAGGTCACATTTCAAGAACGCCAGACAATAGATAGACGGAAGTAATATCCAAATGGACTCCACCAAACGAATCACGACCGAGAGGAAGACCACATAAGAGATCTTAGATATTTCAACGACAACTGCTATAACGACGCAAGAAACGGAGATCTATAGGCAGCAATGGGGGAGGCATATGCCAGATATAACTAATGAGAATTGAATAAGTTATAACCAAATATGTACTTACACTAAGCAAACAAAAAATATGATTTTAAAAACAAGAATTTTTAAATATAACATAATTATGTATTAATGTATTTTAAAGCTATGTAATTTTTTTGGTAATAAAAGCTTCTTATAATAATAATACTCAAATTTTCCAAAAAACATTGTTTTTCGATTTTTAAAAATAAATACAACTTTTTTTGAGAAATTGATTTTTCAAAAACCAGTAACTAATTTTTTGGAATTTAAAATTTGAATGTATATTAATGATTACTTCAAAATGGCATTTTAATTTTTTTTCTAAAAATCTTTTAATGTTATAAGTAAATATATTTTATTTAACGGCTCCAGCAATTTTTATTTTTTTTTATGTGTTGATATTTGACTAAGAATTCAAATGGAAACCTCCATAGGAAAACTAGAATCTATTTCCCAACAGCGTCAATGTTTAACTACATTCAAATTGTTAGCTACAAGAGCAAGCTCGTACGTATAAAAACATGTAACTGACAGTAGCCCTTTTTCAATAATCTTACACGCGCCCAAGGGAGTATGATTACCGTTTATATGTTTTTACCACAGCGTGGGCGTCATGTGAAGAAGAGAAAGAGGGGTAGGAAAGATGTGTGGTCCGAGGTGTTTGTTGTCTCAGATTTATCTCCAGGGATGGCGGCTGAATTAATGCGCAGAAAATTCTGAGTGTCTTATTTGTTTATGACTCTTAAAATAATGCGAACTGCATTATTTTCTTTATTTCTTGTCATGTTGTATGGGTATACTAATTTAGTCAGTCAAATGTTGTTAGTGTTATGCCTGAACAGCATGTAATGAGCATACCAGCAACTTATTTTATGACTATTTTTTGTAGAATTGGTTTTTAATGGAAAAATTAGACGGCATAGACAACGGCAGGAATCGAACCTGCGACCACGAGGTTGAGAGGCGAGCACAGAATTAACGCGCCACGGCAACCCCCGAACTGGCACTGTATGTGTATTTATGTATTTGAATTCTTATTATTATTATTTTTTTTTGTTTATTTTGCGATCTTGTATTATTTTAATTTATGTTAATATTTTGATTTTAACGCGCGGGGCACTTAGTATTTCATCGCACGTCTACTCGCGATGATCGCATGCTCGCCACTCTTCACCATCGTGCTCTTCATTACATATGGTGCTGAAAATTCAGGTGAGTGAGCTCCTTGCGGGGATTTTAGCATTTAAGCATAAGAGACATTTATCTCTGTTTTTCCAAGGCTATCTGCTTTGGACCTAAATATACCAGTGGCGATTCCTGGTCTTAACCATTAGATTAAAGCCTTTTCACACCAAACCCAAAACACGATTTTCCCATTAATTTTTGATAAACCACTCGTTTTGATAAGCTACAAGTTTTAAATAAAACCTGTCGAAAACATGTTGGATTTGCAAGATGACGGGTTGCTGCCAGGAAAAACAAAAAAACAGCTGTCTGGGGTAATTTCAGTTTTAATTCACAACGTATTTGTTGTTGTCTGTGGTGCCAAAATAATTAAAATGTTAAACGAAAACTTGTAAATATTCAGTGTGAACGGTTTTCGAGTTTTTGTGAACTTTTAGATGAAAACCCGGTGTTGGGTTTTGTGTGAAAAGCATATTATAAGCTTTTTATATTCCTTTTATAGGCTATTCACACCAAACCGAAAACCAGGTTTTCAGCTAAAAGTTTACGAAAACTCAAAAACTGTTCACACTGAACATTTACAAGTTGTTTGACTTTTCAATTATTTTGGCACCACAGACAAAAACAAATACGTTGTGAATTGAAAGTGGAATTACCCCAGACCGCTGTTTTTTTTCGTTTTCCCTGAACGCAACCCGTCAACTATTTATGTGACGATTAGTTGATCTTGCAAATCCAACATGTTTTCGACAGGTTTTATTTAAAACTTGTAGTTTAACAAAAACGAGTGGTTTATCAAAAATGTATGGGAAAACTGTGTTTTTGCTTTAGGTTTTCAGCTAAAACTGATAATTTCGCGAAACCCGTGTTTTGGGTTTGGTGTGAATCAATTCTTTCACATAACAAATCTCCCTCCTTATCTGAACAACAAAAATGTTGGCTTCTAAACGAGTAAGGAGAAAATAAGAAAGAACCCGAATAAACAACAACAAACTTGTGTGGCTAATAAAAGCGTTAGTCGTTTCAATGCAATTGATAAACTGAAAAAAACCTGCATTCGGTTAGATCTGATCATGTGTGCTCGGTGGCGTGATGGAAGTGCGTTTGGTACTAAGCGGCTGGTCATGTTTCAATACACGATGAAGGCACAAGAAGTTTTTCAATTAAAATGAAAAATAGAACAGCACCACTTACGCAAAGGAATCTGATGATCGACCTTGGCAAGTCGTGAAATAGCTATAACTCCAGCCAAAAATAATTGTGAAAAAACTTGGTGGTAGCACACTCAAGTTGTTGTTGGGCATTCAAAGTCATTAAATAATACGAAAAAGTGCTTTAAAAGCAAGTATGTAATCATACAAAAACTGAACGTAACCCCAAAAGCGATATAAATATAAATCGGAACATCTACAAAAGAAGTTAACATTTAGGTTATATAGTACAAGTTTAATTTGCTTAAAATTAGCTTTATCATAAAGCCTTATGGTCTAATAATGTCACGGTAAATTTAGCATTAATTTTAATGTTTTGGTTTGTACTCTTTGAATCTTTTTTTAATGCGTGTCAGCACAGTCAAACCACACTGGAGCACCATAAGTGAGTATTGGTTGGAAAATGGGTTTGAATATTAATATTTTATAATGCATACTAAGACATGATTTGCAATTTATGAATGGGTATAAAATTCTTATAAGAATATTTGTTTTGTTAATCATATTGGAAATATGTTTCTCAAAAGTCAGCTTCTTATCAAGTGTAAACCCAAGTAAGCCGTAACATTGCTTGTAACAACAATTCTCATTTTCTTCGCCGAGAAAACCAGATGGCACATGATTTCTGAGCATTAGCTTTGATTTTCCTTCTTTGAAAAAAAGTTTGTAAAATGTTCAGAGAATATTGTAAGCTCTCGAGAGCGACTTGAGGCAATACGCTGGATGCGAAAAGGGCTGTATCGTCTGCAAACATAGCTAGTGTGGTGTTTTCGTCCAAAGCTGGCAGGTCAGACAAGCAAATGTTGAAAATTATGGGCCCCAACACAGAACCCTGATGTACACCGCTGGCTATATCATACAAAGAAAATTTAACATTGCCTGCATATACAGCAAACTTTCTGTTAAGTAAAAATCTCCATACTAACCTTATGAGATATGTCGGAAAATTAAAGATAATAAGTTTGTAAATTAGCCCCTGATGCCACACTGCGTCAAATGCTTTTTCGATGTCTAAGAAACTAGAAAACTTTGAATTAAGGTTAATTTTTATGTGATTTTTGATTCTTAAGATTTGATGGTTTGTGGAGTGACTGGCTCTAAAACTAAACTGTTCATTGGGGTATATGTTCGTATCCTCAATATGAATTAATAGACGTTGTTTTATAAGCTTTTCAAATACTTTACTGATTATACTTAATAAACTAATAGGCCTGTAACTATTAGGATTATCTTTTGCTTTACCAGGCTTAAAGATAGCTACAACTTTTCCAATCCTTGGGGAAATACGAAAGAAACAAACAACAATTGAAAACCATTGGCAGAAATTTGGTGGCTGTTGAAGCTAAAGCTTTGAGTGATCTGTTACTTATTCCATCAAGCACAGATGATTTTTTGGATTTAAGTTGTTAAATTAACTAGCTCACTGAACTGTTTTTAAAAGGATTGTTTCTATTAACGTTATTTGATAAGGAACTGAATTCCATAAGTTTATCATTAACAGTATTTTCAGTGTCAATATCACTACGCTGAGATAATATTGCATGATTTTCGCAAAAAGTGTCAGCTAGTGCCGTTACCCTTTCCGATTGGGTAACAAGAACCTTGTCGTTAACTCGAAGGGGGGAATATTTGAACTTTTTTGCTTTGTAATTTTTGTAACCTTCCAAGAGACTTAAGATCCCTTATTAAAACTAGGTAAGAGGTTATTTATTTTGTTTTTCTCAAAAACGGTTCCCAAGAATTTTATAAATCAGTTCATTAATGAAAGGATAAGGTACTTATGTGTTTTTGTAAAAAAAAATATTTTTTTGGCACCTCTAATAGAAACTTTTTTTGGTTTTCGATTTACTGGAAAATTTTATGCAGACGCTACTAAAAAGCTTAAACACTAATGTAAACCAAACTATATTTCGAAAGCCACTCAATCGATTTTTCTCGAAACTAGATAGAAGAACTTTGATTATCATCTTGAACACCCACAAAAAACAATTTTGATGATGCAAAAAACAATGTTACCTCCCATACAAATGTTAAAAAAACATTGTGGAAAAAATTTATTGCTCAAAAACAGCTCCAAGAATTTGAATAAAAAACTGTGTTCTTAAAAAATGTTGCGTACTCATTAACGGTACTTCTCATCGAACCACTTTTCATATTTCCGACGTTCTCATTATTGGTTGAACCGATTAAAATTATTATTCTTATGCAAATGCTACGTAGACGTGTTAATACAAATGCATACTCAAATGCGTAGGAGGCAACAAGTGGTATTGAAGTGCTAATAAATATTTCGTCAAAAATTTGGAGAAAAAAGTGAACAAGTATGTACAAAAGTTTAATGAAGTTTTTGGTATTTACTTTTAAATGAGATACAAAAAGCTCTAATAAAAGAAAGATTTAATAGAAAAATTGTTATAAAAACTACAAATCGAACAAGAAAGAATTTTTTCGAGATTTTATAAAATCTCATTTTCCCCAACCGGAGGAAGTCAAGTCTCCTCCTGCTTGGGAAAGAACGGTGAGTTTCTCTAGATTCCTTTCATGAAAACCTTAGATTAACCAGAATAAGATTGGAAACTTTCGTACGTTTCACCCCCCAAAACCCATTTATTTACAATAATGTATTTGTAAAAATGACTTTCGATCTATGAATACATGTGAAATCCAACAACAAAATGGGTGGGTGAACTTGTTTTGTTTCGACAAGCCAAAACCAACTTCTTATAAAAATCAGGCATTTATGAGATAAGTTGTAACGAGTGTAATGCAAGGTATATTGGCCAAATACAATGAAGCTTAGAAGTTCGAATTAAAGAACATCTGTCAAACATCCAAAAACAACAAATAACAAAATCTTCTGCAGCACTACATGCTATTGAATTTGACCACCGCAGAATGTGGAATATGGAAAACATAAAATTAAAAAAACAAGTAAACGATAAATACGAACTCGATGCCTACGAAAGTATTTACATGTACCTAAACAGAAGCATAGCAATGAACACGATGCAGACACCAATCTGCTCGCCACTTTTCAAATGGATCCATCTGACAAGATGACGTTATGTTTCTTCTTTTTTTCTTTTACCTTTGTTTTGTTTGTCCTTTTGTCTAATCAGTTACCACTCTTCTCAGTCTTGATGCTTCACAGGGAAATTGAGTGTAGTTTAACGTACTCGCTTAGGATGACAATTAATGTCGAAGGTCATCCAAATTTTAATAATTAAAATTTGTAAATTTAGTTAAAGTTTTAAATAAATTTCAATTATATAATTTGGCAAAGTCAAAAAGGTGGTTTTTCCAATCTAAATTCTACACAAATGTAATATGTTTCTCACAAACGCATTTTTCAGTGAATTTTTAAAAAAATTAAATAAAAGCCGATCTTCTTAATTTTTTTTAGTATTTTCTGTTTCCACTTTTTGACATCTAGAAATCTCACCTCGGAAAAATTAATAGATAGAATTTGTAGGAAGTGTTCAAAACTTTATTAGGTGCAGGACACACTTGTTATTGATATTGCATTTATTTATGTCGTTTTCCATTTGACAATAGGGATTTTGATCCGGAAATTCGAAAATTCTTAGCGAAAACAACGCAAATAATTTTTTGATTGTATGTGTGTGCAAGTATTTTGAAGAGTAATCAAAAGCGTTTCACTTTTTAGCAAATTTAGTTTTATAGGTTTTCACACCAAACCCAAAATGCGGTTTGCAGCTAAAAGTTTACGAAGACTCAAAAACCGTTCACACTGAACATTTACAAGTTTGCGTTTCACATTTCAATTATTTTGACACCACAGACAATAACAATGCTACATATTTTCGACAGGTTTTATTTCAAATCTGTAGTTTATCAAAACTTATGGTTTATCAAAAATGTAGGGGAAAACTTGTGTTTTCGCTTTAGGTTTTCAGCCAAAACCGATAATTTCGCGAAACCAAAACACAAACAGTGCATATTACCCAGTGGGTAGTTTCATGTCATGTCGTTGATTAGACATGAATTTTTTTACTTCCAATGGATTTTTTCATGGAATGTTCATAGTGTTGTCATCAGCCATGTCCTTTGGATACAAGCTGTTAGAAGGCAAGGTTGGGTGATGATTTTAATTTACGTGTTAAGCCTTATAACTACATTGAACACACTTTTGTACAAAAGTTTAAAAAAATGTTCGTCTTTTTCCAACATACTGCTACATCCTATTTCATTTTTCAAATTTTACAAAAGTAAAAGTTAGACTTTTATTTTTGTGCAAAAGTGGAATACTTTTGTAAAATGTATAATATGAGATAGGATTCAGCAGTATATTGGAAAAGACAAACATTTTTTTTTTACTTTTGTGCAAAAGTCTGTTAAATGGAGTTAAGGCTTTAGTTCTTAAAAATAACGCAGCTAATGAAACACACAATTTGCTTTGACGGAATAAAAACCATTCTGTTCAGAAAAATTTCGGTGTTGTACAGAAAATTGGATAATTGTATGGAGTTCTATAAAAAATAACTCGCACGAGTATAAAAAACCTTTTGTAAAACTGGGTCCAATTTAAATTGTACCTCAGACGTTAATGCCGTCATGAAGGCGCAAACAGATCCAGAAAGTTACGAAGAAGCTATAATTAGCAGAAATAGAAGCGACTGGAAAAACGCAAAGCTAGAAGAGATTAAATGCTTACATGAGCAAAAAACCTGGTCACTGATTGATTTATCAGAAGGACGAAAAGCTTTCGGCTGCAGATGGACCTTTAGAAAGAAGTACGGTGAAAGAGGAAAAAATTGCAATTACAAAGCTCGACTTGTTGCACAGGGCTTCTCGCAACGACATGGAATATATTATACAGATGTTTTTGCCCCAGTCGCTCAGCATACAACATTTAGAACCTTAATGGCAATAGCAGGAAAACGGAATATTTAAGGAAGTTCACCACTTCGATGCAAAAACAGCTTTCCTGCAAAGCAATTTAAAGGAAACGATCTTCATGAAGCAACCTCCAGGATTTGAAGTAAAAGGACAAGAACATAAAGTATGTTCGCTTAACAAAAGTATGTATGGGTTGAAGCAATCCGCTCGAACTTGGAACCAGGCGATTCATGACGCATTGACACAGTGTGCCTTCAAACAAAGCTCTACAGACCCTTGTTTCTATTTCAATAAAATCGCAAGTGATATAATTTATGTTCTCATTTACGTAGACGATATCTTGGTGGCCAGTAAGATTCCAATTCTTATCACAAATTGTGAAAGTCTGTTGAAGAAACATTTCAAGATTAAGAATTTGGGACGAATTAAAGATAATCTCGGTCTTCAAGTAGAGCAGAGTGAAGGAGTGTTCTCAATCCGACAAACAACATTCATTGATAAAGTGGTTGGACAAATTGGGCTGACAGACGCAAAGGTTTCAAGTATACCAATGGAATCAGGCTACATCAAATCCAGCACAGAACCAGTTCTCCTTCAAGATAACAAGAAGTACCAACAATTTATCGGATCTTTGATATATAGTGCAGTCAACTCTAGGTCTGATATCGCCGCAAGTATTTCGATTCTGGCTTAGAAGGTCAGCAAACCATCACAAGAAGATTGGACGGGGCTTAAGGTATTTAAAGGGAACATCTAGCCTCAAGTTACATCTAGGCGGTGCCGCAGAACCTACGTTAATTGGATCTTCCGACGCAAGCTGGGCAGGAAGTCTTGCAGCGGTTTCATTGTTAAGGTTTTCGGAGGAGCCGTTTTCTGGAGCTGCCGAAAGCAATCATGTGTCGCTTTGTCTCCGACAGAGGCAGAGTTCATCGCACTCGCTGAAGCAAGTAAAGAGGCCATATGGATTATTCGGCTCTTATCGGACTTTTCAGAACCCGTTCAACAACCTGTCACCATCGTTGAGGATAATCAAAGCTGCATCAAAATTATAGAAGGAGGAAAATCCAACAACAGATCTAAGCATATTGATACAAAGTACCATTTTGTACGAGACTTCGTCGAAAAAGGTTTCATCGAGTGCAAGTTTTGCCCATCCAACGATATGCTAGCAGATATGGTAACCAAGCCTCTCCCACAAACTAAACTCAAAGAACTTCGCACTAAGTGTGGGCTACAAGAAGCGCAGAATTGAGAAGGGGTATTGGAACATGCATTCCTGCGACTAGTCATTGTGGAATAAGCCTAACAATTCAACTGACAGTCAACTCATTTGACGTATTAAAGAAAACCTTAACTTGATTTGAACTAATAAAGATTTATTCCTTCTCGAACATTAGATCAACCAACAAGCGTGTTTTTATTCTTAAAGAAACTCCTTTTTATATTTTCAGAAAATCTATCGCGATTTTACAACATGTACAAGGTGAATACTTGCATTCGCACGAATCATGACCTGCAGAGGAGAGCTCTGATTCATCACTTATGGCTGCGGAACGACATGACCGAATGGAGATCTGAGAACCTTGGTTTTACCGGGTTTAATGATGAAGATTTGGCAAACGCCATAATCGTCGACCGAAATGGGCCCAGGCTCCTGTTAATTTCGAAGATCGAGCTCCATATTATCTTCGATGCATTAAAGAAAATGAAGTCAGCAGGAGTCGATGGCATATCCAGCGTTGTACTACGACATTTGCCTCAAGAAGCAGTTGATATTTATACCACACTGTTTAATAACGTGCTAAATACTGCATATTATCCAGTGCGGTGGAAGACAGCAGTGGTGCATCCTCTCCCTAAAAAGGGAAATGACAACTCCAATCCGGCGAATCTCAGGTCGATAAGTCTTCTTCTGAGTATCAGCAAGGTATTTGATAGGGCTCTGTTCAAGTGGGCGGAGGACAAAAATATCGTACCGGATAATCAGTTCGGTTTTAAGGCGGGACATGACACAATTCATGCCGCGTCTAAACTGGTTTCTGATATCCAATGGAAGAAAACTAAAAAGCAGTGTACGGGTGCCTGTCTGGTGGATTAGGAGAAAGCCTTCGACACCGTATAGACTTGGTATAAGTAAACCGCTTTGTATATGCTTTATGACATGTCAAATGGTAGAAACTTTGATGTCAAGAGTGGCAAAGTAACTTCTACCGCAACTTTTAGGCCGTGTGTGAATTGCGTTAAAATGTTGGTTAAATTTTCTACCTTGGTTAAAATTTGACACTATCGTGGTGAATAAAATGGGTTAAAATGTAGGCAGCTGTAGAGCAGGCTAAATTTGCGTTAAAATTTAACGTTTCCCAAGATAGAGTAATTTGAAACTGTAAACGACAACTGAAAAGAAAGATGAACTCCAAAAAGTCCAGATCTGCTGGGAAACCATATAATAAATGTAAGTTTTAATTTATTCAATTGAAAAATAAAATTACATTAATATTTTTGTTTGTGTAGGGTCTCAAGCGGAAAAAACACAAATAATAAAAATAAGAATAGAATTGGATGACTTGTTTACATCAAAAAATGCGAATATGAATAATGCATGGAGGTGTGTAATAATTTTGTTTTAAATTTTTGTATTATTTATTAATATTTGAATTATTATTTGTTTAATTGCAGATGTGTTGCCGAACGTTTTGGTGATCCGATAAAAAAACTTTAAAGTCTGTAGGCAATTATGGAAAAATGTATGCCAAAAATACAAGGTAAGAAGAATTTTGATTATTACAATTGTTTTTTTTTTCATTTTTTTGTTTAACCTAGTCATTTTTCGAGCAGCACACTGGAGATGGTGCTGGTGATGATGCCCCAACGAACAGGGATATGGAAAGCTGGCCATACTTCAAAATGTTTCACGAGTATGCCAGCAAGGAACACAATTACCACCCTCCTTACCTCATTGACAGTTCTTTGGGTACAGTTTCGATGGCGACAACTTCTGCTATACCAGAAGATATATCGGAACCATCTCCGTCCCCCTCCTCTTCATCGATGCAGGAGTTTTCATTTCCTCCTGTGGATTCGCCAACAATTCCGATCACTTCAAGCTCGCGCCTAACCAATATGGACAGCACTGAGAAATCAAAACATTTATCCGACTTCAATCCAAACTTTGGTGAATTGGTAATATAACAATATTGCAAAAGTAAAACCGGGCAAAATCGGACAAGTATTCATCATACAAGGGGGGCTCACCGTTTCTCCTCCTCTCTTTTCACTAGTATTCGAGGACATTTTTCGCACCAGAAGACATAGAACAAATGTTATACGAATTTTCCACGGAATGTAAAATACATGGACTAAGATTAAACCTAAGGAAAACTAAAGTCATGACGCACCAGAACCACATAAGAAAGCACATCTCGCTTGAAAATGAAAAAAAAAATGACTATGTTGATGACGTTCAACTCGGACAACTAAAATAATTAAAAAAACAAGAAGAAAAGGAAATCTACAATTTTTTTCTAAATTTAACTATATACCTGTAAGACCTAAGGTCTTTTAAATGCAGCCTGAATTGCACGGCACTAGTTTGGCACAGTGGATTTGAGAACCAGGTATTGACTGTCTCATTTTAACCCATGGGCGGCATCCAATTAAAGTTGGAGGTATAGAAAAGAATGCACCTAGCGTGGGGATCGAACCCACAAGTCTAAGTTAGCAATCAAGCACTTTATCCACTGCGCCATTACCACCCACAATTTTGGAATGTAAAACAGTTTTTGGACTCAAAGGTTGGAAAAGACACACAAAAATACATCCTGAACTCCACAATACTTCCTGTCATGACATACCGATTACAATAAAGGGGAGCCACATCAAATTAACTCGACAAACTTAGAAAATGTCAAGTAAAAATGGAAAGGCAATTACTCAATATAAGGACAATTGAAATGATAAGAAGCGAATAAATCAGAAGAAGAACTAGCATAACAGATGGAGTTCAAATAAAACAACTACTTGGTAATTTCAGTAGTATATAGAATTGTATTATAAAAAAACATCTTCTTAATAAATAAGTTATAACGAAATATGTACATACGCTAAGGAAACAAACAATTTTATTTTAAAAACAAGGGCGCAAAATTTTAAAGGATTTAGTAATATGTTAAATCATACTAGGTTAAAAAGAGGATTCTGTTAATTTTAAACTAGTTTAGTATCGTATTATCTTCTTAACATTTCACTAAAGTCAAAATCACACAATCGCTACATTATTTTTTAAGTATCGTACTAAATCCATAATATCATGCGAACGATCACACTAGAAATGACCGTCAATCCGGGATCTCTATGATTCCTGAAATTTCGACAGGATAGATCGATCCTGATTGATGCCTTTACCGATTGTCAAAGAGTTCGAAAAAGAACGATTGATAGATACTCCGACTATGTTCTGATTTGCAAATAAGGATCTTTATCTATCGAATACGAAAAAATGAACGAAAGCGAACAAAAAAAGACAAAGATTTTCCACTTAGGGTTTATACAAGCATTCTTTTTATTTCATTTGCGGTGCTATTTATATGACAAAATCAGTCCAAATTTTGAGAGATCGTTAACATTTTTTTTATTTAAGGCGAATTGAAATATAAAAATATGGCGAATGGTATAATTATACCGCCACATTTGAATTTAAATATAATGTAATTTGTTTTAGTACAAGTCAACCAATGTATATTGAAATTAGTGTTTAATTAAATAAATAAACACATAGTATGATTTCATTAATTATGATAGTAAATGGTGATAAATCGGTTCTGCTCAAATATTCCGCCAACTTTGAAAGGACTATCTTTCAACAATAGCTGCCAGCTTATTAATTGGTCGTCTGAATTCTCCTCGAGTTGTTTTTACATTGGCCATTCTGAGCCGACCATCTGGACCTTCGATAATTTTCGTAACTCTTCCCATGAGCCACTTCTGAGGGGGCAGGTTGTCTGCGTGGATAATTACAAGCTTACCAATAGTGATATTAGGGCTGGGCGACGCCCATTTCTCACGACCTTGGAGTTCTTGGACGTATTCTAATGACCACTGCTTCCAAAAGTGAGTTTTGACGGCATTTATTCGGCGCCATATTTGCAGATAGCTGATATCGGAGACTACTTCGATTGGCGCAGATATTGCTTTCCGATCCGATAAGCAGATGAGCTGGCGTTAGGGGTTCAACGTCATTGGGGTCGGTAGACATCGGAGTTATTGGCCTGGAATTCATTATGGCTTCGATCTCCACCAGCGCAGTTGACAACTCTTCAAATGACAGCTTGGCACCTCCTAGGCTGCATTGGAGATGGCCCCTTGCAACTTTAACGGCCGCCTCCCAAATTCCTCCGAAGTGGGTGCCCTGGGGAGTATAAGATTTTTTGAACAACATATCGCGTAAATCTTTTAGTTTGGACTGTGCGCCAACAAAATTTGTCGCATTGTCACAATGAATGTCTCTAAAGAGACCTATACGACCTATAATTCTTTTCAATGCTTCTATAAAGGCGTCGGCTGAAAGGTCAGATACAGCTTCCAAATGAACTGCCTTCGACGAGAAACAGACAAAAACCGCCACATAGGTTTTGTATGGAACCTTGCCACGAATTTTGTAGTACGTATATATTGGACCGCAGAAGTCGACTCCACAACAAATAAATAGACGTGAAGGAGTTAATCTTTCAGCAGGCAAATTTCCCATTACCTGTTCTAATAATTTGTGTCTATATCTTGCACAATGAGGGCACTTTCGAACGACACGTCGTGCTACATCTCGAATGTTGATGATCTTAAATCTTAGTTTTGTCAGCGCGACAAGAGTTTTGGGACCTGCATGATACTTTGAATGATGAAGATGTTCGACGAATGTTTTACTGAAGAGGCTCTCCTTTGGTAATAACAATGGATGCTTACTTCCCTCTGGCATGTCTGCATGCTTCAACCGGCCGCCCACTTTCAACAAAGGAAGCCCACTCTTTCTCCGATGAATGGATTAAGAGATTTTATTGATCCCCTTAGAGGTGCGTTTGATTTGATAGCTTCGATTTCTTTAACAGAATTACTGTAACTATGATTTGTAGTGCATTTTCAGCTCTTCGGCAGTCAGAAATTCACCAGCAACCGGGATTCTCCATACTCGTAAATTAAGATACCTTTTGACGTATCCAAAGATTCGGACAATTTTTGTGTATGAGCTGAGTCGCTCTATTATTCCAAGATAATAGTTTTGGTCTTGTAGTTGACAATTCAAAACGGTTTTTCTTTTCTCCAACGCAATGTCCTCGGGAGAAGGAAAGATTCCTACTGTAGACGGCCAGTTTTCTTCTTCTTCAACTAAAAAATCTGGACCTTTGAACCAAATCGAGTTCTTCAGCTCATCGACGGTGCAACCTCGCGAAACTACATCTGCAGAGTTTTTGTTTGTTGGAACATGTTTCCAAGCTAACTTCCTTGTTGTTTCCTGGATTACTTATACTTTATTTCCAACGAATGTATTGAGTTTTGAGGAGTGCGTGGATATCTAGTGCAAAACGATTGCCGAATCGGTCCAAAAGAACGCTTCCGAGTAGATACTGCCAATCACCCTTTGAATTTTAACCCAGTCTCGACAAAAGATGTGCCGCGCAAAGTTCCAAGCGAGGAAGTTGTTTCTTTTTAGTAGGTGCTACCCTGGACTTGGCGACTAAATGGTTGACTGCCACTGACCCACAAGTATCTACGCTTCTCAGATATATGCAGAAACTATACGCTTTCATGGATGCGTCTGCACAGCGATGTATTTGGTATTTTGTTTACCTTCTGCGAAAGCGTACCGAGGAATCGACAGATTTTGAAGTGAGTGAAGGTTGGTCATAAACTGACACCACTCAGTGTCTATTGTTTGTGGAATGGATGCATCCCAGTCCACTTTATCTATCCAAAGCTGTTGTAGCAATATTTTTGCTTCAATGATAATTGGGCTAAGCAACCCCATTGGGTCAAAAAGGGACAAGGAAAGAGATAAAATGGCTCTCTTTGTGTAAGTCCGATTTGGCTTGTACGAGAAGATGAATTCGTCTACAAGAGGATTCCAAGCGATACCTAACATGCTTGTTAGGTTGGATTCGGTCAGTTTAATTTCTTTTTGTTTTGTTTCCTCGATTAAGGAAAGATGATTACTATTCCACTTTGAGAACTCTAATCAAGCTGAATTCAAAATGGAAATGATTTGGTTTCGTTTTTGGGTTAGAGTATCTAGGTCTTCTGCTCCAGTCAACATATCGTCCACGTAAAAGTCAGACTTTAGAACGGAAGCACCTACACTCAAATGCTCTTGGTTTTTCTCAGCCAAGTACTGAAGACAACGAATTGCCAAAAACGGCGCGGATGACGTACCATATGTTATGGTTTTAAGCGGGTATATTTGTATAGGAGTGTGTGCATTTTCTCTCCATAAAATAAACTGCAACTTTCTATGTGATGGGTGTACAAAGACTTGTCGATACATCTCGACAATGTCGGCTGTGGGAGCGATTGGAATTGCGAACGAGGGACATATGACCAAGCGATACATATTCTTTCATGAAATGAACCTACTGAGTTTTTAAAGATGCGATTTTAGATAACCCTTGTTCAAGAGATAAAAATCTTCTGAAGGCGATGTCATAGGAAGCTCCAAGACAGCTGGGATCGCGCTTGAGAGGCAGTTGAACCATAAGTCGACCACTAGGTAAAACCTCAATTGTGTCAGTAAATTGTCTATCACATGCTGTCTGCTCTTCAGACCACCTCGACTGATGGCCCTGGATCTCCTCAAGTTCCCAGAACTTCTCTAAATATTTGTCCAACGAACTATCCTTTGTATTGACGAAGCATGATTTATTTGTTTAATTATTTTTGTTTTGTATCTATCAGATACGATCCAACCAAAAGCTGATTTTTGCAACGACGGAAGTCCTTCACCTAGCTTGATTTGATCTGTTTCTAGCCAATCAAAGAATGCGTCAGCTCCTAACAACAAATCTATCTGAGGAGGCTGATTAAAATTCTCATCTACGAGCTCTAAGTTCTTAGGTATACTCCAATCACTAACGTTGAGTGCTGCTTCTGGTTGATACCCTGTGATGGAGGGTGCGATTAAAAATTCCAAAGAAACTTCGAAATTGTTGTACCTTGAGCGAATTGTCGATTGAGTTTGATATTTTGTTTGAGTTTCAGTAACTCCTTTTCCAACGAATTCAACTATCTTTCTTTGTTTTTTGAAATGGAGCGAGTTTGCAAATTTTTCATTAATGAAATTGACTTGGGAACCGGAATCGAGTAGAGCTCTCTCCAAATGGAAACCTCCTGATGATTCTTTGATCAGAACTAAATCTGTTGCCAAAATAACTTGAGCTTCCGCGTGTTCCTGCTCTTTCCCAACCGCAGAATGTGATGCCGCTTATGTACTCTGGGAAGAAGTATTTTTATAAACCTCATACCTGTAGCAGATTCTATAGTTTGGTGCATATGCAAAAGACTATGTGCGTGCTTGCACGTCTTGCACTTGTAGGACGAAGGACAATTTAAAACATTGTGACCCTTTCCTAAACAATTTAAACAAAGCCCTAATTGTTTCGCTTTAAAATGACGATCCATTAACGAAAGCTACGTGAAACCTTCACAGCTTATAATCGAATGAGTAGTGCCCCGACAGAAGATACAAGAATGTTGATTGACAGCAAGTGAAGTTTGAGGACGATGGTTGGCAAAAGTGGGCTTTGATTTTTTGAATGATTTTTGAGTGAAATCCGAACGTAGCTGTTTGCTATCCCTAGATTCCAGGAATTGACACCGTTTGTTGAGAATGGTTGCACATTCTTTCCATTCTGGTAACTTGCTATAGTCCAGTTGTTCATCCCATTTTGACTCCGTTTCTGGATCGACCTTCGCCATGGCAATGTGTATTATTATTGCGTTACAAATATTTTCGAACGCCCCTATCGAAAGTAGTGAACTAAATAGAGCCGAAATATTATCAACTAAAGTCTTTAATAAAGTAGGAGATGATTTAGGAACCTTAGGTAATTCAATTAGTTCGGATATATATTCCTAAAAGATGAGACAGTCATTGTCATAGCGTTCCTTCAAAGTAAGAAGGGCCTTAGGATAATTCGCTTCCGTGACTTGAAATGCCTTTACTGTTCCAAGTGCCTGATCTGTCAAGCACGAGAGCAAATAATTAAACTTTTCTATTTTAGTTAAACTTGAATCATTTTCGAATAAACTGTTGAATGAATTTACAAAATTCTTATACTCAGAGTATTTTCCACTAAACCTGGGTAGACGTTGTTTAGGGCGACGACTAGTTGAAGTTCGGATACTACTTAACGTCACATCTGCAACACTACATCACCTACCAGTTCCCAAAAGTGAAACAATTTTTGATTTCGCAGTGATGTACGAATTTTCGATTTCACCTCGACAGCTATCATTGGGCGCTAGGACTTCTATCTGTGCGACACTCAAGTTCAGTTGGCGTTAATACATTGGAAGTTGATTCCACGATATTTTTATGCGAGTTATGCTTCCTTTAGTTGAAGATCGTTGCTGTTTTAATTCATCAAGAAAAGCCGCTTTATTTGCCATTGCGAATATGAATACAAAAAATAAAAATCTTTTTACACAGGAACGATCAAATCAGCAGTGTTATTTGACTTAAAAGGTATTTAAATTTTTTTTTCCAATTAAAATAGAACTGTAATTCGGCAACCCTGTTCCAAGCGACCTAACAAGAACTAAGTTTTTCCTACGATAGCGGCGAATTCAATTCTTAGGATGAATATCTAGTAGAAGTATAATTGTAGATATAACAACTGCCTACAATTATAAGGCGACATAGTTTTATTGAATTATGTTTTCTAATTTAAATAATTGTATTTAAATTCGAACTAAAGTTGTTTGTTTTGAAAAGCAACGACGAAAATTCAATAAAAAAAAGCTTTCTTTCAGTGCGATGCAGCAAGATTTCCCTCGACGACGACAATGAAAAAAAACCTATGAGCTTTGAGCGAATTATGTGTGGGCGAAATGAGGATCGATGATCTGAAATCGGGTGCCTATTGATGATGATTATATTTTTAGGTGATTCACTGCACCAACTACAAGAAGCGAGCGAGCGTACGAGTACCGAGAAGAATGGTTCGAACCCGACGAAATAGACAATGGTGTGGTGGTGGCAAACTAGTTAGGGCGAAAGCTTTCAAAATATTAACTCTTGTTTGTGTTTGTGTATTGGACACAGGTGGATCGTAAGTATACTCTTTTGAGAATTGTATATGCTGTAGGCGGATACTGAAACATTCTCTTCAAAACATCTCCTCGTATAAGGTCAAATGACATACGAGAATTTGCTCTACTTGCATTAGGTGGAATACCATCTAACGATTTCTACTCAAACATTGAACTGTATAGTGACAATGATGCAAGTTTAAAATTTTCAGATGAGACCGAAAATTTAAATAAAATTTTAGTAGCGGAATCACCTACAATATTGCCCAATATGCAAATTATTTATTGTAAGAATTCGTCGGAAAATCAAGAAAAGATAAGGGTTGAAATTGTTGAATTAAGAAAAAATTTCCATCGTATATCAAATATTTTGGAAACAGATAGCTCAGTCTCGAATATAATGCTTACTAAGCGATTAAACAACACTTGCAATAACATACAAGACATAGATCAAGCGCGAATCTTTGCTGTAAACATGGTTAAAATTGCAGATCGAAAAAAACCGCATGCAACCAACGTCACTACTAAGGATTTGGAAAGACCGAGGCACAAGTGCGGAAAAGGACGTATACAAGGCGGTAGGGAAGCTTCAAGCAATTCAAGAAAAAGGCATCACACTCTCAGCAAAAATGTCAACTTAAATCAGCAGAATGCCGAAAATCACAAAATTTTTTCATTAACTCATGTCTATTTCTTACATTTTATGTTGTTAATTTTATTTATTTAAATCACGAAATGGCTACTTTAATTTTTTAGTATCGTACTAAATCCATAGTGTCATCTAATAGTATATCAGCCTTGCATTCGGGGCGCCCAGGTTCGAATCCTGCTGGTGTACATTTTTTTGTTTTATTTTGTAAACAATGAAGTTAAATGATTAAAATATAAACATCGAATACTTATTTAGAGCACACGTTGGGCTTCCATCAACAGATAATTAATTTACAAAGCATAAACACAATAACTGTGTTCAGCAAAATTCAAACCCTACAAATGCTTTGCTATCTGATTAATTAACATTATTCTAGTTAACTAAAGGTTTAAAATTTATGAAAAGTTAGTAATTTATTATGTATATAGTTCGATTAAAAAAAATAAATATAGTTTTTCTTTTTTTTTTTAAGTTGATTTTTCAAAAACCAGTCACTGATTTTTTGCATTTAAAATTTGTATGTAAATTAATGGTTACTTCAAAATGGTATTTTAATTTTTTTTTAAATCGTTTTAAAGTATTATAAATAAAATATATTTTTTTAACGGCTCCAACAATTTTTGATTTTTTTATGTATTGATATTTGTCCAACAATTCATATGGAAACCTGCATAGGAAAACTAGAATCTATCTACCAACGCGTCAATGTTTAACTACATTAAAGTTGTTATCTACAAGAGCAAGCTCGTACGTATAAGTACATGTAACTGACAGTAGCACTGGCACTATATGGGTATTTATTTTTGAATTCTTATTACCATTTTTTTTGTTTATTTTGAAATTTAGTATTATTTTAATTTATGTTACTATTTTGATTTTAACGCGGGGAACACTTAATATTTCATCGAACGTCTACTCGCGATGATCGTATGTTCGCCACTCTTCACCAACGTGGTCTTCATTACATATGGTGCATGAAAATACAGGTGAGTGAGCTCCTTGCGGGGATTTGCGCATTAAACCATAAGAGACATTTATCTCTGTTTTTCAAAGGCTATCTGCTTTGGACCTAAATATTAATATACAAGTGAATAAATTCATAAAAGGAGGACTCAAACTTGATTTCCTAATTCATAAGATCAATAAGGATGTCATCTTACCCGCTGAAGAAAGATTCTTCGCGTATACATTTTCCTTTACCAACTTCGATTAAGCAGCTTCAAAGATTAATAGCATGGTGAATTATTATAATCGTTTTGTGAAAAATCTAGCGACCATGTTTGCGCCTCTATGTGATCATTTCATTAAGGTTTTGAAATCAAAGCCCAAACATTTTTCATGGACAGTTGAGTGCGAAAATCAACTAGAAATCATCTGAAAATCCTTAGAAGTATAGTTTTGGACAAGCGAGACAGTTAGATTACACCGCGAGGTGCACTTCTTCCATTAGACATATTAAAGACAAAGATAATGTTGTTGCTGACGCTATTTCACGCATAGGCCCAATTTTTAGGAGGTTTTCGGTCGTTGCATGATTTATCTTACCCAGGAATAAGAGCTTCTCAAAAACTAATTACGCAAATATACTTTTGGTCAGTAAAAATGGAATGAAAATTTTCATTCAATGCCAAATGTCGAATACAACGGCACGCAAAAAGTATGTTAATGAAGAAGTAATCGGCCATCTGCACCGCGTATTGCCAAACTGTATATTAGTACAGATCTCGAGCGCTGCAATAGGCTTTAATATGCTCATTCAAATTAACAGCAGATTATGTATTGTGTCAGAGCAAAAGCAGTTTCTTCTGGCTTGTTTGGTGTTTAAGTTCTAAGTTTGTGGGTACACTACACAATTGCTTATAGAATCTATAGTAGTATCATGCCGAACATCGAACTACTCGACACCTAGTGTACAAATGAGGAAATTTCCCTCAACATTGGGGGCGTTCGGTAGCGCACAGCTTTGCTGTGCAATACGTTCCTTGTTGTTGTAATACGTGTTAAATATCTGTCAATTAACAGCCGACGACCATACAACGAACAAAACATATGATTTCCAAATCGAACCCAAGCTAGCGCTAAATTTCTGGTATACTTAGGTAGCGTAGTGCAAAGCTGACTACGAAATCAGCTGTCTTTTCAATAGTTGTTTGTGAACTTTAATTACGTACCTAATACATCATCTTCTTCTTCTGAATCGCTTGAAACATTTGTGGTTCTTACTTCCTGATTCATTTTTAATTTATATTTTATCCAACAAATGTATGTTTAATTCACTTTGAGCCGAAGCGTAATCATAAGTAAATAGTTTTTTTGTCTGTTTTGACTTTTGACAGAAATGGTTACCTATTGGGTTTTATACGTTCACAAACGCACAATATATTTTTCAGCAATGTAACAGAAAGCTGTGCGCTACCGAACGCCCCCATTATTATGTTGATGAACTTTAGATTTAAGTAAAAAGAATATAGATATAAGAGAGGATAAATGAAAAATCCGTGCATGTGAAGAAATATAAAAAAGTAAAAGAGTTCAAGTGAACAAAAAAATGGATCATTAACGGGATAACGTTCATTTTCGGTTTTGCATTGCATCTTTGTATATAGATATTAATAGTACTATCATGACGACGAAATTCATCCAGCCTGCAATAAGTTCTACTACTCATCATGAGTTCCACTACCAAATCGGAGGTTAGGTAGTGTTGGAGTGTTGTGAAAATGCGTATGAAGGGAAATAGTGTGATAATAAATTGATGAGAGAAATATATAAAACATTTATTATAAGTTAGAGGAGGAACGGAAAACAATGTATTTCATAGGTTTTTTTGAGGATTTTTTTGTTGAGTAGGAGCTGGTTGTGTGTGTGTGTTTTTTTATTCTACGGGCAGATAGATTTTTGATTTGATTTGATTTCTTTATTGAGTCTTTTATAAAACGTATAATAATCAATTTTATATATCTGTTACTATGTATAGTTAGACTGCGGCTATTAAGTTTTGCCTGCTTTATGATATAAAATTTTTATGTTTGCCACATGGCTGTTGTAAAGTGGGATAGAAAAAAAAATACTCTTGCTCAGGAGTATGTCTATAATGTGTGACGTGGTGTCAACTGTATATGTACAATAATACTTAAAAACTAGTTTATATCTATACTATATATATATTTACATTTTCAATGACCGAGAGCGCATGTTTTGCACAAGGGGTTTGTTATATATAATGATGACTGTGATTTGAATGGATAACATATACTAGATACATGAAAAGTAGCGAACACTTAGAAGTAAATAAAATGAATAATTACACAATACTTTCTTTTCTTTTTGTTAGATTAAATTTCTTTTGATACCTAATTGTCGCGAATAGGTTGATAGAATATACATATAGAAAAACACTTGTACATTTATGTATGTATATTTATGATAAACATAATTCACTGTTGCTTGGTGGAATTGTTGTAATTTTGATAGTTCAATTCGAGAACTGTATTTTGGTCCGTTGGTTATAGCGGATTTTATGGCTTGTCTTTTGCGGGTTTGGTTTTTTTTTTTATGATAAACATAATTCACTGTTTCTTGGTGGAATTGTTGTAATTTTTATAGTTCGATTCGAGAACTGTATTTTGGTCCGTTGGTTATAGCGGCTTTTATGGTGTGCTTTTGCGGGTTTTGTTTTCGGTGGCTCCAATTTTGCAGTAAGGGCTGCTATGTAATATGCTATCCTGGGGATGCTTCAGTTTTAATACAGCATCTTCCATTGCGGAAGATGTGTGCGGTTGTGGTCAATGTGCGAAACCTGGAACTGGGAATATATGGAGATTGGTTGGCTTTTTCTGTTGCTGTTCCGATCGTTAGTTTCGACACATCATCCTTATGTTTAGTTAATTTGCACAACATATATGAAGGCACTGTTTGCTTTTATGTGTAATTTTTATTTGTTTAGAAAACAATCACTTTTTTTTTTTTTTTTTTTTAAATTGTTTTTTTATTATTGTTACCGTTTCTTAATTTTTGATGTGTGACGAGGCACACACACGTCCTTTCCTGGCCAAAGCCAGTAACCAACCGCCTACGGGCAGATAGAATGAAAATTGTTTGATGGCTGTAGGGAATATTTAAATATCCAGGTATACACTTGTGTGCAACGGTCACTAATCAATAAAATATACTTTTTTACCAAATGAACAAACATGATAATAATTTAAGAGTTAAAATTTGAGATTTCTGTTAATCGTTGTGCAAACAAAAATTTTTTTTGTGACAAATTTTTTTTTATTTTATATTAATAATTTTTTGGATATTGAAAAAAAAAATTGTTCTGAAAATTCAGATTTCATACGTAATTTCATAAAAACATCAATTTGACGAATTTTCGAATAAGAATTGTTTATTAATAGGTATTATATATTTTTTTAAGTCGTTTTTTACTTATTTTTTTTTAAATGAGTATTCAATAATATATATATACATTTGAAAATATTATTGAAAAAAATCTTCAAAATATTTAATTTTCAAAAATATTGTTTTTTACAAAATCCAAAAAAATAGCAACAATTTTTTTTTTGAAAATTCTTGGAGCCGTTTTTGAGAAATACATTTTTTTCTTAAAGGTTTTTAACATTTGTATTGGTTGTTGTTTATGTTAGAAAAATAGTTTTTTTTTAACTATTCAAGATAATGTCAAAAAACTACTAAATACAAAGTTTCGAAAAATCTATTAAGTCGTTTTCTAGATTTTGAATTTTCAAAAAAAAAAAATAATTTCCAAAATAATTTGTTTTGAAAAATTTTGGTATACAATAGTGTTTAAACTTTCTAGGAGCTTCTGCGTAAAAAATTTTAAAAAAAATCAGATTAACCGTTTCCGAGAAAATCGAAAACCAAAAACATGGTTCTACTAGAGGTACCAAAAATACAATTTTTTTCCAAAAAAAAAAAATTATTAAAAGGTACCCTTTCCCTTCATTAATGAACTCATTTTTTTTTTAAAAATCGTTGGAGCCGTTTCTAAGAAAAATAAGATTTTTCTTTTTGGCCAAAAAAATGTATGGGAGCTACTGTTATTTGTCGTCTTAGAAAAAAATTAAAAAAAAAAACGTGTGGGCATATTACCGAAAAAAACAATATGTACCAAGTTTGAAGACAATCTATCAAAGCGTTTAGGCTGTAGACTCGAGGACAGACAGACAGAGAGACGGGATTGCGGACCCATTTTTTCATCTTCGCTATCATCGTAATGTCAAGTTTGATCAAAATCTCGAGTTCGATTTTTTTCCAATCCATAACTTGTAATATATTTAGCGCCTACATTTATAAGATATAGTCAAAAAAAATAAAAAACTACTTTATTTCCTAATAAAACTGTCTGGAGAAAAAATTAAATTATTCTCAATAGATATTATATTTGAAAAAGAACAAAAAGTACCTATGTACATACATATTGTATGGGTATCTGGGTACACATGTACCTACCTAAACAAAACATATTGAAATTACTCAACATTGCTTTGCTATTTTCGCATAGAAAAAGTGAAAAGTAGCAACGTTGCTACAATTCAAAATCCTAAAATCCACCAAATATCTAAAATTTGAAAGAAAAAATTAAAATAAATTCTATAATAACCTATACGTGCATGTATATCCCTATACATTCTTACTTCAAATGCATGTATACGCCAATAGACTTGATATAATTTATTTATACCCACCATATTTTGAAGGTTGCCATGACAAAAACAGCTTATTCGGTTTTCTCCTTACCCACTATATTGTTGTCAGAACTAATAAGTTTTGACCGTCTCCCTTGCTTTTTTGTGTATTTGCCTCTACATTTACTTCTTCCACATAAACAATTCAATATCAAGAAAAGAGAAACTAGTGCCCTCATCGTCGGAACTACTAGCTAAAAAATTCAGTCTGGTAGTAGTACTATAGGTTTCATACACAAAGATTGCATGCAAATACCTACATACATACGTGTGAATTATAATCCTTTTGTATTGAATTTGGTTTGCAGAATAAGATTCTGAAATTGAATTTGTGTTGTGCCTTTTGGTTCATTTTTCTGATTATTGAAAGTTTCTTATTATAATCTTAAATTTCGTAATACCTACCATTGAGCGTTTTGTTTTGTGAATGGATTGTGCAGTGAAAAATATTTTTTTTTAAATTGTTGGAAAGCATAATTTTTGAATTTTTGTGAATAATTGAATTGTGGATTAAAAATCCAAAATTATTTGCAAAAAAGGGTTTTTTTCTTGCGATAATAGGTACTATAAGGCAAGTTATGCATTCGTCGGAAACAAAAAGTTTTGAGATAACAATCAAACCTGACATTACCATTATAGCGAAGACGAAAAAAGATGGTCCAAAAATTCTGTTCGTCTGTCTGTCTGTCTGTATGTATGTCTGTATCTATGAATAGACCAGGCCCGGTCCGAGCTAAATGAGCGCCCTGTGCAAGCTCTACGTCTAGTTTAATTTAATTTCCTTAATTTACATATTAAAATTAATAACAGTTTTCACACCACACACTTTTTCTTTTCCACCTTTCACTTCACTTTCCTAAAAAAATAACCCGTAACTTTGAAAACCTAGAATGTATGTATTAAAAAAGCAGAATTAATATTAAAAAGCGTATTCTCTATTAAACAGCAACTGAATTGCGAATTATACAGACGAACAAAAACAATTAAAAACCCGTTAAGGACAAAAAGTATTTCTCAAAAACGGCTCAAAGAATTTTTGTAAAAAAATGCTTAGGTATGTTCTTGAATTAGTACATTCCACTTTGAAGTACAAAAATATTTTATTTATTCATATTTTCGCCTTTCTCACAATTGGATGAACCGATTCAAATATTTTTGTATGCAAATGCGCCCTTAAAGTATTAATAAAACTGATTAATCAAGTTTTCAAAAAAAAAAACGTTTTTTAAAAATAAATAAAAAATTTGTTTTGAAAAATCCATTTTCAGAAACCAGTCACAGTATTTTTTTGAAATTCGAATTTTATATGTACCTATATTGAAAATATCTTTAAAATGGCGTTTTTTTTAAAATGTTTTTAAGATTTTATACATAAAAAATAATTTTTTTAAGAAACCGTTCCAACGATTTTTGTTTTTTTTTTATATATGTTTTTTTTATTTATCTAGGATTTCAAATGCACCTTTGTTTTCCTTCAAACTATAACAACTAACCAATATAAAAACATTATATTATATTATGTATTATCTATTATCCATTTTATTTATCCATTTCTACCTTATTATATTTCATTTTTACGAATTTTCGCGTACACCCCTGAGTACTACATATAACGTAGGCCCTCATACTTATTTATACATACATATTTCTTTTAAAATCACATGAATCTTATGTATGCATATTGCACCTAAATTATAAAGTTATATTCATACCTACCCACCTATCCTTGATTTTCATTATTATTTGTACATATTTACATACCTAAATTCCATCTATGTGTGTAGCTACATATCACCCTCTTAACTTACATAACTAAAATCCATAATATAGATTAAAGTATGCATGTAGGTAGGTACCTATGTAACTCTTCTTTGAATCATCCATTTGACAATTATTCATTATAAGAAGAATCAAGGTACTCGTAATCTAATCTACATCGGCTTTAAGCCTGCATTGGATAACCAAATTACCTACCTACTAACAGCGTCAATGTTTAACTACTAAAGTTGTTAGATATACAAGAGCAAGTTCAATTCCGGTCGTGCACGAATAGGGAAATCATACAAACATCTTATAAATAATTCTTTTTTTTTGTGCTTTTTTTCTTCTCTGGCAACGAACATGTTTTAAACTCACAATTTTCCATACAAACAAATTCTGAGTCGAATATCCTATACGTGCAGAATGAAAATCTGCACGTTTCACTCAAATTATTATTATTTAATTATATATGAATTATTATTCACTCTTTATTATTTTGAGATTTTATCCTATGAAAATTTTTGAGTGCTTGTGCAAGTCATTAATCTTGCACGGTCTTGTTGCGATTGGCTCACATGAACTTTTTTCTTATGTAAATGCATTGGTAGCTGATTCCTGTCCTGTGCAAGAAATTATCTTGCACAGCCTTGGTGCGATTTTTTATTTTGGCTAATATAAACTTTTTTGGTATAAATGGTTAATAAGCTGATTTGTGATTTGTCTTGAATTTACCTTGCCAACATGCACCAACGTAATATTGATGGATTTATCCATAATTGTTTTTTGTACTATGGTTTGACAATGTGCCCCCAAAGCTTGGCGCCCTGTGCATTTGCACATCTTGCACTTATTGTAGGTCCAGTCCTGATAGACACAAAATCGGTACCTGCCATATACCTGCCACGTTAAAGCCTATTTTGCTCAAAATGGCTCTAACAATTTTGATTTAAAAAAATCTGTGCAGCTTTTTAGGTACGACCGATCATATGGTTGAAAAAAAATTTGAAATGTTTAAGAACCGTACTTTCCATAGGACCATTTCTTTGTTTTCAACTATCTCATAAATGGCTTAACGGATTCTTTCGAAATTTCACACCTATATAGATATAGGTAGCCTAATTTATACTGCATACCAAAATTTTTAATTAATATTTTGTTGTACTTTTAAAAATTAAATGCAGTATTTCGGAAACGAGTTAGCTCATTTTTTTTTAAACTTTGTATTTGGTATTTTTGAGAAAAAATATTAGAAAAAGTATCTTCTTCCTTTATGCATTAACTTACAAAAATAATTTGATCTTGTTATGACTTACAAGCATGTGCATAACGCTTAATCGCACGTACCCCTAATATTCCCAAATATTGTTCATGTAGGTAAATAAAAGTAAATATTAGTCTTTTAAAAGGCAATCCAAACTATTTTATTGTGTTTCATCCGTTTATTCTTACCTTAGTACCTACTTAAATTAAGTTTGCCAACACTAAGCTACAAACACATATCTTTGGTATCTTCATATGTCACTGAATACTATAAAATTTCATTAAAATCCGTTCAATCGTTGATACGTGAAACCGGAACAATCATCCAACTATACGAGCTTTCACTTCGTAACCGCTGTCAGTCAAAATCCGTTCATAAATTAAATCTCACGTAATATCAAATTTCATCTAAGATTTTAAAAAATTAATGCATTTACATTAATTATTATAAATGCATTAATACATTTTAAGGTATACAAATTATTAGATGCTGTATAAGTACAAGTAAATCCTCAAAATTATATATTTATTCATACGTATATTCAGATCATTTAAAATTGATAAGTGCATTGCAAATTGAACTGCATTTTTTGGCGCCAGTTATAGCTTTCAGTGAAACTCATCATTGAAAACTTTGACTATCAATTCTGAGGCACTTAAACAAATTAAACTGATATCGTTTTGGGGTGACATGAAATAGCGGCAAACGAAATAAGATCAAATTCTTAAAATTTGGTCTTATTACGTTTTCAAAAACGAAATAAGACCAAATTCTGAGCTTGGCCTTATTTCAATTAACAAATGAAAGAAAGCCAATGTGGCGTTATTTCGTTTTCAACTACAGTAAAAAACATAACAAAATAAAATGCACGAATGTATCGCACGAACTTGCTCTTATGTTCGATCACATCGTATGCAAAAGATTTCTATTAAGAATCTAGATATATTTTTAAAGTCATTTTTAACTCAATTTTGTATATGTATATTCAAAATTTCATTAATTTTGTTCTAAAATAAATTGGTATGACAATATTAAATATTGAATAATATAAACTTAAAAACAGAAGGTTAAATCTGTTTAATTAAAGAAAAAATAATTCAAAATTCTGAAATAAATACTTAAAATAATTTGAGCCCAATTTTATTTCTTGGATAAATTTGAAAATATGAAAAAAAAAATTTAAAAACCCGTGAAGCGGTTTTTGAGAAAAAAAGTTTTTTTTTAAACTTTTTGAAAATATTTAAAAAAAAAATTTAAAAACGCCAATTCATAGGTATTCAGAAAATGCAAATAAATGTAATTTAAAAAAAAAATTAATGAGCAGTTTTCGATTAGTAAATTAAAAAAAATTTTTTTTTTAAATGATTTTAAAAATACGAAAAAATACTATTTAAAAAAATTGGTACGCAGTATAATTTGGACAACCTAAACCTATATTTTTGTGAAATTTCGAAAGAATCGGTTAAGTCATTTATGAGATAGTCGAAAGCAAAAAAACGGTCCTATGGAAAGTACCGTTTTTAGACATTTTTCTAATTTTTTTTCAACTATACGATCGGTCGTAGCTAAAAACCCACACTGATTTTTATTATCAAAATCGTTAGAGCCGTTTCCGGGAAAAATAGGTTTGAACGTAACGGTTATATGGCAGGTAGCGTAATTTTGTGAGCTAAAAAAAAATTTTAATTTCCCCTCTGTACAATACTGACAGACTGACAGACTGACAGACTGACAGACTGACAGACTGACAGACTGACAGACTGACAGACTCACAGACTGACAGACTGACAGACTGACAGACTGACAGACTGACAGACTGACAGACTGACAGACTGACAGACTGACAGACTGACAGACTGACAGACTGACAGACTGACAGACTGACAGACTGACAGACTGACAGACTGACAGACTGACAGACTGACAGACTGACAGACTGACAGACTGACAGACTGACAGACTGACAGACTGACAGACTGACAGACTGACAGACTGACAGACTGACAGACTGACAGACTGACAGACTGACAGACTGACAGACTGACAGACTGACAGACTGACAGACTGACAGACTGACAGACTGACAGACTGACAGACTGACAGACTGACAGACTGACAGACTGACAGACTGACAGACTGACAGACTGACAGACTGACAGACTGACAGACTGACAGACTGACAGACTGACAGACTGACAGACTGACAGACTGACAGACTGACAGACTGACAGACTGACAGACTGACAGACTGACAGACTGACAGACTGACAGACTGACAGACTGACAGACTGACAGACTGACAGACTGACAGACTGACAGACTGACAGACTGACAGACTGACAGACTGACAGACTGACAGACTGACAGACTGACAGACTGACAGACTGACAGACTGACAGACTGACAGACGACAGACTGACAGACTGACAGACTGACAGACTGACAGACTGACAGACTGACAGACTGACAGACTGACAGACTGCTGACAGACTGACAGACTGACAGACTGACAGACTGACAGACTGACAGACTGACAGACTGACAGACTGACAGACTGACAGACTGACAGACTGACAGACTGACAGACTGACAGACTGACAGACTGACAGACTGACAGACTGACAGACTGACAGACTGACAGACTGACAGACTGACAGACTGACAGACTGACAGACTGACAGACTGACAGACTGACAGACTGACAGACTGACAGACTGACAGACTGACAGACTGACAGACTGACAGACTGACAGACTGACAGACTGACAGACTGACAGACTGACAGACTGACAGACTGACAGACTGACAGACTGACAGACTGACAGACTGACAGACTGACAGACTGACAGACTGACAGACTGACAGACTGACAGACTGACAGACTGACAGACTGACAGACTGACAGACTGACAGACTGACAGACTGACAGACTGACAGCTGACAGACTGACAGACTGACAGACTGACAGACTGACAGACTGACAGACTGACAGACTGACAGACTGACAGACTGACAGACTGACAGACTGACAGACTGACAGACTGACAGACTGACAGACTGACAGATGACAGACTGACAGACAGACAGACTGACAGACTGACAGACTGACAGACTGACAGACTGACAGACTGACAGACTGACAGACTGACAGACTGACAGACTGACAGACCTGACAGACTGACAGACTGACAGACTGACAGACTGACAGACTGACAGACTGACAGACTGACAGACTGACAGACTGACAGACTGACAGACTGACAGACTGACAGACTGACAGACTGACAGACTGACAGACTGACAGACTGACAGACTGACAGACTGACAGACTGACAGACTGACAGACTGACAGACTGACAGACTGACAGACTCACAGACTGACAGACTGACAGACTGACAGACTGACAGACTGACAGACTGACAGACTGACAGACTGACAGACTGACAGACTGACAGACTGACAGACTGACAGACTGACAGACTGACCGACTGACAGACTGCAGACTGACAGACTTGACAGACTGACAGACTGACAGACTGACAGACTGACAGACCTGACAGACTGACAGACTGACAGACTGACAGACTGACAGACTGACAGACTGACAGACTGACAGCCTGACAGACTGACAGACTGACAGACTGACAGACTGACAGACTGACAGACTGACCAGACTGACAGACTGACAGACTGACAGACTGACAGACTGACAGACTGACAGACTGACAGACTGACAGACTGACAGACTGACAGACTGACAGACTGACAGACTGACAGACTGACAGACTGACAGACTGACAGACTGACAGACTGACAGACTGACAGACTGACAGACTGACAGACTGACAGACTGACAGACTGACAGACTGACAGACTGACAGACCTGACAGACTGACAGACTGACAGACTGACAGACTGACAGACTGACAGACTGACAGACTGACAGACTGACAGACTGACAGACTGACAGACTGACAGACTGACAGACTGACAGACTGACAGACTGACAGACTGACAGACTGACAGACTGACAGACTGACAGACTGACAGACTGACAGACTGACAGACTGACAGACTGACAGACTGACAGACTGACAGACTGACAGACTGACAGACTGACAGACTGACAGACTGACAGACTGACAGACTGACAGACTGACAGACTGACAGACTGACAGACTGACAGACTGACAGACTGACAGACTGACAGACTGACAGACTGACAGACTGACAGACTGACAGACTGACAGACTGACAGACTGACAGACTGACAGACTGACAGACTGACAGACTGACAGACTGACAGACTGACAGACTGACAGACTGACAGACTGACAGACTGACAGACTGACAGACTGACAGACTGACAGACTGACAGACTGACAGACTGACAGACTGACAGACTGACAGACTGACAGACTGACAGACTGACAGACTGACAGACTGACAGACTGACAGACTGACAGACTGACAGACTGACAGACTGACAGACTGACAGACTGACAGACTGACAGACTGACAGACTGACAGACTGACAGACTGACAGACTGACAGACTGACAGACTGACAGACTGACAGACTGACAGACTGACAGACTGACAGACTGACAGACTGACAGACTGACAGACTGACAGACTGACAGACTGACAGACTGACAGACTGACAGACTGACAGACTGACAGACTGACAGACTGACAGACTGACAGACTGACAGACTGACAGACTGACAGACTGACAGACTGACAGACTGACAGACTGACAGACTGACAGACTGACAGACTGCAGACTGACAGACTGACAGACTGACAGACTGACAGACTGACAGACTGACAGACTGACAGACTGACAGACTGACAGACTGACAGACTGACAGACTGACAGACTGACAGACTGACAGACTGACAGACTGACAGACTGACAGACTGACAGACTGACAGACTGACAGACTGACAGACTGACAGACTGACAGACTGACAGACTGACAGACTGACAGACTGACAGACTGACAGACTGACAGACTGACAGACTGACAGACTGACAGACTGACAGACTGACAGACTGACAGACTGACAGACTGACAGACTGACAGACTGACAGACTGACAGACTGACAGACTGACAGACTGACAGACTGACAGACTGACAGACTGACAGACTGACAGACTGACAGACTGACAGACTGACAGACTGACAGACTGACAGACTGACAGACTGACAGACTGACAGACTGACAGACTGACAGACTGACAGACTGACAGACTGACAGACTGACAGACTGACAGACTGACAGACTGACAGACTGACAGACTGACAGACTGACAGACTGACAGACTGACAGACTGACAGACTGACAGACTGACAGACTGACAGACTGACAGACTGACAGACTGACAGACTGACAGACTGACAGACTGACAGACTGACAGACTGACAGACTGACAGACTGACAGACTGACAGACTGACAGACTGACAGACTGACAGACTGACAGACTGACAGACTGACAGACTGACAGACTGACAGACTGACAGACTGACAGACTGACAGACTGACAGACTGACAGACTGACAGACTGACAGACTGACAGACTGACAGACTGACAGACTGACAGACTGACAGACTGACAGACTGACAGACTGACAGACTGACAGACTGACAGACTGACAGACTGACAGACTGACAGACTGACAGACTGACAGACTGACAGACTGACAGACTGACAGACTGACAGACTGACAGACTGACAGACTGACAGACTGACAGACTGACAGACTGACAGACTGACAGACTGACAGACTGACAGACTGACAGACTGACAGACTGACAGACTGACAGACTGACAGACTGACAGACTGACAGACTGACAGACTGACAGACTGACAGACTGACAGACTGACAGACTGACAGACTGACAGACTGACAGACTGACAGACTGACAGACTGACAGACTGACAGACTGACAGACTGACAGACTGACAGACTGACAGACTGACAGACTGACAGACTGACAGACTGACAGACTGACAGACTGACAGACTGACAGACTGACAGACTGACAGACTGACAGACTGACAGACTGACAGACTGACAGACTGACAGACTGACAGACTGACAGACTGACAGACTGACAGACTGACAGACTGACAGACTGACAGACTGACAGACTGACAGACTGACAGACTGACAGACTGACAGACTGACAGACTGACAGACTGACAGACTGACAGACTGACAGACTGACAGACTGACAGACTGACAGACTGACAGACTGACAGACTGACAGACTGACAGACTGACAGACTGACAGACTGACAGACTGACAGTGTGACAGACAGACATGTCATCTTTTTTCGTCTTCGCTATCATCGTAATGTCATGTCACAACTTTTTTTTTCGACGAATGCTTAACTTGCCTTATAGTACCTATAATCGCAAGTAAAAAGGAATAAAAAGACATCCATCCACACATTTACTTAAAATACATTTATTTATAATAAACACAAACAAAATAGGAGTAAACAAATGATTATAAGAAAAAATTAAATTTTATTCATAAAAATGTGTTTTATATACGAAAAAAAGATAAATATTTAGTCAAGAAATAAAATAATAAAGGTACATAATATTTACCTAAAAAAAGAATTTCTAAATTTTAACAAAATATATTTCAGCAAAATATAGTTGTCGAATTTTGTACAATTCGCCCGCAAATTGGACACAAAATCGGAGAATGGTTACAGGCACTTTTTTCTGCAATGCTTGTATAACAATCTAGGTACAGCTTAAAATGATTACAAGGTTGTAGTATAAGATAGAACGTGGTTTGTTCATACAAATACCACATAGGACTTTTTAACAATTATCGATTTCTTCCGGTTGTTCCTCTTCACCCCAAAGATTATCTGAAGGAAGAAGGCTATTTGTTTTGTTGGGAATGTATTGTTGCGAAGTCTTACAGTGGCTTTTTCGATAAATGGTCTTCTATCGGCGTATTTTCTCTTTTTTTGGCTGAAATATATCTAATGTTCCATCAGTTGCTATTGTAAATTCTCGCGATATGACTTGGTCCACATCAAGAAGGCAATCGAGGAACTTAAAAAAATCCCTTTTTCTATCAACTTTCTTCCCAACTTGCTCTTGAAGCCTTCAAGAGCACTTGTTCGCAAAGCTTTCTTGTGCACCGATATTCTTTGCGCTGTTTCCTAAGATTCGTTACGATTATTTTATCATATTTTTCAAAATTTTCAAAAAACTGATATTATATGATATGTGATAAATATTTTTTGAAAAATCTCACATTATATACATATAAAATATGAGTTTTTGGAAAATTTTTACCTCACACTAGATAGGTAGCTACACATCTTTTTTGAATTTTTCGAAAACCTGATTACATAATAAACTGCAATAGAAATATTAAAAATACATCATACATACCATTTCCAGCCATTGTTTTCCAAATATTTAATGAATTCCTGAAAAGCGTGACTTGCATTTTGTGACCACGGTTGGTCATAAACCTCAGAATAAGTTCAAAACCAATGACAATGTTTGATGAACTCATTAGGGGAGGAGCCAACATTGTTTGAAAGATACGTTGCACATCTTTGTTTTTGCGCATGTTTTGAAGCAAATTTGGTATTTTACCAGCTTTTCGTCTCAACGCTTGAGAAAAATGAAACCACCAGGTATTAAATGAAGCAATTGGAAAGGCAATTACAAAATCCGTGGTGAATCCTTTCGCATTAAATAAAAATAGTTGGATTCAATAAATTGAAATACATCAGAGTATCCTCCGATTTGTTTGTCATGAGCACAGTACACATATCTTAAGGTAATATATTGCGCATATTGTCAAAAATCGGTTGTCACAGTGACGTTTATTCATATGTGCGAAGGTGTTTACTGCACACCCTACCAAAATCATCTGTATTTTGCATGTGTTACCAAAATCCCTAAATGTTTTCATTTTTATTTGTTTTCAAAATACCTTATTCAAAGATTTTCTCATAGCTTCAACGCAGCGATTCCACGTTCAAAATTAAAAAACAAGACACGAAATTCATGATCCCTTATAAATCTTTCTACAGCCCCTGGTGTTCACCCTCATCAACCGCACGGTTTTCCTTCTTCGGTTAGCAAGAGAATTAATTCTCAATAGAAAAACACAAATGCATACACTTGGGTGTTCCCCCAACTTCAGCGCACCTAAGTGATACAAACCCCATATTAAAAAAATATCCAACAGAAATAGAATATATATTGCCAGTACAAGCCTATATGGTTAGGTGTTCAATAACATTCAGTGCACCGTCGGCCAGCGTCGTTCTTTCCACCATAGGTTTTCGGTTTGGTAGTGCAAGTGAAGCAGGATCAGTACACAATACGAAGAGAATTGGGAATTTGGTATTCATTTTCATTGAGCCTGCTATGGATGTCAGGATGTGCCCTGTGGTGCGGATTCATTCTCTGTACCTGTACGAAAACGTACCTTATAGATAAATGCTATGATCAGAGGAACCAGATATGCCAGCCAATGCCATGCCATGCGAAAAATAGAAAAATGTGAAAAATAGGATAAAGAGAAAAGAGAGCTTTAATTTCTTTTTACTTTTAGTGTTTTGCTCTTATTTTGTTCATTGCGTGCTTGCGGTGCGGATTCTTTGTACCAAGTACAAATACAAACATACTCATAAGCGACGTTCACTTACAAGTTTATATAAAGCGACGTCGAAGGTCGAACAAAATACAAAATGATTTATTTTATGCAGTATTAAATGTTATTTCTGATTCTGATAACATTAAATGACAGTGCTAGATTTCAAATAAATAACTTGAGAACTTGTTTTCATCATATTTTCGAAGCATCTATAAATGCTATTGATCTTTTCCAAAACGAGGTCTAGAAAGTTTTGAAAAGCGATATCGCCAATTATTTTTTTAAATAAACTTCAAATTGAAATGCGGTTCGAGTCGTTGACAAAATTTAAGTTACTAGCTTTACTTTCTACGAGTATGGAAAAAATTTTTGAATGCCTAAAGTGTTCATATGGTGCATTTGTTTGATTTTGGGAGTCTGAAAAATTAATTAATTGTTTTTTTAAGGAGCAAAGATTATCGCAACTTGCAATTATGTCCATAGAAAAATCATTTTTAAAGGAAATCAAAGTAAAAAATAGTTTGTATGATGAAGTTTTGCAAGGTTTTCCTTAGAAAGAAAACACGAAAAAGTATAAAAACAAAAACTCAAAAAAATAATACAAAAAACACAAAATAAAAACAACGTCCTCGTCGTAATCCTGAATCGTATCTAAGAATAGACAAAATTTGAAGAACAAGTTAGTAAACGCCTTGCTTAAAGCCCCACGGCACGACACTGGGTTTTATAATTCAAAAACTCGGACGTCATATTTGAAAAAATTTCTCTGAGATTTGACACAAACACACTGATTTTTGGTAGATCCACAAACAAATAGGAATGGGTCGATATTTCAGTTAGAGTAATTCAGTAACAGGTATTAGCACAACTAAAATAAAATTAATAAAAGTTTTGATAATCTTTTCACATTAACAAAAACTTATTTCACTTTGATAACTGATGTTGCTTAACTCAGATTCTGGTTTTATTATTAACTTCATTCGTCGAGCAAAAGTTATTTTCTAATTACATATTTTGATTAATCATAATTTTGGTAATTCTTGATTCCCGAGGCATCGCATAAATTCGGCATTGTTCTAAATAAGTTGAATCGGGAATTTCGTACTTCTGACAAAAGGTAGTAAGGCATTAACCATTTAAAAAAAAACTAATGTGAACACTAAGAAAGAAAAACTGTTGAAATAAATCAATTAGGCTAAGCTAAAATTTTGATTGAACCGAATAGTGGAATATGGATGATATTCAGTTTTTGTATGATTACATACTTGCTTTTTAAAGCCATTTTTCATATTATTTGATGACTTTGAATGCCCAACAACAACTTGAGTGTGCTACCACCAAGCTTTTTTCAAAATTATTTTTGGAGAAAAAAACTTGGTGGTAGCACACTCAAGTTGTTGTTGGGCATTCAAAGTCATCAAATAATATGGATGATAACGTGATGAATGAAGAAATGAATAATTAATTTTAAAATTGTAGTGAAAACTAGCTCATTAAATTTGTTATTATACAATTGAAAATTGTTCATCTATAATTGTTTATTTCAGTAACAGGAATTTATAACTGTTATTTAAAAGTAGCAGTAACAGATATTGAAACTAACAGTTTGGCCCATGCATATGCCTATCCCCATGCCAAATGTGACACGAGTGTCTATGAATTTTGACACATGCGCGAACTTGAACGAAAATGAAAACCGGAATATATTACCTTTAATCTGTGTACTGTGGTCATGAGCACATAAATGAAAGGATAAGTCTAAAAACATTATAAGAGAAAAAAAAGACCATTTATAAAAAAATATATAAATTATGATTCATCTTAAATTAACATACACAGTCATTGTATGCGAATTGGATTATAAGAAGCTGCTTGTAATCACAAGCCGGGACGATACTAAATGTATCATCTAAGAATTATTTACTCGGAGTTGAAAAATTTCCTCATCGTTGGTGATAACAAACGGTATACAAAAAGGTGTCTTCGACAACCGTCAACTTATAAAACATTTCACTTTTTTCATATCTTGAATGTCCAAATTTTATTCAATTACATTTGTCTCTTTAAAAATTTCAATAATATCTTTGCTGTCTTTTGGACATTTTGGAAATGGACTATTTCTAATTGAGTTGCCTTTGCATTTTACCGAACTGCAATTAAAGTGCACTTTCTTAGTCTACGGCACATTCAATACTAAACACTTGTCGAACACCAATCCTCTCAAAGTTGAGTTCTTTTGATATTGTTTTTACGGCCAAATAATTGTTTTAAACCTTCATGTGAGGGATGTAAATGCGGAATATTTTTTGATAAGCGGCAAAATTGCGATCCGTCAAAGTCTATAACTATAGTTGCTTTCATTTTTATAGTAAATATGTCTTTTTATCCCGCCGGCCGGCGTTTAATTTAAATTTGTATTATGCCTTTAGTAAAGGGACATAAATTAATTTACTCCCTTCCCTTTCCAAAAAAAGGCAAAGTGAAAGATCTAGGTCAGGAACAGAAGAGCTATTTATTGTGTTCCTTCGTTGTGGTATTTCATCGATTTTCTGCGTCTATCCTGAGATAATATTTATAATCTACACGCAAAGTCAATTTCAATTCATCCAACAAATTAAACGGAGAAAATTTTGGACGTTTTTAACCATTCCTTAGTCCAAATTCGTTTCCTCGAGCTGCAATTAAAACGTCCACTATGGTCAAAATTGTAAAGAGAACTAATGTTTGACAGCCTGTTTTATAAATGTGAACGCAAAATGGCTTCAATCCATCAAACATCATCAAGCCAGGCTTGTCCAGCATGATTGAAAATGTGACCCCTCCCCCTTTCTTTAATACATTTTTATTTATTATTAAATTATAACTATCTTAGAGCTAGACAAAAATTCATAAAACGTGCCTAATTATTAATAACTTACAACTAATTTACTGGCCCTTTACGGGCGCTCTAAACTAACGACGTCTTTCGACATAGAAACTATTTTGATTAATTCTAATTATTTATTTTTATTTTACCCAGAAAACATTAAAAAAAACTCGGTATTATATAATATTTTAATTTTTTACTTATAAACTACCTTAAACTAAACTAAACATAATTAAAACATATACAGACGCGCAGATTCATGCACAAATGCCCCGCATACATACATAATTTTTTTATTTTTTTTTTGGTGCCACCCCGACTGTTCCTTATACCTAACTACCCTTAATCTATGTAAGTCGGCGAAGACATATAGTACTATCTTAATGGACTTTAGGTTAGAGCCACCAGAACTGGTTCTCTGGTTTTGCGTATCCCTTTGATCCCGATCGGACACAGTCCTACGGAACCGAAGGCGCTCTTCTCAAACTTGGTCGATGACGTCTCGACCATACAGGAGTCTACAGTTTTTCGGCTGACGTGGTAGATTGGTGGAACCGCCATTCTATCCTGTATCAGCCCTCTACTATCTAAATAGAGGAATGCCTCGGGAGAGATGTAGCCACTTAACCTCGCACTCTCATAATATTCATGGTTGGGGTAATAAGCCCCAAAAATTTAGCTGTTTGTTGAGGACATCGCTCTTGCTTGCAATGTGATCCTGAATCAGCTCAAACAAAAAATTATCTATTCGGTTTATATTGTCTCCATTGTATAGAACCTAGTTGGAATAATATCGTGTGTACTCCGACTTTGGTGTTCTGTGTAACCCAAGGCAGCCTCCAAGACATTGCCTCTCAAACACCCGAATCTTTTCCATTTGAGATGGGCAACGTTGAACCACATCGGGCATCCGTAGGCAATCATCGGCCTGATGAGGGCCATGTAACAAATCGCCTTCACCTTGCTGTCAAGACTGCTGCTATAATCAATCATTTTGTCAGGGCAAATGCTCACCTAGCCCTGGCGAAAGCAGCACTAATATGTCTGTCGTAATACAAATACTGATCCAACCAGACGCCAAGGTACCTTACTATACTTTTACTCGCAACGGATGACCATGTGGCCCTAAGATCACCAGCTTGCGCTAGTTCTTTCTTGTATCCCTGGAGGGACTAGACAATGGACTCCTAAACAGAATAGTGTTTGATTTCTGGCAGTTGATTTTCAACTTCCAGTCATCAGAATATCGCTGAATCGGAGTTACTCTGTAAAATTTTGATGACTTCAACTGTGTTAGCAGTTCTCTACACATTTGGGTCGTCGGCGTGCGCAATTGCCTGAGTTAGACTACCTTTCAGATCGCTGGTGTAAATGCTGAATAGAATCGGCGAGTTAACCGATCCCTGCTGAAGACCATTTCTAATATTAAAAATTGCGGTAGAAGTTACATTGCCACTTTTGACAACAAACTTTCTACCATTTAGCATGTCATAAAGCTAAAATCAACCAGACAGGCACCCGTACACTGCTTTCTAGTTTTGTTCCATTGGATATCAGAAATTAGTTTAGACGCGGCATGAATTGTGTCATGTCCCGCCTTAAAACCGAACTGATTATCCGGGATGATATTTTTGTCCTCCACCCATTTGAACAGGGCTATATTAATAACCTTTTCAAATACTTTGCTGATACTTGGAAGAAGACTTATCGACCGGAGATTTGTCCTTTCCCTTTTTTGGGAGAGGGTGCACCACAGCTGTCTTCCACCGCACTGGATAATATGCATTATTCAGCGCGTTGTTAAACAGTGTGGTATAAATGTCAATTGCTTCTTGAGGCAAATGTCGTAGTACAACGTAGGATATACCATCGACTCCTGCAGACTTCTTTTTCTTTAATGCATCGAAGATGAGCTGGAGCTCATTCTTCGAAATTAACAGGGGATTGGGCCCATTTCGGTCGGCGATTATGGCGTTTGCCAAATCTTCATCATTAAACCCGGTAAAACCAAGGTTCTCAGATCGCCATTCGCTTATATCGTTTCGGAGCCATAAGTGATGAAGCAGAGCTCTGTTCTCCAGGTCATGATTCGGGCGAATGCTAGCATTCACCTTGTACACTTGCTGGAAAGCAGCCCCCACAGCCTCCACCTTCTCCTGCGGATCTTCGATTATGAAGAGGTCTTCGTCCAAGACGGCGTCATCTTAGTATATGCCTGCTGTCAGAAGTACGTCTCTGTTTTGTGTCGTCCTCTGGAGCTTAAGACACGGAAGGTCGTTTTGATCTTTTCTTCTGAATATCTTATTAATTTGTGGGAACATAGTCGGGTCGGTAGCGTTCACGGCCTGAATTTTGTTGTCCCAAAACAAATTAATGGACAACCTATAATTTTCTTTGATCAATTGGTTGATGTTTTTGATAAACGACTTCAGTGTCCTTATCTCCAGATCTCGTGTGTCAGTAAACCGTCTGTACAAGCGTTTTAGTCTTGTCAGTAAGCCACTTTTTTGTCTGTGTAGTGCATCAATTGTCGCGTTACGGTACATGTCAGTTGCGTCACGTCCTTTGTATTTCGGTATTGTCCTGTTCATTGTTCGTTGAATTGTTTCGTCCATTTGTTCTAAGAATCTGTCAATTTCAGTATTTGTCATGTTCCTGTCATTTGGTGGGGATATATTTACCATTTGATCGTAATTCGCACAATAAGACGTTCGAGAAGCGTGGCCAGCGCACCTTACTGTAATTGGAAGTATGCACCGGTACGTACTCCTCCAACTCCATAAGCGCGTTCGGAAGTTGTATTACGGCGGCGAGTCCGCAGTGGTCACTGCCGTACTCGATCGTTCTTAGACAATTTTTAGGACGATGGCCCACAGTATCAGTAATTGTTAGTCTTGCGTCTTTCAACAATAGATGCAGATAGGCACCGCTTCTTGGAAACGATGGTCTGTCTGTAGCGAGAAGTTCAATGCGATACTCCAGGTTGTATCGACCCATCCAATTATACAGATGGTTACCACGAGGATTTTGTATTTGATTTCCCCAATATATATGCTTGGCATTCAAATCACCAGCCAATATGTAGTAGTTTTCTTCCGAGCTCAATCTTAAGCATTCAAAAAGCTTTTCAAGCTCTGTGATAAACTGTGTGGGCTGAGGTGTTTCCGGTGCATAGACAGCGGTAACATACATTCGCTTCCCCTGTTGGAGATGAATGCATATGATGCATGCCTCTAACGTCCGAAATTTACGCACATCACTATTATATATTACCTTATGACTAATGCCTTTACGTATAAAGATTGCGACGCCCCCTCCTTGAGTGGAGTTGGGTCGGTCTCTCCTTACGATATTGTAATTGTTGTTAGTCAATTTATGTTTCTGGTTAAGCTTAGTTTCGCTAGCCACAAACACATCTGGACTTATGTCTTTAAGCAATTGGAATAAATTCGCTCTACGTTCGGTCCTAATCAGTGAATTTACATTCACAGCTAGGATCGTAAAGGGCCTCTCCGGTAGCGCGCCCTTAACCTCTAAGTTGCGTTAAGCTCGGCAAAACAGAGTAGAGATAATCCAATCCACCCTAGTCGCCTGCTCCCTGATCTGGTTTTGGAGGCCAGTCAACTGGCCCTGGATGGCCAGTAGAGTGCCGATAATATGCGCCTGTGCCGCCGGCGCCTTTGGGACGGGGGCCCGTTAGGCGACCTTTGGTGTAGGCCGTACCGTGCTTCCCCTTCCTGACGCCATTTGGGCGTAAGAAATTTGGGGGTTGACGGGCGTTGTTGTAGGAGGGCGCACTCTTGGACGCTTTTCTACCACTGGGTGCTTTGCTGCTTTATTGTTCTTTATAAGCTGAAACGTCGGGCATCCCCGATAATCAGCGGGGTGTCCGCCGCCTCGGCAGAGTACACATTTAAGCTGGGTCCTATCTGCGACCCGTTCCCTTCCTAACTTGCCTTCATCTGGATTGTGGTTCTCTCCACACTTAACGCAGCGTGACTGCATTTCGCAGTTTGCTGCGGCGTGGCCGAACCTTTGGCAGCGCATGCATTGAAGCATGACGCCGCGCCTTTTTAATTTGTCCCAAGTTACAGCCTGGTAGTTGAGGACGGATATACTCCTCCAACTATCTAGTTTGCTGCTGGGTGAGAGTTGAACAAGGAAGAAGGGAAGACTCCGCTTCTCCCGCCTAGCTCTAACTGTAGCGAACGGCTTGACCACGATAAAGTCGAGATCGTCATTCGCTTTTTGGCGGAGTTCATTTAAGAGCACCTGTGGTTCCGTGCAGGAATCTATGCCTTTCAGTTTTAGGGGTGAAACTAAAGAATTCAGTAGTAGTTTCTTTTAGCAACTCTTTAATTTTTTTCTGCTGTTCCAGTGTGAAGCACTGAATAGCATGCCTGTCGTTATTTAACCTTTTAATAGTAAAATTTTGACCTATGGTCAGCTTACATAGATTTATGGTATCCTGTAACTCCATTTTATAAGTATTTATGGGTGGCACCTTTTCTGTTTTCGTAATCCGCGGCTGTGGCTGCTGCTGCTGAGATTGACTTTTCTGCTGCTGTTGGTTCTGCTGCTTTTGAATCTGCTGCTGCTGTTTCTCTTGCTGTTGTTTCTGGGCTTGCGTCTGCTGCTGTTGATGTTGTTGCTGTTTTTGCCGTTGTTGTTTTGGCTGCTGCTGTGGCTGTTGTTTTTGTAATTGTTCTTTTTTTTGTTGTTGTTCTTGTTCGTCGAGTTCTTTTAGTTGTTTCGCTCGGCGCGCTTCTTGGCTGGCCTTAACTTTACTTTTCATCTTTTGGATTTCTGCCTCCATTGTTTCAATTTGAGCGATCATTCTTTGTTCCTCGTCCTCCTCAGATGACGCCTCTGATGTGGAGAGGTTCACGAAGGCAGTACTATCGCCCGTCGTGAAGTGCCCTGCTCCTTCCTCAGACATATATTCAATAGCCTCTTCGGGTGAAGTATCTAGCTGGGTTTGTCTTGCTGCATCTGACGTCTCGGACGTATTCACCCCAGCTGGCAGCTTTGCTGAGGTGGCCGTGGATCTCCTCTTTACCAAATTTGGTGCGCACTTGATCCTCTTTTTGCGCTTCTGATTTACATCGGATGATGTTGCCGTTGTTCTTATTGCTGTTGTTGTTGTTGCTGCAGAATTACTGCTTGTAAGTGGAACATCTTTCGATGTTCCCTCAGCTGATGCCATCGCTGGCCTCATTGGCCCTAGAACACCTTTCGATGCCCCTGTGCTTAAGCTCCTCCTCCTTTGCTCGCTTTCCCAACCAATAAAGTTTTCCACTTCACGGTTGTGAAAAAAAGCTTGCAAAGTTCTGATGCCCGGCTGGGAATCGAACTGGCGACCCTCGGATTCTCGGTCGGCCACTCTACCTTTGTGCTACTGCACCACTTAAGAAATCTTGATTTAATGTTATACTTAAACGCACACACGAAATTTAATTTGGAAAAAACTGGGAAGCCGAAAACGTGTTAGCACCTCCACAGTACGAGATCGACTGAAGAAAACAAGGTCTTCCTACCAGAGAGGTACAATTTTCTGACAGATATTGAGCTAAGCAAGCTAAAGACTCTCCAAATATCGATGGAAGGAGGTGAGATTGTTTTCTCCGAAAAAATGGAAAACTTCCTAGGCCATTAGGTGGAGGAGGACGACGACGACGGGGACATATTCATATATGCTCCCCCACAAAAGCAACAGTGTACCAAAAAAAAAAATAAGAAAACAATTATTTCAAATTTAAAAAAAAATGTTTTATTTGTTATATGTTATATTCAGTTTCTTTTCGTTGGGTGAAATATTCCAGTCGTTGTTATGATGTTATTTGTGTTGCTGTTATTATCCTGTTGTTGTTGAAGTTACCGTTGTCAAGAAAATCATATCTAGACATCATTTAGAAATTTCTTTAAAAGGTACGTTTTGAAGAGAGTAAGTCTTGTAATGAAGCATGCATTTTATATTTACATCGGGGTAACTTTGTTTGAGATCTTTCAAATTTGGGCAATTGTAGCTATTTTCAATATTAATGACATTAACATTTTCGTTATTTACTATATTTTAAACCACTGTGCTTTTTCAGTACCCTTAATATAGACAACGCAATTTTTTATTTTGTCTCGAACATATTTTTTAACCTGAGGAAAATCTGTAAAACCACCATCCCAATTTAATCCGTGGTGATTGTGATACAGCCAGGTAGCTTTTCTTTTAAGACTCATTGGCAGTTCATTTGATTTAAATGGTGGCGTAAGAATGAAATATTGTTGTTTTTCATTATATAACAAAGCTATTTCTTTTACAATAAATTTGTTGTTTAATCTTTTAAAACCTTGGAAATCTATAATATAATACATATTTATATAACGATCACTTCAACTTCCCCTATTCAACTGTTGTGTATTTTATTTTTATATTTGTTTTTATGTGAACTTACGAACTTCACTAGTCATTGGGTTGTATTCTATTATGCGATCATGCAAGATTAAGCAATACATAGAAGTCTGTGGTGGTACATTTGTAAGTGTTTTGAGTTTAGATATTTAGATATTTTATTCAGTTAAATCAAATCTCTTACAAATAGACTGTACAATCTTTTTAATTGCTCGAGTGTAGTAAGTTAAAAATTAATTTAATTTGAATCTGACTATGTAATAAGAAATTAATTTAAAGAAATTTACATAAGTACCTATTAAAGAAAATGATTTATTTTTGAATTTATATTTATAGAATTAGTTTTCATTTGTAGCCATATACTTAAACAAAACGGTCTCAAAGTTACGTGTGTCAATAAGTCTCCTAATGCTTTGTGTTAGCGAGTTAAACAATCTAATGGCATGGATGAAAAATTGCATTTCAGTTATACGGCATGTAAATCGAGGTTGTATTAATGTAATAGATCGCGGAGTTCTTGCAAAAGACAAGAGGTTATATAAATATAAAGGCTCTTTCATGTTTATAAACTTGTACAGAAAAATAAGTGTTCGGTAATTAATGTATGTATGGATCGTGCATCTAAATACTATTTTAGAGAATCTACTTACGTGATCAGGCCTCTTAAGATTATACACGTATCTTACAATGTTGTTATAAGCAATTACTAATTTACGCTTAGTTTCAGCACTTTGACAACAAAAAATCTCGCAACCATAAGTTATTAAAGGAACTATAAGTGATTTTACCAGCAATAATTTAGTACCAAGAGGTGTAAAATGTTGCGAAAATTAAAGATTCCTAAGAACTCCATATATTTTGCCGATAATTTGTTGAATGTGGTCATCCCACCTTAGAGTTCTGTTGAAATACAAACCTAAATTTTTAACTTTATCAACATAGTTAATCCGACTATCACCAATAAGAACTGGAGGAAAATAGCTTAGGTCAAGTTCGTTTTTATAGACAACAAGGCAGCTTGATTTAGACGGATTTACTTTGAGCTCATTTTCTGCAGACTACTTGTTAACACTTTCAATATCTTCGTTTATTTCACATATACCATCTTCGATCAGTCCCAGTTTGCAACTAAAGAATAGCTGGTAATCATCAGCATATAAATGTTTGTAACAATTATTTGTGCAAAGAAGCAGATCGTTTATGAAAAGTGTAAACAAAAGAGGGCCCAAAATTGATCCCTGTGGAACACCTCTTTGTATAGGCAAGTAATTGGAAGTCTTGTTATTTACGAAAACAGCTTGAGATCTTCCACACAGATACGAGAGAATAAGCCTGCATGCAGATGAGGTAAATCTAAATATATTTTTCAGTTTATATAATAAAAGATTGTGGTTGATTGTGTCGAATGCTTTTGAAAAGTCTAATAAAGTTAAAAAAGTTACTTGATCCTTATCAATTGCATTTCTTATATCTTCTGTTACCTTAATCAATGAAGTAACACAACTATGTTTAGCCCGGAAACCAAATTGAATACTATTAATTAAGTTATTTCTGTGAAGATACGTGGACATTTGTTGGTGCAACAATTATTCCATCATTTTAAAAAAAAATGGTAGGATCGAGATGGGCCTATACTCAGCTGATGAACTCCGGGTAGCTTTTTTCTTGACGAGTGGAAGCACTTTAGCTTCTTTCCATAACACAGGAAAAGAAGACGTAGTTATGACAGTGTTGAAAACACGAGTCAGAAATGGCAGGACATAGGGTAAAATGATTTTGATGAAAGTAGGGTGTATCTCGTCAAAACTGGTTGACTTAGACTTAACTCTCAAAACAGCACTTAAAACATCACAATCATCAACTCTTGAAAAACAAAATAATCCATAATCATCATTAGATTCAAACTGGTGATAATTGAAATGAATAGATGAATTTGAAGGTACCATCGATTGTATCTTTGTGAAATCACTTTTTACTTTATTGGGGTCAACATTCTCAGGTACTCCTGATTTTGTTCGTCCACAATCAAGATAGCGAATGTTCTTCCAGATTTCATTCCCAGGAAGTTTTATATCGAGCCGCTTAGAAAAATATAAACGTTTCGATTCTTTTATTTTGGAATTTACGTTATTCCTTAAAGCGCGATAAACGTCATGGAATTTTGGAAGCTTGTATCTCTTCCACCTTATGTATGCCAAGTCTCTATTTTTAATTAAGTTTTTTATTTCGATAGTGAACCAAGGTATCGAATTGTTGCTATTCGTTTTGTTCTTACCTGAACGTGTGAATTGAAAAGCTGTCGAATGTTTTCTTGAAGAAAATCTACTTGGGAATCGGCAGTTGGCATAGCATACATTGATTGCCAGTCAGTACAAGTAACATCGCTTTCAAGTTGATTGATGTGTTTAAAATCTCTATAGCACCAAATTTTGTTTTCGTTTTCCAACGAGTCTGCTTTTAATGTAGCGAAAATTAAATCATGGCGACAAAAACATGGCGCCGATAATTGATTGAAAAATAGAACGTTTTCTAATTTATTTACCAGCAACAAATCAAGTAGAGTACTGCTCGTGCTCGTAAAATGGGTTGGTTGTATTTTATTTACTGGTTCTAGGGATAAGCTTTTCGGATTGCTAATAAATGATCTTGACGTCTCACTACATAACAAATTGCAGTTAAAATCGCCAAAGACAAAAATTTCCCCGTACAATGATGAGTACTCCTCTAAAACGTTATAAAAACTAGATAAATTAGTATAATTACCAGGCCGATAAACGCAACCTAGTAACCTCTTTATTTGACCATTATGCATTTCAATAAAACAAAATTCTATGGGATTATTTCCAGGTGATTCAACCATAATTCGCCAATTTATACATTGTTTGACATATATTGCAACGCCTCCACCTTTGGATTTTCTATCAACACGAAAAAACTTATAACCGTTCAAACTATAAATTTCATCATTTACTCCTTCTCTAAACCACGTCTCGGAAACACAAATGACATCAACATTGGAGTTTACAAAAATTTTACGAAATTCATATATTTTCCTGTACAAGCTTTGTGCATTGAAATGGCAAACATGAAATCCCTTTTCTTGTTTACACAAAATATTTAAATTTACACGAAGGCTTAAATCCCTACCACCAGATTGAGAAAATGTATCAATCGCGTTTATTAAAGCTTAAAGATTGCAAAAACATACCAACCAGCATACAAAATGTTGACACGAACTCAAAAAGTATGACCTTCACAAATAAGAAACTAAGTATTTGGCTAAATAAAAAGAAAAAAAGAAATTTAAAATACAATAAATTAATAAATCAATAAAATGAATTATTTGAAAAAAAATTAAATTAATATCGAGCATTACAATAACAATTTCATATTAAATATCGCAAGCAAAAATATTAAAAACAAGTTAAAAAGAATTTATAAAGTTTACTAGTATGTTACATCTGAAATTCGGCTGCAGTTGATAAAATCAATTAATCTGTATGTATACCTCCAGTATCAGCAGAAGCTCAACATGTTGCAATTGAGTAATTGAATCCAGATCTTGACAAGAATTAATGAGATAGGCTTTTGTGGGATTGTTTACTGTATGTATATAAACTTTTACATTTCGAGTATACACAGCTGTTCAGTGTTTCCCACGTTTGAGGTAGAAAGCTTTGCGCAGAACCCTATGCTTCAGTGATGTTAAACTTTCGTTGACGTGAATTGGGCTGTCAGAATAAAGATTTAAATCGCGCAAGGAAAGAGCTTTCTTTGACATTTTAAATCGTTGACTAACTAAAAACAATAACTTGTTTTTATCGGCTGCAGTGTTGAATTTAATGATGATCGCTGTATCCTCATATGTGCCTTTTGGTTTTACTCGAAAAATATCTTTGAGCACAGGTGCTGGAGAGAATTTAATTGAAGTGCATAGTGTATTGAACATTTCCTTTAAATTCTCATTGGGTTTTTTGGAGAAATCAGAATATCATTTGGTGTAATAACGACTTTTGATTATACCAATTGTTTAAAAAAACGATTTTTTGCGTACTATTAGTACGTCTGGCAAGGGGAAAGCTGCATCTAAAACGTCTGGCACCTATTTATTTGTGATAAGGACAATTTTACAAATGTTTTGATGTATCACACATATGGTTATACCAATTGTTTAAAAAAATGATTTTTTGCGTACTATTAGTACGTCTGGCAAGGGGAAAGCTGCATCTAAAACGTCTGGCACCTATTTATTTGTGATAAGGACAATTTTACAAATGTTTTGATGTATCACACATATGGTTATACCAATTGTTTAAAAAAATGATTTTTTGCGTACTATTAGTACGTCTGGCAAGGGGAAAGCTGCATCTAAAACGTCTGGCACCTATTTATTTGTGATAAGGACAATTTTACAAATGTTTTGATGCATCACACATATGGTTATACCAATTGTTTAAAAAAATGATTTTTTGCGTACTATTAGTACGTCTGGCAAGGGGAAAGCTGCACCTAAAACGTCTGGCACCTATCTATTTGTATTCAGTGCATTCTGCCCTTTAATTTAATGCCAGTTTCAAGTGGTTATACTTATGATCCACATTTTAGAAAAATATGTACCTTTGGCATACTATTATTAATCTTAGCTGCAAAAAAATGCTGCCAGACTTCCATATTTGTCGTTAGTTATTTGAGGGCTTCATACTCATATAAACCACTTTTGGTTATATCTTCACGCACAAAATTTGCTGTGGGCTCTTAGACTATCTAAACCAACTTTATTTTCCGGCTAAAGTCACGGCAATCGGTTCGCGTAATTGATAGTACAGTTAAAACTAAAAATATTGATCCTTCTGAATTTTTAATTTATTAAAAAAACTAAAAACTAAAAAACTTTCAACATTCTGATGACTTTTCTAGAGTATAGAAATTCTTAATAATACAATCGAAACCCTTAGCAATCGTTGTATCTTTAATCATTCATCAATCGATAAAAAACTATCGTCTTTTGTTCATATATTAAAATCTCGTAATGACCACACCCATTGCAGTTTCGATTACATTAACCGTGATATACGCTCTACGCTTGAATCTACACTAAGCTCATATTCTATTGAAAACATTATTGAACAAATTCAAGTTATTCGGTCCGACCTGGATTTTTCATACAATCTACATCAAACTCAATGTCTTCAGCCTCCTGCCAACTCACTTCAATTCTTCATGAACTTGTGTCCAAAATATCAAAAATATTTATAATGATATTATCGATGAAATTAAAATTGCTTCATGTATTATTGATGAAATGCCCGTTTAACCAAGATGCTCTAATTGCAATGCATTATTTCTAGCTGAATTCATAGAGTCTACCAATAATCTTTCGCTCTCTGTTTCACTTCCTGCTCCACCACCAGTACCATCATCAACATCTAATAATATAATCATCAATAACAGTCCCGAAAAAATCAAGAGCAATTTTAACACCAGCAACGTTTAAATTAATAATACAGACGAAATTGACATCAATTCTTCCCATGTGCGCTTAAATGACGATAATTCTAAGATATCTCATCCAGCACCGCCAATTTCCCCCTTCACCAATCACCTCAGACTATTTATAAATTTGGTACAGCTTGGACGCCCTCAGAATGACACAATCGCCTCAAAAAAATCTGTGCTAATTAACCTACTGGTTAATCAATTTTCATCGTTAAGGGTGCAACTCGTCGCGCTAACAAATCCTGTATTCTACACTTTTTTAAAAACAATTATAGATTCGTTCCTACCAGTTGTCCACGCCTTGGTTTTGGAACTTTTAAAATCTCAATACCTCGTACTCTTGAATGGCGTTTTCCTCCTGTCCTAGCTTCTGAAGAAAAGTATGATGAAAATTGCACTTTGGGTTGAAAAACCATCGTCGTTTAAAAGCTTAAGACCTTATTCTAAGTTGTATAATAATAAAATATTTTCGAAACCTAGTAACAATTCTCCTGTTTCTCCTCACTTACCAACTATTATACCTACTACTAACAAATCAACTTCTAATTCTAGAACAACAAAATGTCCAAATTTACATTTATCACGCGTCCTTAATCCATCAGTACAATCACCTCATTCTTAACAGTACTTAACAATTCTCTTAAGCAAGACAAATCTAATAATTCTCCCATAGATAACACAAATCCCCCCATTGTTCTAACCCTAATGCATCTTGAACTTCTTTCTTAGACCCAATTCTGCCTCCTTTGGTAAAATGAACTAAACAATTTACAGACTCCTGTGTCTCGTTTGCGAGACCCGAAAACACTTACCAATGTCAGAAATTACCTCGCCTATTTTCACGATAAACCTGATTATATTTGTATTGATGGGAAAACCAAAACAAACCAAGAACTTTCCATATTAAAGGAAGACCTTCCTATCAACTTCGTAGCGTTAAAAAACTCTCCGCTTATGGCACTTTTTTGAGGTACAGGCTGAGATCATATGTTCCAAAAAAGATTTTTCGTCACAAATAATATCCCCTCTCAACACTAAGCGACGGCCCACAAACAAAACAACCATGAATATTTGCCTATTTATTATCAAAACGTACGTGGCTTCATACTAAAACCAATGAAGTTTATCCCAACTCCCACAAATTGCCTTATAATTTATATGCCCTAACCGAAACTAACCTTTCCGATAACATTGCAAGTAATGAGTTTTTCACCTCTGAATTCACAGCTTATCGTAAAGATATTTTAGTTCCCGATAATTCTAGCTCTAATGCAAACAACCTTGTAGGTCACGGTGTTCTATTGGCACTTCATTCCGACTTTGAAGCATCTGTAATTTCTATACCTGATACTATAAATTTGGAACATGTATGTATTAAGATAAACTTGACCAAACGTTCTCTTTATATTCTGTGTTGCTATATCCCCCCATCTCAGGCAACTAGAGAATACCAGGTTTTCACTTATGCTGTTGACTTTATTGTTGAATCTGCTAACCCTGAGGACGATGTTATCATTGTTGGCGACCTCAATCTTCCTCGTTTAATGTATACTAATTCTGATGATGAGATCCATTTCATTCCAAACAAAGCAACCTCAGAAAAACAAATATTTTTCACAGACCATCTTCAAACTTCAGTTCTCGATCAAATGAGTGATGTCAAAAATAACTTAGGTAGGCAGCTTGATTTAATTTATACATCAGATGCCTATAACACCGTTGTCATGAAAACCAATCATCTTTTTACCAAACTCAACTCTTACCACCCTCCCATCTCTATAATTTTTTCTTATATGTGTAACAATAATTCTAACCCTGAAATCCTTACCCAACATAAATTCAACTTCCGTAAGGGTAACTTGGATAAGCTAAATAATCGTATTGGTCGAATACAAATTGATTTTAACTATGATGAAAGTGCCCACATCAACATAACGATTACTCGATTCTATGCACTTATTTTTTATTGCTTTTCTAAATCAATACCAATGCTTTCACAAACAAAAAAATACATCTTCCCCCTCCCTGGCATTCCAAAGAACTTTGCTCCCTCCACAATAAACGAAACAAACTTTGGAAAAAAATTCTTAAATCAAAATCTAGCTCTGACTTTTCTAACTACATAAATAACAAAAAAAAGCTCTATGGTTACCCAGCAATATTGAAATTGGGCTGATCCTACAACTATATCCAGCCTTTTTGCATAATTTGTTGGGACTGCTTTTTCTTGCGACAACACTGAAGCTGATTTAAGTTATTTTAGTTTCATGAATGGCTGCGCTCAGACTTCATTAACTTCGATCATAATTGATGTATTGTTAGTCATCGGTAAGATAAACCTTCTCTAAAATGATTATTCTGCGGATCCTGATGAAATTCCGTCAATTGTTTTGAAAAAATGTATGGACAACCTATCCCAACCTCTCACTGCCCTTTTCAACTGTCTGCTGCAAGTGGAGTTTTTCCTAAGCTATGGAATGATCGTTTCATAATACCGATTCATAAAAAGGGACCTTAAAATGATATTGCTAACTATAGACCTATAGCAAAACTCTCATGTATCCCAAAATTTTTGAAAGTATTATCTACGATTCCCTTTTCTTCTATTGCAAACTAATTTTCTCACCTACGCAACATGGATTTTTGAAGGGAAGGTCAACGATCACCAGCCTCACTGAATTTGTGTACAGTACACTTTGTGCCTTAAAAGAAGGTACAGAAGCCGATGCAATAGCTACCGATTTTAGCAACGCGTTCTACAAGATATCGTATAATATTATTCTACTCAAACTTAAAATGCTCAGTTTCCCCCCTTTAATAATATCATGGATTACGTCCTATTTGGCTAACCGTCAATACAGAGTTATATTTAGTTCTTGTGTATCAAACTTAATCTGTGGAACGTCTGGTGTCCACAGGGAAGTCCCCTAGGACCTCTTATTTTTAAACACAAATGATGTAGACAAAATCTTTTCTGATTCAGATGTTTTAATCTATGCAGATCATATTAGAATTTAGAAACATATTTCCAATTCTGCAGATGCGCAATCACTGCAATTCGAATTGGACAAATTCTATAATTGGTGTCAAAAAAAAACTTCTGGAACTCAAGAAATGCCAAGTCATAACCTGTTCCCCTAAGCGCACTCCCTCCTTACAAAGAAAATATACTCTAAATAATGAACCATCTCCTATAGTCACTTCAATCCGTGATCTAGGTCTTTTAGATGACTGCCAACCTAATTTTCGTGACCACATTGACAGAGCTAACTCTTCTCTTGGATTTATTGAACGCTGGTCTAAAGAATTTGCCGATGTTACTAAATACCTTTATACGACTTTCGTTAGTCCCCTTCTCGAATATTCATCTCAGGTCTGGTCCCCCGATTATCAAGTCACATTAAACGAATTGAAGTCGTTCAGCAAATATTCAATCGTTTCGCCTTACGTGGTCTGGGTTGCGATGATCCTTTCAACCTTCCACCATATCCAGCACGTCCTAAACTTTTGAGCTTACAAACTTTGTATACCCGCCATAAGAATGCTGGCATCCAGTTCATTAATCGGTTATTAAATGGTTGTATTGATTGTCTTATTTTCTTTCAAAATATTTATATTCATACGAATCCCCGCCGTTTTAGATCCGTTACTTTGTTTCGACTCCAATAGATTAGATTACATTAGATTAAGTTTTGTATTGAATATAAAATAATACATATATACAATTCTTATAAATATTTTAAAGCATGGCTATAAGCCGTCTGCCGATTTCTTAATTTGACTTTGAGAGTTTACAACATTAAATCAGATAAAAATAATGAAATTAGTAAAATTTTTTGAAATACTTTTGTTTATAAAAACATTTTATAGATAAAGAAACAAAATCTTATCTAAAAAAAAGAAAAAAAAATGAGCTTAAACATTGGATTTTTATTTTAAGAAACATGCGAAAGCAAGATTGAAATAAGTTTTAAGCAGCAAAAGATGTGATTTTTTATTTCGTATTATTTGTGAAGAAAAGGAATATAGATATAGATAATACATGCTACTTAAATTAAAGATTACAATTCATCAGATTTACGGAAAATAAATATTTTAAATCAGTTAAGTGAAAAAACTGCAACATCTTTAATAGATATGCCTTAAGTTTACGAGTAGCTAAAACAAAAATGGGGTTTTAATTTATTTCAATTATGAAAGCGGCTTTTAGTTTAGTCAAAACAAAAACAGGGTATTACATAATTTCAAAGGTGAAAATGGGCTTTTAGTTTAGCTAAAACAAAATTTATAAAGTGTGTGTATTGCTCACGAATTCACGGCAGATTCAAATGTGTATTTCTATACATTGCCCTAGAGTTTGATCCCCTAGCCATATGAAGGTAAGTCCGATACATTCGCTCGTCTACAACTGCGATACAGTTATACAAAATATTTTGCCAATTTGTTACATTCACACAACTCAAATTCAAAGTAACTTGATGGACCAGGGGATTATGAACGCTCAGGGGATTATGAACACCCTTTATATGTTTTTAACACAGCGCGGTCATCCGGTGAAAGAAGAGAAAGAAGGGTAGGAAAGATATTTGGCTCGATGTTCTGAGACTAGAGCTGGTTGTTGTCTTAGATTTATCTCCAGGGACGGCGGCTGTCCCTTATAATTCACATTATTTTATTTATTTCGTTGTCATATTTATGCGTATACTAATTTACTCAATCACATGTTTTTAGTGTTATAGCTAATGAGTAAACCAGCAATTTATTTTATGAGAATTTTTAGAATTGGATTTTTAATGGAATATAAGAAGGCATAGACAACGGCAGGAATCGAACCTGCAACCACGAGGTTCACAGGCGAGCACACAACTATCGCACCACGGCCACCCCCAGTTCTTAAAAGGAGTGTAGCCGCGCTGAAGAAAAACAAGTAATATTCTTTTATGTAAGTTGCTATCAGGCCTTTTCATAATTTTAGACAAAAAATCAGCATTAGCCTTCAGATTTCTAATATAAATTAGCGGTAAGCCTGACTCAACATAAATCGCATAGTTGGGAGGGTTCGAAGGTAGTCTAAATATTCTTTTAAAAAAATATCTTTGAACTGTTTCACACTCCTCAAACATTGGTATCCTTACCAGTACACTTCATTACCATAACAAAAACAAAAATTGTCCACTTTATATTTATTGCTGTTTTGGCAACAGCCAATTTTGCTTTTATATGAGCCCTGATGGATAAATTGTGTGAAATAACGAAGGCAAGATATTTGAACTCATTCATAACTTCTATATTCATGCCATCCAATGACCTGTTCCTTGAATTTCTATCAGAATAGCTTCTGAAGATCCTAATCTTAGATTTCGATGAGTTGATTTTAAGATCCCATAAATCGCAGTAAGATTTAAGCTTATTTATTTGGGGTTTATTGTTCTTCATTTTATAAAGACATATTAGTAACTCAGACATTGTAAAAATAGAATCTAGCTCTGGAACCAAAACGTTTGGGAGTGCAAAACTTATTGAATTTTGATTTGGGTCAGGAAGCTGAAGATTTTCAAAATATGATGCGAGCTGATCAACACTAATACTCAAAGACGTTGATTTACAATATCTTGCCAGTACCCGAACATTATACCAGAACGACGAGTCTCTGCAATCATTGAGCTTTTTAGCCGCATTCCTAAGATACATTTCTTTTTTAAGACTACATAAATCCTTAAAATTTTTATTTTGCTGTAGACAAAGATTTTTAAAGGCATCATTGTTTGACTCCCTAAAAAGTTTTAAAAATTTGAACGATTTATTTCTACTTTTCCTGAATTCCTCGTCATACCAGTTTGATTTAGACCACGGTAAGGTGAAACGGGAGCAACAAGTTCGTCAGCGTTCGTCGAATATTCTACTGAGTCATATAGCTGACAGTTGGTTGAAATCATGTTGCGCCTTAAATTTTGTCTATACAATGTTCATTTACGATCAACCCACATAAGCTTGCTATTAAGAGGAGTATTGTCTTCATTGTGGTTATGAATATTTTATGACTAATACTCACAGGAAACTACAATAGGTAGATGAGATGAAAAGTTGGCAGGAAACATCTTTTTTTTACAATATTCATCCAATCCCCTTTTACCGAACAATAGTCAATTATAGAACATCCTTGGGATGATATAAAAGTAAAATTTCCCTTAGCATCTCCAATTGAAACACCATTTAATACAAAGAAGCCAAAATCCTCAACCATTTCTATTAATGACTTTCCTTTCGTGTTTAAGTGTTCATCCAGCGAGATTCTTTCGAATGGAAAGTATCCACCGTTCATGATCGGGGAATTCTGAAAGTTGCTAATACGACCATTTAAATCACCGATTAGCATTATGTTTTCGTGATTATTATTCAAAAGAAAATTCCCATACATTATAATTAAGATAAAGTGGCACAATTTGAAACCGATCAGCATCCCAACACTTGGTCTACCTATCCTATTATTTCTAATAGCAGGGATAAATAGTGTTCTAAAATTTTCTAAATATTTAAGATATTGCATTTCTTTTCCTGCAACATATATATCTTTCACATCTTCAACATATGTTTCTAATAAAATAATAATATCATAATTTGAAATTAGTTTAAAAAAATCAGGCATTAATAATTTGTTTTTTAGACCAGTAATATTATAACAAAATATATTAAATTGAGAAAAAAAACTTTGGCAGACGGCAACTCTATCCTACGGGTTCTGATGACTTGAATTTGGACCATCCAAGTTATAAGTGTTTTGTTGGATAGGACTCCAATACCACCGCACTGAATACGGCCAAAATGAGCCCTTAACTAAAATGTTGCTCACAGCCAATAATTCCAACGTATTTGACCTTTACTTTAATAAGCCCGCCTTAAGACATGCACTCTTAAATTCCTGGAAACCTTTCTTTAATATTGATTCAAGACTATTCTTTTTTTGTTTATGTTATATTGATTGTTAAGAATTGAAGTCACTATATTGTATATAATTTTTGTAATATATAATGTTATTCTAGTATTTAAGACTTAGTTTTTAAGTGGCTTATATTAAGCTTAATAATAAAATTACATAAAATTAAAATTACAAAATTACATAAGGGAGAACCCACCCCTATGCCGCTGTCCATGAGCGGCACTTGCATTCAAACCGATCAGCTTTTGGTTCTTGGTATGTGCGATACAGACCACCTCTTGTGCAATTACCACATAGTCGATGTCGCGAAAAACGCTGCAAAGTGTTTGGGGTTTCTTCGTAGATGCAAGAAATTCTTCATCCCGTCTGATCTGGCAATAATCTATAAGGCTTTCATTCGTCCAAAGATCGAGTATAACTCACACATTTGGGCAGGAGCTACCAAGACTCAATTGAATCTTTTAGAGAGAATCCAAAATAGAGATCTAAGGAACCGTCGAAATGTTTCATGGCTTTCATTATTTTATCGCTATTTTTATAAACAATGTTTTAGAAAATTAACCAGTTGCATTCCTCGCGTTAAAATATTCAACCGTAATACACTTGCTTCTAGGAATGCTCATCAGTTTACCCATGAGCCCAACTTCGGAAGTACTGTCAAGTACAGAGATCCTTTCTTTAGCGGTACAACACGATTATGGAATGCTTTACCATACTCGATTTTTCTCTCCCATTTTGATATTATAAACTTAAAAACTAATGTACATCGGTATTTCCTTTCAAATCCTTCCGTATTTTCCTAACAATTATCAAAAAAAAAAAAAAAGAATTCCTGGTATTTGACGTTTACCAACTTAGTTCTTCGCTAGACCATCGAAGACTGTGGTCTAGCATGGACTAAGAATTAACATTTAACAACAAAATTTACAGGGACATAGAACAAAAAGAGGTAGGGTTGATACTTATTGTAGTAGATTTTGTTTGATTTTTTATTAATAGGAAATTTTAGTCCATGGTCTAAGTCTTATTCCATGCTTTTGTAAGTCCATGTACTATAGATGGAGTAAGCGTTTTGTTTATAAATAAATCTTTTGACGGTCTCAAGTAAGAGTTTGTTTCTATCTTTTGTTTACTGCGAATTGATTAAAGAGAAGACTCTTTCCATGTATGCGTTATGACTTGGTTTTGCAAAATAAAACTCTGCAATCTTTATTAATTCACAAAATAATCTTACGGAGGAATAACTTGAAATATTCTGTACAATTTTCACTTAAGTTTTTTACATTAGATGGAAATGGAAGTATGTTAGCCATAAAGCTCTTTACATTACAAAATTAATTAAATAATTTAGTTCCTTCTATTTTCACACCTTTTCTTGAATATAAAGTACACACGGTTCAATTGACTCCTAGGTCACATTCTTCTCGTTGAACTTCATCCATTAGAAAAATTTGTATTTTTCAAAAGGTTCAAACCAGGATACTATGTATTTAACAGTAAAACTGGAAAGTTTCAATCAATAACGTTTTCTCTATAGCCGGATTTATCAAGCTTCTTCAAAAAAGATTTAATTTTAAATGAACAAAATCGAAATTCCGGAAATGAAATTCCGGACGGATAGCAACAAATCGATTTTTCAAAAACCAGTAAAGGAATTTTTTTGAAATTAAAATTTTGTATGTAACTTAATAATTACTTCCAAATGGCGTTTTATTCTTTCTTCTGTAAAGGTTTTCAAAATTTTAGAAATAAGAAACAATTTTTTTTAAGCCGCTGAAACGATTTTTCAATTTTTTTGTTGATGCATATATTCATATTTGTTCAACAACTCAAATGCCATCTTTTCTCCGTTAAACTTTAAAAATTAAGCAATCTAAGAATATTTAAGTATGTGTATCGTCTATTTATTTCTACCTTATTATATTTAAGTTTAAGCATTTTTGCGTTCGTTGCTGAATAGCTACATAATATACATATATTTATATATACGTATCTATAAAAATCACTTGAATATTATGTATATTACACCTAAATTATAAAGTTATATGCACCTTCCCACATATATCCTTGAGTTTTGTTACTATATCCATCTTTGTATAAACATAGGTACATATTACTCTCCTAACTCTGGTAAGGGCATTATTAATCCATAATTTAGATGCAAATATTCATTTGTAGATAGGTACCTATATAACTATTCCTTGAATCATCCATTCAGCAATTCATTCAGCAACTAATAGCATCAGCAGTTAGCTACATTAAAGCTGTTAGCTACAAGAGCAAGTTCATACGATTCAGTCAAGCATTTTATTTAATATTAAAAAGCAGTTTTTGTGGACTGTGCTGAAAATGAAATCCAATTGAAACCTTTTTAAGACTTTACACTCATCGTTTACAATTTTTTTTACTGATTTTTTAGGGCCAGCCGCCTCGAATAGTAAAGCTGTATACACCCTTGGCTCATTGGTAGATATAGGGAGGGGTTTCAAGCAAAATGCGATGTAAATCACGAAAAACGAATTCAGTTTCCTACCCTAGCTCTGAATTTACGCATTTAAGACTGTGTGTTCGCAATTTGCAAGAATGTCTTAAACGGTGAAATTGACACTTAAAAGTCCTGAATCATGACCTTTAATATCAATAATTTGATCAAAATGAAACAACATTGACATCAACGAATAGCAATTTCAACCAAAAGCTATTTACCAAATTTATGTTATTCTCGATTGCAAATTACATAAAAACATAAACGAGAATTACGATTAACAATAAATAATATTATATAATATATTAATTTTAATGCGCGGTAGAATCAATTTGGTATTTACTGGTCGTTAATTAAAACTTTTTTTGATTATGTATATTGCTCTTTTTTTTTGACACAAAGTGACTGCAATTTTTAATAACTTTAGAATTCGTTTGCATTTTGTCATTATAGCGTAGCTGATTTTCTTTATTCTGAAATGTATAAGTTAACAATAGCAACATTCCAAGATCAAATATCTATGAAACTTTGCACGATATTTCGAAATTAGATCAACATATTTTCCGCTTCACAGTTTCTCACGACGGATACACGCACATGCACCGAGCAACGTCGGTCGTGGGAAATGCAACCTTGCATCTTTTAGTAGTAAAGCAAAAGCAAATTTTAATCAAATGGTTCAGAGTTCAGTTATTTCTAAGTTATCACTCGAATTGTTAGGTTCAAAAAGTTTAAATAAAAATATTTTTTTTTAACAAAAGTAATCACCCTTGAATAATTGGCGCCCGAACAGGGACGGTATTGTGTTACAAGTAAACGGAAAACGAAACACTTAATTTACATTAAAAAAAGAGTGTCTTAATTATTGAGTAAATAAAATCTATAAAAGGAAACGGAAAGTAACATTAAAAGTAAATTAAAAGTGTGAAAAGTATGTTATAATAATTAAGTTAAAAGGCAATACGAGTAAAAGAAAAGAAAGTAAAATTAATTCAAATTAAAAGAAGTAGAAGATTAAGTGAAAGCAACGAAGTAAACGAAAGTAACATTGAAATCAAATAACAATAATAACAAATTAACAAACAGTGACAAAATAACATTGAACAACAGTAAAGGAGTTTTGGAGATATTTAATGAAGAACAACACAACCAATAGGAAGAGTACCCGAGTCACCGTGGGAACTAGAAATCCCTACCGGAAAAAAAGGATAATACTCGACCGCACAATACCGGAAAAATAAATTCCTTCCTAATTTTTTTATATAAAGAATTGATGACTTAGAACTCACAAATCCCTTTAATTTACCCAACATCCTTTCTTCATAATATCTGTGTTTAAAATTTCATACGAGGTCAACAAGCATCTTAAAATCCCTTACCTCCTCCACCACCACATAATCCAAACGCGCAACAAGATCTGACGGATATATCAATTAAGTTGTTGCAAAAGCTTTTGCCCAAATGGGAACACCTTCACAGGAGTTCGACAGCTTAGGCTTAGATCAACCCATTGATGTAGGTCAGGCTAGAAATTTAAAAGGCCTAGAGAAAATTCCAGATGTTGTGAAAAGCTGACGACATTTTTCAGGGGAACCGGGTGAGTTTAGCTCTTAGAAGTGGAGCGTAGATAGGATACTCAGAATTTATGAACCTGTCCGTGGTTCACCCAAATACTTCGGCATCCTAAGTGTGATCCGAAATAAAATAATTGGATAAGCTGACATTGTCCTGGAATCTTACAATACTCCGCTAAACTGGGTAAACATTTCTAAATGTTTAACGTTGCACTATGCAGATAAAAGGGATCTCGGTACTCTTGAGTACCAAATGATGGTCCTCGTTCAAGGGAATCAAACGATTCCCGAATTTTATCAACAGGTTTACCAACACCTTTCTCTAATTCCTAATAAGCTAGTAAGTGTGGAATCGCTTGCTACCAAGATGAGTGCTTACAGAGACAAGGCATTAGACACGTTTATACGTGGTCTAAAGGGAGATCTTCCGCCACTCTTGAGTATAAGGGAACCAACAGATCTTCCTGAAGCCCTACACCTGTGTTTGAAATTAGGCAATATTAATTTCAGGACGAACTATGCTTTTAGTAACCCAAATATTTTGAGGAAACCTACTGTTCAACCTCCTCTGCTTCCAGCCCGCCGCCAAATCCATCCCCCAATACATCAACTCCAGTCAATAGATTTATTCCCGAGCTTTATCACAATCCCCAACCAAGGCCAAATTTTCATCCACATCAACCCCCTAACCGATCCTTCGTTCCTTTCCAAATTAACACATTCAAATACAATTAAGCCCCGAACAAACAAAACAACTCCCATTATCCTAGAAACCTCCCACCGAAACCACAACCAAGACCTACACCAATGTCAGTAGACATGTCAGTCCGGTCACAAAGGGTCAATTATCAGAATCTACATAGATAACACCCTCCTGCAAACAAAAGACCACATTCTCAACAAATGCATCACCCAGGAAAATTCCACAGATTGATCCACACCACCTCCAAAAATGTTCAAGACAACGAAGAATCGAGGGAACAGGAATTGCAGCATTGCGAGGAATTTGAAGAACCCCCTCCTGCAAAGGAATACGACTACGATGAAGAATACATGGACCTGCAAGAAGGCGAACAATTGGAATAAAGCCAACCTTAAGAAGTCCAGTTTTTAGACTAAATAGCTCTTCGCGACAGCTTGAATGAATTGAATGCTGTCATCCACACCAAGGACAACTTCTTCGTAATAAATAATGACATTAAGATTCCTCTGAAACAACAAATTTCACAAGCAGTCAATTCGATTAATGCTAAACTATCCCACTTGTCTGATATTCAAGTTCATCGACTTACTCAGATATTTAATAAATGTCCAAACCTTTTCGCTGATCCTGATGTTAAGCTCACCTATACCTCAAGAGTTAAAGGAGAAATCAGAACAACATCCAACGAGCCAGTTTATTCAAGATCGTATTCATACACAATGGCTTTGAAAGGAGAAGGAGTCTGAACTCAAAGAGCTTCTATAAAATGAAATAATAAGACCTTCACGGTCCGCATACAACTCCCCTGTTTGGATAGTTTCCAAAAAAACAGATTCCGAAGGAAAGAAAAAAATACAGGTTAGTAGTTGATTACAGGAAACTGAATCTTGTAACTACAGCTGAAAAATATCCAATCTCCGAAATAAACGAAGTTTTGTCCAGTTTATGCAACAATAAATGGTTTTCATCAAATCCCTTTACGGGAATGCGATATCGAAAAAACTGAATTTGAATTCTTTCGACTCCCTTTTGGCCTAAATAATACACCATCCATCTTCCAAAGAACACTGGACAACATTTTACGGGAGCACATAGGTGTCCGATGTTACTTTTACATCGATGGCATCATTATCTTCAGCAAAACTAAGGAAGACCATTACAGAGATGTCGGACTTGTTTTTAAAACTCTAGAGACCGCAAATATGAAGGTTGAACTAGAGAAATCAAAATTCTTACAATCCCAAGTCGCATTTTTAGGTTTTGTCGTTTCGGAAGATGGCATCAAAACTAATCCCGAAAAGTAAAAACTGAGGAAGACCATTACAGAGATGGCGGACTTGTTTTAAAACTCTAGAGACCGCAAATATGAAGGTTGAACTAGAGAAATCAAAATTCTTACAATCCCAAGTCGCATTTTTAGGTTTTGTCGTTTCGGAAGATGGCATCAAAACTAATCCCGAAAAAGTAAAAACAATAGCAAATTTTCCTCCCCCTAAAACATTGAAAGATCTTCGTTCATTTATTGGTATGTCAGGATATTACCGCAGGTTTGTCAAGGATTATGCTAAAATTGCGAAACCCTTGACATTCCTTTTGAGAGGGGAAGATGGACGACTGTCCAAAACCCAGTCAAAACACAAAATAATATCCTTAGATCAACAAGCAGTAGAATCATTCAATAAAATAAAAAACATCCTGATTTCTAATGAAATTATGCTCTCGTATCCTCAAAAGAATTTCACCTTACCACAGATGCATCGAATTTTGCAATCGGTGCAGTACTTTCACAGGTTGACCGACCAATCCCTTACCTGTCTAGATCATTGAACGAGACATAAGATCCACAGCATTTTATAAACTATATGATACGTTTCACGCAGCTAGAAGTTGTAGACGTTCCTATCGAGACCGAACAGGTTGAAATCAGCCTCAACACACACAGAAGAGCTCATAGGAATGCACATGAGAATATGCTTCAAATCTTGCAAAAATACTATTTTCGAAGAATGAACTATCCTATCCAGGTTACATTAGCCACATAGATATTTTCTCCACACAATCGTTTTTAGTGCTTACCGCAATAGATACATTTTCGAAACTAGCTGAAGCAAAAATCATAAATTCTCGGTCAGTAGAAGAAATACGACAACCCTTATGGGACACACTGTTATACTTCGGTGTATCTGAACACGTAGTCATTGATAACGAGAAGTCCCTAAATTCAATATCTCTTAGAACCATGATGGAAGAACTCAACATAACGGTTTATCAAACACCACCATACAAGAGCGAGGTTAATGGTCAGGTAGAACGATCTTATTCTACCTTATCAGATATCATGTGATCTATTAGTTCTGAATTCCAGATTACTGAATTCAACGATCTGCTTGGAAGATTTGGGTATGAATACAATTACAATACAAACCATTCATTCCACTACGAGAATGAAACCAATAGAATTATTTTTCGGGCATGATTACAGAGTTTCCCCCGAATTATACGAAAAGGCAAGAAAGAGTAATATTGAAAGGATAAGGGAAAACAGTTGAAAGACATGCAAAATCATAACAAATCCCATGCAAGTTCATAACAAATCCCCAAAACCCCCTAAAGCTTACCATGTAGGAGAAGAAAATTGTGTAAAACATAATAAAGGATGGGTTCGAAATTAACTGTTCGCTATAAAATCGAAAATGTTAAGGAAGATAGCAACGCTACCGTTCTTACTGAATCAGGAAAAATAATTCATAAAAGCAACATTAGAAACTAAATTTTCCATATAATATTTCAGGTTTTTCTTTGCAATATCTTGTGCCGAGGTAAAAATAATGGATTACTCAAATCCCAAATTGTTACCATAAATAATAAGTTGGCAAAAATTAAAAAGGGAAATTTTAAAATAATTCATACCATTGATCTGGACAAATACGAAGAATTCATAAACCAAGCCAACAGTACCCTCTTTCAACCAACATCAAGTCCGATATCCTATTTCCTCTCCTTCAATTTGAACTTACACTGATAAAGGACATATTGGCCTATATTAAACCCAACAGAAATAAGAGTTCATTAAATTTTGTAGGATCAGCATGGAAATGGCTCGCAGACAGCCCTGACCATGAGGACTTTGTTTTAATTGAAAATAAAAAAAATAATTTAGTCGAAAGTAATGAAAATCAAATTGTTATAAATGAACTGTATAATAATAGAATAAACAATATAACAATTGTCACTAAAAAGATTTTAAAAGAAATAAGAGAAAATAAATATTAAGATAATGAACTGTTTGTTACACTGAAAAAAAATAGCTTATAAATATTAAGTACGCCATTCACTGGACGAAAGAACAGATTTTAAATTCAATTATTTTGTAAAATGAAAAAAATAAATATTGCCATAAGAGAAATATTCCCCTTTAATAGGGTGAAGAAGCTCTAGAATTCTCAAATGTTAAATTTTTTACTAATAATTCAATATGGATTTATATTGTTAATGTTCCGCTCACAGAATCACTTATATCTGAAAAACTTTCTCTCAAACCAAAAAAGAGAAATAATTAAGTAATTAAGTTACCAAATGAAAATATTTGTCAAATATTAATATGTGAAAATAAATTTTATAATATTGAAAAACCATGTAGAACTTTGAACAGTTTGTCAGTTGGCATTCAGAAAATATTAAAGAAATAACTAATTTTAATTGCATTCCCAATTTGTTCACAAGTCAGAACTCATTATGCCAGGTAACAAATTCCCCAATCATCGAGATGATCGAACCAGGAGTAATTTTTCTTAATCAATTTCAAGATAACATTATAATAGATGGAATGGGACATTCACTGAATGGAAGCTTTCTTATTAAATTCCACAACGCAACAATCAGAATCAAGGAAAAGACCTATAGCTCTAGAGAAATATCATCGGTCCAAATCTTACATGCTGTTACTCAACCTCAGCCTTATGAAAAGAAGATCATCGAAGTGCTAACCCTAGAAATGATGCATGAACTTCACATTAAGAACAGAGAGCATATTAAGAAGCTTAAAGTAACGAACCTCATTCATCGATCCATCTCTCACGGCTCCGTATTGATTATCTTTGGCATCATAGTGGTAGTAATTTTCATGAAAAGGAAATAAACTAAAATCACAATCAAACATGAGGAAACCCATCAGGAAGTAGCATCCGAAGTCGCGGACACCCCCAATACCTTCAAACCAATTTTCATTCCTACATTTAACCAGTTGAGAAGTCCCAGCATCCCTAAGATATATGATGCTCCATTCTTTTAATTGCTGGATGAGGACATCCAGATTTAAGCAGGGAATAGTTAACAACAGCAACATTCCTAGATCAAATATCGTGAAACTTCTGACGATATTTCGAAATTAGATCAAAATATTTTCCGCTTCACAGTTTCTCACGACGGATACACGCACATGCAGCGAGCAACGTCGTGGGAAATGCAATCTTGCATTTTATAGTAGTAAAGCAAAAGTAAAGTTTAATCCAATCGTTCAGAGTTCAGTTAGTTCTAAGTTATCAATCGAATTGATAGGTTCAAAAAGTTTAAATAAAAATAATTTTTTTTTTTACAAAAGTAATCACCCTTGAATAATGTATATAAATGCGTCTTATTTAAAAAAAAGTGAAGAATAACTTACTTGAACTCGAAAGCTACTGCATACCGATCGAAGGTGCAACCTGAGCTCTGTGCCAAATGTTTGTGTCAGAAATAAATAAGATGATGCTTCAGAATTCTAGATGTACATTTTTGAAGTATTTCTAATGTTATTCAGTGTTTCTACACTGCTACCGAAAGCTTAGGCGTGTTTTATCATTGCTCATGATTCTTATATTTGATGAAAATAGACTTGTCTCACATAAACAAAAACTATCTGATAAAAATAGGCTTGTTTCAAGAAAACAAAATTTATACAAAAAAAAAATAAAATTGTTGTTCTTATTGATTCAATTGAATAAGTTTCTGCTTTAGCAATTAAATATTTTAGCGAAGTTGTAATTTTAATTCCTGAAATTATTTTGAATAATTTATATAATTATAATTATAAAGTATCAGTACCTATACAACACGGATATAACATGCTCTGAAAATCCAAAAAATTTCTTTTTTATATCGGAGTTTTTCTTGTATCCAAATATTGGATGTATTTTGATGTAATTTCTTTTACAGCAAAGTTTTGAACTACCAGCTCCACCACAGGCTACATTTTTTTGTTGCGAATATGTTCGGCTAAAGCCATTCCGCCCAATTTCAAATAGAATTACATTTATCTGTAATCGTGTCACTGTTATATTTTCCTGCTTGCTGCATCTGTAGCCTGACCACCACACGAAGCATGGGTAGTTGTGGTGGAATAACGTTTGTTGCTTTTCGCATTGCAGCATAACAAATTTCGGAAACACAAAAAATAAAAATAATCAGTCAAAATTTAGCTTGCGGTTTAATGTGCCGTACATTTATTTCCTGTGCTAAATTCTGACAGTTAGTAAGGGTACAGTGGAAACCAAAAATTTGATTTTTTAGCTGGAGTGCATACCACTCCGCTGAAAGGCTTCGCTAAATTTTAGCTTGGCTTAATTTTGTAGAAAACTTTGTATGGGAGCGAAATTTTAGCGCGAGCTGCGTACTATACTTAAGAATTGATTTTGGTTTGTAAGAAACACTTTGTTATAACAGTGTCTTACTTGTATGCGAGTTTCTTATATACGATTAATTTCGAAAGAAATATAAAGCAAAAGGTACGGTGTTTCTCATTGCGTTTCTTAGAAACGAGTTTTTCTTATATGAGTCTTTCTCTTATCCGTAAAATACTGTGTTTTTTTCAATTCAGAGGGAAACCTAGTCCAATTCAGAGATCCAGTGGCCGAATGCCACAAGCATGAATGAATTTTTGTGAAGAAGAAATATTCAAAATTAAAATGTGGGTGATTTGCCTATCCGTAATAAAAACAGAATCACACCCTTCCGGTATCGCAAATATGTTTGTGTACAGTACTCTCTGCGTATACAGGTAAAACTCACGCGGAATTGAACACCAGGCTGTGAATCTGAGAATCCAAATCTCACTGAGATTTTATTTATCAGGAATAAATTTCCGTCGAAAAAAATCGTATGAAATGACAGCAAAATTCCCAAGAAATTTTATTACCGATACCAATAAATTCCGGGGTAAACTTCTTAGTATCATTAACGTTCCCAAGATTCGAATTGGAGAAAAATGTTTAGGAAATTTTTATTCACAATAACACCCAATGAAATGATACCGTATTATATGCTCTTTTATTTTTAGGTATTTATCATTGACATACAAATACATCTTGATATGAAAATTATATACTGACTGAAAAAAATTATTTTTGGATCGTGTATCGCATTTCCACAGGAGGCCAGTTTCGAAATGATTTTCCCTTCGAATAGTTAGTTTCTGTAACAATGAGGTTCTCTAGCTTGGAAACATCTGGGTTATCGTTGTAAATGAACTGCTTCACCAACTCGTTGAACTCTACGTCGTCGCATTGTTCGCACTCGCAAGTATGAACGTCGCATGTCCGGGACATCTTTTCTTCGTGGATGGAACTGTTCCAACAACCATGAAAAGCCCAGCCAATACGAGTCTTTGTAGCGACGGGCTCATCAGCACTGCCTTCTTTATATTTCAGGGGCAACCCCAGCTTCCAATTGTCAATACCTATGAGTAACTGAGGTGAACGAGCTTACAGGCAGTCCTTTCAAACGATTGTACTTTTATTGCAGCTTCTGGTAGTCCCGCAACTGCTTAGGTAGTTGCAGACTTTTTACGGTATGGACTTTTCCCAGTACATACTTGTTGCTTTGCGAACGACTGCCTGATATTTTGAGATCCATGACCTCGGAGTTATCTTCATATCGGTGATTGTTTGCAGTCCATTTTAAACATAAAGGACACGCTAGATCATTGACGTTCAGCCTCCTAGCCACCTCTTCGTCTAGTAATGTTAAAGAGGAGCCTTCATACAGGAACGCGAGTATATTTACCACTGAGTTATTACCATAGAGGGTCACTGGTAATAGTGGGAACATAACTGACTCTGAGTTCTATGGTCGTCGTGATGAGCTGATATTCCTTCAGTTTCATGTTGATGTGTCGGTCTATTTATCTGTGACCAGCGCTTTTGTACTCACCCACAGAAATGTGGCCAGTTGAAAGACACTCATCAGGAGCCACTCAAGAAGAACTCAAAAGCCAGTTTATTGGCGTTCTCCAAGGTTTATTCGCATTGAAACGATTCTCAGACTGGAATATGCTGCTCAGAAGTAGTGCAATATTTATTCGATGCGCCTATAAGTGGATCGCAAAGGTAAGGCTTAAGACAAAGGCAAATTATGCTGTACCTTCTGAAGGACTGCAGGCTATACAAGATGCAGCAGACGCCAGCGAACCACTTACTCAGATGGAATTGCAGTCTGCAGAGAGGCTACTCCTTAAAGAAGCATAGCGTGATTCGTACGGGGATGAAATTTGCCAATTATCAATGAACCAAGCGGTGAGTAAATCAAGTTCATTATATAGACTTCGCCCATTCCTAGACGAGAAACAACTGATACGTGCCAACGGAAGAAAAGAATTTTCGAAGAAGGCCTGTGACAGTTTTAAGTGCCCAATCATCATCCGGGGCAATCATCATATTACCAGACTCATCGTTCTCGATTGCCATTATCGGTGAAAGTATCTTAATCACGAAACTGTACAGAGTGAAACTCGGCAACGATTTCATGTCGCTAGTCTAAGACGAATTCACAACTCATGCGGCGTTCCTGCCAATTGTATTAAAAATCGAGGGCACAGCCGCAACCTCCGATCATGACTCAGCATCTACCTGCCCGACTGGCATCCTTTAGTCGGCCATTCTCATTTGTAGGCGTCGATTACTTTGGTCCCTTAATTGTTACGGTTTTGCGAAGAAATGGGGAGTTTTGCTGACTTATCTCAGCACTCGTGTAGTTCATATTGAGGTCGCTCATTCTCTCTCCACCGACTCCTGCATGTTACCAATTCGCAACTTCATGGCAGAAGGGGAACGCCGATAGAACTTCACTGGGACAATGGGACCAATTTTTGTGGAGCCGAGCGCGAGCTAAGAGAAGTCGAAGAATCAATGGAAACCTTCATCTCGACCTCGACCAAATGGAGGATGCTGGGAGAGGCTTGTTAGATCGGTGAAAACAACCCTGATGAAAACCTTACACACTCGGAACGCTTCAGACGAGCTTCTGCGAAGTTCATTGATCGAAGTGGAGAACATTTCAAATGTACGTACTCTAACGTATATTCCGGTTAGCAACGAACACGAAGACGACCGTACACCGAACCACTTCCTGCTTGGGTCGTCAAGTGGTATAAAGCCCTAAGCGAAGTTTAGTGAAAAAACTATTTGGCACGCCAGCAATATGCAGATATGTTCTGGAGGCGATGGGTGAACGAATACCTCCCGACTATTACGAGGAGGTCAAAGTGGTTTACACCGGCAAAGCCGATCGAAGTTGGTAATATTGTCATAATCGTGGACCCTGACCCCCCACGAAACCTTTGGCCAAAAGGAAGAGTTATCGCGACAAGGCGCTCAAAGGATGGACAGGTATGAAGCGCGATAGTCCTAACAAGCTATGGGGCCTTCGAACGACCCGCCGTGAGATTTGCTGTCCTCGACGTCAGTGATACGGAAACGGTAAAGCCCACTGTTCCAGCAGCCATACCGGCGTGAGTGTTAACATCCCTGCGTAGACAGCCTAGTCCGACAGCTCAAAAACGTCACTGTTGACAGACAAAAAAATCCATGTGGTTTTTTTTATTTCTTTTTCCGCCATTTACGAATATTATAATAAATTTTGTCATGCACTTGGTGAACATTTGAATTGCTAAAAGTAGGTAAATTTAAGTAAAGAACTAAAAGTATGTATTTATAAAATTAATGAATTCGTATTAATAAAATTAAATTTGTACATACATAGGTATTTTGTAACAAACAGGACAAATAAACGCCAATTTTGAAATCTAGTCTGTGTCCAAATTTGTTCAGAACATCTGAAGTGGGTGCCCAAGAATTAGGCAACACTGAGTGTAAAGGTGTTGAGTGTTGAAAATCTTTTTACCTACGCGGAAGCGGAATAAGGTAATACATTTTTGCTTTTTCAGTTCCGGATGGTATGCTATGCGAAATCTTTCCGTGAGGTGGGTTTGTAAGAAACTATTGTTGTTAGCCCATTGTTCGTTTCATTTTATGTTCAGGTTATTGTCCCAAGTGCGAAGAATAAGTTGGTAGAAATTGGGAACCTCTATAACAAGCGGTAGCTTTTGGATTTCTTTTGCTGCTAAGTCGGCGGCTTCGTTTCCCCTAATTCCCATATGGCCAGGTACAGATGTTATTATTTAAATGGTTTCTTATGGACTTAAGAGTGGGGCATTTGTTGCTAGGGTTTTTTAAACCTTTTGAGATTCCCATATTGTCTATGCAAATAAGAGTTTTCCCTGGCAAGCCTCTTGATATTTGCATAGCGTTATTAAGTCCGGCAAGTTCAGCGATATAATATCCTGCTGTGACCGGGAGTAGCCCTTGGTGAAGAGTAGACGTAACTCTGGAGAGAGTGGAGGAGATGAATTCAACAACCGAATATGCGGTGTAGTTGTCTTTTGATGATCCGTCTGTGTAAAATATTCAGTTTGGTTTGATCACGTCAATTAGTTCCTAATGCATTACTTGGAACACAATTTCTGGAGTAGCATCTTTTTTGTGTTTCGCTAAGCTTGTGTAGATTTGAAGGTTATTTAAAATCCAGGGTGGTTTATCTTTTACGTTTGATGATCTTTGGCAAGGATGTTTCGGCCAATTTAATTGCAATGTTGGTAAGTGCTGAAATGGTTTTAATTTTACGATTATTTTTATTACCCAAGTTGCTTTTGATAAAGGTATGAAGTGGATGTTTCGAGTTTGTTATGGCTTTAGCACGTAATGAAATAGCCATTCTGCTACCAATGTTTCTAAAAGAAGAATATCCTGCTTCGGTTCTTAAGACTTCAATATAAGTGGCTTTTAAGGCTCCAGTGGCTGTTGTGTAGCATTGGTTAATCGCAGTGTCTAAGATTCTCATATTTTGTTCAGTGGTCCACAGATAAAGTGTTAGACCATGTTGAAGTGTTCCTCCAACAAATGTTTTTGCAATACGAAGTGAAGTTTCAATATGAGGCCCTTTTTTAGGAGAGCATATTATTTTCATAAGGTTGTTTCGATGTTTGAATTGATTAGCTATTTTTTTGTTTGCAGGTTCCATTTGAGATTTTTGGTAAATATAACTCCCAGGATTTGCAGTTTATTTTTAAGAAGGAGTGTTTCATTAAACAGGCGAACAGTGTAGGATTGGCAATTACGTTTTCTGCACAAGTGTAAGGATTCAATTTTGTTGAAAGGCACAAAAGCTCCTCGTTTATTGGCCCATCTTTCAATATTTTTATGAAATTTTATATGTAATAGTATCTCAAGTAAAATTTGTAATTTTTTTTTAAACAATAAAATATTTTTTTAAAAATTAATAGGTATAATCAATCGAAACTAAATATTATTACACTTTTTCTTCTCCCAAAGGGGGTGGGGGATAATTAATTTATTAAAAATATTAACTTTACTTCATTAGCTAACTTATAAACCGCGAATAAATTATTAAATATTAATTATAAAAAAGTTGAACCGACGCTAGAGGTAAATAAACCGAATGGAAATGGTTTGACAAGCACGAAAAGAAGACAAAAGAAAAAGTGTAAAATGTAGCTCGTTAATAAAAGCTACCATCACGGCTGCTCACCTAGGGTGGGTTTGATGGAAGAATTAAAAATACGTTGGATGTAGATTGGAAATTATTTTAATTGATTAATAAAATTAACAAAGTTTTTTGTTATAAGTACAGTGGAGTACTTGTAATAAAAGGTAGGCGCCAGGAGTTTTAATTGGGCTGAATAAGTATAATTCCAAATCTATTTTTTTTTTATTGAATAGAAAAAGAAGTCGAACCGAAATTTGAAATAAAACAGAAAGTTCTAATACCCAGATAAGAATTTAAAATTTTTTTTTTATTTGGGAAACCTTTGTGTGGAAACCCAGGATTAAAACCCAATTTTTTTTTCAACGACAAAAGGTTATAAATTTGAAATTAAATAAAAGGCTAATTGGGAGCCGTTAAGCAAAGCGCAAAAAAAGAAAATAACAAAAGAAATGGGCCGCTAAACCTTTCGAACAAAGAAAATGGTTACTGGTCCCAATTAAATTAAGAATACAAAAATAAAACAAGAAAAGTTAAACAACCACTGAATAAAATAAAAACTATCGATAAATTACGGCACAAAAACAAAGTAAAAATAGTGTGAACTTAAACCTTCACTCTACTTAGCTTTTTTTCCTTCTCTCCCTCCTCGAATTTTTCTAGCTCCTTGAATAAATCCTTTATTCCTCGAATCACTTCTTGATTAAATCCTTCACTCCTCATCACTTGATTTTCCTTCTTCACCAAACTAAAAATCCTCGGAAAACCTCCTTTTATCGATTTTTTTCCTTCCTAAAAATTTCTCGAACTCCTAAAAAAATACTTTTCGCTTGGATGGCTCTCTGCAGAGTGAACGCTCCTGCTAAAACCCATTCTTCCGTCGACCATTCCAGTCCCTCGTTGGAGGTCCTTCCAAAACTTGCCGAATCTTAATGGCCGAGTTCACACCCATCCCACTACATTTTTTTCGAGAAAAATTAAGAAGATACAAAACTGAGAAAAAGTTTTCCAAGCATACTCCTAGTTACTACAAAAATATTCGCTAGTGATCCGAAGTGTAAATTACTCATGTTTTTCGAGACGAGAGAGAAAGGCATAATTTTTAACCGCTAACACTACTTTATCAAATATCAATTCCGATAGCCCTCATATAAACTGTTCAATGTTTTAGGAATTGAATTAAGAATTTAAAATTTGTAGAACTAAGCGTTAACTATCCAATCTATTACAATTATATATTTAATTTTACGTTAATTTAAGTTAGGATGAATTATAAATCAGGATATTGTGTTGTTGGTGTAGATAATAGTCCGTCTGACTCGTTACTTCTTCAGCACGCTGGTACATGTACAATATGAGAGCGCCCAATTTCGTTTCCGATTCTTTATGTAAATAAAGAAAATATATTTTATGTGATCGCAGAAGATCACTTTCAACGACAATTAAATGAAACACAGGAATGTATTTTAATTTTAATACTATTTGTTAAAAGTCTAAGCTTCAGATCCCTTAACAGCTATGGCTGTAAGTAGGATGACTAAACTGTGAACTCAATTTAACATGATCGATGAAACCCTTTTAATACTTATAAAATGTTTGTACAACAAATCTATCTTCGACTGAAGATCTTTGCTTTGCCTTTATCTTATAAAATTGTTGACACAATAATTCTATTCCAATTATGAAAGATTATTTGGGCAGAAAATCAGAACATTGCTGATTTTGTTTCCTCGTTACAGAGAGACATTCTTGATTGTGGATTCAGTGTTACATGTCAATGCAAGAATGCACTATATCCGTGTCTGAGATTTTTTTACGTGCTTAATTCATCCGTGGTCTGAGAGATGATTGGCTACGTGAGCAAATATTGCAGTCAGACAAGACAACATTCGACGATATTCTTCTCAAAGCAACTGCTCTCGAAGCTTCAATAATCGAAAGCAAAGAACTTAGACAAAGCTCTAGAACTTTCAATACATATACAGATGTCAATTAACTTTCCAGCTCAAGAAACAAGGCACACACGAAAAATAATTCAAGATCAAGGTTTACATCAAATAACATTCAAAAGTCATACGGTAATCCCAGTTCAAAATCTCAAAACATCAATTACAAAGCCCTTGGAATCGAAAACTGTTGCTTAAGATGTGCACGAAGCAATCACAAGGTATAGAATTGTTGATCAGACAAATCTCAGCTCAAGTGTAGCCCTTGCAGAGGAGAAGGTCATGTTTCTAAGGTATGTCTTTCAACTCTTTTATCAAAAAATAAAAACTCTTACTCTAACCATCCAACAAATGCACTTAATGTCGAAGATTGCTTAAATAATTCAACTGGACAAAATGGACTTTACAAGTTAGAACCTATCGAACATGAAACAGTAGATTTATTCGAAGTTAACAACAATAGCGATAAGTACCTCATAGATGTAACATTAAACAATACGGCACAGAAGTTCGAAGTCGACTCAGGTGCAAAATACTCTCTTTTGGCCTAAACTGATTTTCGGCGTCTTAATCTAAATTTATCCTTGGACAAATCGCAATTTACCTTTCGATCTTATTCAGGCAATATTATCAATTCCTTGGGAAAATTATCCTTGAATGTTGCTTGCGGGGAAAAAGAAATTATTGGTGAGTTACATATCGTTCAAGATGGCCACGATGCTCTATTAGGTAGACAATGGATAAGGGGTCTAGGTATCGAACTTAAGAAAATTGATTCAAATACGTCAAACCCGTCACCTGGTCACTCTCGATATTTCTGCAAATTAGATCTATTCAAAGCTTACTTACATTTGAAAGTCGATGAAGAGAGTAGCCGAATTCAAATAATTTCAACACATCGAGGAACTTATCGAGTAAATTGTCTTAGTTTTGGTATAAAGACCGCACCATCAGAATTCAACCGAATATTGTGTAAAATTCTAAAAGGACTTCAAGGGGTAGAATCTTACTTTTACGATATAATTGTACATGGTCCATCACGCTATGAATGTCTTCATAATCTTATAGCATGCCTTCATAAGCTCAATAAAAATTAGTTGCACATCAATAAGAAGAAATGTTCATTTTTATTGGAAAAGATTGAATATTTGGGACATGTAGTCGAGTACAACAACATTTGCAAATCTCCAGAGAAAATACGAGCTATACAAGAGATATGTTCTCATGTGTCATGATCTTTGTTGTCTTCTTAAAAAGGACAAAAATGGTTTTTGTCTTCAAAATGTGAGTCAGCTTTCCTAAAATTAAAAACAGAACTATGCAGCGATGCATAGTGCCAATCAATCCAACCTTACTAGTCGTGCTAACTACAGATATCAGTTATTATGGAATAGCTGCTTTACTGAGCCACACTCTAAACGGACTTTAAAATCTGATTGCATATGCTTCCCGGTCTCTAACGAAGTTTGAACAAAATTTTAGCCAGTAAGATCGCGAAGCTCTTCCGATCATGTTTGGTGTCACTCATTTCTACAAATATCTTTTTGGTACGCATTTCCTACTCGTCACAGATAATCAACCATTGTCAAGAATCTTACACCCTCACAAAGCCTTACCCCAGATGACCTCAGTTCGACTTCGCAGATATGCTTCTTTTTTATCCGGATTCAATTCTATTTTAAAATTCAATCCAGGTGAAGCTAACCAGAATGTTGACTGTTTATCTCGTGCACCAGCTCAACATTGTAAAATTTCAACTGGCCAAATAATTGGCGATGAAGTCAACACGTTGTATGCTGAAACAATATACCAAATCTCAAGCAAAGAAATCACATCTCAAATCATCAAAGAAGAAACAGAAAAAGATGCTGCACTTCAAGAAACTATAAATGACCTGCAAAACAATTCAACAGATTTTGACTTAACACTCAAAGATGGAATTATTTTTCGAAAAGAGAGAATAGTAATTCCACATTCCCTACGTGCAACTATTCTTTCAGAACTTCACGAGACTCATTTGAGTATCACTAAGATGAAACAACTTGCCGGACGCTACGTATATTGGCATAATATTGATAAAAACATCGAACGATTAGTAAGAAATTGCGAAAAATGTGCAGTCAATGGATCAAATCCACCAAAAGCTCCAGTGCACCCGTGGGATTTACCTCAAGACAACTTAGAATTATTTTCTTGCTTGCATAGATGCCAAATCAAAATGGGCCGAAATCATAGTAACCAAAGACTTGCCCTCCAGTTCAAGTACCATTCAACATCTAAAAAATATTTTTTCATTTCAAGGATATCCTCAGGTTATGGTATCCGACAATGCTTCAATATTTAAAAGCGAGCAATTTTATTCCTTTTGTTCAAGTCACGGAATATTTTAAAATTTATTGCTCCTGAACATCCTGCAACAAACGGACTTGCCGAAAGAAATATTCAAACACTCAAGTATCGACTAAAAGCCCTCGCAAACGATCGCACTCCTATTCAAGAAAAAATACAAAACATACTGCTACGTTATCATGCTACACCTCTTTCCTGTGGAAAATCACCTGCTGAACTTAACCTTCATAGGAAACTCAGGATACGCATTGAAGCTATTTTTCCATTTCATCCACAACCCTCTAAACTGGAATCCAAACCGTCTTGTAATTTACAAGTGGGAGAGAGGGTTCAAGTAACAATTCTCAATAAAGGACAGTTTGGAGAAATAAAGAAGAAATTTGGTAAGCGTCACTACCTCATGAATCTTGATTCTGGTCGTATAATCAAACGAAACATCAACCAACTTTGGTCAAAAAGAAATCCGTATCAGTCGGACCTACCCAGAGTTTCGATGTTCCAAGACCTAAAACCATTCCACAACAGAACTCAGTTCCATTTACTAATATACAACAACCTTCAGCTCAACAAAAATAAGAGGATCAATCAGAGACAGGCGTCCTCCAAGGAAGGCTTACTTTTTCTAGATGATTGATTTATCTTTTACTAAGTAGGGGAGACTGTGGTGTTTTTCAATATATACACATGTACACAAGATATACACTTGTTACTAATCAACTGTACTGCACAAGTTATAAACATATCTAGTTACATGTTACTTTTCAATATATCCTTTTTAATTTCTAATTTTTTTATTCGATAAATGGTTTTTGTGATCGTTAGTCTAGTTTTCATTTTTAATAAATATATTGTTTTGTTGTTACTAAGAGATGTGTATTTCTTATCAAAGATACAATAGGCACACAAGTTACTGAAGGCAAAATGTGCTGATATGCAGTTTACAAAGTTATGTGAGGGTATTCTGATAATGTAAACCCGTCTAAATGATTATTATATGGATGGTTTAAGAAATCGCTCGTTCACCTCTTTTTGTTAGTTTTGCAAAACACTGGGTTAGTAAACCAATGGTTGATGGTACAATGGTTGCCCTCAACCTCGCCAATATTTTGCAGCCGCAATGGGAAAAACAGAGAAAGGAACAAGTGGAAGACTGGTCATTGTTGCGGTAACTTTTACCGTCACATTATTTAGTACCTTTTTTGTTGCCATTTTAAAGAATGGTCGAAAAAAAACAACAAAAACCAAGGGTACCCACCATACAAATGTTAAAAAACGAGTCTAAGAATGTTGAGGCAAATATATATATGTATACTAATTGGTAGTTCTTGATCTTTAGTGATGACTGATGTCTATTGATGACTTGTCTATAAAATGAGTAGTTCAGTGGCCAGAAGAATTTATCTCATTCTTCTGAGGTCTTTTTTGATAAAAATTTTTGTTTACCTTTTTTTTGGTCCTGCAATGCATATTTTTGCTTAGTCTGGAAGAAATTATGATGTATTATAGAATAATTTCACCGGCATTTGCTGCTTTAACCTTGTCTGTAGGAAGCTCAGGTGCAACTTCCCCTACTTTTAAATTTTTGTTATGGCAGCAAAAGCTTTGAAGCTTAGTTTTATATAGGAATATTAATAAGGTTTTAATTAACAATATTATAATAATTAGTATAAAATATGATATATTTGTATGTCTTTAGACATTCGTATTCACTTATATTAACAAGATTTATATAAAATTCTGTCATCAATATTCAAGATACGACATTTTTTAAACATTTATTACGAATGAATGAATTTGGGGTATTGATGCACTGCGACCTTAATATCTATTGCGCCGCCCTCTAAAACTGGATGAGATATTTCAATTAACAGTACGTCCCTCAAGTTAATTCCTTTAAGGAACTTTAGTATTTGTGGTATTTCAAGAAATAGTGGTTATTTTTTCCTTTATTAAGTGATGTCCCAGAAATTTGTATCTCTGGTAAATGATGGCTTCACAATCACAACTCCCTAGTATGTGGTCCAGAGTCTACTCGCGCACCTTACAGAACCTGCGAGAGCATACCTTTTATTACCCTTAGTTTGTTCCTACTTAGATTAATACAGGATAAGAACCGTTTCTGGTTGTAATTTTAAAGTAGCTCAGTCTATCTTAACGTGGGGAGTTTATTCCAAATATTTGATCTTTTGCCTCCTCTTCGGATGCGATATGATGGCAATGTTTTGGTTTCTGTATTTTCTTTCGAGATTACGTTCTGCGCATTTTCATATTGCGTTAACCTCCGCCATGAAAATGGTAGTGGAATGCCCTATCGTAACAAAAGTTTGATTCTAGGCCCATGAACTCATAAACCAGTCCGTTCAGTTATTCTAGATCCATCAGTGTACCCCTTGATGGAATTTACTTTGGGTGTGTAGTTAAAGTTTTCACCCACCCATTCTTTTTTTAAACTTAACTCCGTTTTGAAGATTTCCTCGAAGTGATGCATAAGCATGACAGCCTTTATACCTTTTCAAGTGATTTCCTAGTCGTTACTACTCGTAGTTCGGTTCTCTTATGCCATGCAATCGTACCATAGTAAATGACGGCTCTTACCATCATGGTACACATCCATCTCGGGATGTTTGGCTTGCATCCCCATGTTTTACTTGCAAGTCTCTGGCATATCATGAGTGCTTTAGTGGCTTTCCCGACGCTTACCTCGACATGTTTGTTCCATAGAATTTTACTATCTAGTGTGATTCCTAGATATCTTACCTCCTTCTGGATGTCCATTTCAATTGCCAACTAACCGAATCGTGGCAGAAGCCTTTTTCTAGAAAATGGTACTATTGTTGTTTTCGTGGGATTTATGTTTTATCCCACAGAAAGACATCATTTTCTGGCTATGCTCAGTCCTCTTTGAATAATATCACAAAGAGTTTCTTAGAAATTCCCTTGAGCTGTTATAACAATGTCATCAGCCAAGCCGAAGCAGTTTATGTTGTCTAAAAATGTATGTATTCTTTAAGCAAAATGATATAAATTAAATAAATATATCTGTAAAATGGTAATTATAAAAACAGAGCAAAGATATCTTCAATACCCACTATTGTCTAATGACTTGCCATAATTTTTATTTGTTTGTTTTATTTGTATTTTTATTAATATAGTAGCTTGATCTTAAGATTTACATCTTATTTATAATAAAGCTTATAACATTTACTTTTAAACCGTATTTAAGATAAGAGAATAATAAAATAAAACATTTAGTAAAAATAATATTAATAAATAATGTTAATTTAAAATAAGAAGAAAAAAATAGGGACATTACATATCAGTATTAAATACCTAGACCGAAAATGGCTAATGTGTTAAGGTATTTTGATTTATCAATGTTATCATAATATTCAAAGGTTACGAAAAGTATTAAACAAATAAAACACTATTTTTTTCTGATTTTAAAAGGCTTTCTGACGGAGTCCATTTGCTTCAATCAACTCCATTTAGTTATTCTTTGCAACTCATAATTGCGTTCAATGTGATTATGTCCAATCTATTTTTTCTTATATCCTTTATAAGGAAAAGTTGAGAAAAAACTCTGCGCTCCTGTGGGGAAGACTTAATAATGTACTCTCAAAATCGCGTGTTAGAGACAAAATCGTTTCATTAAGAGCATTTTTAAAATAAATATATCTGACCAATATTCTTCCATATCTAATGAATTAGATACCATGCTTTGATTAAGAAGTGTTCGCTATTGGGGTGGCGCGGCTCCGTAGCCTAATTCCTCTTATTTTTCCATTAAAAACCAATTCTAAAAATAAATGTCATACAATGGGTTGCTGGTTTACTCATTACATGCTATCTAGGCATAGAACTAAAAACATGTTGAGTAAAACTAGTATACCATAAAATATAACAAAGAATAAAGAAAATTAATGCTTATAATTCGCATTAATTTTTTTATTCTTCATAGACATAGATAAATAAGACACAGACATTTCTCCGTATTAGTTCAGCCGCCATTGCTGGAGATAAAATTTGAGACAACAACCACCTACAGTCTAAGAGCATCGCGCCACACATGTTTTTTTATTATTCTTTCTCTTCCTTAACCTCACGACCGTGCTGTGTTGAAACATTTGAAACATTTATAAGATAGTATGATCCCTTGAGCGTGTGTAGATTATAAAGAAAAAAATCCTAAATCAAGGTCTTAAATATTGGTTTTATCTATCAAATCAAGCAAAATTGTGGAAATTGTGCTTTCTGCTAAATTTGAAGGATTAATACCTTAATTTGATTTTAAAATTTTGTCATCAAAATCAATGCGGGTGGAAATTTGCTCACATAAGGTCATGGAATATTTTCGGTAAACTCCTTCAATTTCTAATATTTAATTTATTAGATTTTTTTTGTTTTTAAAAAAAGTTTGGCTTTTGCCTATTTCAGTAGCGATTTTGGTTTGCCTACAAACTATTGCCGTTGTGGAAGTGATATTTTTGCCCCTGTATATAATAAATTTGATGTTTTTGCATCTGGGTGTAATTACAATCAGATTTCGAGCACACAAGTGCAAAAATATCAGTTTCACTACACCACATATTTTTGTTGGATTTCATATCTATTCATGGATAGAAAGTCAAATTTACAAATACAACAATAATAACAAATGCGTTTTGGAGGGTGAAACGTACGAAAGTTTCCCATTTTGGTGTGGCCCATCTGTGAAGCCAACGCGACGACAAAACAAAAATAACAAAGACGAGAATTCAATTTTTAACGACAAGTTGGAAATTAAAATGCTGCCAAAAGGCATTTAATTTATAAAGGCAAAACAATTTTAAAGGGCGACGTTTCATTTCACTGCATATGAAAGATTTGTCTCGCTTTTGGAAAAAATAATAGTACGAGTGTGAAAAGGAGGAGTACGTTAGTACGTAGGCGTCGAAAGTAGTCCAATACTACTATAGTAGTACTTTCGGCAACGCTGATCGTAGCAGTACTACCTGATGTAAACAACCAAAATGCGGTCGATTGTGGGCAGAAAATATTTACTGATACCCTGGATATATCTGTGCCTTCTACTGATGTCCAAAATTGCTATGCGAAAAGAATCTGGCCGAACAACACAAAGACTGGCCCTGTTGCCAACGACAACGACTCAAGAAACAACAAAAACCAGTTCAACGATATTATTTTAAAACGAAGCGTTACAATTTCCATTTCCAAACGACCGCCGACAGCAATTCCATACGACCAATACGGAACCATAATACAGTAACACCGTACGACCACGACAGGCCCTTAGTCATGCGCACTTACCAGCAATACACTTGAGCAACATCAATCGACCTGAACACCAGCCTAACATTTGCGTTCGTCATTGTTACAGCTCACACCGCCTCAAAGCTTCGAATCAAGTAAAGTTTATGAACGACGACGAAAAGAGAAGAAACTTGTACACTCTTCAGGAAGCCTTGATTGCGATTTTGGTTTTGCTGAGGAAAAAGTTCCTCGCTGATCTCGAGCGGCAGCCGGCTGGACGATCAATTCCGTATAACTTTAACTGGTACACTGGTGTGCCATTTAAGGCGGACTTTTTGGTTATTAAAGAAAGATTTTCCCTTGGATTAGCCCTTGGACAGGAATTAGATTCCTAACCGTTGAGGGCTTACCCAATTTTCCCTTGGACTAGCCTTGGGCAGGAATTAGATTTCTAACTGTTCTTCCCCTCTTACTGCTCCTGAGTAAGTTGTGGGCTTGCCTGATTTTCCCTTCGGCTAGCCTTTGGCAGGGATTAGATTCCTAACCGTTCTTCCGCTCTTACTGCTCCTGAGTAAGCTGTTGGCCTACCCGATTTTCGCTTGGACTAGCCTTGGGCAGGGATTAGATTCCTAACCGTTCTTATCCTCTTACTTCTCCTGAAGTTGTGGGCTTACCCAATTTTCAGTTGGCCTAGCCTAGGGCAAGAACTAGATTCCTAACCGATCTTCCCTTTTTGCCCCTTCTGAGTAAGTTGCGGTCGTGTCTATAAGCTATTCCCTGTCTGCTCCTTCTGAGCAGAACGTGGGCCTGCCAATTATATGAAATAGAGTGTTATTTATCGTAAGTTAAAGAGTTTGTAAGAAAAATTGTAAAGAAATTGTTTGCAATAAAAGATAATTGAACCGAGTTCTGAGCTTCTTAAAACCTGAATTTTATTGCGCTTTCTTCGGGACACCCTGGACACCAACGGGCTCACCTAAGACTTTGGGAAAAAACCATCACATTTTAGCGTCCGAGCCTGACCGGAACCAGCCTAAACCGACCGAAATACATGTGGGAAACCAGATTACCACGAACCCTTGCGCTCGCCGAAGGAGCGCACCTGCTAAGGTCCCAGCTTCCAAGCCCGGAGCAGGAGAACTGCGTTTCAAGATGAAACCACAGACTCAATATTTAGGGGCCGCCCAGCCCATCGGGGCAAAGCGAACTAGTGCCGCGGAGATAAAAGGAGTAAGGGTGCGATTCATGGACGCGTCGGACAAATGGTTTAAGCGAAACACGCCTATCCAGACCGAAAATGAGGTTAACGACGACCAGCTAGCAGGATCGAGCGTCGTTCCGGTACCCCAGAATTTAGCGCTGGACAACGACGCCTCACAGTATGACTGGTATGCCATACGGGAAATCCAGGTGCCCCAAGTCGCAATGGCCGATCATGCCAAGCCCCCGGGAGTCGCGTCGGCTAGCTTGGAGAAACCAAAGGGGTACGAAAGACCAGGTGGCGCATTCGTTCCAATTGAAGGCATCAAACTACGAGGACGCGTACACCAGCAGCGATAAGTAAGCAGCCGCAGCAACCCTAGCTGCTCCGGAAACCTACTGTATGGTTATTATTAGGATATTTAAAAAAAAAAAAAAACAAACAAAAAAAATATATATTGATTATATGAACAAAAAAAACAACAACAAACAAAAAAAATATATATTGAATATTATTTTTTTTATAATTTACACGCGCTCAAGGGATTGTACTACCCTCTAAATGTTTCAATACAGCGGGGGCGTGAGGTAAAGGAGAGAAAAAATTATAGGAAAGATGTGTGGGGCGATGTTCTGAGACTACAGGTGATTGTTGTCTCAGATTTTATCTCCAGGGATGGCGGCTGAACTAATGTGGAGAAATTTGCGTGTCTTATTTATCCATCTGCCTTATAATTCGCATTATTTTATTCGTTGTCATATTTTATCGGTATAATAGTTTTTACTCAATCACATGTTGTTAGTTCTATGCCTAAACAGCATGTAATGAGTAAACCAGCAACTCATTGTATGACATTTATTTTTAGAATTGGTTTTTAATGGAAAAATAAGAGGACATAGACTACAGCAGGGATCGAACCAGTGCCATGAGGTTGACAGGCGAACACACAACTATCGCGCCGCGGCCACCCCTAAAAAAAATAATATATATATATTAAATATAAAGTAACAAAAACTTTTGTTTTTTTAGTAGATATTTAAGACGAGAAGGTTCTCGTCGCCGACAGCAATTCTATACGACCAACACGGAAACATAATACAGCAACACCGTACGACTACGACCGGCCCTAAGTCATGCGCACTTACCAGCAACACACTCCAGCAACATCAATCGACCTGAACACCAACCTAACATTTGCGTTCGTCATTGTTACAGTTCACACCGCTTCAAAGCCTCGAATATATCAAGTAGAGGTAATGAACGACGACGAAAAGAGAAGAAACTTGTACACTCTTCTGGAAGCCTTGATTGCGATTTTGGTTTTGCTGAGGAATAAGTTTCTCGTTGATCTCGAGTGGCAGCCAGGACGATCAATTCCGTATAACTTTAACTGGTACACTGGTGTGCCTTTTAAGACGGACTTTTTGATTATTAAAGAAGATTTTCCCTTGGATTAGTCCTTGGGCAGGAATTAGATTCCTTACCGTTTTTCCCCACTTACTGCTCCTGAGTAAGTTGTCGGTTTACCCGATTTTCCCTTGGACTAGCCTTGAGCAGGAATTAGATTCCTAAGCGTTCTTATTATAGGTGTGTGAGATTAAAATATACCTCTTTTGGCTGTTTTGGTCGTAATGTATTTTTAATGAAACAATTTCATTTCCTTTCCCGACGCTTCGACGGTGCTTGCCGTCTTGTTCAGGCGATCTTTTATTAACAAAAATAAAAAGAACATATTATACATATAAGAACATTTAATGTAAAATTTTGGCAAACTTTCATTTAGTACGTTTCACAGATAAACCTAAATAATACAATGAAAGACAAATATAAAGCAATAATAAAAAAAAAACAAAAAAAACACTTCGATTGAAGTTTAGTCGGCTTTAAATTGTCACGGATTCTGCTTAGTCACCAAAGAGCAGTAAACCGATGAAATGTTCTGGCTGTCTTGTTTAGGATTCATATTGTTTTTGTTGTTAATAATATGAAGCGTTTCAAGAGTATACCGCTTGGAGACATGTTTCTCCCTTTCCAGGATTTGCACTCTGTCAAAATCTGGTTTTTGTCTATGCTCAATGGAGTATAAGGCCAATGCTGTCTTCCCAGTACTTTTTAAATTAATGTCGGATTTGTGGTTGGAAATTCGTTGGCGCAGAAGTTGTTTCGTTGTACCGATATAGGAAAGATTGCAATTTTCTTCCGCATTGCCAAGACAGCTAATTTTATAGACTACATCTGTGCACTTATCCTTTTCCGTTTTTGTTTTCATGTTGGTGAAAAGAGGTGCCAGCGTCCTATTGGATTTATAGACTAAACTAACATCATAAGTACTATTTACAGTTACAATTGAAAGAGAGTCTATCATTATCGCGATGAATCTTGACGTCTAAGAACGTTATCGCTCTGTTTTGTTCCCTCTCAACGGTAAATTGTATTTTTTCATGATATGAATCAAGGCATCGTAAAACATTGTCGACCTCCTCCTCTTTAACAACTGCAAATATATCAACACATGTTATACAAATATGGTGAAGATGTATGTACAAATCTCAAGGAATATAGTAACTGTAAAAGAAGACTGGCTCAACAAAAACAAACCCAAAAGTTCCTGCTTGCCTGTAGATAATATGGCCTTGTACCCCAGCACATAAACAAATCCACAAACAGCACCAAGAAACTCTTCTCTTCCAAAGAAACCCTCGGTCAATATGACAAAGTTGAACATAAATTCCATTTAAAAATCCTCAACTTAGAGATCTCGGAAATTTTTCACAAAATAAAAGCACCAAAAATACGGTTAGATTGCTTCACAAAAGAATACACGAAAATGTCACCGTTGATGAATGTAAGCAATTTATTACAAAACAGAATCAAGCTTTCACAAATATTTGTAATAAAAAACAACAAATCAACGACGCACAAAATTGACCAACTGAAAAGATCACTGTGGAAAATTCTAAATATCACAATACACGATAAGTGGTTTGTAAATAAAAGTGATATAGAATTCCCCTCGAAATTAAATGGCTTCTCTCTCTTGTCAGGAAATTTTCTCTGCCTTTTGATAGGAACACATTTCCACTTTTTCAATTAATTGCAGATGGAGAAGAAATAATTCGATGTGTAAAGGATGACATGGAGCAAGAAGTTACAAGAGCGAAATACAGCAGCATGCTTCACTCTTTTCAACGTCATCAAACTAACGACCGATTTGCCAAATACATATCGAAAGTTCATAAAGACACTACCTACTTTCTTAAAAAACAAAAAGCAATTATTATTGTATCAGCCGATAAAGGCAATACCACAGTTGCACTGAATCGCGTAGATTACGATAACAAAATGAAAGACCTATTGTCTGATCGTTCCGTATACCGCCCTACTCGCGGAACCCCTCTTTCTTCACTGCAAAATAAAAACAATGAACTGGTAAAATGGCTACATGGAAACAAGTTGATTGATGATAAGCAATAGACCGTGATGACGACATATACAGCACAAATACCTGCAATTTATGGATTACCGAAAATTCACAAACCAAACATGCCTCTTAGACCTATAACATCATCAATGCGATTTCCTTGTTATAAACTTACAAAATACTTGGGGAAAATTTTACAGTGCGTGACAAGAGATTCGGTCTACTCAATTAAAAGTTCTTATGAATTTAAAGATAAGGTAAATAATCTGGTTCTAGCACAAACTGATGTTTTAGTATATTATGATGTTGTATCATTATTTACTAATGTTCCTGTACAACTGGCAGTTGCCATCATTAGAAAAAAATGGGAGACAAGTAGTAAACATACACAGTTGAGCCAAACCAAATTCATAGAATTGTTGGATTTTTGTCTTAAAGAAAACAATTACCTTCGGTATAAAGATAACTTATACAGACAAATTCATGGAATGCCAATGGGAAATCCACTTTCCCCTACCGTTGCCGATTTAGTTTTGGACAACTTTTTGGACAATAAATTTGCCGATAGTCACAAACCAAAGATAATCGTCAAATATGTAGACGATATATTTGCAGTTGTTAATGAGGGGGAGGTCGACAACGTTTTACGATGCCTTAATTCATATCATGAAAAAACACAACTTACCGTTGAGAGGGAACAAAACAGAGCGATAACGTTCTTAAACGTCAAGATTCATCGCGATAATGATAGACTATCCTTCAATTGGTATCAGAAAGACACAGCATCTGGAAGACTTGTCAACTTTAGATCCAATCAAGCAAAGCATATTCTTATTAATACAACCTCTAATCTAGTTGAAAAAGTCTTTGCGTTGAGTGACCGGGAATTTCACGCCGCAAGTGAGAAAATAGTCACACAAATTCTCCTAGATAATGGCTATCCAATGGAAATCATACGGAGCTTGATACTTCGCCAAAAACACAAAGCTCCTGTTGAAAATCGGCAAAAAGATAGAGGTATTTATAAGAGTATAGTTTATGTTCCCAAACTGTCAGAAAACTTTAAAGAGACGGTAAAAAGTACTAATGACGTCAGTTTAGCGTATAAGTCCAATAGGACGCTGGCACCTCTTTTCACCAACATGAAAACAAAAACGGAAAAGGATAAGTTCACAGATGTAGTCTAGAAAATTAACTGTCTTGGCAATGCGGAAGAAAATTGCAATCTTTCCTATATCGGTACAACGAAACAACTTCTTCGTCAACGAATTTCCAACCACAAATCCGACATTAATTCAAAAAGTACTGGGAAGACAGCATTGGCCTTACACTGCATTGAGCATGGACACAAACCAGATTTTGACAGAGTGGAAATCCTGGAAAGGGAGAAACATGTCTCCAAGCGGTTAATTCTTGAAACGCTTCATATTATTAACGACAAAAACAATTTGAATCGTAAACAAGACAGCCAGAACATTTCATCGGTTTACTGCTCTTTCGTGACTTAGCAGAATCCGTGCAAATTTAAAGCCGACTAAACTTCAATCGAAGTGTTTTTTTTATCATTGCTTTATATTTGTCTTACATTGTATTATTTATGTTTATCTGTGATACGTACTAAATGTAAGTTTGCCAAAATTTTACACTAAATGTTCTTATGTGTATAATATGTTCTTTTTATTTTTGTTAATAACCAACCACCCTCGAAACGTCGGGAAAGGAATTGAAATTGTTTCAATAAAAATACATTATGACCAAAACAGCCAAAAGAGGTATATTTAAATCTCGAACACCTATAATAATTCAACCAGTTGGTCAATAACTTAACAATTCTGTTCCTGAGTAAGTTGTGGGCTTAGAAACAAGATTCCTAACCGATCTTCCCCTTTTGCTTCTTCTGAGTAAGTTGCGGGCGTGTATATTCGCTATTCCCTGTCTGCTCCTTCTGAGCAGAACTTAGGTTTGCCAATTGTATGAAATACCGTGTTATTTGTCGGAAATTAAAGAGTTTGTAAGAAAAATTGTACAGAAAATATCGTCGGCAATAATATATAGTTAATCCGAGTTCTAGCCTTCTTAAAACCTGAGTTTTAATGTGCTTTCTTCGGGATACTCTGGACACCAACGAGCTCACCTCAGCCTTTGGGAAAAAAGCATCACAATTTGTAGTTAAATATTTTCTGGGCTTTGATGATCAGTTAGTTAGATGCAATTAATTAAAAACAACTAATTCATATTTTACCTTACGTTTCGCTTAGTTGTTTTCCAGCTTCTTCAGGGGTTGATATTTATTTAGTTTTAAAAACACAATTTACAATGGTTGGCATCAGAAATTTACTGTTATATACATAAATGTTGCTTATATGGGATATAACTTTAATTTAGGTTCTATTGCACTTAATTTTTTGTTTGATTTTAAATATTTCATTTTGTTAATTGAATTAAAATAAGTTTTGCTTAAATTAAAATAAATTAGCATTTAAATAGCGTTACAATATTTAAATAAAAATAAATTAGAACACTTATTGGACAACAAAACTTAAACCTAGTATCACTTGTTATCCCAGATCAATTATTAATGGGGACTCTGTATATAGAGCTTATGTTGTTTATGGCTTCCTGGTCGTTCATTGTTTTTGTCATATTTTGTTGAATACGAAGACTTTCCAACGTGTAGCGGCTGGTGGTTTGGTTCTCTCTATCCAGTATTGTTACATTGTCAAAACCTGCGATATGTTCTTTCTCTATCATATGTTGTAAAAGTGCTGTAGTTACTCTCTTCTTAACATCGGCTTCATGCTCTGATAATCTCACATACAGCTTGCGTTTGGTTGTACATAAGTATATCATATTGCACTCCTCGTCTCTTTTACCTTTGCAAGATATTTGGTAAACTACATTGTGTTGTTCTGTTTTATGTATGGGTGGTTTCTTCTTTGTGAAAATTGTATTTAATGTATTATTAGCTCTGTGTGCAAATGTTATTTTGTCTCTATCAATTGGAATTGTTTTGTTAAGAATCTGGTTATCGGTTACTTTTGGTATAGGTTAAAGAGAAAAATCCAGTATTGTCAGACTTTTCTTTTTGTGTTTTTTGTTGGTTATTTTTATATTGTATAATTTGAAGCTTATTGTTGATCAGTTAATTGATTAGTGTGTTTGGATAGTTATTCATTTATAGAATATTTTTTATTTTATTTATGTTTTCTGTATGGTATACATCGTCGCTTCGGTCCAATACTTTATTGCCGTGTTTGTTTTATATTTCATTGGTTGAGAACACATGAAATTTTTTTTTTCCAGCAAATTAACTTCTTTTTTATTTTATTTAACATTCACACGAGACAATCCCAAAACTTTAAGTTTTTCTTTTGACCAGGTTTGTAGAATGAGAGATGATGTGTTTAATTCTTGATTTGGTGTTTTATTCCGGTGCCATGTGACATATGATATAACTGTGCAAAATGCTCCAGAGTCGACTTCGAACTCTTCGCTAGATCCATTTATAATTAATCTCGTGATGAACTTGCGAGTTTGTGCTTCGTCGACACTGTTTATCTCGTAGAAATAGCCGTCGTCTTGTGAATTATCTTGCTTACATGCATCTTTTTCTAACACGTGGACCTCGTGACCAGTGTTCTTTTGTTTCATACCCGCCTTCTTCTTAAAGCAAGCTCTGCTCGAATGAATTTTTCTATGACAAGTCACAGGATTTGTCTTTAAAAAAACATTTTTCTTGTTGATGGTGTCCATCACAACGAAAACATTTACCAAATTTCGTAATCTATTAATTTGGTGCTTTCACTGACATAGCCATAACTTCGTTACTGCCAGAAATACGAACCTCTGAATGCAGTTTCATGTGCTAAAGCCAGTTCATAAGCTCGTTGGAAATCGAGTTTTGTCTCACTGAACAATCGTTTTTGTAGAGCTTCATCTGTTTTTCCACATACGATTTGATCACGCAACATATTATTCAACTCTGCAAAATCGCAATGTTCGGACAATTTGCGTAAATCTTTGACGAAGTCTGGAATCGATTCTGCTGGCTTTTGATATCTTTTGTGGAACGCAAATCTTTGGACTATTTCGTTAGGCTTTGTATGGAAATGCCCATCCAATTTATCTAGAATTTCTTGAAATGTTACATCTTTTGGACCCAATGGTGTAAGTAATGAGCGAATAACCTCGTACGTGGTCTCACCGACACATGCTAGGAATATTGCTTTTTGCTGTAATTCATTTTTAAGTCCATTTGCCTCGAAATAGAATTCCATTCTTTCTTTGTAGTTGCTCCAAGACATAGAAGGTTGGAATTGTTCCAATTTGCCAAAAATCGGTGTTGCATTAATCTCTGCATTAACGTTTGTACTTTCGTTCATTTTTATTTTTTTATCATCGTCGCCAGTAATACGGTGATTTTTTAAGAGCTTGGTTTTTGAAAATTCAAAAAAACACAGAAACTTGTAAAAAGTGAATGAAATTTTTATTTGGATCGATAAATCAATTTCTGCCATATTTTAAAATAATTTCACTTAAATGTTGCCCGCGGCTACGCTTCAGGTGGTCCATTCTGAAGGTCCAATTTTGGCAAACTTTTTCACACATTTCGGCCGGAATCTTACCAATGACGAGTTCAATGTTGGCTTCCAAGGCAGCAATCGTGTTTGAGTTGTCCCCATAGACAATAGACTTAACATAGCCCCACAAAAAATAGTCTAACGGGGTCAAATCACATGATCTTGGTGGCCAATTGACTGCGCCAAAACGTGAGATCAACTGCTCACCAAATTCGCCTCTCAATTGATGCATGGTTTCGCGTGCAGTGTGGCATGTGGCACCGTCCTGTTGGAACCACATGTCGACCGAGTTCAATGCTTGCATTTTCGGCAAAAAAAAATCTGTTATCATCGAACGGTACCTTTCTCCATTGACCGTAACCCTGCGGCCTTCATCGTCCTTGAAGAAGTACGGCCCAATGATGCCGCCTGCCCATAAACCGCACCAAACAGTGCATTTTTCGGGATGCATTGGTAGCTGCTGAATTGCCTCTGGCTGCTCTTCAATCCAAATAGGGCAATTCTGCTTATTCACGTACCCATTTAGCCAAAAATGAGCGGAAAAAAAACGGACGTAGCTTGCGAAACACATTTTTCACAGAGCACGAATTTTGATAATAAATTTCAATAATTTACAAACGTTGTTCAGGCGTAAGTCTATTCATGATGAAATGGCAATAAATACTGAATCGAAATGTCAAATGTTCGTGGAATTTGTCATGTGTGATCTGTCAAAAATATAAACGTCAAAAACCAAGTAGCAAAAAAATCACCCGTTATATCAATATGAAATGAACTTAGTTTTAGATATTAAAATAAACTTCAATTTTTATTCTCCTGCTCTTCGAGGTTAAAATACACACGTGTTTTGCTTAAGGTTGTCACTCGACTGCCTGTTGTTCGATTTCCCCTAAAGAGAATTTGACATATGGGTTAAGGTTGTATTCGGTAGCATTTAAACAAGTTGCCACTTCTTATTATATAACAATATATAACAGCCACCACGGAGACACCAGATATAATTTGCTGCATACTACCTGAACCAGTGGCCGAAATCGTTTTATTCGCTGGTACCCTGCTTCACTGTCTCCTTGTATATCGATCATATTGTATGATAAATCAAATAGTTGGGATAACATAATATACGTGATGTAACTCATGGTTTTTTAAATTTTGTATTTGTCTTTTTTTTAGAAAAACGCAACGTATTCCATTTTGAAGGTCACCAGATTTTAAGCACGTTTATGGTGAAAAGACAGATTGTTAATATAAATATTTTTAGCTTAAATTTTACTTAATTAAATTCGTTTGATTTCCAAAGAAGGAAACTTAGTCCCTAACACGTGTCCTGCCGTGGTTTTCTCTTGAAGAAAAGCAGAACACACAAAAAAAGAGACAATGTCGGAATTGCAAGAACCACTTTTCGGTGTTCTCCATCATCGTAAGGTCGAGTTTGAATAAAATCTCGAGTTCCATTTTTTTTCGAAATGCAAAACTTGCCCTAAAAATTTCTGATATTAGCATATAAAATGTCGAAATGCATTCAAAATAATTGATGTCAATGATGATGATCATTATTAATTTTCAAGTGAAGTAAGTTTCTGGAATTACAATGCAAACCCGTTTGGGCAAAACCAAAAAAGTTTCAACAAGCTAGAAAGACATGCAGCGTTCACATTCAAAGAACCAAATTTTACATGACCAAAAATTAATTCAAAAAATACTACAACAGGTAATAAAAATTGTTGGTCATTTGTAAAAAATATTCGAAATTCAACTTCGTCTTTGCTATTAACCCTCGTTTTTAATGACACCCATTTTGTCAGCTCTCGTGAAAAAGCCAATTTGTTTGCAGCACAGTTCGCTGTTAATTCCACGCTGCCAGGAAGTGTTATGACTCCTCCAGTACTTGAGGGTGTAAACGATTTCATGAGAGGAATCTTCTTTCGCACTCTTACAGTTGCCAGAGTCCTCACAGACTTTGATATACACAAGTCTGCTGGCGCGTATAGTATCGCTCATGGAGTGGTTCTTCAACGCCGACAAAACCGCTGCGTAAGCTGCATCTTTCCGAGTGGATGGAAAAAGCATTTGTACAGCTTGTCCCTAAAAAAGGCGATCCTTCTTCACCATCTAACTACCGTCCCATTGCTCTTACGTCGCTTCTTTCCAAAGTCACAGAAACGCTGGTCAATTACCAGATCAAGAAATATCTTGAAAAACGAAAGCTCCTTAATGACCGGCAATATGGCTTTTGTAGCAATAGGTCCACTGGTGATCTGATGGTCTATCTCACCAAACAGTGGCACAAATTTTTACATCGCTTTGGAGAAAGTAAGATTATTGCACTTGATATTTCAAAAGCATTTGATAGATTTTGGCATCAAGCTCTTTTATCGCAAATGCGTGCATTTGGCATCGACGAATCTCTTCTTTGTTGGAATAGAAATAACCTTTTGGACCGGTTAATACAAGTTGTATTGGACGGTTTCAAGTCTCATATTCACAAAATAAATGCTGGTGTGCGCCAGGGCTCCGTATTGTCTCCGACCCGTTTTATCATTTCGATTAATGATCTATTATCTGGAACTTCTAATCCACTTAATTTTTTTGCTGACGATAGTACTCTCAGCTTTTCATATTGGTTTTTAGATTCACACTGCGTAGAATTTACTGCTTCAAAAACTCAGTGCTGTTTTCTGTCGTTAAAGTAGAACCCACGACCCATGCCCCTATTCATGAGTGGCACTTGCATTGAAGAAACAGATCAACGTTCAGTCCTTGGTATATGCATCACCAACCACATCTTGTGGAATGCCCACATATTTGATGTCGCCAAAAATGCTGCAAAGTGTTTGGGCTTTCTGCGAAGATGCAAGAAAATCGTCTCCCCTTCCGTCCGAAGCTGGAGTATAAGTCTCACATTTGGACAGGAGCTCCCAAAACTCATTTGAATCTTTATGATAGAATTCAAAATAGAGCTCTAAGACTGATTTGCGATATAACTATAGTGGAAAAATTTACATCTCAAGAACACCGTCGAAATGTTATATGTCTCTCATTATTTTATCGCTATTTTTATAAACAATGTTCTAACGAAATAGCCAGTTGCATCCTTCCCCTTAAATTTTTCAACCGAAACACTCTCGCTTCTATGAATGCTCATCAGTTTACACTTGAAACCAATTTCCGACGTGCTGTTAAGTATAGAGTATCTTTCTTTAGCCGTACAACGCGAATGTGGAATAGCTTACCCGGTTCTATTTTTCCCTCCCATTTTGATATTCAGAAATTTAAAACCAGTATGCATTGGTATCTCCTGTCACATCCTTCCCTACTTTCCTAACGCTCGCACTGTGTTTGGTCATTTTAAGGGTAGTTAAAACTCCGTTAGTTCGCGCAGAATTATAAAAAAAAATTACAAAAATAAGACGTTTTTTTAATCGTTACATTTAATACAATTTTTTTTTTGCTTCGATTATATTGGTAAGAAATTGCTTCATCGTTATCGATCGCACTCCCATTTGAAAAACTGGATGGTAGTGAACATTTTCACACAAGTCAGCTACATGCGAAGTTATACCTGATCATATGAGGTTGCTGGAAAATAGTCTAGTATAATAAACGTTTGCTATCTGAAATTACCTTAATGATTGAGCCAAGTAACTCTCCGCACTCCACTGCCAATAATACTTTAAATAATCTTTTTTTAGCATGTGGTGACCCTGGGCTTAGGCGAGAGTTGCTAAGCAATTGGTATAACTCAATTTAAGCGACTGTGATTGCATACAGGATTACATCAATATTATGCTGGTTGGAACATTTTTTCTTCACCAGCTCTTTTTTATTTTTATTACTACCCATATTAATTAATTTATGAATTATACTTATGATGATTAGGATGACGAAACTTGCAAACCGAAACTAATGATTATGCCAATCCAATGAACTAATAAATTTATTAAGCGATTACGCTTACAAGAGAGCGAAGAGATCTCCTGTTTAGTTGCATAATTTTTATCTGTCCTCTGCTTTTTAAAGCATGGCCATATTTTCCTGGTAATCTCACAGGTGTAAAGGTGGCTCCACCTTTCGTTGGATTTCTTTTGAATCCTAACGTCAAGCGCTGATCCCTGTCTTGCTAACTCATCGGAATTTTTCTTACTTGGTATGCAGCTGTGTCCTGGGACCCAGCAGAGTCTAACATTGTGCTGCGTGCTAAGAACTTTCAACTCTTCGCAGCAGCTAGAAACAAGCTTCTATTTTATCACAGTGGCAGGAATCGCTTTTATTGTCACTTAGCTATCAATTTAAAAGGTGATATCAGCCGGTTGTATCGCCAACGTAGATATTTCGTCGGCCCAGAATTACATCGTTCTATGTCGACCGACTCCTGTTTTTAATGCTCCGATTATTCAATAATGCCAATTGATTTAGGTTTAAATGATGGCAAATGATTGATTATTTATAATAATTAATTTGTTAAATTATTAAGGAAATTCCTTTTAATCGCCATTTAAAATTTTCGCACAAAGTTCTATAAGCCAATTTCTCGTTTAATTTTTGGTTAAACTTCGAAGAATGTTCTATGTACCATATAGAAACATGTAATTGTTAAGTTAGTATATGAAGATTGCTTACATTAAGTTTTATCGTTGGAAAATAATAGTATTTAACCTATTTCCGAAGTCGTGGAATTATATTCATGGATTGCATTGGGCATGGGAATGTTGACGTGTTTCCTTTTTTTCGATCAAACCGTTGTGCTTGGGTGATTGGTTGGTGCATCAAATGATTTGAAAGAACTGTAACAATGGAGTTGTCGTTCTAACGAACAGCGACAATTCCATTTTCCTTGTCGAATGCAAAACCCATAGTTCCTCTATTTTGTTTCTTTAATTGTTTAGGTTCTGTCAACTTTGCTTTAGCAGTTCTATTTTTACGAACTGTGCCTGTAGATTGGTAAAAAAGAAAATAATTTCTAAGTATAAATAAATGATAACTTAAAATTGCCTGTTGCGAAGTAACCCAATTCTGAGAGACGACAAATCAGTTTGTGCGACGTAAATAAATTGTCAAAAGTAACTGTGTGTTGATCTGGAACATCGATCTTAGAAAGAAGTCTCAGAACAACATTTTCCCCTAAGCCAAATCTAGGGCAATTATCAGTACTTTCACCACCATATGGAATTAATTGTTATAAATATCCATCGTGAGAACACAGGTCCCAATATCTGTATCCAAAACGAATTGGCTTCCCTCTTATAAACATTTTGGCAGAATGACGTCCATAGTAGGGTATCATTTGTTCGTCTATTGAAAGGTGATGGGAAAATACTCCGAACTGCATAAAATTCTAATTGAGCATATTGTTTAGACTTGAGACTTTAGCAAACTTGTCGGTGGGATCAATTGAACTGTTATCACAGGCATGCAGGAACGATTTGATAAGTTTGAAATGGTCTCGGCTCATGGATTCTTTTATTATATTGCATCGAAAGACTGGTTGATTGGACCAATATAAACTGTGGAACTGTAAGCAATCCAGAAAAATACATTATTCCAATAAATGTACGGATATCATGGAAATTTGTCTTGAATGTTTAATTATTTCTATCCGCATTAGCAAACGTATTGGTGCTATCAACAATGAAATTGATAATCTCATTATCAAGAAATAATTCCCATATTTGAAGAGGATTGAAACTGCCAATAAGAAAAAAGGATTGGATTCAACTTAAGAAGTTGTGAGTGTTTTTTTATTTTAAACTTACCTATTTTGTTATAGATCGCTTGAATCTTTTCACTTGATACGTCTTTTGGAGTATTTGAAAAGCCAACTCGATGGCTCCTTGACCACTTTGGTAATTTATATTGAAAAGACGTCGATTTATTTTAGAAGTTGATGCAATATTTTGTGATGTTGATGCATTTTCTTAATCATTTGGCTCACATTGTAGGTCTTCTAATATGCATTCCAGCTCTAATTCACCGGCTAGTTCATTTGGCAATATGTTCTCGTCTTCCAATCACACAAGGCAACATTTTTTGGAGGCAAAATAATCACGTTTTATTCAATAGATTTATCAACTTTCATGTTCAATTCATCATCTTCGTCTGAACTAGGATTCATTAACAAATCTTCTAGTTCTTTAGCCGACAAAAACCTCTGGCGATACATAATATTTTTTTTAAATTTTAACACACAGATATTTTTATAAAAACACTTGTTTGCACAACTGACGATTTTTACGTAATAAGTGTAATTTAGAACGAGTGTCACGTACTTATATACCCGATATGTTTATTTTCAACATTACGGATTTTTGAATATGCAGCCCCTTTTTTATACATGGGTATAATATAAATATAAAAAGTGTGCTAAATCTAAGGAAATGGGAAAAGGGTTTTCCAATAAATATACCTAGAATTGTTGAATGATTTTTTTTAGATAAAAGTGCACATTATATCTTGAAAAAACGAATCAATTTTTACTAGGGTTAAACGGTTTTTCCAAAGGGTTTTACCTATTACGTGAATGAATTGTTTTATTGCACTAACATGCACGTGATTGCTTTACAAAACACACCAATTTTTAATATTAATTTAATATTTTGAGTATCTAATTATATCAAAAATAGATAAAAGAAATATATTATTCCTTTGTGCTTTTGCTACTGCATTTGGCTAATGTTGCGAAGACGCAACGCAGAGGTTTCATCTCACCTGCGAGGCAAATCACCCATAAAAATTGGTTCAATTTTATTTTAGAATATAATTTCAACCTTTGTTTATATGTTTTTTGAAAAATTTTACTTCTATTTTTTTTTAAGTTTGAAAATATTACTTAAAAATTTTCAAAATTGCAAATTTTGATTATATTAAAAATTCCAGAGATAATTTTTTTTTTTAAATCCAAAAATAGGTCGCTTAGATAATTCAATAATCCTCCTATATTAGTCTTAAAATGTTATACAAAATGTACCAATTAAGTCCCTGGAGACCAAACGTGCGACGTTGCGTTTCGGCAACATTAGCCGGAAATGGGTTAAATAGCTTTAAATTACATTTACATTTTTATTAAGTAGAAACAAACATTAAAAAGTAGGTATTTTTATTGTTTGTAGGTACATAATACTTAATACAGTATACTTAGGAATCTTTATAAATTTTACAATTTAGAATACATTTAATTAAATAAGAACAAATACACATTTTAATTATTCATTTAGATATTTGTTCTTATTTTATTATAAAAATTTTATGCAATTTTTTTTATCAATTACAGGCATATATTTAAGCATTGCTTTAAGAGATTTAATTTTTCTTGTTTAAGGTTCATTTTTCAGTGGCAAAACAGTAAAATTGGAATTTTAAAAGTATGGGATTCCTTATTTCTTAAGGTTTTCGAACATTTTAAGTCAACATATTGACCTAAGGAACATCAAAATATATGTAAAAAATTGTTCAATATAACATTTTCGCCCAAAGCGCTGCGTTGACAGGCATGGTAAGCATTGCATCAATTGTATGTTGGTATGCAATCCTGACTATAATTTGTACGAAGCCCACTTTATTTTAAATTTGAAAATGTCTTTCGACCATTTCCTCATACAGTTTTTCTAGGAGATACAGGATATCCGTTATAGGTTTGGTTAGAAGAACTTGTAGTTGGTGAAACACAAAACTGGGTTACAAATTTGTAACTGTAAATAACAAGTACAAATTTGTGGTTGTAACTTGTATTTTGGTGAAATATGCCAGATACACTCTTTTCTCAAACTTGTTTTAAGCTCAATGGTAAATTGATGAACATAGAACTTTGTCGTGATTGTTGGCATGTGTTCGGCATTCTGATAAGAATTATGCGGTTCTATGTACAAAGTTAAGGAACACAAAATTCTATGTGAATAAGAATGTGTCTAATTGTGGGTGATTTTTTTATTGGCCGCGATAAGAATAACAAATTTCCATCAGCCAATTTTGTAACATAGTATACCTTATAATTCTCAAAATAACTATATAATGATTAATAGAAACTTGTTTTATTTTGCGTTTTACGCTTTACAGGGTGATTTTAAGTACATTATCATTGGCTCATTCGAAAATGTTTGAAAATACGAATCCCACGATACCCATATAACATTTTTTTTGTAAGAATGGCCTTTAAAACCCTGTTATGCTCAACTGGCGATTTGTCTAGCAGCGGCTGTTGTCACTGGGGGTTTCAGGTTGAGTATCGCCTCTAACCCTGCAATTGGAGTGGATCTCATGATCATGAAATTACCATATGCTATATTGGTCTGATTATTGCCATATACAACCACATGATAATTCTTGGACTCGGTCTCCAGGATTACCCAAAAATTCTGTTACATGAATATAATGCAATCATTCCTTTCTTAGTTCTTTACCTAGAGTTCTGACTCTAGTTTAATTTTCTCTCTAGAATCACACCAAGATACTTTGCCTGATCTGAAATTTTCACCATGGTGCCTTCAATTGAAGGTATTCTGAAGCTTGGTATTTTCCTTTTGTTGTCAAAAGGACCAATTCAGTTTTTGACGGGCTAACCATGGTTGGCAATGGCGCAGTGGATAAATTGCTTGATTGCGAACTAGGACCTATGGGCTCGATCCCCACGCTAGGGGCATTCTTTTATATACCTCCAATTTTAATTGGATGCCGCCCATGGGTTAAAATGAGACAGTCAATACCTGGTTCTCAAATCTACTGTGTCAAACTAGTGCCGTGCAATTCCGGTTGCATTTAAGAGACCTTAGGTTTTACAGGCATAGATATAGTTAAAATTAAAAAAAAAAAAAAAAAAAAAACCATCATACCACACTTTCTAGTCCATCTACTAACCTTAGAAAGAGCATATACGATCTGTTCGCTGATAGTGGATAAGAATTTACCTGTCGCTAATAACGCAAGATCGTCCGCGTAAAATTCAGTTTTTTCCAAATTACTTCAAAACTATAGGTTCTTTTGAAAAAAGTTGAAGGTACGCATTGTAGCTCATGTTATTCTACATAAAAAAGATACACACAATTTTTGTCGCATAGTTGATGGATTTGGAGAAAAATGTTTGAAAACATTGGGGTTTAATACATTTTTCAAAAAATGTTATATTTTTGAGTGGGTAAATTTTTTGTTGCTAGTTATGTTTGGAAAAACATGCTCTATTAAAAACACCAAGTTTTATGCGTGGAACCGTGCTACCATCTTAAAAATAATTATTTATTTTATTTTGTTCAATAACTCCAAAAACCTTTATTTTTCTCAAAGTTTTCTAAGAATAACTTGTATACCGTACAATTATCTACAAAATATCGTATCAGTGACTTCTGTATGTTAATTCGTTCTTAATGGTTCTATAACAGAACTACGTAAACAAAAACTGCTTACGACTAAGCTTATCAGTACAAATCTACTCAGTACAAAACTACTACTACCACAACTACTAACGACCCAACTATAAAAATGGCGGACGCTATTATTTTCGGTCGGGTTTTGGACTGGCAATAATAACAATAACAAGTATGGGTTATTATGCAAATAATGAATTCCTATTGGTCAATACATCACCCATGGGATGATGTATTTAAAAATCTGCAGGTTCGGAGTAGGACCAAATATGGTGTAACAGAAATGTAGAAATGGGAGTCAATGATTTCTATTATATAAATAATTATATACGTAGTTAGGTAAATCCATATATCGTCGGCTTACAAGCAAACCTGACCAACTACAAAAAATCGTATCTTGTGTTATTGACGGCAAGTATAATAAAAAAAGCAAGTAGAAAATTCTGGTAAAACTGGCTACCTCATATTTTGCCTAAATATATGTAATCTATTTGGAATTGTTTGTTGACTATTCAGGAAGAACTGAATAGTCAATTTTTCCAAAAAAAAATAGTTTTTTTTAGTACTTACCGTATTTATGCAGGAATACGGAATTCAACAATTTTGTTTGCTATATTGTCACAGTTGTTCAGTAGACTACTCATTTTAAATCTGAATCTCGACAAAGAGAGGCAAATTATTGTGAAATTTGAGATCATTTTTGTTGCAAAATATTTTCCAAAGGTAAACTACTTGTGGAATTAGCTAAAAAAGCTCAGAAAACTTTAGATAAAGGTAAGATTAACAAATAAAAGTATAAATACATAATGCTGATCTCAATTTTTGGTGGCATTTAGATAAAAACATTTCAGTCGAACCCATGCCCTGTATTTACCCTGCATGACTGTATCAATATTTTCAAAATGGAACGTTCTAAGAAAGGGAAAAAACAAGTCCAACCTTATGAAGTCATCATAGAACTCCTGTACAAAGACCTTAAAAACTTAAAAGAGTTAGCCAAAATATTGGTTAAAAATCGTTGCATGGATAAAGATGGTCACAAAGTTCAATGGCTAAAACTCAAATGAATGCTTTATGAGAAAATGCAGCCTGGTTTAATCAAATTTAAATACAATTATGGTGAACAATTCAAGACATTAAAAGTAACTGTTTTCAGACAATTATTAAGGGAAACCATCGCTCCAAATTTGAATGAAATTTGAAGAAGTTCTAGCTGATGCAGAATTATAAAAGAAAAAATAGTTTCAAAACAGAATTGTCAAAAATATGTCAACACTGAGTTAGGAACTGCTTTAGATTCTATTAATACTTATAATATTCATGATACGAGCGCTCTTGCTTATGTTGATGTTATGCTTGTTGTTATTGTGAGAATACTAATATTCTACACGAAGATGTTTACGATAACGCATTAATTGTTGCTGCTGTTGTTGCTGATAATGTTGACATTACAATTGTTGTTGTTGTTGATAATAATGTTTTTCCTGATATTGATAATATGTACATTAGCATACCAAGTAAGCGTCTTAATATAATTAAAAACAAATCAATTTACAATCAATCGCTGGGGGTCTAAGAACGCAGACGTTTGCGTTTTACAATGCTATGTTAGACTCTTCGTATTCCATCATTACTATAGCCGAAACACGGTTCAGAGAAGCTATTTTTCTACGGAATTCTTTGATTCCACCTATGCTGTGTACAGAAAAGATAGATGTTCCACACTTACTGGTTGTTCAAGAGGAGGATTTGTCCTACTTGCGATTAAAACTTCTCCTAAGACTAGCTGGTTAACGGTCTATGTTATTCTTACCGCTAAACTTTATTTCGGGAGAAACTGACTATCTGTTGTTTTTAGCCAAACAATACCTCTAAATAATGTTTGTTGATATATATATCGATTTTTAATTAGATATCCTACTGTGTATGTATTCGATAACAACATTACAAAAAATCAATAGATTTGCAGTTACCATCATAAAGTTACGAGGATTTAATGAAAATAAAAAACTTGTAAGCCGATGATATACTTACGATGATAGAACGAGAGCGCAATATCAAGTATAAAAATAGGACCGAATTATATTTATGTGAAAGTAAACTATTAACATTGCCAGGTAGCTACATATCCATGAAGAATTAAGGAACAAAGTGAAAGATGGGGATACATTTATGCTATTAAGGGGAAGGGTCCAAAAATTGTCAACTTTGTTGTTCTTTGACGGATTGACAGAAAACGAACTATCGTGAAAGTAAAGCTTATTTAAAATGTCATTCTATGAAATGTAAAGAGATCCAGACATAAAGACATCTATAACATACTCAGCCTCATAAACAAAGTTCGATTTGGAAAAGTTCGGAAACATATTACAAATATTTTTTAAGTAACTACTAACACTATCTTTAAACTTCATAGTCAATGGAATGAATTGATTTTCTTTTATTATTTAGAAAATCCCAAAAAACTTAAGGGTTAGTTTTAATCTTAGTTTCAGTGGATAACACATACTGCCGATAAATTAATCTTTTTAAAAATACATACCTTTTTCTTAAGCGACAAAATGTTACACAATAACACGCATCATGTAAACTCCTTCTATAAACACGTTTCATTACTGTTTTAGATTCCGAAATCGGTAATTAAACAAACCGGTTTATTAGAAACCGACAGTTTTTTTTAGAGGAATAAATTTGGAGAGAACATCTTCAATTATATTCCTAAACAAAATATAGGTACCTACCTACATATCTTCCAAATTTGAAGAGCTCGAACAAATTAAATCACAATAGATATTTATGTAATCTTAATGTGCTTTACGAAAGTCATAAACAAAATCATTACCATAAGGATCAATGGAAAAACAAATTAAAAAAGAAATATCAAATGAGGTAACTAAAGCTTTGTGATGAATACTGATGTTAGTTAAAAGAAAATCAGCTTCATTTACAATTACATTTAAGTCGTCATAAGTAAAAACTAAATCTAAAAATTTTCCAATCCTATTTGAATTGTATTTACTTGTAAAAAACTCATAGCCAGCATACAATCAATCGTTTGAATTTCGAAATCTCTTAAAACGTTAAGGAAACAAACATTTATCATCATTAGAATGCAATCATTTGACATTACTTAAGTTGAAATCACATAATACAACTACAAAAGAATTTACATCAAGATCATTTGGGATATTTTTTATATTCGAAATATGAGATAAATAAAAAATAATATCTGAAGCTGGTGGTAAGTAAGATACAAAATAATAATATTTTAATAACAACACCATCAGAAGAACTTATATACTTAACGCATACAAACATTTGTTCAACTAAACCAGATGACTCAGCGAGGTTTACCCAGCTAGTCTTAGGAGACGTTTTAATCGCAAGTAGGACAAATCCTCCTCTTGAACAACCAGTAAGTATGGAACATCTATCTTTTCTGTACACAGCATAGGTGGAATCAAAGAATTCCGTAGAAAAAATAGCTTCACTCAACCAAGTTTCGGTTATAGTAATGATCGAATACGAAGAGTCTAACATAGCATTGTAAAACGCAAACGTCTTAGTTCTTAGACCCCCAGCATTTGATTGTAAAATGATTTGTTTTTAATTATACTAAAACGCTTACTTGGTATGCTAATGTACATATTATCAATATCAGGAAAAACATTATTATCAACAACAATTGTAATGTCAACATTATCAGCAACAACAGCAGCAACAATTAATGCGTTATCGTAAACATCTTCATGTAGAATATTAGTATTCTCACAATAACAACAAGCATAACATCAACATAAGCAAGAGCGCTCGTATCATGAATATTATAAGCATTAATAGAATCTAAAGCAAGTCCTAACTCAGTGTTGACATATTTTTGACAATACTATTTTAAGACTATTTGTTTCTTTTATAATTCTGCGTCAGCTAGATCTTATTCAAATTTCATTGAAATCGGTCAAAGAAAATCAAAGTTGACATATTTTTGACAATTCTGTTTTGAAACTATTTTTTTCTTTTATAATTCTGCGTCAGCTAGAACATATTTAAATTTCATTGAAATCTTTCAAAGAACAACAAAGTTGACATATTTTTGACAATTCTGTTTTGAAACTATTTTTTTCTTTTATAAATCTACGCCAGCTAGAACTTAATTAAATTTAATTGAAATCGGTGAAAGAACAAAAAAGTTGACATATTTTTGTCAATTCTGTTTTGAAACAATTTTTTTTTGTTGGTATAATTCTGCGTCAGCTAGAACATAACTAAATTTCATCGAAATCGGTCAAAGAACAACGAAGTTGACAAATTTTGGACCCTTCCCCTTAATAGCATAAATATATACCCCATCTTTCATTATGTTCCTTAATTCTTCATGGATATGTAGCTACCTGGCAATGTTTATAGTTTACTTTCACATATGTATAATTCGGCCCTATTTTTATATTCGCTATTCCGCTCCCGTTCTACCATCATAAATATATATGGATTTACCTAACTATAATTATTTATACTAACCGACCCGGCTCTCGAAATTCGAGTGCCAATTTATTATACACATTTTTGATACATTAACAATTTTTGTACAACAAGAAATGTTCCTGGTTATTACTCTTGCACCTTTCATTAGCCGTGTTTTATTATCACCAATAACCCATATACTCGTAGTTCACCCCGTGAAAATAAATGTTTTATTAATACGTGTTACAAAATAACCCAGACCCAGACCCGTAGATAATATCCGCGTTTTATTATGCTCAATGACCCATATAGTGCACCACGTGAAAATAAAATGATCTGGGTCATGGACATTTTTTACTTTGCAGGGTTGGCAGCTCTTATTACTTTTGACATTTCATTTTTTTTGTTTACATTAAATAAATTGTTTACTGCAGTGCTCGGAAGTTTTCTTGTTTTATTTTAGTTAAATAAATATAAAATACTAAAATATAATAAATAAATAAAGTGCACTTCTATCTGGATATTGTACAGTAACCCATCGATTTCGGAACAATAATAAATCGTAAGCTCTACCCTGGTGAATATAGTCGTTAGACTAAATATTTATAATCTGATTTCATATTAATGGTGAATAAAAGAAGTGTAAGAAAGTTCTGCTTAAGACCAGCCCAATGCAGGATCTTATTGAAAAAATGCTAATACTTGTTGACAAATCACAGGTACTCAAGAATCCCCAGCATCGAAAAAAGAAAATGAATCAAATTTGCGTTTTGAAAATAAAAATTATCTTCAAATAATTATAACATGATTTTTTGTGCATTTCTGTCAAAGCGGAATTACCAGTTGTGTATAAAAGAAATCAATTAAGGCTCCCCCATACTATAGCGAAACTTTCGGTTTCAAACACACTAACCCTCATTCACTTATGAAACGTAATACAGTCGGTCACCAATTTGCCATTTAAGTAGCATGTTGTGCTTAGCTCAAGTAAAAAGGTAGAGAATAGACAAGAACAAAAAAAAATTAATGAATACACAAACCTTTTTCATATGTATGAGTTAAGTCCACAAGCGGAGGCGAAGACCTCATACAAAAAAATAAATGATGCTAAAATGAAGCCTTTTTTTGGGGGTTTTCCCTCGTTCGGTTCGCGCCACAACAGATTGTTTTTTGTCTCATCTTTAAATTTCCTAAAAAAATATTATTACCGTAGGCCTCCACTTTAAATAAATGACTGCAAGAACTGTGTCATGTAGTCTATATTTCATGTGGAGGCACCTTATGTCTGGATTTTTTTATTTTTAGACATAAGAATCTGTATTTATTTCTTGTCTTCTCAGAAGAAATAAACGGAGAAATAAAATTTGACGTTTCATGACATACCATATTAATCGTACACAAATTTCTCACAAAACATTGAATCTTATTCATACGAGTAGTTCGCTTATTGTCATGTTAAATTTTAATAATTCATTAAAAAACAGATTATACCTTTTCTAAAGTACATAAAGCGCTTAGGGTTTCTTGGAGAAGAATGATATTTCACGATTTATGTTTGCCCATATAACAAAGAAATATAAATTTTTAGTATGGGGTCGCGGCCTAAAGAACACACTATCGTGTTTTAATTGTTTTTGTAGTTTTTTTTTCCAAACTTTTAAATTGCAAATTTATTCTAAATGTGTATTTTTGCGTCCGACGAAGATCAACAATTGTGGTGCAACAACCAACAAGAGGTTTTTTTTGTTATCTGTCAAACGACGCGCGGAAAACGGAAAAAGATAAACAATGTCTAGCGTCGCGACACGCGGCCGCGGCTCCATTGTATTCACTCAACCGAGTTTCTATGCATTTTAATTTTGACAGAGCGGTTTTTGAAGTGCCGCGAGATCGACCGCGTGTCCATTCTGTTCAGCCAGTTACGGGGTGTTTGAATTATACTGCACCGACGGAATAGTATCTTTCGAAAAGTGGTGGCGTTGTTTGAGTAAAGAATATGGAGTGCGGAGAGATGATTCTGTTTTACTTGAACAAAAGTAAGTTTCACTTTCCACTTCCATTGCTAAATATAGAATTTGATGGAAAGCGATTTGAATTGATTTTGTTTTCGATATGTTATTGGATTGTGTTCGTGTATATTAAACTACTAGTTGTCAAAGTAAATGCATTTAATTGTACTAGTGTTAGTAAAAAGAGAATTTGATCCACAGAAAAATACGGATCTGCAAAGTTGATTCAGAATAAAAAACAAATTTTTGTTTGCCCAATGGAAGGATTTAACTTGGCAAAATTGATATCTTTTACTAATGGGAAACCACATAAAAATTGCAATAGTGTAGAAGCAAACTTAATAAATTATAAGTAGTTTTTTTGGTTATGTGGCATCATCGTGGTTGACAATTCAAAATTGAAGTACCAACCTGTACAAGTTAAAAGCTAACCCTGGTGGTGAGATATGGAATTAAATTCTGGGTCCGGAATATTGAACTGGATAAATTTCAAGATCTTGTAGTGTTGTTGTAATTGTCAAACACGGTGTTGCCACATAACCAAACAACTACTTATAATTTATTAAGTCTGCTTCTACATTAGTGCAATTTTTATGTGGTTTCCCATTGGTAAAATATATCAATTTTGCCAAGTTAAATCCTTCCATTGGGCAAACAAAAATTCGTTTCTTATTCTGAATCAATTTTGCACATCCGGATTTTTCTGTGGATCAACCTCACTTTTTACAAACACTAGTACAATTGAATGCATTTACTTTGACAACTAGTAGTTTAATATACACGAATACAATCCAATAATCATTTCAAATCTGGGTGTGGCCGTGGCGCGATAGTTTTGTGTTCGCCTGTCAACCTCATGGTCACAGGTTCGATCCCTGCCGGAGTACATGTCCTCTTGTTTTTCCATTAAAAACCAATTCTAAAAATAAATGTCATACAATTAGTTATTGGTTTACTCATTATATGCTGTTTAGGCATAGAACTAACAACATGTGATTGAGTAAAACTAGTATACCGATAAAATATGACAAAGAATAAAAAAATTAATGCGAAGTATAAGGGACATAGATAAATAAGACACGGCAATTTCTCCGCATTAGTTCAGCCGACATCCGTGGCGATAAAATCTGAGACAACAACCACCTACAGTCTCAGAACATCGCGCAACACATCTTTCCTATCATACTTTCTCTTCCTTAACCCCACGCCCGCATTGTGTGGAAACATTTAAAGGGTAGTATAATCCCTTCAGCGCGTGTAGATTATCAAATAAGAAAATCGCTTTCCATCATGGAAAGTAAAACGTTCAAGTAAAACAGAATCATCTTTCCGCACTTCTTATTCTTTACTCAAACAATAAGTAAAAGCACAACGAAAAAGAGCGATAACTCAGTAATTTTATTCACCACCGCCACCACCTGTCGAAAGATACTATTACTCGGTGCAATTTCATTCAAACACCCCGTAACTGGCTGAACAGAATGGACACGCGGTCGATCTCGCGGCACTTCAAAAACCGCTCTGTCAAAGTTAAAATGCATAGATACTCGGTTGAGTGAATACAATGGAGCCGCGGCCGCGTGTGGCGACGATAGACTTTGTTTAAATTTTTCCGTTTTCCGCGCGTCGTTTGACAGATAACAAAATAAAAGAGAACAAAACATCTTTTTGGTTGTTGCATCCACACAATTGTTGATCTTTGCCGGAGCCCTGTGACGCAGAAATACACATTTAGAATAAATTTGCAATTTAAAAGTTTGCAAAAAAACTACAAAATCAATTAAAAACACTATAGTGTGTTCTTTAGGCCGCGAGCGATTAGAAATATTTATTTTGGCCATTATTGCAGACACTACTACTAAAAATTTATATGTATTTGCTATTTGGGCAAACATAAATCGTGAAATTTCATTCTTCTCCTAGAAGCGCTAAGAGCTGTATGTACTTTAGAAAAGGTATACTCTGTTTCTTTAATGAATTTTTAAAATTTAACATGAAAATAAGCGAACTATCAACAAGATTCAATCTTTTGTGAGAAATTTGTGTACGATTAATGTTGGATGTCATGAAACGTCAAATTTTGTTTCTCTGTATATTTCTTCTGAGAAAACAAGAAATAAATACAGATTATTATGTCTAAAAATAAAAAAAAACCAGACATAAGGGGCCTCCACAAGAAATATAGACTAAATGACACATTTATTGCAGTCATTTATTTCAAGTGGAGGCGTAGGGTTTTAATATTTATTTAGGCAGTTTATAGATGAGACAAAAAACAGTATGTAGTGGCGCGAACCGAACGAGGGGAAAACCCAATAAAAAGGTTTCATTTTAGCATCATTTATTTTTTTTTAGCAGGTCAAAAATCTTTTTATGGAGGAAATCTTCGCGTCCGGTTTTGCATTGAACTCATACATATGAAAAAGGTGTGTGTATTCATTAAAGTTTTTTTTGTTCTTGTCTATTCTCTATCTTTTTACTTGAGCTAAGCACAACATGCTACTTAAATGGCAAACTGGTGACCGACTGCATTACGTTTCGTTACGTTTGCAAAAAGAAATCATGTAATTATATTATTATATTTATATTATTATTTGAAAACAATTTATTTTCAAAACTCAAATTTGATTGATTTTCTTTTTTCGATTCTGGGGATTCTTGAGTATTTTTATTTCATTTTTTTTATTTCAATTTAACTATATGCCTGTAAGGCCTAAGGTCTTTTAAATGCAACCTGAATTGCACGGCACTAGTTTGGCACAGCGGATTTGAGAACCAGGTATTGACTGTCTCATTTTTAACCCATGGGCGGCAACCAATTAAAATTGGAGGTATAGAAAAGAATGCGCCTAGCATGGGGATCGTACACACACGTCTAAGTTAGCAATCAAGCACTTTATCCACTGCGCCGTTGCCACCCATTATGAGTACCTGTGATTTGTCAACAAGTATTAGCATTTTTTCAATAAGATCCTCCATTGGACTGGTCTTAAGCAGAACTTTCAGTTATTCTGTCACTTCTTTTATTAACCATTATTCTGAATTCACATTAGGGGTATTCACGAATCGATGCAACAAAAAGGTCTAAAATTGCGAAATTTTATTTTTTACTGTAAATTGTGAACGCACCTTTTCTATTATATTGCAACTCTGGAGTAAAAATGCAAAATCAGTTTGAACACAAACATTTCTGACAGAAAATAACAACTGCCAAAGTGTCAACGACATCAGGCAAATTTTTCACCATTGTATTTTTCTGTTGCAATAGGGTTATGGTATGGCAAAAGTGCAAGTGTTGTAAAATCTTAGTCAGTGTAAGTTTGCATTTTTACAACGATACTAGACCAGTTACACCGGATAGTGAATACCCCTATTATATTTAATTTTTTTTTTTTTTTTTTAAATTCATTTTTATTTCATTTTAACTTATAACTATCTTAAAGCTAGACAAAAATGTTTAAAACTAGCCTAATTATCAATAACTTACAACTAATTTACTGGCCCTTTACGGGCACTCTAAATTAAACTATAACTCTTAAAACTAATGTCTTTCGACCTAAAAACTATTTTAATTAAATCTAAATTTTTTTTTTTTTATTTTATTTTATATTTCAAGGAAATTTCACAAAAACTTGATATCTGATCATTTTTTTTTTTTTTTTTTTTTTTTTTTTTTTTTTTTTTTTTTAACTTATAAACTAAACCTAAATATATATTAAAAATAATTAAAACTAAATAAAACTAACTTATACTAACTAAAAATAACTTACACTACTTAAAATACCTAATAATACTTAAAACTACTTAAAAACTAGAACAGCCACAGCAGCATTTTTTTCGTTTTTTAATTTTTTTTTTGTTTATTTTCTATATGCATGCAGACACATACAAACATGCAACCCACCCATACATGTACATACGCACGTACATATACGTACGCACATACATGTACAGACACGCAGATACATGCACGCATGCCCCCGCATACATACATATTTTTAATTTTTTTTTTTTTGGTGCCACCACGACTGTTCCCTATACCTAATTCCCTAAATCTATGTAAGTCGGCCAAGATATACCATCTTCATCGACTTTAAATATCACGATGCTGTTCAGAGAGCCACCAGAACTGGTTCTCCTGTTTCGCCCTATCCCTCCGGTCCCGATCGGACACAGTCCTACTGAACCGAAGGCGCTCTTCTCCACCTTGAGCGATGACGTCTCGACCATAAAGGAGTCGCCTATCCACAGTTTTCCGGCTGACGTGGTAGATGAGCGGAACCGCCCCTCCATCCTGTATCAGCCCTCGACTGTCTAAATAGAGGAATGCCTCGGGAGGGATGTAGCCACTTAACCGCGCACTCTCGAAATATTGGTTATTTGGGTAATACGCCCCAAAAATTAAGTTGTTAGTTGAGGACATCGCTCTTGCAACGTGACCCCGAATCAGCTTAAACAAAAAATTATCTATTCTGTTTATGTTGGCTCCGTTGTATAGAACCTGGTTGGAATAATATCGTTTGTACTCCGACTCTGGTGTTCTGTGTAATCCAAGGCAACGTCGAAGACACTGCCTCTCAAACACCCGAATCTTTTCCATTTGAGATGGGGCAACGTTGAACCACACCGGGCATCCATAGGCAATCATCGGCCTGATGAGGGCCATGTAGCAAATCACCTTCACCCTGCTGTCAAGACGACTGCTATAAAACAATCGTTTTGTCAGGGCAAAGGCTCCCCTAGCCCTGGCCAGAGCAGCACCTATATGTCTGTCGAAATACAAGTACTGATCCAACCAGATGCCAAGGTACTTTACTACACTTTTACTCGCCAGTGGATGTCCATGTGGCCCTACGATCACCAGCTTGCGCCAGTTCTTTCTCGTATCACTTGAGGCGCTAGACAACGGAGTCCTAAACAAAATAGTTTCTGATTTCTGGAAGTTGATTTTCAACTTCCAGTCATCACAATATCGCTGAATCTTGTCGAAGTCACGCTGCAAGAGAATTTTGATGACCTCAACTGTTGGAGCTGTTCTGTACGCAATTAGATCGTCGGCGTACGCAATTGCCTGAGTTAGACTACCTATCAGATCGCTGGTGTAAATGCTGAAGAGAATCGGCGAGTTAACCGCTCCCTGCTGAAGACCATTGTTAATATTAAAAACTGTGGTAGAAGTTACATTGCCACTCTTGACAACAAACTTTCTACCATTTAGCATGTCATAAAGCATGTACAATAGCGGTTTACTTATACCAAGTCTGGCGAGCTTTAGATAGAGACCCTCTAACCATACGGTGTCGAAGGCCTTCTCCAAATCAACCAGACAGGCACCCGTACACTGCTTTTTAGATTTGTTCCATTGGATATCAGAAACAAGTTTAGACGCGGCATGAATTGTGTCATGTCCCGTCTTAAAACCGAACTGATTATCCGGTATGATTTTGTTGTCCTCCGCCCACTTGAACAGAGCTCTATTAATAACCTTTTCAAATACTTTGCTGATACTCGGAAGAAGACTTATCGACCTGAGATTCGCCGGTTTGGAATTGTCCTTTCCCTTTTTAGGGAGAGGATGCACCACTGCTGTCTTCCACCGCACTGGATAATATGCATTATTCAGTGCGTTGTTAAACAGTGTGGTATATATGTCAACTGCTTCTTGAGGCAAATGTCGTAGTACAACGTTGGATATACCATCGACTCCTGCTGATTTCTTTTTCTTTAGTGAATCAAAGATGAGCTGGAGCTCAATCTTCGAAATTAACAGGGAACTGGTCCCATTTCGCTCGGCGATTATGGCGTTTGCCAAATGTTCATCATTAAACCCGGTAAAACCAAGGTTCTCAGATCGCCACTGCGTTATATTGTTCCGCAGGTAAAAGTGGTGAACCAGAGCTCTGCTCTCCAGGTCATGGTTCGGGCGAATGCTAGCATTCACCTTGTACACTTGCTGAAAAACAGCCCCCACCGCCTCCACCTTCTCCTGCGGATCTTCGATTATGAAGAGGTCATCGTCCAAGACGGCGTCATCTGGATCTATGCCCGCTGTCAAGAGTACGTCTCTGTTTTGTGTCGTCCTCTGGAGCTTAAGACACGGAAGGTCGTTTTGATCTTTTCTTCTGAATATCTTATTAATTTGCGGGAACATACTCGGGTCGGTAGCGTTCACGGCCCGAATTTTGTTGTCCCAAAACAAATTAATGGACAACCTATAATTTTCTTTGATCAATTGGTTGATGTTTTTTATGGACGACTTCAGTGTCCTTATCTCCAGATCTCGTGTGTCAGTAAACCGTCTGTACAAGCGTTTTAGTCTTGTCAGTAAGCCACTTTTTTGTCTGTGTAGTGCATCAATTGTCGCGTTACGGTACATGCCAGTTGCGTTACGTTCTTTGTATTTCGGTATTGTCCTATTCATTGTTCGTTGAATTATTTCGTCCATTTGTTCTAAGTATCTGTCAATTTCAGTATTTGTCAGGTTCCTGTCATTTGGTGGGGATATATCATTTGAACGTAATTCGCTCAATAAGAAGTTCGAGAAGCGTGGCCAGCGCACCTTACTGTAATTGTAAGTATGCACAGGTACATACTCCTCCAATTCCATAAGCTCGTTCGGAAGTTGTATTACGGCGGCGAGTCCGCAGTGGTCACTGTCGTACTCGATCGTTCTTAAACAATTTTTAGGCCGTTGGCCCACAGTGTCAGTAATTGTTAGTCTTGCGTCTTTCAACAATAGATCCAGATAGGCACCGCTTCTTGGAAACGATGGTCTGTCTGTAGCGAGAAGTTCAATGCGATACTCCAGGTTGTATCGACCCATCCAATTATACAGATGGTTACCACGACGATTTTGTATTTGATTTCCCCAATATATATGCTTGGCATTCAAATCACCAGCAGATATGTAGTAGTTTTCTTCCGAGCTCAATCTTAAGCATTCAGAAAGCTTTTCAAGCTCTGTGATAAACTGTGTGGGCTGAGGTGTTTCCGGTGCATAGGCAGCGGTAACATACATTCGCTTCCCCTATTGGAGATGAATGCATATGATGCATGCCTCTAACGTCCGAAATTTACGCACATCACTATTATATATTACCTTATGACTAATGCCTTTACGTATAAAGATTGCGACGCCCCCTCCTTGAGTGGAGTTGGGTCGGTCTCTCCTTACGATATTGTAATTGTTGTTAGTCAATTTATGTTTCTGGTTAAGCTTAGTTTCGCTAGCCATAAACACATCTGGACTTATGTCTTTAAGCAATTGGAATAAATTCGCTCTACGTTCGGTCCTAATCAGTGAATTTACATTCACAGCTAGGATCTTAAAGGGCCTCTCCGGCAGCGCGCCCTTAACCTCTAAGTTGCGTTAAGCTCGGCAAAACAGAGTAGATATAATCCACCCTAGTCGCCTGCTCCCTGATCTGGTTTTGGAGGCCGTTCAACTGGCCCTGGATGGCCAGTAGAACGCCCATAGTATCCGCCTGTGCCGCCGGCGCCTTAGGCACGGGGGCCTGTTGGGCGACCTTTGGTGTAGGCTGTACCGTGCTTCCCCTTCCTGACGCCATTTGGGCGTAAGAAATTTGGGGGTTGACGGGCGTTGTTGTAGGAGGGCGCACTGTTGGACGCTTTTCTACCACTGTTTGCTTTGCTGCTTTATTGTTTTTTATAAGCTGAAACGTCGGGCATCCCCGATAATTAGCGGGGTGTCCGGCGCCTCGGCAGAGTACACATTTAAGCTGGGTCCTATCTTCGACCCGTTCCTTTCCTAACTTGCATTCATCTGCATTGTGGTTCTCTCCACACTTAACGCAGCGTGACTGCATTTCGCAGTTTGCTGCGGCGTGGCCGAACCTTTGGCAGCGCATGCATTGAAGCATGTCGCCGCGCCTTTTTAATTTGTCCCAAGTTACAACCTGATAGTTGAGGACGGATATACTCCTCAAACTATCCAGTTTGCTGCTGGGTGAGAGTTGAACAAGGAAGAAGGGAAGTCTCCGCTTCTCCCGCCTAGCTCTATCTGTAGCGAACGGCTTGACCCCGATAAAGTCGAGATCGTCATTCGCTTGTTGGCGGAGTTCATTTAAGAGCACCTGTGGTTCCGTGCAGGAATCTATGCCCTTCAAAAGGACCGTTTGAAATTTTTCGGTTTTAGGGGTGAAACTAAAGAATTCGGTAGTAGTTTCTTTCAGCAACTCTTTAATTTTTTTGTGCTGTTCCAGTGTGAAGCACTGGATAGCATGCCTATCGTTATTTAATCTTTTAATAGTAAAATTATGACCTATGGTCAACTTACATAGATTTATGGTATCCTGTAACTCCATTTTATAAGTATTAATGGGTGGCACCTTTTCTTTTTTCATGATCGGCGGCTGTGGCTGCTGCTGCTGAGACTGATTTTTCTGCGGCTGTTGATTCTGCTGCTTTTGAATCTGCTGCTGCTGTTTTTCTTGCGGTTGTTTCTGGACTTGTGTCTGCTGCTGTTGCTGTTGTTGTTGTTGTTTTTGCCGTTGTTGTTTTGGCTGCTGCTGTGGCTGTTGTTTTTGTAATTGTTCTTTTTTCTGTTGTTGTTCTTGTTCGCCGAGTTCTTTTAGTTGTTTTGCTCGGCGCGCTTCTTGGCTGGCCTTAACTTTACTTTTCAACTCTTGGATTTCTGCCTCCATTGTTACAATTTTAGCGATCATTTTTTGTTCCTCGTCCTCCTCAGATGACGCCTCTGATGTGGAGAGGTTCACGAAGGCAGTACTATCGCCCGTCGTGAAGTGCCCTTCTCCTTCTTCAGACATATATGCTATACCCTCTTCGGGTGAAGTGTCTAACTCGGTTTGTCTTGCTGCCTCTGACGTCTCATCTATAGCGGACGTATGCACCCCAGCTGGCAGCTTTGCTGAGGTGGCCGTGGATCTCCTTTTTACCAAATTTGGTGCGCACTTGATCCTCTTTATTATATTTAATCTAACGACATATATTCACCGGGGTAGAGCTTACGATTTAATATTGTTCCGAAATCGATGGGTTGCTGTACAATATCCATATGGAAGTGCACTTTATTTATTTATTATATTTTATTATTTTATATTTATTTAACTTAAATAAATCAAGAAAGGACAACTTCCGATTTCCGAGTAAACAATTTATTTAATGTAAACAAAAAAAGAAATGTCAAAAGGTAATCATAGCTGCCAACCATTCAAAGTAAAAAATGTTCATTACCCAGATCGTTTTATTTTCACGGGCTGAACTATATGGTTCATTGAGCATAATAAAACGCGGCTATTGTTTCTCGTTGAATGGTTGTTTCTTATCATTTTGCATTTTGAAAGTTAATCATTGAAGTTATCATTTTCGATTTATTTTACCCTTGATTTAGAATTTTTCATACTTTATTAGTCTGTTATTGTATATATTTATAACTTTTCATACAAAATTAATCAGAAAAAGCAATACTAATGATACCCTTTTTTGGTTTTCGCTTATGGGAAATACATTGAACGTCAAATCGAAAAAATCTATCTCCAATTGAAAGTTCACGGGCTGAAGGCCAGGTACCGTGACTCAATGCGTCAATAGTAGACTGAATTTGAGTTGCCGCTGTGTGGCAATGTGGGGCGTTGTGAACATTTAAATTTTTATTGGAGAATTCGGAAAGAAGAAATAAAGACAAAAAATAAGAAGGATACATCCAATTTTGTTCATTCTCACAACATAAAGCGAGGAAGGGAGATTACCAAAATAGCCTTAGGTAGCCATTGCAATGAAAAGAATTTGGCGAAAAAATAGAAACAAATGTTTGTATGCGTATGTAGATTTGTAGTTCCTAATGAATGAAACAATTTTTTTTGTTTGAAGTCGAGACAATAGCAAATAAGAATGATGGATTTGTATGTTGGTTTGGTTTGTATGCATAGATTTTTACGAATCCATTGATTTTTTGTTGGTAATATCAATAGATTTTTTAATTTTGGTGCAAAATCTAGCAACGTTTTAGCTTTAAATACATCCATGTGGGATGTAAGAATGGTTGCAATGTTGCCATATTTCACTATTTTAATTGTTTCAGTGTGTAGGTATGTGTAGGTAATTAATTGTCTGTGGTTTTGGTTTGAGTAATTTTTATGAAATTAGATTTTTGTAGGTAGGTATATAATATACTTATTAATATTAAGATTTTTATTTTTGAATTTTGGTGTATATAAACTATTTTAGTTACTTCACGTACATTATGTATAGGTGGTACATTTTATTTTGGCAAAGTAGGTTATTTAAAGAAAAATTGTGTACAATATTTTTACGTACAAATTTTGGGGCACGAGTACGATAACTTTGGCGCCAAGATATAATAACGGTTTTTGGTAGAGGGGCTTAATACAAGCATTTTTTTACTATGGGAGGGGGGGTCTATCTCACTTCGTTTAGGCGAGAGGGGTAGTTTTATAAAATTTACTTAAAATCTAGAAAAAAAAATATTTAAAAACAACGGCAACACTTACAGTTATAAATTTAACTTTTTTAAAAAGTCAGAACTCTACAATTTATAATAAATTTTAAGTAAAGTTGTTTCAGTCAATAGTTTTTGAAATAATTGACTTCAAACTCAAAATTTATGAAAAAAAAGTTTAAAAAAATCACTTTGAGTATTATTTTTCTCATGATTATAAGTACCAATAAAGAAGTAATTGATGTAGTTAACTGTTCCAATTATTTTTTTTTAATCAAACACTGAAAACTATTCGTTTCTATGTTTTCTAGTTTTTGAGCAAATTGAAAAACAAAAAAAAATAATTTTGTATCAGATGGGTGCATGTAAAGTTTCTTTTGCATTTAAAGAATCTGGATTAAAAAAAATAATTGATATTATATACACAAACGCATGTACATAGAAAAAAGAAACACTTAATAACCGCATTAACTGTAATAAAATCACCCCTAAGAGGGGGCATGCTGCCCCCCTGCAACCCCCCTGCTTGGGCTCACTATAGGCTTAGGGGAGGGTGAAAATTTTATTATATGCAAAATTTCTTTAAAATTAAAGAATCTTTTGGGTTTAAAGAACAAGTATAGTTTTACTATTTTTCAATTACATATCTTAAAAACTAGAAGACAAAAAGAAGTAGTTTTCTGTGTTTAATAAAAAAATAATTGGAGCAGTTAACTACATCAATTATTTTTTTATCGATATCCATAATCATGAGAAAAATAATATTCAAAGTTATTTTTGCAACTTTTTTTTTATAAATTTTGACTTTGAAGTCAATTATTTAAAAAACTATTGACTAAAACAACTTTATTTAAAATTAATTATAAATTGTAGAGTTCGGACTTTTGAAAAAGGTATAATTTATAACTGTAAGTGTTGCCGTTCTTTTTTAATATTTAATATTTTTTTAAAGATTTTAAGTATTTTTTTATAAAATTGCCCCTCTCGCCTAAACAAGGGGAGATAGACCCCCCCTACCATAGTAAAAAATGCTTGTATTAAGCCCCTCTACCAAAAACCGTTATTATATCTTGGCGCCAAAGTTATCGTACTCTCCCCAATTTTGGTAATAAAAATATACATAAGCATGCATTTTTTTTCAATTTTGGTTTTAAACATTTTGCTTCAAAATTTGTATACCTAAAAAAATATATATATTTTATTTAATGTTTTTTTTAAATATTTTCAAGTACATATATTTCTAATTAGTAAATTGGAAAAAAAAATATATAGAAGGTAATATATCCCTTTTTACGTAACAATGTCTAAAAAAAACTTTTTAGACATTTTTACGTAAAAATGTTGGCAAGAAAAAATAATATAGGTATATATGTACCTATGTAAATATTTTATCACAATTTTTGTTTTAAACATTTTTACCTAAAATTGTTTGTATATACCTAGTAAAAATAAAATGCACAACTGGATTGGACGTACTTACTCTTATTTTCGATCACATTGTATGCAAAAGATTATTAATAGAAACGGCTAAATGTATTTTTAAAGTCGTTTTTTACATAATATTTCTTAAATAAAAAAATTCAAAAAAAGAATTTGAATGATAATTTTAAATATTTAATAATACGAGTATAAACGTAAAATCAAAATTTCAGAAAAAAATCGTCCAGCCGTTTTCAAAATATTGAATTTTCAAAAAAAATGTTTTTCAAAAATGTTGAAATGCAGTATTATTTGGAATTTGAAGAACCTCCAGTATAAATTTTTTTATCGAAATGGTTTTATGACAGGTACCGTTAATAACAAAATATGTAAACAAATTTGTTGACTAAAATATAGACCACACCTAAAGTAGTATACAGACCGGGTAGTTAAAACGTATATAGAGAGCCAAAATATCTAACTATTAAATTGGCCGACCTACTCACCGGATTTAAACAATCTTGAAAATGCTTGGGGATGGTATACACGTCAATATATGGAACAGGACAACAATATTCGAATATATCCGAAATAACCAAAGCCATAGAATTAGCTTGGAGCTCGATTTCGCTAAATTATTTGGCCACTTTGTTTACATCCCTTCCAAACCGGATGTGTAAAGTTCTGGAGCAGGAAGATGGCTCAACATTATTAAAAAAATTGTTATTTGATCAAAACCCTTAATACATTAAATTTAAGTAGCGTTTGAAATAAAAAGATTCAAAATTCTCAAAAATTACCCTGCATTATCACGGTTTTTAGTAAATAATTTTTTTTAATACTTAAATCAATAGCATTCAACTCTATTTATAACTTTAAGTAACCGCAATTATGAACTTTCATTTAAAAAAGAATTAAGTCTCTATATTCTGTTCAATTTATATTTTCAGTATAGGGAAGATAGAATATTTGCCTTTCACTTTAACGTATAGAGCTGCCAATAAGTTCATACTCTATCAAAACTCTTACAGGGTTGCAGTAATAACCATACTAAATTACCACAAACGTAGCAGAGGTAACTCTGATTCAATAAGTTTATCTTAAAAGCACACGACGAATACGAGGGTTGAGTGCATGGAGAAGGCACACAAGCAGCAGTGTGTACGCGGATGTGCAGTAGAACAGAAGTATAGCATGATTGGTTTAGGAGCAATGAATAACTCATAATAATTGCAAAATTTTGTCCTTTAATGTATCATGTATTCGTAGAATTTTTTAAATTTATTAAAACTTTTTATTTATTTTTTATTTTTGAAACACATTTATCTTCTGAAAACACCATTAAAATATCTTCAAGGGCTCGTGCCAGAGCTGTATGTCTATACGGAATACACACATCTACAGCTCTGGAAACTTGGTTGAAAGAAACATTTTAGAAGAATATACTCGCCACAATCAAAACAATGGTCCAAGTAATTCGATCATGAACGTAACAAACAAGATTAGTACAGATTTTACTAAAATGTTGGTGAAGGCTGGGTTTTGGATTCAGGAGTGACGGTACATATCTCAAACAAGCTGAATAAATTCATATTACAGCAGCAAATAGAGAGCAAATCACTTCGGAAGGAAAGGATACCTGCAAAATAAAGCCCACCAACAGCAAGAGCAAAGAGGTTACAATACTTATTGAAGACGTCCTTTATCTTTGAAATCTGCAAGGGATCTTACTATCAATAAAGAAGTTAATGGAAAAAAGAAACACAGTTATCTTTTGTGAAAATCGATCTAAAGATCGACTCGAGGTAGCAGTTGTAGATCTAGTAGGACATCTTCAACTTTAGACCTCATTCACAGTGAAATTTGCGGACACATGCAAACGAAAACACCTAGCGGGAAAAGATATTTTCTAACTTGTATTAACGAGTTTAGTAGATACACTGTTGTTTATTTGCTAAAGGAGAAATCTGAAGTTTTCGATCGCATGGTAGAGTACACAGAAAATAAATTTTCAACAGAACCTAAGAAAATAAGATCAGACAATGGTGGTGAAACACAGCGGGTCGAGGTTTAAGGTATGTACAAAAGGAAGGCATTATATATCAACACACATCTCCGTATACACCACAATAAAACGGCACTGCTGAACGAAAGAACAGGTCTTTGGTTAAAATGGCAAAATGCATGCTACTAGATGCAAGAATGACTTATGGGTTCTGTGGTGACACGATCATGACAGATTTTGTGTTTTTTAAGAGGCGACATTATCTTTAAATAAAAGTAAAAATAAGTAAAAAAATGTTGACGCACTCTAATAGTTGAAATAAAAGTTATCTAAAACAAAAAAAATCAGTACCCTGGAAACATGTCAGTCCTCTGGTGCAATATCAGACAAAGGACTGACGCCAACGGACTGATTAGAACCAACGTCTAGTTTGGTATTTTCGAATATAAACAAGCTACATTTGAATAAATAAAAGTTAACTGGGTATAAATTAAAATAAATTACATGTTTATAACAAAATACTAACTCACCATAGGACTGATATTTTGACTGGACACGCACGATTTTCCACGCCAAACACAACACTAGCACTGGCACAGTAATGGCGACAGTCAAATGTAGTGGGCTGCAGCTAACTTTACTAAAAACCTTGAATGTCTGTAATTTGAATTTGAGTATGTGACATTTCGCGGAAAATTCAAATTCGAACAACATATAGCGGACTGACGGAAAAAAAACAAAGTTTCTTATTATTTTAACAACGAAAATTGTGATATACGTTATTAAGTACATTACAGATTGTAGTGAATTACCAAATTTGCTTAAATTGAAGTTAATATTTAATACGCAGCCATTTGATTCCGGATTTTTGGTATGGTGACATGCCAAAGAACTGACGTTTTGAGAATATATTGTGGTGTTTTATAAACTTATGTTTAAAATAAATATTTGAAATTGGGTGGCCAAATAAAAGACTTTAAGTTGTTCTATAATAAAATAAAAAATATTAGAAAATATAATAACAATAGTTTAACAAACTGACTGATGACAGCAAGTTACCCAATTTTTGTGAAATCACCCACATTTATGTACATTACTATGCAAAACGAGAAATTATCAAATTTCTGTGGTATTGTTTAACAGAGTAAATTTATAGTTCCAATCTGAACATGGCAGTAGATAGAGGGGGACGTTGGCATGGGAACAAAGCTGTTTTTAAATTGCTTTGTTTTTCTTTGTCCGGGCGTGTGTCGCACAAGTCGGTTCAGTTTTTGTTTTTTTATGTCGTTTTTGATGCTTTTGTTTGGTTGCTGGTTGAGAGGATCTTTTGAAGAGATATTGTGTGAATGTTTGTTTACACAATGTCATTGGGGATGGGTATTAAAGATTATTGATCAAACTGTTGCTTGCTGCTGTCTTTGTCGCTGTACCTATAGATAATATGTATACTATATATGTTTGTCATAAGATATATTGATTTTGGAGAAGAAGAAATCGACTTAGTGCACTTGGAATTTGATGGTGTTTGAGGGTTGAAATTATAAATTGTGTGGTGAGGATTTGAATGAAAATAAAAAATGTCATTGAGGATCGGTATTAGAAAAATGGATCAAGAGGATTTCTTAAAAAAAAAAATAGCCCGCTGCCTGTTGCTGTGTTGTCGCTGTAGCTATAGATATGTATATTTTATATGTCATCAGATATATTGGTTTCATTGTCTTTAACGATTGGTATTAAAGAATATGGATCAAGTGGATTTCTTAAAGAAAAAATAGACTGTTGCCCGTTGCTGTGTTTCTCGCTGTAGCTAAAGATATGTATATTGTATGTAGGAACCCACATTCCTACACCATTTAAGATAAGTTATTTAAAACAAAAAATCATTATAATTTTATTAATCATAAGCTACTTGCAGACCGCCGCCGTAGCATTACATTATAACATAATCAGTACATTCCATTTCACAGCGAAGTCACAGATATAAGAGTTAACAAAACTAGCAACGATACGACGGCAATCAGATCGGATGGCATCCCAACTTGAGTGCAGTAAATAACAATGCAACGATGACGAGTCAATGCACAAAGTAGATTGCATACGAATTGTGACCTATTTTGTGTATACATATAGCCACGAGCGAAATTGGGGAAGCAGTTGGGTTTTGAACATGATGAAGATACGACAAGCCGGCGCGGCGGTCCACCAAGTGAAGTTGTATTAATTTTTTTTGTAAATTGAAAAGAAGAAAACTGTATTCAGAAAAATTAGAAAATCACACATTGTAACATTGATTCATCCTTTAATTGAACTTATTATTTTAATTAAACAAAAAGAACATTCTACATTCGTGCAATAAAAAAATCAAATAAAGAAGTTAACGTTTTTCTTTTTAACATTACTTTGTTTTCGAATGGGATCCTACACGATCCTACATATATATGTGTGTCATCAGATATATTGATTTTAGTGTCATTGAGGATCGGTATTAAATAATATGGATCAAATGGATTTCTAAAAGGACAAAATAGACTGTTGCCCGTTTGCTGTGTGTCTCGATGTAGCTATAGATATGTATATTATATATGTGTGTCATTAGATATATTGATTTCAGTGTCATTGAGGATCGGTTTAAAGAATATGGATCAAATGTATTTCTTAAAGAAAAACAAATAGACTGCCGCATGTTGCTGTTACAAAAAAGGAACGATTGATTCCTGTCGATCGTCGCGCCTTATTGTGATCCTCATTTCATTATTTTCCTTTATCCCCAGTAACCAGATAAGATACAATTTGAGTATCAAATATGAAAACAGTTCTTGCTGTGTCTTTAAAATAAAAAATAATGAATTTAAGATATTGAAATCTATAAAGAAACCAAAACAAAAATCGCGTTCAAACGACGACCTCCATATTTTACAGAGTATAAAATCATGGAGTTCTTAAGCTTCTCATTCAGTTCCATTCCAACACAAAAAGTGATCGTTTTGATTTAAAATTCGTTAAAAATTTAAAATAAAGATGTCATCAATCAAAAAAAAATTCGTGACAACGCGAAGCGAAGCCCTTAATAAGTTTAAAAAATAATAATAAATATAATATTTTTAAGGCAAAGCGGTGCACAACGTGCTATGGCCAACAAATTTTGCTAGAGCTCGAAGATTGTTTGGTCTACCTATCGAAAAGGTGCGTTGGTCAATTTGTCATTTAAATTGGATTTTCATCAACAAGAAGAAGATGAACAATAACAACAACAACATCAATAACAATACCAAGAACAACAACAACAACAACAGCAGCAACAAGAACAACAACTATCGCATGAAAATTGGAGGTAAACAATCCCACTATCATAAAAAGCAAAAAATTGGGAGAATATGTGATTCCAAACACACAAAAACATATTTTTTATAATTCATTATATTAAATAAAAATATTTTTTTGTATTAACTCAAATTACTTATTCGATTGTTTTTTAACATCGTCGATTTATTTAATAAAAATTAAAAATAAACAGACAAATTATTCAAAACTGTATTTTTCTTTTTGAATGAAAATTGTGATTTTAAAATATCTTTTTTTTTAAATATCCTTACTATTAGCGAATTGAAATACTCACTGATGTGGTGTCCAAAATGAAGAGATTTGATCTCAAGGGAAGAAAAATCCAATTCAAGATTAAACCTGTTCCGAAAAGTCATGAACTAACTTCATGGATAAGTGAAGGTTTGAAAGACATAATGAAATATGCCTTGAAAGATCTTAATCACCTTGATAAAGTAGGAATTACTTTTAGTGGAAGGACTTTCTCTACTGAAAGAGGAAATGAATGGATGAATTTTCGAGATTACTTTGAAATAAAATTCATTGACATTTGGGAAATGATCACGAAAATTTTTCAAAGCAATTCGTGTGGCCGTAGCACCGAAGATTTTTTCCTAACAATAACCTCAGTGAAAGTCCCTTTAGGATCAGCCAAAAAAAAGATCAATTACCTACAATACATTTAAGAAGAATGTATAAAACGTAAAGGGATAGCATACATAAGGAATAATGACAACTCATGTTTGCCACGGGCTCCTAATGTTGGCAAAGCTTATGCTGACAAAGCAAGTGATATGGAGAAGAAAAAAAATCGTATGGATATTGGAAAGATTCAAACTCGAAAAACATCACAACTTATTTCTGACACGAACATTAGTTTACCAGACGATGGATGTTGAATATTATTATTGAGAACGAAACACATACTACTCTTGTAAGAATGCATATACCATACTTATGCGTGTTTCAACAAAAGTGTGATCAGTGCTTCAACACCCCAAATTTGCACTTCTGCAATAAGTGTAAGTTGTCATTGCGTTATCCGGGAAAGAAACCACGGTGGAAGTTTGGTGGATAAATTCCTTAAATATGTTTTAAAAGTGCGATTAGACTTAAAAACCGTAGTTGTGATCGCTCACAACGGGCAAGCGTATGCTCATCAATTCATTTTAAATTATATATTGCAAGAAACAAAATTTAGGCAAATTTTAATCATGCGCGGGAGTAAGATTATCTTAATGGAAATATCAAACCTTAAGATTATAGACTTATTGAACTATTTCCCTATGGCTCTGTCAAGACTTCCAAAGGCATTTCAGTTATCATCTCTATTGAGAAAAGGATATTTTCCACATTTATTTAACTCCAAAGAAAACGAAAACTATATTGGGAAGTTACTGGCCTTGGAATATTATAGTCCCGACTCGATGAGACCAGAAGATCGTGAAGTGTTCTTGAAATGATTTGCAGAAGATAAAAAACGAAGACTTTGACATGCAGCGTGATCTTCTGGAGTATTGTATCAGTGATGTTAATATTTTGACTGATGTGTGTCTGAAGTTCAGAGCTTTTTACACATCAAAGTAATATTGAACCATTCTTGGAAGCAACAACAATAACATCAACGTGTAATTTGGTGTATAAGCGAAACTTGCTTCAACAGAACACCATAGGTTTAATACCTAAAATGGGATATATGTGAGTTTAATTTCTTTTAAATAAAAATACTTAATTTTAAAAATGATTTTTGATTTGATTTGATTTATTATTTTATTCAATTCCTTAAACTAAACTTAATACAGATATACAATATATATAGAGAATTAAATAATAATGTTTATTTCTTAACATTTAAAAGTTAGTGTGAAATGACATTTCAATGAAAGTTACAAAATTATAAACCTTTCTGATGGGGGGTGGCATTAAGAATACATAATAATAAATTTATATTTACTAATTTATTTTTTCTTTATTTGTTTATAGGCTTTGAAAGCAATATTTAAGTTGACAATAAGATTAAAGAAGATAATATATTTTTATCAAGTTGCTAAATTATACGAAATGAAACAACGAAAACATCAATTTAATAAATTACAATTAAGATAAACTTTTTAGTAAAACTTCTATTGAACTAATGTCAATTGTATTTAAATAACCCAGTCTTTCAGTTTTTTAATGAATACTTTATTTTTCAAAATTATTCGAATAAAATATGGAAGCTTGTTTAATATCGAAGGGCCTGCAAGGGTGTAAAATTTAGTAAAATGTGTTTTTTAAGCAATGGATATGCATACAAAGTGCATATTGTTTACACTAATACTATAAGTTTGAGAATATCTAATAGGAATATTCCCACTTTGTTTAAAAAAAATCTTTTAAAAGCTTGGTGTCTTAGAGGTAAGATACTTAGTTTTTTAAAGAGAGGCCAGCTATGAGTTAAAATATTTCTGTTACAAATTATCCTAACCAAATGCTTCTGCGCTCTAATCAATTATTCAATCATGGTCAACCATATCGAAGGCTTTGATCATGTCAACAAAGAGTGTCATTGATGATTTACTTATGTTGATTCCACTGTACAACTGAGAACATACTTTAAGAGTGGCATCCTCTCTTGACAATCCCTTTCTAAAGCCAAACTGATTGCAGCTAAAAAATTTATTTTTGTCTAAAAAGTTGACTACCCGTGATTTCATGAGTTTTTCAAATATTTTAGAGAAGGTCGGCAATAATGAAATTGGTCTATAATTTGATATGCTTGTTTTGCTTCCCTTTTTAAAAGAGAGACAACTTCCGCACATTTAAGATATTTAGGAAAACAGCCACTGAAGACACAGTTATTGAATATGTGCCATAAGACATCAACCAGATTAAAAACAACTTTTTTCAATAAAATAATAGATGCGATATCACTTGTACTTGAATATTTATTTTCCATTGCCAAAATGGCTTTATAAATTTCATGAGAAATAAAGGATTGAAAAACTAAAGTATTTGGCTGGATATTTTCTAAAGACATAGCTAATAATCCGGTGCAATAACAACTCATACAATGATCAATTGATGGTTTAAGTTTTTCCGAAATTTCGCTAAAAAAAAATTATTGAACTTATTTGCCAACGTCAAAGGGTCATCAATTTTAATGCCATCAATCTCTAAGTTTTCGATATCTGAAACCTTTTTATTTTTACCCAGGATATTATCAATTACTTCCGATTCTTTTTTAATATTACCCCCAGCTTTAACAAATGAATCCGAGTGGAATTTATTTCTATTTTCATTAACTTTTTTATGAATCTTTTTGCACAGTATATTATAATAATCATTCAATCTTTTATTTCCTGGATGTTTTTTGCGTTTCAATGCAATTTTTTTTTATATTTAATTTGTTTCAAGAGATTTTGTGTTATCCATGGCTTTAAAAATTTGTCTGATGCAGAAGTACGTGCTACTAGGAAAGTTGAATTATAAATATGTTTGTTTAAAAGTTCAAAGAATAGATCGAATGCAACTGAATAATTGGTTTGAAGATAACTAGAATCCCAAAATTCATTCACTAATTTTTCATTCAATAAGTCAAAATCAATTCTATATCTTTCTTTCTAATAAGGGTTATTTTGTTTAAAAGATGTTGAACCATTATATAGACAAAGACCAATCATATGATGATCAGTTATCTTAAAATCATATAAAATACCACGGCAAAGAAAACTGTTACATTTATGAAGTCGTATAAACATATGATGGATACATGACTTCGTTGAACAAGTTATTCGAGTAGGTTCGTTTATGAAGTTCTTTAAACCATTTGATGCCATAAGAAGCATATATTTTTCGGTATCATTGTCATGCTTATCGATATTAATATCACCGATTATTATAAGATTTTTATCTTTACAGGCATTTAAAATATCACTTAGTTCACCTTTCACAAATTCATGCAGTCTATAAACACAAAAACAAATACATCACATCCATAAATTCAATTTTAAGAACATCGGCACTGCGTAAATCAAGGTTAGAACTATTGCATGCATAATCATTTCTTACATATACAGTCATACCTCCTGCTGCATATGTTTCATTGCAATTACTGAAAAGTGTATACCCTTCGATATTATATAAACTAACCTAACTTTCAAAAATCCATATTTCGCTCAAAACAATTACTATCGGTAAATTATTAAAAGACTCAATTTGTGACAATTATATGGAGAAGTTCTTTCTCATGCTACGTATGTTTTGATGGAGACAAAACAGTATCAAAATTAAGAGCTGGGTATTTACAATCGTTGAGAACTGAAAAAGAAACAGAATTAAGAGAATTCATAATTTATCAAAATCAGAAGCAGTAGTTATTTTAACATGAGTGTTACCCTCTTTCTTCCGCAAAAAAACTGTTCCATTTCTAGTCCATACATATTTATACCATTTTTCCCCTTTAAATACAACTGCAATCTTGAGAAGCTGGAGTGTTTGCTGAGTAAGGTAGTCATTCAGGTACATCGTCTCTGTCTTCCCACTTGTTTTGAATAAAGATGTTGTTAATAACGTTTTGCTTTCCCTCTTGGCCCTCAGCGCTTTCTCCTTGCTACCACGAGAAACGAATTTGACATGTAGAATTTTAGTTTTTTTATGTTTACTGCTTTTGCTGTTTGATGGCACATTATTCCGCTGGGTTATTATTTTGGTATAGCAATGATCAATGTCTTCTCTCGTTACATCAACCTTTAAGCCGTCATGAAAAATTTTTAGCACCAAATCAATGCTAGGAGTGTCATCATTATCAATTGGCACGTTGAAAATCTCAACTGCATTGGCATAGATCTGTTGTTCAAGATGATTGATTTTTTTTCTAATTGTTTTATTTTTTGTTCTTGTTCGTTGTTTTTTGATTGTAGTTCTTGTATTTGTTGCCTTTGAATTTCCTTAACCTCGATTATTTCGGCATAAATCATATTGAGTGTAATAAACGGTGATTTGTTAAGAGCTTGGTTTTTGAAAATTCAAAAAAACAGAAACTTGTAAAAAGTGAATGAAATTTTTATTTGGATCGATAAATCAATTTCTGCCATTTACTTTTTAAAAATAATTTCACTTAAATGATGCCCGCGGCTACGCTTCAGGTGGTCCATTCTGAAGGTCCAATTTTGGCAAACTTTTTCATACATTTCGGCCGGAATCTCACCAATGACGCGTTCAATGTTGGCTTCCAAGGCAGCAATCGTGTTTGGCTTGTCCCCATTGACAATAGACTTAACATAGCCCCACAAAAAATAGTCTAACGGGGTCAAATCACATGATCTTGGTGGCCAATTGACTGCGCCAAAACGTGAGATCAACTGCTCACCAAATTCGCCTCTCAATTGATGCATGGTTTCGCGTGCAGTGTGGCATGTGGCACCGTCCTGTTGGAACCACATGTCGACCGAGTTCAATTCTTGCAGTTTCGGCAAAAAAAATCTGTTATCATCGAACGGTACCTTTCTCCATTGACCGTAACCCTGCGGCCTTCATCGTCCTTGAAGAAGTACGGCCCAATGATGCCGCCTGCCCATAAACCGCACCAAACAGTGCATTTTTCGGGATGCATTGGTAGCTGCTGAATTGCCTTTGGCTGCTCTTCACTCCAAATACGGCAATTCTGCTTATTCACGTATCCATTTAGCCAAAAATGAGCCTCGTCGCTGAAACGGACGTAGCTTGCGAAACACATTTTTCACAGAGCACGAATTTTGATAATAAATTTCAATAATTTGCAAACGTTGTTCAGGCGTAAGTCTATTCATGATGAAATGGCAAACAATACTGAATCGAAATGTCAAATGTTCGTGGAATTTGTCATGTGTGATCTGTCAAAAATATAAACGTCAAAAACCAAGTAGCAAAAAAATCACCCGTTATTATCACCTACTGGAAGGGGAAGTATGTTATGTGTTGCAGCCGCAGCGTTTGTCTGGTTTCCACTTGAAACCTGAGCGGTAGATTCCTCCGATAATGACTCACGCCGCCGCGCCGGCCGGCCGTTTCGTATAATTTGGATCACATGCTTTGCAAAGGCATTGCTTACTTGATTTTTTCATAGTACCTATGTCTGCAGAAGTAATTTGGACACATGCGGCATAATATTTGTCATTGCAGTAGTGGCATTTCAACTTCAGTTGCTTTGGATGCACCTTTTCACTACAACTATTGCAAGACTTTATACGGAAATTAATTGATCAAAAACATTGTAAATAGACTATGATAGCCGACTTTGTGTGTACCCCACTACAGACAACGAATTCCATGAATTCCATGGCTGTTACGACGGTCACCCTGTCTGTCTAAAACACAAACTAAATGATCGTCTATCTGATGAAAGACAGAGCACTTTAAATGTATGAGAGAACCTTGGCTAAGACAGAAGGCTTAAAATCATTTAAATATGAAGTGATAGAAAAATGGAACTGTGAATTTCAATCTCAACTTAGGTTTCTATATGATGAAGGTTTGACTGTTTTAAATAATCATCCCCTAATCCAAAACACCCCACTAAATCCTTAAGATGCTTTCTTCGGTGGCCGGACAGGAAATACATTTAACTATTACAAATGCAAGGAAGGTAAAAAATCAAATACATAGATGTTTGCTCTTTAAATCCGTGGGTATGTAAAAACGGAAAATTTCCCATTGGTCACCCGAAAGTTCATGTCATTATTCAAAATATTTGCCTCGATAAGAAACTAAATGGTATTAACGGAATCGTCAAGTGTTAAATTCTGCCACCAGAAAACTTATATCAGCCGGTCTTGTAGTAACGAAAAATCTAAAGAAATAATCTGCAACCATTCTGATGATCACAGAGCGATACTAAAAACCTGGGTAATTGACGAAGAGTGAAAACTATTGAAATGGGATATAATCTACTTACTATTTTTGAGATATGGGAATATGATGTGGTTCAATATAATCCAACTACAGGTTTTGAAGGACTATTTACCTTAATGATGAATACTTACCTTAAAGTAAAACAAGACTGTTTAGGATGGCCAAGAACATGTTCGTCTGAAGAGGATAAAAACAAATATATAGCTGATTTTTTAGAGAAGGAAAATATTGAACTCGAATTTTCCAAAATAGCGAAACTAATTCTGAATTCTTTTTGGGGTAAATTTGGTCAACGCAAAAATCAGCAAAAAAAACTTGGATTATTTATAAACCCTCGGATCTGGTTGATTTGCTAACACACCCTTCCATAGATAGAAGTCTTACAAATTCTACCAATCAATGAAGAAAATATTGTGGTGATCTTTGAAATGATAGAAGAAGCAGCTGAAACTCTTACTACTGTGAGTGTTTGCATCGCTGCCTACACAACAACACAAGCGCGTTTGAAAGTATATATTTACTTAGAAAAACTACATGAAAGAGTTTTGTACAACGATACTGATTCAGTTATTTATGTTTCTCCTCAAAGAGTATTCGAACTACCCACTGTAGACTTTATTGGTGATATGACAGATGAATTGAGAAGCTATAGGAAAGGAAGTTTTATATGGATTTTTTAGCGGAGGCAAAAAAAATTATTCCTACAAGGTGTTCAGCACAAAAGACAATAGAGAACACATTGAGTGTAAGGTAAAAAGCTTTTCTCTCAACTACGAATCATAAAAAAAAAATTAATTTCTATTCAATTAAACAAGCGGTTTTGTGATCTTCTGAAGAAAATGATGCTGAAGGTATATTTATTATTTCTAATAATATACGAAGAACCGGAGAACATCAAGTGGTTACTGTGGAAGATTTATTAATTTCTTCGGTTACCAAGAATAGGAAAGAGGCACTCGACATTACTCTTACAAGAAGAATCTTTTTCAGATCATAAACTGATCGAATTCTTCATACCTGACACAACACTAAAAAATTCTCGAAAACCTGTTAGAAATATTAGAAACACAAATTGGAAAATGTTTAATAAGGAAATAGAAATAAGTATGAGTAACTATAACATTGGAACAATAAACGAACCCGAAAGCATAAATAAATCAACTGTAGAACTCTCGGCAATTCTTAACAGATCTTTCAAGAAATCCTGCCCGCTTAGATCTGCAGGGAAGGGAAAAAATAAACCACTCTGGTGGACAAATGAACTCAGCGATTTAAGAAAAGAAACTAGAAGATGTTGCCAAAGGAACACGAACTGAAAGACTGGACTATTCACAAATCGAGCCAAAAAAAATACAAAGCTGAAACGCAACGTGCAAAACGTAGCTCGTGGACACATTTCTGCAGCCAGATCACATTTACTAACGAATCAGCAGAAGAGCCAATTCCATTCGGGTCTTTAAAGGAATCCAATCGGCACTGGATGGAGTCATGTAGTGAAACGCTATAATTACTCATCAATGCCCATTTTCCAGGGTGTGAAGTGAACAATGAGTCAGAAAACTCGAACTATTCTGAACATGTTGTACCTCCTGATATTATAACGGAGGAGAAGATAAAATGGGTAATTACCTCCTTCTCTCCTTAAAAGTCACCGTGGCTTGGTGGCATCTTTCCTGTGATGCTTCAAAAATGTGAAGACCATGTTGTGCCCTATCTTAACAATATATTCCTAAATAGCCTCGAATGGGGGTACGTGGCCAAGGCATGGCGTAAAATTAAAGTGATCTTCATACCTAAGGCTGGTAAACCAAGCCATACGGATGCCAAAGACCTTAGACCAATAAGTCTTATATCATTTGTTTTAAAAACATTTGAAAGACTAATGGACATTTACATGCATAGCAAGCTAAAACCAGAAGTTATTTCCTCTGCACAGCATGCATATACAAAATGTAAAAGTGTAGATACAGCCTTTCACTGCGTTATTAGTAAAATAGAAAAAACACTTCATGACAAGGAATACACACTTGCTGGTTTTCTAGACATAGAAGGTGCATTCAACAATGTTAAAAGCAGCGCAGTGGAACATGCCCTTATAATTCTTGGAGTAGATAATGCAATCATAAACTGGATCATGTGCATGTTAAGAAATAGACAGATCTGCAGTGAACTTGACGGAACCCAAATAAAAATATCAGCGTCAAGAGGAACTCCCCAAGGTGGAGTTCTATCGCCACTTTTATGGATTCTTGTAATGAATATTATACTAACTAAACTAGTGCCGTGCAATTCAGGTTGCATTTAAAAGACCTTAGGTCTTACATGCATATAGTTAAATTAAAAAAAAAAAAAAAAAAAAAAAAAAAAAACATAGTGGGGTCAAAGTAGTAGCACATGCCGATGACTTGGCTCTACTTGCGACACGTAAATTCCCAAGCACTATAAGTGAACAACTTATAAGCGCTTTAACAAAAGTCTCTAATTGGACAAAAAAATGTGGTTTAACTGTTAATCCCTTAAAGACTGAAGTGGTCCTGTTTACAAATAAGCAGATTTTTCAGTACCCACAATAGATGTGATTCCACTTAATATCCCAGATAAAGCTAAATATCTCGGAGTGATCCTAGATAAGAAATTAAACTGGGGTCCAAACATCAACTAAATAGCTAAAAACCAATGATCGCATTCTATTCATGCAACAGGATTTTTATTAAAAACTGGGGCCCTAGTCCTAAAATTATCATGTGGATCTATGCGGTAATCGTTAGACCTATACTTACATACGGTAATCTTGTGTGGTGGAACGCGCTGGAAAAAGACACGAACCTTAAAACCCTAACAAAAGTACAAAGAATGGCTTGTATAGGTGTAACTGGAGCAGTGATGAGACTCCCAAAGCGGGATTGAAAGCAATTCTCAACCTGAAGCCCACTGACCTATACGTACAAGAATCAGCAGCAAACAGTTCCCTACGGCTAAGCCAAACTAACGTTTGGAACACTAGCCACATAGGACATGCTCAGATTCTGCATAGAATTATAGGCCACAATGTGCGCACGGACTACATACCACTAAAACTGGACTTTGATCGACCATTCAAAGCCTATTTCTCTAATAGATATGTGTGGCTACACAACGAACTCCATGGTGAGTCGTTAATAACTCTTTACACCAACGGCTCGAAAATAGACACTGGGGTTGGTGCAGGTTTCTTCTTAGAAAACCTTTATGTAGCTAGCTCGGCTAGACTTTCTGACCACAGTAGTGTCTTCCAAGCTGAGGTATTGGCAGTGAAAAATGCTGCTAACTACGTGTCGAGACTGGAGATTCCAAATGCCGATATCACCTTTTTTTATTACAAATTGAGGCGATTTCTGCCGAAGTTACCATGTAGAAGCTTGCATCTAGCTGTCGCGAAGTGCTAACAATTCTTGGCACACATCATAAAATTAAACTCTGCTGGGTCCCGGGTCACAGTAATATACCGGGCAACGAGAGAGCTGATGAACTGGCAAGGAAGGGTTCAACACTTGATTCTTAATTAATTTCTTGTTACGAAACTTAAATTATTCTCATAACGTTTTTTTTTTAAGAACTTAGCTCTCTACAATTTCCAAATAATTTAAATCTTATACTTAAAACAAATTTGCCATCTTTAACAAGATTCCAAGAATTAAGAGTTTTATAAAAATCTTGTTATGAAGCTTAAACGCCTATATATCTTCAATCCCATAAAAACTGACTTATCGGAGTCTAAGCTATTTCAAAATTCTATAACGAAACTTATAGAATTTAAGATATACAACATTTTATTACAGGATTCTAATAGACGTAGTCGAGATTATTAAATGGATGTGAATTGTCTATTGTGTCTATTGTTCTAAAGGTTTTTTCAAATATTTGAAAATGCAAGTGTTTCGCGACCAAAAATTAACACATATCAAATAGCGAAGCATTCAACATTTGTTGTTAAAGGGCTGTGGATATTATTAGAAGATTGATCGTCGCCGTCGACTAAAACGTGTCATCAAAAAAGAAACATTTTTATAATTTTGTAAATCAAATTTACAAAAAAAATGTATGATTGGTATATCTATTGGACTCGATATTTTGAATAATAATTGAATATTTCACACTTTCAATGGCAAACAACTGTAATAAATTTGCATTTTTCTAGTGTCGTGCTATGATAAAAACAAATTCATGTTTAACTTTTGTAGCTGAGGCCCCCTTCCCTTAATACGTCTGTGATTAAAAATTCAATATATATGTATTTTGTTATCTCGCTCGCTTTTTGTTAAATAATCCCATAACATAATGAATATTTCCATAAGAAGAATTAATATAAGCTTAGTAAATGAGAAAGAGAGTGAGTAAAAGTAGAGGAAACCTGACAACGTTTATGTTGCTTCCGATGAATATCTGATTTGAGTATTATTTTATTTTTATCTTGTATGTAGAAGTAGAAGTATAATTTTTGTGCAAAGCTTACTTAGAAAGTCTGTTTTTCTTATTTTCAATAATTCCTCTCTTTTTTGTTTTCTGCTTGCACTATAACTTAGTGTTGCCAATTTGAGATATTTTTTCGTATTTTACTTTTGATTAGTATAGTTAATGAAATATGTACATATGTGTTTTCATTTTATTGATTTGCATAATGAATTAATTAATTATTATTTCTTTATATATTCATCATAATAGCCATGTTTTCCTTCTTTGCTCTTGTTACCCTTTTCTTTTATTGCCTAGTTGTTCTGATGTGTGTTTGGTGGGCTTTTTTCGAGAACCTTGGGACGTTCTATAGAGATACCTGGTGCTAAGGAGCCTGACACAATAAGATGTGTTCTTAATACTATGTGTAGGTTTTATAACGGGTTAAATATTTGTCATCTGAATGTTGGAAGCTTGAGATCAAAGTACGCAGTTTTGCACCATATGCTAGGTACTTCCAACATTGATGTGGTAATGGTTTCAGAATCCTGGCTCAGTGCTTATGTATCAACAAAACTTTTTGCAATTCCAGGCTTTTCCTTGTTTCGTAACGATCGAAAGGATAGGGTTGGTGGTGGTGTATGTTTATATGTCAGAGACAACTTATTGGCACTCTCTCATATCGAATTTATGTGTATTGAAGTTAAAAATGAAATTGAAAAGTGTTTGTTGGTGACGGTATATTGTCCGCTGTGCAAATTCAGGGAAGAGAATATAAAAGATTTTCAAGATACGATGACAAGATTAAGTACTGTGTATAGTAGTTTATTAATTGGGGGGGATTTTAACGTATATATTCTGGAAAATAATGTTATAACTCAACTTTTTCAATATTTTTGTAATAAAGTAGGTCTCGCCATTGTCAACAAAAGATGGCCAACTTGCTTCCAATCACCCAGAATTCCATCTCTAATTGACATGTTCTTGGCAAACACAATCACACAAGTAAGTGGGAATGATCAGTTGAGGCTTACGTGTGACTTTATTCATGATCTTATCTTTTGTTCATTTAATTTCAATAATCTTAGAAACTCTCTCAAAACCTTACATTTCAAGGCGGTTGGTCAAACCGATTTATGCAATCTGCAGCAAAATTTGAATGCCTTTAACTTAAATAATATCTACAATATTGCCGATTGATTCGAAAGTGAATACCTTAACAAATGTTATAAATCAACTTTATGAAATATATGTTCCATTCGTAACAAAAGTTGTGAAATCCCAACGTTGTCCATGTTTTACATAGCAAATCAAAGTGTTCATCCAAGAAAGAGAACGTTTTTATAGAAATTATAAAAGAAATCCATCGGAATATAATTGACGACAATTTATTTTTTCTAGAAACAGAGTTACTGCCTTGATTCGTAACGGTAAACGATCCTATTTTATGAAACGCCTTGATCCACAGCTGAATCCAAAACCCTATGAAAAAATTTGAAAAATATTGGTGTCATTGAAAACTGAAGTTCTAAATGCTCATTCAGCCCTGCTGTTATGGGTTCAGTCCTTGCAAACACATCTAATGCGGTAACGTTCGATATTGGTGAAGCCATCTCCACTGACGGTTTTGAATTCAGATGTGTTAACGATTTGGATGTTGGGATGGCAATTCGCTCTGTAAAATCTAATGCTACTGGACTCGATGAAATATCACCTAATTTGGTTAAGTTAATTTTTCCACTTCTTATTCCTTTTTTAGTACATATTTTTAACTACTGTATTTATACTTGCCAATTTTCTAAAACATGGAAGAATGCCAAAGTAATTACTGTCCCAAAAAAATCAAAACCATCTAGTCCATCGGATCTTAGACCAATCAGTTTACTTTCATTTCTGTGAAAGGTTTTTGAAAAAATATTGGCCAGCAGATTCAGGAAGATTTTGATAGGCATAATAAATTGTCTCAATGGCAATCAGGGTTCAGGAAAAAACATAGCTGTGAATCTGCTGTCATCAAAGTTACCTCAGATCTAACGGCAGCAATAGAAATCAGTATTAGGGTGATACTTGACTTTTCTAAAGAATTTGATAATGTTGATCAATCAATTCTATTACATAAGCACAAAATCAAACTTCAGTACTCCCATTCTGCTCTTAAACTAATGTTTAACTATTTAACAAACCGTTCACTAACTGTAGAAACCGATAACGCAATCTCTAGTCCCTATCTTTTCAATAAAGGTGTCCTTCAAGGATCCGTCTTAGGAACAATTTTGTTTAGTGCTTACATTAATGACCTGCCAGATATTATTTTGAATAGCAAAGTGCATATATATGCAGATGATGTTGCTTTATATTTATCAAGAAAACGTGGTCTGTTGGAAGATTGCGTTGCCAGAGTAAATGAAGATTTATCTTATATTCATTTATGGGCTGAGTCAAACAGAATTCTGTTAAATCCAACCAAATCATTCGGTATTGTTTGTTCAATACGAAATATATCTTCTCATGAAGTTCCCACTCTTAGCTTAAACGGCATCACTTTGCCATATGTTGAACAAGTTAAATGTCTTGGTTTCATAATAAATACAAAAATTAGTTGTTGTGATGATATGTCAGATACAATAAAAAAGGTCTACAGTGAATTACGTGCGTTAAGAACATCATCGAGCTTGGTGTTGCCAAAAATGAAATCGCACTTGGTTAAGTCGTTGCTGCTACCATTTTTCTCTTACAATTGTTTGGTATATCCTTGTTTAGATTATAAATGTCGACGTAAGATTAACGTTGCTTTGTTTTAAACGATTGTACATTCATGACTTGCCAAGACATAGTGTTTTACTTTTTAAAACTACGCTACTGGGAATGAGCTTGGATGATTTTTATGAGTACAAATTGGTCTTGAAACTTCATGACATTATCTATTATGTTTGTCCCAAATATTGACATGAACATCTTATTTTCCTGCAATCGCCTAGAGGACTTAAATTAGTAACACCGCGTTTTACACATACTATTGGAGAGCAATCTTATTTTGTTAATACTATTAGGTTGTGGAATAATCTTCCACATCGATTGCAAAGAATTATACCGTCGCGTGGTTTCAGGAAGGAACTGCTTATACACATATCAGAAAGAACTTAAGGCTTACCTCTATATTTAATAAATTAATATTAACAAATAATATATACAATTTAAATATTTGTCTTATTTTTGTATTACTTTTATATTATCTCTATTTATTTATTATCTTTGTATGTATATTATCTTGTATATGTAAATTTGTCATTAAAAACATGGAATTTAGAATTCTCAATGTTTATTACGTAGTACTGATGTTTAATTGTAATTCAAATATTGATACTTATTTATAAGATTTATCTTGAAGTACAATGTTAAACATATATTCAGGAAATAAATGAAATGAAAATGAAAATGAAACCAAACTCTTATAATGGTCTTATTGTAATTATTAAAGGATTCTCTTATCTCAACAACAACCATATTTAAGTACGCAGAAAATATTCTCTGAGTATTTTTAGGGTTACCACACATACAAAATTTGGATATGTTGAAATTAATTCTAAAAATTATTTATTTTAAAAAACATTTTCACAAACATAAATGGCAAAACAATAGCACGTAAAAAATTCTTTCTAATCTCGATACAAAATATTTAACAATCGAAATGGGTATTCCTTTAACTTTTCGACATTTCTCTATTGAAACCTTTTGTGAGATGAAAAATGTTACTTGGGTAATTCTGTTTTGTGACATTAAAATAGCTACCAACAATTACATTTTTCATTTGTGTAAATGCAGCATTAAGGCTCTTAGCGTGTCATGTGGATTGCTTTTCAGATTTAATTTGACTCACAAGTTAATTTTTATGCATTTAGATTGCATATCATTCACTATAATTTCAAGAATTAATTGATTCCCAAAAGTATCCAACCCTATCCTTGATAAAAAGTATAAATTAAATAATTTATATATGCATTATTTGGAAGGAGCTTTATTTTTTTTCGAAGTAAAATCTATAAATTAGTAGATACAATTTCAACCGCATTAATTTTTAGCTCCCATATACGTACAAACAATAAAATAAAATAATGTATCGCCATTATAAAATAATGAATTATTGACTTACAAAATAAATACTATCACAAATACATATCAAGCCCATTAGTTTTTAGCCATGACATATATGTACACGCAAAAACTTTATAAGAGTTTGCTTCTTTCAAAAAAAAAATTAATGAGAAAGATATAATTCTGTTAAGGTTTATTCTCTTTTCTCTTCTCATTTTCTCTATCCTCTTTTAGCAACTCCCATTGCAAGAAACGCTTTCTCACAACAATATTTAACCGAGCTTTATTAGAGTCATATAGGAGGCCTTTTTTCAATATTCTATATCTGTCATCCCGTAAGTAGAATACAATTCGGGTAGGGAGCATAGAGAAGCTTTCATAACAAGGCCATTTAAAGCTTTTAGCAGCATTATAATAATCTAGAAGAATTATTCAAGATTATTTTGGCTCCCTTAAATTAGTCTCATTAGGTTATTGGGGAATGTTATGAGAGGAAAAATGTTACTTGGGCTGCACTTTGCCATATAAGGAACAAATTCATGCGCAGCTACTTCTTCAATGATTTAGAAGAGCTCTCGAATCTCTCAGGCGAAGCCTGCTGAACTTCATAAAAGCCTCTAAGTGGCTCTATAATGATTATCCATAGAACTCATACGTTATAAAATTAGAAGTTACAACACTTCAAGGTAATACAATAGATCTACTTTGATCTAAGTGTGCCGGTAGCAAGATCAACTGGCAGCCCACTTAATTAACCTAACTTACTGTGGAAGAAGTTAAGATTTACAAACCGAAGGCAGAAAACCGACAATTTTTCACCGATCACAGTTCCTTACCTTACGGATTTAAAGGAACCAAACCTGTGTGACAATTTTTCTATTTGTATTGAATACAAAAGATGCCAATATCTCGAATTGATAGCATGAAAAACTTTCTATCCTGATTATTCAAGATCCTTCAAAATATAAAGTTTATTGCTAAAATTCAAAAGTTAATAATTTGTTTGTATGTTTATTATTTATTTTTATAACAAAAACACATTAAAATGTAAAATTGTTTTTTTTTAATTTCCTTTCTCTTCTACTTCGACTACTTCTTTCGAGATAAATTAATTGGTTTTCACTTTGTCAATTTCACTTTCAAAAAAATATTGAATTTGTTGAATTTTCTTGGCAACATAATTTTTCGTAGCAGCATCGTTTTGTTGTTGAGGTTCGCTTATGTTTTTTATTTGTTTCCAGTCTATATTAAAGTCACCAGTTTCGGTTTTAAGAAAACCCTCACCAAGTTGCCCTGCTATTCCCCGCTCTCCATGGGGACCGCTATGTGAAAAACGACCGAATTTATCAAGAGGCATTTGTTATTTATTTAATTATATTAGCCTCTTTAAGCTCTTCGATAATAAAACTAATTTCGTTTGAGTGATTATTACGCCCAGCTTGATGTGAACTATTTACAAGTGTTAACCGGTCTACAAGCTCATTCGGGTCATCCCAAATATATAGTCTTTTTTCTTGTTTGATAACTGCATTAATCCCTTACCTATTGGTGTTGAATTTGAAGAAAAGGTGAATATGAAGTCTTTTCTAATAATGAACGTATAATGTTTGTATATTTATACCCCCGATTGCCTTTCACTTGTTTCTGGAATCAAATGCTTTTCTATATAAATTTGTATCGTTTAAAATGGTATCGTAATTTTTTTAGTCCTCATTACTGTAAATAGGTTCTTTCGGATGCTTCTTAAACATCACCTCATAAAGACCTTTTGTCCCTGAGTGCTGAACTCTCCGTTTACCGTATGTCTTATCAATACTATTTGAATTATAAACATATCTAAATATTTTTTGGGTGTCTCATCGAATTGTTGATTTGATAATTGTTCTAAAATGCGAGTTATTATCAAGGGCCTTGATGATTTATGGCAAGCTAATCTTGTAGAAATGCTTACGTATTCAGATGAGAACAATAATTATCGTTATCTACTCACAGTTATTGATACATTGTCAAAGTTTGCATGGACTGTTCCCATAAAATATAAAACAGGTGCAGAAGTCACAACTGCAAAACAAACCATATTCAATACAGGCCGCAGTCCAAAGAATCTTCAAACAGATGACGAAAAAATTTTTTTAAACAAATCCTTTCAAGAATTGATGCGAAAATATCAAATTAATCATTATTCGACCTTTACTCAACTCAAAGCATCAATTGTTGAACGATTTAATCGAACATTAAAAAACCTCACTTGGAAAGAATTCAGTTGTAACGGATCGTACAAATGGATTGATATGTTACCAAGGCTAACTGAAACTTATAATAATTCAAAACATCGTACCATAAAAATGAAACCATCTGATGTCAATACTGTAAACGAAAAACATTTGCTTTCTTCAGCATATCAATACGTTAAACTTCGTTTAACTCCTAAATTCAAAGTTGGAGCCTCAGTTACGATAAGTAAATACAAACATGTATTTATACACACCAAATTGGACAACAGAAATTTTTAAAATTACAAAAATTAAGCGAATTAACCCTGTTACGTACTTGCTAGAAGGCTATTAAAAAAAGCAAATATTCTGATACATTTCTTATTGAAAAAGTAATACAAAGGAAAAAAGATAAAATATTTTTTAAATTGTCAGGCTTCCCTCCTGAACATAATTCTTGGATACATCTGAAATAAATAAACATTAAATAAAGTTTAAAATATTGTTTAAGTTATATATATTTAGATTGTTCTTATATCAAACTAATCACACTTATAAGTATGTGTATGAAAATGACGGCCAGGAAATGTCTCTTGCAATAAAGCCATATTCTCTCGAGCTGTGTGGCATGTGGCACCGTCTTGTTGAAACCACTTATTCTCAAGTATTCTTCTATAGCAGGCAAAAAAAGTCGGTTATCACATGACCATAACGCTCCGAATTGACGGTGACAGTCGTTCCATCGTCGTTTTCGAAGAAGTAAGGTCCAATCACACCTCCCGACCAAAGAGTGCCGCAAACAGTGACTTTTTGTGGATGTAATGGCATCTCTTCAATTACTTGAGGATTCTCAAAACCACAAATACCACAATTTTGTTTATTAACATACCCACCGAGTGAGAAATGTGCTTCGTCGCTGAAGAAAATTTTGTTCAAGCACCCATTCGACGTATCTACGACGTTGTGAATGGTCAGCTGGCTTCAGTTGTTGTGTGAGGTGGATTTTATATGGATGTAGGTGTAGATATAAATGCAAAATACGCCATAATGTGCGGTAAGACAGTCCTAATTCCTGAGAACGTCGAGGAATCGACACATTAGGGTCTTCGGCAGCACTTTTACTTACAGCAGCGATATCTTAAGTGGTACGCACGAAACGATGATGGACAGTCCTTACAATATCTGTAACAAATCCATTCTCTTCCAATTTCTTCACAATTTTGTCAATTGCATAATATACCTTAATCTCCTCTTAAAGCACGATATGTGGCTGTGGCTGTATTACCATTTTTGTAGTAGGTTTTAACAATTTTTATGCGTTGTGCCATAGTTAAGCGATCTATTTTCGTAAATGTCAGACTTTCAAGTGAAAAAAAAAAATAGTTTAGCAAATTAGTTTGATAGATGTCGAATTCCAGCCCTATACTTTTGAAACCGTGAAATGGATAACCGTTTATACATACGGTGATCTAAAAATAACATCATTTGTTCGAAAAAAAGCTTACTTCAAAAGATATAGCCCTTCAAAGTTTTCCAATACGTTTTCGAATTCCCACCACTGATAACAAAACTACAATCTTACAAAATTAAAAAAAAATCCTACCGATCCATCCTCATCATATCCCATCTGGGCGCGAAAAATATTGATTGCATTTTAATTTCCACGTGCTAAACTGTATTTGTGTTTATATCTATAGGTTTCAATATCTTAAATTTATTATTTGGTTGTTTTAAAGACACAGCAAAACTTTGTTTATTTTTGCTACTCAAAGGGTATCTTATTAGTTTCTGCGGATAATGAAATGTATTCGTATGTTGGCTTGGTATTTGGATTGGAGTGGATAGGATTAGGTATGACTGAGGATGGGGCATCACATCAAGTGATCGTCTTCTTCACAAAAAAATTAAATAATGAAGTTTAAATAACCACCCAACCACATGAAGCTCGGCATTGCAACGAATATAAAGAACACCTAAATTAAACACCATATAACGGGTGATTTTTTTGCTACTTGGTTTTTGACGTTTATATTTTTGACAGATCACACATGACAAATTCCACGAACATTTGACATTTCGATTCAGTATTGTTTGCCATTTCATCATGAATAGACTTACGCCTGAACAACGTTTGCAAATTATTGAAATGTATTATCAAAATTCGTGCTCTGTGAAAAATGTGTTTCGCAAGCTACGTCCATTTTATAGTCGTCATAATCGACCCACCGAGCAGGCTATTCAGCTCATTGTGACCAAATTTCGCACCAGTTTCACTTTATTGGACATTAATCCACCAAATCGTATCCGTAGAGTGCGTACCGAAGAGAACATTGCTGCTGCATCCGCCAGTGTTGCTGAAGATCGCGATATGTCCATTCGGCGCCGATCGCAGCAATTGGGTTTGTGTTATTCGACCACCTGGAAGATTTTACGCAAAGATCTTGGTTTAAAGCCATACAAAATACAGCTGGTGCAAGAATTGAAGCCAGGCGACCTACCACAACGTAGAATTTTCGGTGAATGGGCCTTAGAAAAGTTGGATGAGGATCCGTTTTTTTATCGCAAAATTGTTTTCAGCGACGAGGCTCATTTTTGCTAAATGGATACGTGAATAAGCAGAATTGCCGTATTTGGAGTGAAGAGCAGCCAGAGGCAATTCAGCAGCTACCAATGCATCCCGAAAAATGCATGTTTGGTGCGGTTTATGGGCAGGCGGCATCATTGGGCCGTACTTCTTCAAGGACGATGAAGGCCGCAGGGTTACGGTCAATGGAGAAAGGTATCGTTCGATGATAACAGATTTTTTTTTGCCGCAAATGCAAGAATTGAACTCGGTCGACATTCCAACAGGACGGTGCCACATGCCACACTGCACGCGAAACCACGCATCAATTGAGAGGCGAATTTGGTGAGCAGTTGATCTCACGTTTTGGCGCAGTCAATTGGCCACCAAGATCATGTGATTTGACCCGTTAGACTATTTTTTTGTGGGGCTATGTTAAGTCTATTGTCTATGGGGACAAGCCAAACACGATTGCTTCCTTGGAAGCCAACATTGAACGCGTCATTGGTGAGATTCCGGCCGAAATGTGTGAAAAAGTTTGCCAAAATTGGACCTTCAGAATGGACCACCTGAAGCGTAGCCGCGGGCAACATTTAAGTAAAATTATTTTTAAAAAGTAAATGGCAGAAATAGGTTTATCGATCCAAATAAAAATTTCATTCACGTTTTACAAGTTTCTGTGTTTTTTTGAATTTTCAAAAACCAAGCTCTTAAAAAATCACCGTTTACATAGCTCGCGTTAAGAAATCCATTTGATCCATATTCTTTAATACCGAATCTCAATGACACTGAAATCAATATATCTGATGAAACAGATATATAATATACATATATGTATACATAGCAACGGGTAACAGTCTATTTTTTTTTCTTTAAGAAATCCATTTGATCCATATTCTTTAATACTGATCCTCAAGGACACTGAACTCAATATATCTGATGACACACATATATAATATACATATCTATAGCTACATCGAGAAACACAGCAACGGACAACAGTCTATTTTTTTGCTTTAAGAAAACCATTTGCATCATATTCTTTAATACCTATCCTCAATCGCACTGATCTCAATATATCTGATGACAACAGCAGTCAACAGTTTGATCAATATTCTTTAATACCTATCCCCAATGACAATGTGTAAGCAAACACACACAATAGCTCTTCGAAAGATCCCCGAAACCAGCCACCAAACAAAACCGTCAATAACGACATCAAAAACAAAAACTGAACCGACTTGTACGCCACGCGCCCTGCAAAAAAAAACAAAGTAATTAAAAAACAATTAAAAACAGCTACCATAAACAAACTATTAAATAGGTCGTACAAAAAATTCCCATGCCAACGTCCCCCTATATACCTACTCAAGGCTAACTTACACTTGTTACATACATTCATTTATTTTTAATTTAAAACAATACATTTTTTTTTCTTGGGCAACACCCTATTATAATATGTATCCCTGAGTATAATGCGTCAAGATATTAATTCTCAGCTCTACAACCGATTTGTAGTTGGTCTTCTTATGCTATATTTTAACATTTCCAAGTGCGCATGGGTTAGTATTTTACTTCTAAAGCTAAAGCTACTGTTTAGAAATCGTATCGCGTCTGTTATTGCATTTGTGTAGTTGAAAGCTGTACAATGGCTCTTCAAATGAGGTAAATTCAAGAAGCTCGTTCATAGATCGCATGAAAGGTATTATGGATCGTCGATCTTGAACTGTGGAAGCAAGTGGAAGTTCATCGGCTTTCCCAGTAATTTCAAATCAATATCGGGTGTGTTTTAAGTTTAAATTTACAGAGATTTTTTTTTAAGTAGTGCGATAGCACAACGTTAGTGGTGGTGGACCGAAGCGAGGAGGGTCACGAATTCGACTCCCAGCCGGGTATTAAAAAACTTGCAGCTTTTTTTCATAACCGAGAAGTTGAAAACTTTATTGATTGGGAAAATAAGCAAATGATGAGGAGTTTAAGCACCGGGGCATCGGAAGGTGGCCAATGGGACCTGCAATGGCATCATCAGCTGCGGAAACATTAAAAGATGTTCCTGTTAAGCCATCAACTTCGGCAGAAGCCATGGCAACAACGGGCAATATGGCAAACAAGAGAAGAAAAAAAATAAAGTGTGTGCCGAATTTAGTAAAGCGGCACACTAAGCCCACTTCAGAGGAGCTGCCTGCTGGTGTGAAGGAGGCGTCGGCGCAAGATGTGACGTCAGCAGCAGCAAACATCAAAAAACAGCTAAATACGTCACCCCCGGATAATGAAGAATGCATTGACTACATGTCAGAGGGTGTAGAAGGGTACTTCACAACAGGTGATAGCAATGCCTTTGTGAACTTCTTCACATCAGAGGCGTTATCTGAAGAGGACGACAATGATGAGCAAATAATTATCCATCAAACTGGAGTAATGGAGTCTGAAATACAATGCCTCAAAAAACAACTAGAACCCCTAGTACTTTTTTTTTCATTATAATTTACACGCGCTGAAGAGATTATGATGTTACCCTGTATATGCTTTTTTTAACACAGCGCGGGCGTGAGAGAGAACAGATAGAAGGATAGGAAAGATGGGTGACGCGATGTGCTGAGACTAGAGCTGGTTGTTGTCTCAAATTTATCTCCAGGGATGGCGGCTGTACTAATGCGGAGAATTTTCCGTGTTCTATTAATCTATGTCTCTTAATACAAATACTGTTAGTGTTATGCCTAAACAGCATGGATGAGCAAACCTGCAACTCATTTTATGACAATTTTAAGAATAAGTTCTTAATAAAAAATAGGACGACATAGACAACGGCAGGAATTGAACCTGCGACCACGAGGTTGCCACGCGAGCACACATCTATCGCGCCACGGCCACCCCCAAATACTTAAGGCCAAGCAAGAGGCCCGCCGAGCAAAGGAGAAGCAAGAGCAGCAGCAGCCAAAACAACAACGGCAACAACAACAGCAACAGCAGCAGCAGACACAATCCCAGAAACAACCGCAACAAAAACAACAACAGCAGACTCAAAAGCAGCAGAGTCAACAGCAGTAGCAAAATCAGCAGCCACAGCTGCCGATTACGAAAAAAGAAAAGGTGCCACCCATAAATACTTGTAAAATGGAGTTACATGGTAACATAAGTCTGTGTAAGTCAGCCATAGGTCAAAACTTTGCCATAAAAAGATTAAATAATGAAAGGCATGCTATCCATTGCTTCACACTGGAACAGCACAGAAAAATTAAAGCGTTGCTTAAAGAATCCACTATTTAAATTCCTTACCTTCACCTATAAGAACGCAAAGTATCAAAAGGTCCTTTTGAAGGGCATAGAACCCTGCACGGAACCACAGGTGCTCTTAGGTGAACTCCACCAAAATGCGAATGATGATCTCGACTTTATCGGGGTCAAGCTGTTCGCTGCAGTTAGAGCTAGGCGGGAGAAGCGAAATCTTCCCATGTTCCTAGTAAAACTCTCACCCAAGCGCAAACTGGATAGTTTGAGGAGTATCTCCATCCTCAACTACCAGGTTGTAACTTGGGATAAATTAAAAAGTCGCGGCGACATGCTTCAATGCATGCATTGCCAAAGGTTCGGCCACACCGCAGCAAACTGCGAAATGCAGTCACGCTACGCTAAGTGTGGAGAGAACCACAATGCAGGTGAATGTAAGTTAGGCAAGGAAAGGGTCGAAGATAGGACCCAGCTTAAATGTGCACTTTGCCGAGGCGACGGACATCCCGCTAATTATCGGGGAAGGCTGACGTTTCAGTTAATGAAGATCAATAAAGCAGCAAAGCAAACAGTGGTGGAGAAACGCACAACAGTGCGCCCTCCTACAACAATGCCCGTAAACCACCAAATGTCTTACCCAAATGGCGTCAGGAAAGAGGAGCACGGTACAGCCTATACCATAGGTAGCCCAACAGGCCCCGTGCCTAAGGCTCCGGGGGCACAGGCGGATATTATGGGCATTCTGCTGGCTATTCAGGACCAGTTGACATGCCTTCAAAACCAGATCAGGGAGCAGGGGACTATGGTGGATGATCTCTAATCTGTTTTGCCGAGCTCAGCGCAACTTAGAGGTTAAGGGCGCGCTGGCGGAGATGCCGTTTAAGATCCTAGCTGTGAATGTTGATTCACTTATTAGGAACGCACGTAAATCAAATCTATTCCAATTGCTTAAGGACCTAAGTCCAGATGTGTTTTTGGCTAGCGAAACTAAGCTTAGCCAGACACATAAACTGGTTAACATCAATTACATTATCGTAAGAAGAGACCGACCCAACTCGACTCAAGGAGGAGGTGTCGCAATGTTTATACGGAAAGGCATTAGTCATAAGGTAATATATAATAGTAATGTGCGAAAATTTCGGACGTTAGAGGCATGCATCATATGCATTCATCTCCAACAGGGGAAGCGAATGTATGTAATCGCTGCCTATGCACCGTAAACACCTCAGCCCACCCAGTTTATAACAGAGCTTGAAAAGCTTTTTGAATGCTTAAGAATGAGCTCGGAAGAAAGCTTTTGGTGATATAAACTCCAAACACATAGATTGAGGAAAGCAAATACAAAATCCTCGAGGTAACCATCTGTATAATTGGATTGGTCCATACAATATTGAGTATTGCATCGACCTTTTTGCTACAGAAAGGCCATCGTTTCCAAGAAGCGGTGCCTATCTGGATCTATTGCTGAAAGACACAAGACTAATAATTACTGACACTGTGGGTCAACGGCCATGAAATTGTTTACTAATGATCGAGTGCGACAGTGATCACTGCGGGCTCGCCGCCGTAATCCAACTTCCGAACGAGCTTATGGAGTTGAAGGAGTATGTGCCTGTGCATACTTACAATTTTAGTAAGGTGCGCTGGCCACGTTTCTCCAACGCCTTATTGAGCGAATTAAGCCCAAATGGTATATACCCACCAAATGACAGGAACCTGACAAATACGGAAATCGACAGATACTTAGAACAAATGGACGAAACGATTCTGTGAACAATGAGCAGAACAATACCAAAACACAAGGAACGTAACGCAACCGACATGTACCGTAACGCGACCAGACGACACAGACGAAAAAGTGGATTACTGACAAGACTAAAACGCTTGTACAGACGGTTTACTGACACACGAGATCTAGAGATTAGGACACTGAAGTCGTCGATCAAAAACATCAACCAATTGATCAAAGAAAATTATAGGTTGTCTTTAATTTGTGTTGGGACAATAAAATTCGGGCCGTTAGCTCTAGCGACCCGAGTATGTTCCCAAAAATTAATAAGATATATAGGAGGAAATATCAAAACGACCATCCTTGCCTTAAGCTCCATAGGAGGCAGAGACCCAGAGAACGCCGTATTGGACGCTGACTTCTATATAAGCGAAGCTCCACAAGAGAAAGTGGAGGCTGCTATCCAGCAAGCGTACAAGGTGAATGTCATGACCTTGAGAGGAGAGCTCTGCTGCGTCACTTATGGCTCCAGAACGACCTAAAGGAATGGCGATCTGATAACCTTGGAAAAAGAAATCAGCAGGAGTCGATGGTATATCCAACGTTGTACTACTGTATTTGCCTCAGGAGGCAGGTGACATTTATACCACACTGTTTAACAACGCGCTGAATAATGTATATTATCCAGTGCGGTGGAAGACAGCTGTGGGGGATCCTCTGCCCAAAAAGGGAAAGGACAACTCCAATCCCTCGAATCTCCGGTTGTTAAGTCTTCTTCCGAGTATCAGCAAGGTATTTAAAAAGATTATTAATAGGGCTCTGTTCAAGTTGGTGGAGGACAACAATATCATACCGGATAATCAGTTCGGTCTTAAGGCCTGACATGACACAATTCATGCAGCGTCTAAACTATTTTCTGATATCCAATGGAACAAAACTAAAAACCGGTATACGGGTGCCTGTATGGTTGATTTGGCGAACGCCTTCGACACCGTATGGTTAGAAGGTCTCTACATAAAGCTTACCAGACTAGGCATAAGTAAACCTTTATTGTATATGCTTTATGACATGCTAAATGGTAGAAAATTTGTTGTCAAGAATGTCAATTTAACTTCTACCGCAGTTTTAAATATTTAAAATGGTCTTCAGCAGGGAGTGGTTAACTCGCCTATTCTCTTCAGCATTTACACCAGCGATCTGATAGGTAGTCTAGCTCAGGCAATTGCGTACGCCGACGATCTAGTTGCGTACAGAACAGCTCATACAGTTGAGGTAATCAAAAATCTCTTGCAGAGTGACTTCGACAAGATTCAGCGATATTGGACTGGAAGTTGAAAATCAACTTCCCGAAATCAGAAACTATTCTCTGTAGAACTCCGTTGTCTAGCTCCTCAAGGGATACGAGAAAGAACTGGCGCAGCTTGTGATCGTAGGGCCACATGGACGTCCACTGGCGAGTAAAAGTGTCGTAAAGTACCTTGGAATCTAGTTGGATCAGTACTTTTATTTCTACAGACATAAAGGTGGTGCTCTGGCCAGGGCTATGGGAGCCTTTGCACTGACAAAACGATTGTTTTATAGAAGCCGTCTTGACAGCAGGGTAAAGGTGATTTGGTACATGGCCCTCATCAGGCCGATGATTACCTATGGATGCCTGGTGCGGGTCAACGTTGCCCCATCTCAAATGGAAAAGATTCGGGTGTTTGAGAGGCAATGTCTTAGATGCTGCCTTGGATTACACAGAACACCAGAGTCGGAGTACACACGATATTATTCCAACCAGGTTATATACAACGGAGCCAATATAAACAGAATAGATAATTTTTTTGTTTAAGCTAATTCGCGGTCACATTGCAAGAGCGATGTCCTCAACCAACAGCTTAATTTTTGGGGCTCATTACCCCAAGAACGGATATCACGAGAGTGCGCGGTTAAGTGGCTATATCCCTCCCGGGCTATTCATCTATTTAGATAGTCGAGGGCTGATACAGGATGGAATGGCGGTTCCGCTAATCTACCACGTCAGCCGCAAAACTGTAGATCGGCGACTGCTGTTTGGTCGAGACGTCATCATCCAAGGAGTAGAAGAGTGCCTTCGGTTTAGTAGGGCTGTGTCCGACCGGGACCGAAGGGATAGGGTGAAGCAGGAGAACCAGTTCTGTTGGCTTTCTGAACAGCAGTTGGATATCTAAAGTCGATTAAGATGTTATGCCTTGGCCGACTTACATAGATTTAGGGTAATTAGATAAGGGAGAATCAGGGTGCCAACAAAAAAAATTAAAAATATACATGTATGCGGCTGCACATGTTTATATATGTGCATGTAAGTATATGTATGTATGTATGTCTCCATGGGCTTCTGTAGGCATATTCAAAATATACACAAACAAAAACAAAAACAAACAAAAATTGCTGCTGTGGCTGTTATGTTAGCAATCTTAAAAGAAGATACAAGTTCTAAGCAATCACTAAAAACAGGAAATTCGTTCAATTTTAAATTTTCTAATTTTTTAAGATATTTATTGGGTCAAGTTGGGTAATTGTTAACAGGGGAAATTGTAAACACACTTTATTCTATAAAAACCGTTTATACAGGGTGCGCCAGAGAAACTTACTTATTTGAAAAAATTCCCGCGCGGTGATTTGGTCGGTTAGAGGGCCGAGAGGGGGCGCATCTGGAGGGGGAAGTTCCCAAGTTTGTTTCTCGCTCCAGTCCGTTGCCATCATGCTCTGGTCTAGAGAGCAGCGGGCCTTCGCAGTCGAGAGCTTCTTTTCTAACGGTCGCTCACTTGTTGCTACGCAACGTGCCTTCCGCGCTCGCTTTGAAATTCCTCCTCACAGACTCGTTCCTGGCCGTAATTCGATTCTGTCGTGGGTTAACTCATTTCGGGAGTGTGGAAATGTCGCTAAACCCAGAAATGGACTTCAACGGACCATCAGAACTCCGGAAAATATCGAAAGAGGGAGGCAGTCAGTTGTGCGTTCTCCCCGGCGTTCTTCTGACACCACTGTTCGACGAATTCTCCATTTGTTTTTATTGACCTCTCAAATAAGTAAGTTTCTCTGGCGCACCCTGTATTTCCAAGGATTCAATTACTTACTCATTATTAATTAATTACTTCCAATTACTTCTTGGAAAAGAAATGAATATCAATATATTTAATTAAGTCTTCTAAAAAAACATTAGCTGTTCTTATAAAAATTGCCATTTGTTGTTCTTAACAAAAGATTTAATTTTTTGTTGAGCGGTTGAGCCACAACAGCCATAACAGCCATAAGCCTTGTTTTTAATGACGATCTTAATTTGTATATTACTTATTACAAGTCAATAATTCCAATTTTCGGGTAGCATAATTAACTTCAAAACCAATGCTTACAATTCAGCTCTTTTTCCAAAAACATTTTAAGCAGTGGTGAACACATCTCTTTTCCTAATGTATTCATTTATTGGGTCGAACCCTTTATAAACTCTTTCGACTGGTTCTTGAATGAAGAAAATGGATGTATCCAGTTGTGAAAATTGTACTAACTGTAATGGAAGTATTCACAGCTTTAATTTGGAAACCTGCTAATTTTCTTGAAAGAGTAGGTAGTATACTAATATTGTTTTAAGGTGCAAGAAATATTACATATGGGTGAAAAAGAGGGACATTTGTGTCCCCTTTTGCCATTTTGGGTTTTGGGGGCCAATAAATATCTTGATGTAAAAAAGAGGGACAGATCCCCCAAAAGGGGGAAAAATGGTGACCCTAATTATGGAGATAGTTTGAATAGCTAAACGTTGAACGAGCTGACAGTGCTGTTAAACTTCACTATAGAGCATGATTTAAAAAAAATACATTGAGCTGTGAAATTATACCTTATAAAGCCATAGCTTTCGATTTCACTTGTTTGGGGCTACAGACGAAGAGTTTTGCATCTAACAGCTGTGACGATGTTACTTGGGATAACTTCAAAATGGCGTTTCAAATTTGTGTTCTAAAAATGTTTTTAAAATGTTACACATACAAAATTATTTTAAAAAAACAGCTCCAACGATTTTTGATTATAGTATACATTCTTATCTATCTAGGAATTCAAATGGCATCTTTGTTTTCGCTGAACCTATAACAACGAAGCAATGCGTTGAAAGCTATACAGGCCTTTCTGGCCAGTTTTTAATACTTAGTTTCCAGTTTCGCTTACGATAAAGAATGGCACCCAGATATTTTGCACTGGATGAGGTTGAAAGTTCACAGCCCATAGCTCAGTCAAAGCCCTCTATGTGATTTCACAAATCACTGAAGTAAACTCCCCGACACGAATAAAACGAAATCATCAGCATACGTAATCGCCTTCACGCCACAACTTTCTAACTTAACATTATTATTATTCATGACTAAAAGCCATAGAGTAGAAGACCGTGGCGCAATGGTTATACCATTACGCCACGTGGCAATTTGCCCCATATGGTGGCAAGTTGATTTTATAGACTGGCAATTTTAAATTATGCTACATTGCACTCCTCTTAGAAAAATTCTGGTAAGAAGTTTTTTTTTCTCTTTTTTTAATAATACAAATTCTATATACTACTAAAATTAATCAGCCAAGTAGAAGACGTATTATTTTATTTAATCCTATTTGTTGAATTATATTGATTCAAAATAGCTTTTAACAGCATTTAGTCCACAAAATTTTAGTTTCGTCCGACGATCTCACTTGGACTTATCAGTCAATACGCACTATTTGTTAAGTTCAGTTCATCTTAAACGTTTTTTTTTTGACAAAAAACCAATGTAAACTCTTTATATAACGCCCAACGAAAATATAAATCGTACTCTTGTAGCTAGTTACCAAATTTCGTTACTCATAGCTTAACCTAGGAAAACTCATATCATGGGAATTTTTTTGTAAACCATAAATATCTTCATTTCTTTCAACTGTTCTGGAAAAAGAAGACTAAGACATTCGAGATACGCCACTAATGCCGGACTTAAACTTCTGATTTCTTCTGTTATTTTTTTAGGTATATATCAACATAATTTAATAATTATATTGGGGGTGGCCGTGGCGCGATAGTTGTGTGCTCGCCTGTCAACCTCGTGGTCGCAGGTTCGATTCCTTGTCTCTCTCGCCTTATTTTTCCATTAAAAACATATTCTAAGAAAATTGTCATAACATGAGTTGCTGGTTTACTCATTACATGCTGTTCAGGCATAACACTAACAACATATAATTAAGTAAACTATACATACCCATAAACATGTCACAGAAATAAAAAAAATAATGCGAGTTATCAGAGACATAAGCAAATCAGACACAGTATTTTTCTCCGCATTAGTTCAGCCGCCATCCCTGGAGATAAATCTGAGATAACAACCACCTCACGCCACACTTCTTTCCTATCCATCTTTCACTTCTTCATATGTTGACCGCGCTATGTTAAAAATATATAAAGTGTAATCATAATCCCTTGAGGGCGTGTAAGATTATAAAAAATAAAAATAAAATAATATTAGAGGCACATTTTGGAAAGGTTTTATTGGGACATATCACAAAAAAGCTTGCAAACACTGCTGTAGATTGACCTACGGACGAACAGATAGGATTGCGGGAAATACTTTTTTTGTGTTCTCCATCATCGTAATGTCAAGTTTGTAACGACTACCCCAGTACGGAGACCCAATTGAACTGTTGTCATATGTTGAAACTCCCAGGTTAAGGAAAAGATGGACATGGTTTAATGGTAATATGATTAATTAGTATGGATTAAATATTTGTAGCAGGCTCCATGTCAATAAAACACGGTGTTATATGGTGTACAACATTTCGAGCATGAATACACTCTTCATCAGGCCTTCTTATTAAAAGAAATTAAATAACAAACATAAGTTCACGTAGAAGGTTATTATACAGATGTCATATTAAACTTACAGAAACAAAAATTTGATTTAATTATACCGCATTTACACAGATATTGGAAAAATATATATTTCCCCTACTGTCCGTCGTTTTTAATTTGTGACTGTGTTTCACTTTTTCCTTAACAGGTGGCTATTTACGTATAGTACTGAGGTTATCACAATCAGATCTCCTATTCATTGCTTTCTCAGAGTTGTTGTTGTGCAGCATTTCAAACAAAATTCTCTTACTTTGATGCCTTTCCACTTCCAATACTCTTACATTATCTTGGTCAGGCTTGTGGTCCTTCTCTATACAGATTATGGATTTTAGGTAATCCGTATATTCGAAGACTGTTGGCTGTATAAGTAGTCATACATTTCTTTTAAAACTCGTTGATAACATTTTCGTTAAGCAAAGTTTTAACAAACGCATTATTTTTAGATTGAAGTGAAAGTATGGGATTAGACAGATGATCAAAGCTCGGAAAAACTTCTAGAGAAAAAACTGTTCACACATAGAAATAATTTTCATTCCAAACTTTTGATTATAGCCATATCTCTCAAACACACACAAATTAAAAAACAAAAACTTTCCCTACTGAAGTCCGAAGAACTCATCTCTACTACATTACCAACACATGAATGCTCAACATTTTTCAACAGCCAAAACCTTACACTTAAGAGAATTAATCGAGAAACAAAACGTAAACAAAAGAATAAATTGGAAAAAATTAAGAATTATAGTTAACGATATCCGGAAGGGATATCTAAAAAAAACGCGAACGCCTGCACGCGAGGGGCCGGCTCAACAGTTTGACTTACTATGATTCAAACAACCGAAAGATTAATTAATTGTATATTTATTCCGCTCGACCGCATAGCTCTAGCTTCTACTTAAAAACTAACTTAATAATAATAATGCCGCTATACTCCAAGGTCAGTATGAACTTTATTCGTTACCGGTCAACGACTCCCTAGCTCGCTCGCCGCATAGTCATAAGGTGTCAGCCAGCCTGAGATACATGATACCACTGCGCCGCTACTCGTGGGAACAGGCTTATGCATGAATATGATGATGCAGCATTTTAGTTATCCGCTCGTGGGTAACTGTGAATTTACAGGCGCGTTAACTCCTCCCCTTATAAAATCTACGACCCGTAGATCGAAAATGTTTAATGTCAGGATGTTGATCGATGGGATGTTCAATTTTCTCGTTAGTATGCGCCACACTACCAAGGCAAAGATTATCATTATTATAAGTATACTCGTATCGAATAATAATGAATTCCCAAGTTTAGGTGACATAATTCTGAGCTTTTCTAGGTTCCTTAAGCTCATACTGTACACATATTCAATAACCAGTTTATGCTCCTTCAGAGTTACATTTGTAATTACGGATGGTAGTATTTGCAAGTTCGTGAAAGTATAACTTGAATAAGTTTTATACTTAAGACGAATACTTTCGTTGTAAATTTGGACTCCGTAGGTTTCATTCAGTTGTGCTAAAGAATTTTCATGCACGAGATTCCCAATAAAGTTTGTAAGGAATATAACTCCGTCCTTGACTAGTTCTATTACTTCTTGTCCGTTTGTAAGAAAACTGCAAGGAGCATGCCACCTTTAAGTATCCTGGGTATGCATCCGTCTTCTTGGACTCTTTGCAACATTGGCTCTCTGCATATAGTTAAGTTGTTAATCAAGAGACACTCACCTATTATGCTATAGGTTTTTTTTTTGGTTCACAAGCATCTTTTTGTATTCTAGTTCTAGTTTTGTATTGATGGTCTGGTAATCAGAATATTAAATTCCTCTTTACGTATTTTTGGTATTGATAGAACGTACAACAGTGTTGTACCGTTGGCGAGTATAGAAGGCGTTCCATATTCTATTGCTTCTATTTAATTATTATATGGCAGGGTTTCCAGTTCACTTACAATTCGGTTGATTTCTTCCAAGTCCAGGAGGTTCGAGTTTATTAATACTTTTTTTGGCCATTTGGCAGGCTCGAACAAACTCGTTTACCTCAGTTTTGATAATCAGTACTTCGGTTAGGATATCTTGTTCAAATTTACCAGAGATGACATCTTTTATGCCATCGGTAAATCTCTCGACTACAAGATTAATTTTCTGTGTAATTTCCTGTGTGATATTGATAAGTTTCTCGTTTATCATGTATTGATGGTTGTTGTTGTTGATGATCATATTTTCGTTATTAAGGATCATATCCAAATTTGTCGCATCAGGGTTTCCAGCTATGCACTTCCATACTGAGCCTATCCAATTGATTGATCTGGTTTTTCTCGATTTCCCGATGAGTAGTCTTTTTCGGTCTCTTATCTGTTGAATATGAAATTCAAGGATTTTTCTGCTATTGCCTTGCTTCAGGTTATATTCTGTTGTATTCAAAAGACCTTCAAGGAGAGGGTCAACCCTTGCGAGTTCGGCAAGATGAACGATTTTAAAGCTTCCACTGATTACCCATCCCTTCGATTCCTTTATTGTTACGATAGGACTTTTGTATTCAAATACTTGCAAGCCCTGAGTGACAGCTAACATCATCAATCTGAAAGTGTTTTTTGTTAAGAATATTTAACGTATTCTAATTATCATATAAATAACAACAATTAAGAGTTTTAAATGAAGATAAGAGCAAATTTAACTTTAATTTTCAAAATCCTTAATATATATACATTCTCTTAGTTGCAATAAATTATATGTAGGAGTTCTTAGTATTTTCTACTCATTTAAAATAGACATTAAAAGTTATTCTAGTTTTCACTAGTAATAATCATTTTCAATTTTTTTATATTTTTTTCGTGGGTTTGTAATAGATTAATTTCAATAAAATTTTCATTTTAGATTTAATGCAAAAAGATGTCTTCCATATGACAACATAATGATTACGTTAAAGAAAAGTGTAAGCTTTCGCGTTTGGGGAGTGATGGTACAAGGAGAAACTCTGAATCACAAATGCTACGTTATAACCTTGATCTTTCCCTCAGCGTGGATGGTTCCCCCTCCCCTTTATTTTTTTTATATGTTTTTGATATGTGCCTTGTGTTTTTTTCGACCACTAGCCGTGATAACCGTAACCTTGTTATCCTTGGGTACCACCTCTCTTCGGTACAAGGGCTTATTCTTACCTTTAATTTGTTTGAACGCTGTATAAATGATTTCCGTTTTTAAAATTTCTTAGGTGGGGATATTTTTGCATTATCCCTGGTGTTACTTTCTGTGCGATTTTTGTTAATTAGTTCTTTTAAATCATTATTAGCTTTAATTCTATAATCTATTATGTTTTGAAAATTTATTCTAGAAGTTCTGTTGAAGAAGATGTCTGATGTTTTTTTCTTGGTCACTGAATGAATGGAATTGTTATAGCGATCAACAGCTACATTGATCAGTTCTTTCAACCGGAGGTCTTTATATTCTGCTTTTAAGCATCTAAAGATTTCCTGCACAGTTGAGTGGAACCTCTCAACTTCTCCATTCACTTCACTTCTTTGAACAGGTGTTTGGTACAATTTAATGCCTAGATTCTTAATGAAATTAAGTATTATTGGGCTCACGAAGCTACTTTCGTTGTCAGTGACAAGAATTTTGGGGATAATAATGTAAAATTGTTGTAACTTGAACTGACAGATTTTTTATGTAAAATAATTTTGGAAAATTTATCAATGCAGCTTACAAATTTCTGCTTTTGAATTTTCATTATGTCCATGTGAAGAATTTCACAAGGATATGACGGAAAAGGCGTGGATTGCAGATCAGGACTTAGAGGGTGTCTGGCATATTTGTTGGTTATGCAAACTTCACAATTTCTTGTATATCTGTTAACGATACTATTCATTTTAGGAAAATAATATCTTTCTAACAGCTGCTCCTTATTTTCTCTTGCATTTCGGTGGGCTCTTCTATGTTCGTTCATTATAAGCTGATAAATGCGATCTTCATTTGCAAGGTCCTCCACCAATCGTTGTATTATTCTAATTTTGTAGTTAACAAAATTTTCCAGGTAGACTTGTTGCAACATAGCAAGGTGGTACTCAGGAATTTTAATACCATTCAGAATATTAGGTCTGAGTTCGGTTTTCAAAAGATTAACCAGCTTACATTTGTCTAACGAATCAACAGCTATGTAATGGCGAGTATATCCTGGGTGAGGTTTTTCGAAAACTTCGCATCTTCTACCTATGTTTATAATCAGTTGATTCCTAAAAACATTCAAGGGTGCTTCAACGTGAGGAATAAAATTGGAAACATCTTGTTCCTCACTATGAATAGTTTCGCTAGCGGTATCCGTTAATACAGCTCCAATCGCATAATTGGAGGCGTCAGTGGTAAGCTCGAATGGTTTGCTAAAATCGGGGAAATAAGGATTTCTAAGGATGTCAGCAAATCTTTCAATTCATTAAAAGCTTGAAGGGCTTCTTCGAAGAGTTCTATAGGAACTCGTCGGAAATAGCTTGCTTTGACCTGGGCGTTTTCTCCCCTAGTGAAATTTAATAGGGTTTTGCAACCTTAGCATAGTCTCGTATAAATTTCCTGTAATACGAGGTTAAACCTAAAATGCTCTTCAATTCTTTTAAGTTCTCAGGAGGAAGGAGGTTTTGGATTGCTGTTACTTTTTTCGGATCAGCTTTAATACCATCGCCAGTCACAACATATTCCAGAAATTCGACTTCCTTTCGCATAAAACGAGTCTTTTCTAGGTTGAGATTGGCTTCTCGTAGCCTCTCAAATATGATTTCAATATCCTTTAAATGTTGGTCTGAGGTTTTGCTAAAAATAATGATATGATCTATATAGACGTAGCAAATTCGGGCAATGTACTCTTTAAATGCTTCTCCAATCATCCTCTGGAAGATTGGCGGTGTATTCTTAAGACCAAAAGTCAATCTTAGAACTCATATTTGCTATTCATAGTCGAGAAGCCGGTTTTATGAATGTCAGAATTTTGCATAGAGATTTGATGAAACCCCGATGTCAAGTCTATTGCTGTGAAGAACGTAGTTTCTCCGAGGCTGGCTAGGGTAGAATTAATGTCAGGGATGGGATACGCGTCTGATATTGTTACGTGATTAAGACGTTAGTAATCTATTACCATTCGGTATTGCTTTTCACCAGACGGCTTCGGTTTTTTTGGGACTACCCAAAACGGATAATTGTAGGGACTCTTTGATTGTTGTATTATACCATCAGCCAAGAGATCTTTGATCTCATTCTCAACCACGCTCCTCATCAAAGCAGGGTAGGGGTAGTTTTTAGTGTAGATTGGTATGTCAGTGTTAGTTTTAATTTCTGCTCTCACGGCTGTCTGAATCGGCTCTATGTTATTTACGGGACCGAATATGGAGCCAAACGTTTTGACTATAAGCGTAAGTTTGTCCTTCACATCTTTAGGGATTCTACGAGAGCATTAACTTGGGTTGACAGTCTATTTTTTAGAGGGATCTCTATGTTCGGAGTTATTTTTAGAATGTTGTTCTTTCGATCGATGATAGCTTCTAGTTTTTTTTACAGTGTCATCGCCAATTATTTCATCAAAGGATTTTAAGCCAGGTAGGACATAGAATGTCAAAATGGAATCATTGGCAATTTGTTTAAAGAACTTCCCACTGATATTCTTATTGAGCTCTATGCAACAGCCCGCCGAATGGACTATATAGGGGACACTTACAGGGGTGTACTTATCTGAAATTGACGGACTGATGAAGTTCTTGCTGTCCCCCGTATCAACAAGAAATTCAAGAAGTTTCCCCTAAAGCATACTCTATATATGGTACACTGGGCAGCCGTCCGTCATAAAATTTACTTCTTCGTCTACGGGTCCCTCCTCAACATCAGGTGTGTTCTCAAGGACGAGGGTATTGTAAACCCTCTGCTCTTTTGAAGGGTAATTATCGGACCTGACCCTTCTTTTTAATGGGTTATTTGGTTTTGGACGATTCATGTAATTAACATTTCTCGTTTGTACTGATATATCCATTTTTAGGTGAGTCTTACGACCAAGTGGAACTGATTAATGGGAGCTGTAATTGCATTGTGCGAAAACTTGTGGATCTCGTGGCTACGGTAATTTAGATTTTGTATTTCCACGCAAGCCGAATAGGCTCCCGGAAGTATTTTAGGCTTTTGGATAGTTAACATCCTAGAGAGATCGGCGTTCAATCCGCGGATGTCACTTGAATTTTAATTAAATTGTAATGAACTTTTCCTTTGATAATTAAAGATTTAGAATTCACTATTGTGGGATTTTCCTCACAATTTTACAGTGTTGTTTTTTTTTCGAATTTGTAAATTAAAATATAGCAAAACGTATTTCACTAATGATAATATAAAACAAACAAAAAGAATGAAATCAGTATTGTTAGATTTTTTTAAAAAATTTTAATTAAATCACAGTGGAATTTTTCTGCACTATTAAAATTATAAAAAATAGTATTGTGGAATTTAAGCTTCACAATTTTTAATTGGATTATTTAGATCTTTTTCAATTTTTTTTTAATAAATGCACAGTGGAATGAAAATAGAAATAGAAATAGAAAATAGTATTGTGGAAATTAACTTAACAATTTTTTCATTGGATCACAGAGGAATTTTACTTCACTATTTTTAATTAGATTACAGTGGAATTTTTCATCACCAGTAAATATTTAGAAATCAGTATTGTGGAATTTTTACTTAAAATTTTTTTTACTAGATCACAGTGTGGCCGTCCCAACAATTCGACTTACTAAGATTCAAACAACCGAAAGATTAATTAATTGTATATTTATTTCGCTCGACCGCATAGTTCTAGCTTCTACTTAAAAACTAACTTAATATTTATATTCCCTCGAATAACTGTCCCACGATGTGCCGCTATACTCCAAGGTCAATATGAACTTTATGCTGACTCTTCGTTACTGGTCAACGACTTGCTAGCTCGCTCGCCGCATAGGCATACGGTGTCAGCCAGCCTGAGGTACATGATACCACTACATCGCTACTCGTGGGAACAGCCTTATGCATGAATATAATGATGCAGCATTTTGGTTATCCGCTCGTGGGTAACTGTGAATTTACAGGTGCGTTAATTTGATCTAAAATAAAAATGGGCCTTCAATTAAATTCAACACAACCGATGTAACATTTCCAGATGATATCAAATGGTTACTGTCATTGTGACACATGTTCGCATTACCGATATCCAAACCAGACTTACCCCGCTTTAAAATTATAGCCGATGGAGAGATGATAAAAACTTTGGAACAGGGTGACCATGAAACAGCTCGTGCTAGTTATGCACAAATTGTGCAAAATCATCTTCGCTCATACACATTACTTCACTTCCTTTTGATAAATTTATCAAACAAAATTTCCGGCGATGCAGTCAAATTTCTAAAACAACATAAAGAAATGTTCACAGTTAAAGCAGATAAAGGTAATGTCACAGTGGCTATTTACAAAAAAGATTATATCGGAAAGATGAGAGACCTGATGGCAGATAGGAGTACTTACGAGTATATAATTCTTCGGCTTAATCCCACACTTTGACTTCAATCTAAAAATATTGGGCTTATTAAAACTTTACTTAACGAAAATATTATCAACGAGTTCGAAAAGAAATGTATGACTACTTATACTGCCAACAGTCCTCGAATATACGGATTAACTAAAATCCATAAAGAAAATATGCCTCTCAGACCGATTTGTGCTTCAGCATCTGTTCCATGCTATCAATTATCCAAATTTATGGCCAAAATATTGACGAAAAACTCTAGATTCAATGTCAATAATGCAAAACATTTCATTGGCTTTATTTCACCACAGAGCATAAAGGATGATGAAATATTGGCATCATTTGATGTTGTTTCCTTATTCGCTAATGTTCCGGTTTATATGATACTTGAAATAGTGGAGAAAAAGTGGAACTATATTAAACAACATACTCGCAAATTTGCATAGTTAACGCAGATAAAGGTAATTTGACAGTGGCTATTTACAAAAAAGATTATGTCGGCAAGATGAGAGACCTGATGGCAGATAGGAGTACTTATAGAACTCTTCGGTCTAACCCCACACTTTCACTTCAATCTAAAAATAATGGATTTGTTAAAACTTTATTTAACGAAAATGTTATCAACGACTTCGATAACAAATATATGACAACTTATACTGCCAATAGTCCTCGAATATTTGGATTACCTAAAATCCGTAAAGCAAATATGCGTCTCAGACCGATTTGTGCTTCAACATATGTTCCATGCTATGATTTGTTTTTTATTTATCTTCAAGCAATATTACAGCTTACACATATATAAGCATTCCAAGAGATTAAATTAAATAGTGAATAAATACAATAGTTCGATTTTAAATTTATTTCGATTAATATTAAGAAAATCAATACTTGTAGCCACTTCATTGGAATATCCAATGGTTCTTGATAAAGTTTCATTACGACCAAAGTTTGTCATATAAGTTCTTTGAAATAGAAATAAAAATAGAAATACTCTCATAAACCTAGCGGGAACATAGATAGGTACTAAGACAAGAAGTGATGGACATTTAATATGGTAGCATAGTAAGTCTCTAATCAGCATTATACTATGAATTTTTCTTCTTGATTGTAATGACTTTATTCCAAGTAATTGGAATTTTGCCTCATAGCTAGGACTTAAGTTCCAACCAATTTTTTTAAACATATATTTCGTGAATCTTCTTAGAATTTTCTCAATCCTGTCAGAGTGGACTTTATATATGGGACTCCAAATAGCATCTGCGTATTCCTAAAGTGATCTGACAAGTGACGTAAACAGGGTTAATAATACAAATGGATCTATAAAGTCTTTTGCATTTCGTTTTATGAAACCTAATAACGATTTGGCCTTAGGGACCAAATAACCGAAATGACTTTTAAAAGAAAGAGAGGAATCAAGAATAACACCTTAGTCTTTTATACTTGAAACTCTATCTAAAGCCACAGATTCAATTCTATAGTTGAATAGCAAACATTCAGATTTTCTGGAAAACGAAATACCATTACCCTTTTTTTATTCAATTTTATGCCATTGATGTGACACCAATTTGACAGAGAATCAATGCCAGATTGAATAAATTGACAATCATTCAAACTAGAAACTTTTAAAAATAGTTTCAAATCGTCGGCATATAGTAGGCATTTACAATGTTCAAAGACGGAGACAATATCATTAATGAAAATTACGAAAAGGAGCGGACCCAGGTGGCTACCTTGTGGGACACCTGATATACACTGAATTTCATTTGAATATGTATCTCCAAGCTTAACTCGTTGTGTTCTACCAGATAAATATGAGGATAACCACCGAAGTAATTGAGAATGGAAGCCGAAAATCTCAAGTTTATTTAGAAGTGTTTGGTGGTTCAACGAATAAAAGGCTTTGCTAAGGTCAGTGTAAACTGCGTCCACCTGAAATTTTGTTCCATAACATTAGAGACGTACGAAGTGAAATAGGCCAGATTGGTCACCGTAGATCGACCGGACAAGAAACCATGCTGAACTATTGATAAATATACACTTCTCAGAAAATCAAGCTTATTTTTTTACCATACTTTCAAACAATTTGGGGATTGCAGAGAGTTTACATATGCCCCTATAGTTCTCAATATCGTTTTGGAACGAGAATTATGAATAGGGACCAAGTAAGACAGTTTCCATTCTTCAATGAAATTCCCTTCTTGAACAACAATTTTTAGTACTGCGGCAGGAATGCCGTCTGGACCAGAACTATAATTAGATTAGAGTGATTTCAATGCGGAATTTACCTCGGCGCTACTTAACTCGATTGTTCCAATATCGATCAAACTTGTAATATTATTCAGCGAACTGTTGTTAAATCCTAAATTCGAGTAAACGTACTCAAAATAGCTAGCGAACAATTCAACTGTAGAGTCTAAATGTGATGATTCAACACCTTTAAAAAACATGGTATTTGGAATCCGTACTGATTTTCGTTTTGAACTGACAAACGACCAAAACGATTTGCTATTGTTTTTGATTTTACTTTCAATTTTAAAGATATAAGCTCTATATAAAAACTTACTAAGAACAACAAGATCTTTTCGCAATTGGCTATACTTATCATAATCAGATTGAGTTTTTGATTTAATATATATCACGTATGCTTTACGTTTCTTTCTTTTTAAATCACGAAGCTGCTTATTAATCCAAGGGGAAGCCGTTGAATTATTTGTATGCGAATAAGGAACGAATCTATCAAGCCCAATTAGTATAATTTCAATGAAGCGGCTGTACATATTATTTAAATCAAGAAATATAAATTCATTTGACCAGTCAATATTTAGTAAATAATTATTTAGCTGAACAAAATTATTCGGAAAATTATACGATCTAACATTTTGTTTAACATCATTTAGTGAATAAGTATAAAATTCAAGTTCAAAGAATAGTTCCTTATGATGAATAGATTCGTTTAGAAGAGCAAGAGGTGCATTACTTAAATTGAGTTTGTATTCATCACAACATATAAAAATCAAGTCAAATATTTTTTTTAAAGAATTTTCTACATCATTTACTTGCACTAAGTTTAGAGAATATAAATAATCGATAAAAATTACTTCGAGATCTTGCTTCATATTAAATGGAAATAACATTTTGTCGTTTTCGGACCATTTCCATTTTATATCGGAAATATTAAAATCCCCAAGACACACAAGTTTTCAGATATAGAACAAATATTATATAAAAAATCTATATTAATAATATGTTTTTCATACAAATCAAGAGAACTACTTGGAGGCACATAACTTACAAAAAAATATACATTTTCCTTGGAGTGTACACTTAACTTGACGGAGATAGAGACTCGTTCAATATCCGAAGATGGGAAAACGACTTCTTTAGAGCATATGTGAGATCGAACAGCAGTTATTATGCCACCTCCACGTTCACTAGATGAATTACATCTATCACGACAATAAATGTTATAGATAATGCAATCAAAAAGTTCCGAAGAAGCAATTCCGTTATGAAGCCATGATTCAACAATTATTATAATGTCGTAGTATGTAACACATGTATTTTTAAAAAGATCGGCTACTTTTGTTCGGAGACCACTAGCATTTTGGTAATAAATTTTCAATGACGAGGGACAAATATATTGGAATGATGGTAAATTATTAGTTAATAGGTCGAAGTTATTGCTTCGGTCTTCTCCGAGGAGTTTTTTGCCAAATAAGCAAAAATTCGAATCCTGACACTTATCGGCCAGAAATTTTCAGCAAATACTAAAGATGCAACTTCAACCGGAACGCCAAATTTAAAGCTGACAAAACCATGCATACGATCATTATCAGCGTTTTTAGATAACTTAAGGCACAACAAATTAGAGCTATCTCTTTCCAAACTTGTTGACATAACTTCATCAGGAGTGGTAGCATATCCAAAACTGCATAAGTGAAACCATTTGTATTTATAGGCAACTTTTAGATTGCCGCTGAAGGAATTTGTTCCGAGAATACCATTTTTTTAGTTGATGTTTTATTATTTATTAAACTCCGAGTTGTGTTATCTGTGTTATCAGAATTTAAAATCGAAAATTCATTATTCACAATAACACCATTGACATTTTCGGAATTCACAGCTTTTTGTTAAGAGCTGTTCTGCACAGCACTAGTACTAGCATCATCATCATTACCACTAATAGAAACAACAACACCAGATAAGTTTGTATTCCCAATACAATCAGCAACTACTTCATGAATCACAGTTCTCGGTACATGACTGCCTTGCACATCACTAGCACTATCGTGCATAGAACTAGCATTAGCAAAACCAGCAACAACATCTTTACCATTAACAATAATAACATCACACGAAGAACTTGCATCAACGCACAATTGCTCAGTTAAACTATCTAAATTTTTGGCCAAAATATTGAAGAAAATGACGGAAAACTCTAGATTCAATGTCAATAATACAAACCATTTAAATGATGTTATTTCACCACTGATCATACATATGTCTATCTGTATACATAGCCACTTCCAAACAAAAGCTCCGCAATCGTCTCTCAGGTCATCGATCTGATATTAACAATGGTGGGTCTCAGAAAACTGCACTTGCGCTCCATTTTTTTTTTTTTTTTTTTTTTTATAACTTTGCACGCGCTCAAGGGATTATGAATACCCTTTATATGTTTTAACACAGCGCGGACATCCGGTGAAAGAAGAGAAAGAAGAATAGGAAAGATGTGTGGCGCGATGTTCTGAAACTAGGTTGTTGTCTCAGATTTATCTCCAGGGATGACAGCTGAACTAATGCGGAGAGAATTACCGTGTCTTATTTATTTATGTCCCTTATAATTCGCATTATTTTATTTATTTCTTTGTCATATTTAATGGGTATGCATGTTTACTCAATCACATGTTGTTAGTGTTATGCCTAAACAGCATGTAATGAGCAAAGCAGCAACTTATTTTATGACAATTTTGAGAATTTTTTAATGGAATATAAGAAGACATAGACAGCGGCAGTAATCGAACCTGCAACCACGAGGTTGACAGGTGAGCACACAACTATCGCGCCACGGCCACCCCAGAAAACCGCACTTGCGCTCCATTGTATAGAGAAGGACCACAAGCCTGACCTAGATAATGGAAGAGTATTGTAAGTGTAAAGGCATCAAAATAAGAGAATGTTGTTGGAAATGCTGCACATCAACAACTCTGAGAGAGCAATGAATAGGAGATCTGATTGTGATAACCTCAGTACTATATATAGCCAGCTATTAAGGAAAAAGTGAAACACATTCACAAATTAAAAACGACGGACAGTAGGGGAAATATGTATTTTTTCAATATCTGTGTGAATGCCGTATAATTAATTCGAATTTTTGTTGCTGTAAGTTTTATTTGACATCTGTATAATAACCTTATACATGTATTTATGTTTGTTATTTAATTTCTTTTAATAAAAAGGCCTGCTGAAGAGTATATGCATACTCGAAACTTTGTACACCATATAACACCGTGTTTTATTGACTTGGAGCCTGCTACAAATATTTTATCAATTAAATATTGGAGGTCACAAACAAATTCCTATAAACTAAGTTAGTATTAACAAATTTTTAACCAATGTGTCTTACGAAATTAGGCTGATAATGGGAGTATTTTACATATAGAGTAAATTACGCTTACAGGAAACTGCAAAATGCCGTAATTTTTGTTTCTTAAAAGCTTACGTTTCTTGTGTCCTAACCACGGATATAAGAATCAAGTTTCATAACACACATAGAAGAAACAGAAGTTTCTTGTAAAAAATGTTGTTTTAAGAAACGCTTACATCTCTTAAACACCGTCTCAATTTTTCATGCTTTTCATTGCTTTATCGTTATTTTATGGATAATGCTCTAATGAAATAGCCAGTAGCATAACTCCCATCAAACTATTTAACCGTAATACTCGCGCTTCTAGGAATGCTCATCAGTATACCCTTGAACCCAACTTCAGACCTATACTTGTCACCGCCAGCAGAACTGTAGCTTTACCAACGAATAAGCAGCGTACATTATGAATATAATTTGGACGCACTTTTCTGTAGTGTCAAAATCTGCTTGCACTTTCTACCTTGTGCCTTTTCTTGTGAACACTTCCTACCGAATCAAAAAGGATTTGGCCGCAAATTTTACGCCATTTTCATATTTCATTTCAACATCGAAAGGCAAAGTTTTTTAAAGCTTATCATACATATTTATTACGATCATTAGTATTAATTAAATAAAAGAAGATTTGATTTTTTTAAATTTTAAATTTAAGTTCTCATTTTTCGAGAACAGTACTGTTATGTATAGAGAATCCCTCCCATTATGATATTTAAACAGTCAGAACAAATGTGCATCGATATCTCCTATTAAATCCTCTCCTATTTTCTATTTTGCGTAGGTGCAGTAGGTGAAGATTCTGACTCCTCAGAATTTAGTCTGCAAGGGTATAGTTTAGTGCCTTTATTTTTTCCATACCATGGCATCGCAGTATATGGGCGGACAGATGTTGCTTATCAGTTTCAACCACAATATAATGGCCACTGCTGGAATACAAAATTTAACTTCATGCGTTTTAAATTCACCATCAAAGTACATTACTCACACATGCTTTATTTATTCTAGCCCCAATTTGACAGTAATTCGATGTACTGTTCGACTCTATCCAAAGAATTGTTTCCCAATATCCGCACAGTGAAATTGTTGTTACGGGCGATTTCAATGTACACAATTCCAAGTGCCTACGATATTCTGCTCAGACAACACCCGAAGGAAGGTATGTCGAGCTCTTTGCTGAGGTGAAAAATTTGACTCAGCTGGTTAAGGAGCCAATAAGAATACCTAATATTGCAGGTCACTCCAACAATGCCCTAGACTTGTTCCTTACCTCTCAAACTGGTAAACACACTATTAGTGTTAACGCCTCTAGGCACATCGGACCATTGTGTCATATCAGCCAGTTTCTCGTGCTCGAACTTCGCTGAAATAAAAAAAAGATCCTAAGAGGACCGTATGGCAACACGAGAAAGCCAACTGGGACAATCTTAACAATTTTTCCAGGATCTTTAACTGGTCACTATGCTTTCTCGACAGAGACGTTGACTCCAGCGCTGGTATAATTACAAACATAATTCTTAAAGGGATGTAGGCTGTTATACCGAAGAAAACCAAAAGCATCAAACCAAAAGAAAACTCATGGTTCGATTTGAGCTGTAAAGAGGTTATCAAGTTGAGAGAAGTAAGCTTCCGATGTTATAAAGCCAACCGATCTGAGGAAAACCGGAATAAGTTTAAACAAGCTAGAAAGAACTGCAACAGTCATATTCAACGAACCAAATTTTTACATGAGCAAACATGAATGCTAAAAATCCTACAATGACCCAAGGGTAGTAAACCTTATTGGTCATTTGTAAAAAACGTACGAAATTCCACCTCCTCGTCGATTCCAACGCTCGTTTCGTATAACACTCCTGTGGTAAGCTCACAAGAAAAATCAATTTTGTTAGCAGCACAGTTTGCTACTAATTCTTCGCTTCCACAAAGTGATATGACTCCTCCTATACTTGAGAACATTAACAGCTTCATGGGACGTATCGACTTTCGTACTCGTACAGATGTTAGAGTTCTTAAATATCTCGACATACACAAATCCGCTGGTCCACATAGTCACGCTTATGGCGATAGTCGTTTCACTTAATCGACAAGTTACGTTTTTGTAGTCGTGTCGCTTTTAAATCGGTATTGCGTAACCTAAATGCCAGCCTCATTGTCGCTCTTAGATTCCACATGAGATCCACTACAACAGCTGATATTTTTACAAATAAATTTTAATTGCAATTGAAATCAGTGAACGTTTATTGTTAGTAAGCATAGTTTTTAAATTTATTTAGATTTGTTCCTAAATATTAATGTAGATATAGGACAGATAAAAGTAAAAGTTTAAAGTTTTTTCCTAAGTAAGAAATTGCATCAATTCCCAATCAAATTAAGCACGGTTCGGTCGTGTCTCCTGAAGCAGCACTTCCAGTGACAATGATGAGCATGGGGAAGAAAGAAGGAACAAATATTTAGTGATGCAGAAGCGATGGATTCGATCCAAAACAAAACTAACGGATTTGCCTAATTAGTAATTATTATGCTCACAAAATGTGTACACCGACTTAATAGAAATAAACTGAAGCCACAGATTGAGGTTTCCAAAAAAATGTTTAAATGATGTTGAGGCAGTAGTATCAACTTCTATTTAACCTTAACTTTGGCGTCAAGCTAAACCTAAGAATAAGCACTAGTATTTATTTTCAAGCGTTTAACAATAATTGCCTAATTTCTGTTTTTTTTTATTTCGTGTTGGCGGTACAATACAGTTTAATTCCTTAGCCAAAGACTCCCACTCCAACTTTGTCTGTTGACTTCTGTCGACAAATCCTCTAAAATTTTTATCTTTTATTTGCTTCTATAGCTCAACATGTTTTTCGTTTGTTATTTTTACCCCAAGAAACTTTTTCATTAACTATAATTAATAAAATAAACGAAAAAAAATTGCATTGTGCCACTATTTTTGGCTCTGTCGTTTGCAATTTTGTGCGCGACTAAATTTGGCGTTTTAACAGGCGTTTTTGCTTTAAAAACGACTAACACAATACGTTCCACATGATCATAAACGCCAGTTGGCGTTCAACGTCATACCCCATGGCAAATTCTTGTGTTGTGTTTTGTTATGGCGTTGGACGACTATCGCAATAAGGGTGAGTGTTTCCCCTTTTGTTCTGAAGAGATGTTCTTTTAGGGTGGTAAAACCGCTGCGTAAGCTTTTCCATCTGTCCTATTCAACTGGTCTCTTTCCGAGTGGGTGGAAAACAGCATTTTTCCAGCCTGTCCCAAAAAAGGGTGATTCCTTTTCACCCTTCAATTACAGCTCAATTGCAATTACGTCCCTTCTTTCCAAGGTCATGGAAACGCTGATCAATTATCAACTAAAGAAATGTCTTGAAGAACGAAAGATCCTTAATGACCGGCAGTATGGCTTTCGTAGCAATAGGTCCACTGGTGATCTAATGGTATATCTCACCGAACAGTGGCACAAATCTTTACATCATTTTGGAGAAAGTAAGATTATTGCACTTGATATATCAAAAGCATTTGATAGCGTTTGTCATCGAAAATGCGTGCATTTCGTATCGATGAATCTTTTCTTCGTTGGATTAGAAATTACATTTCCGACCGTTGAATACAAGTTATATTGGACAGTTTCAAGTCTCACATTCACAAAATAAATGCTGGTGTGCCCCAGGGCTCCATTCTGTCTCCGACTCTCTTCCTCATATTCATCAATGATTTCTTATCTGAAACACCTAATCCAATATACTGTTTTGCTGACGACAGTACCCTCAGCTTTTCATATTCATTTTCAGATTCACACCCATGTCCTTCGGATGTGGAACTAACGGCTGATTTGTTTGCTACTTGGTTATTGACGTTTATATTTTTGACAGATCACACATGACAATTTCCACGAACATTTGATATTTCTATTCAGTATTGTTTGCCATTTCATCATGAATAGACTTACGCCTGAACAACGTTTGCAAATTATTGAAATTTATTATCAAAATTCGTGCTCTGTGAAAAATGTGTTTCGCCAGCTACGTCCGGCAAAATTGTCTTCAGCGACGAGGCTCATTTTTGGCTAAATGGATACGCGAATAAGCAGAATTGCCGTATTTGGAATGAAGAGCAGCCAGAGGCAATTCAGCAGCTACCAATGCATCCCGAAAAATGCACTGTTTGGTGCGGTTTATGGGCAGGCGGCATCATTGGGCCGTACTTCTTCAAGGACGATGAAGGCCGCAGGGTTACGGTCAATGGAGAAAGGTACCGTTCGATGATAATAGATTTTTTTTTGCCGAAAATGCAAGAATTGAACTCGGTCGAGATGTGGTTCCAACAGGACGGTGCCACATGCCACACTGCACGCGAAACCATGCATCAATTGAGAGGCGAATTTGGTGAGCAGTTGATCTCACGTTTTGGCGCAGTCAATTGGCCACCAAGATCATGTGATTTGACCCCGTTAGACTATTTTTTGTGGGGATATGTTAAGTCTATTATCTATGGGGACAAGCCAAACACGATTGCTGACTTGGAAGCCAACATTGAACGCGTCATTGGTGAGATTCCGGCCGAAATGTGTGAAAAAGTTTGCCAAAATTGGACCTTCAGAATGGACCACCTGAAGCGTAGCCGCGGCAGAAATTGATTTATCGATCCAAATAAAAATTTCATTCACTTTTTACAAGTTTCTGTGTTTTTTTGAATTTTCAAAAACCAAGCTCTTAAAAAATCACCGTTTACAACGCCAGAGTATGGTAAGCTCTTTAAGTTCTGATCTCGGCGACATTGTCCAATGGGGAATAAAAAACCGTATAGAATTTAATGCTTCAAAAACCCAATGCTGTCTATTGTCGTTAAAGCGCGACCCTCCCCCGATGAAACCGAACAACTTTCAGTTTTCGGTATGTTCATCACCGACCATCTATTGTGGAATGACCACATATTCGACGTCGCCAAAAACTCTGCAGGTTGTTTGAGCTTAATTCGAAGATGCAAGAAATATTTCTCCCCTTCTGATCTGGCTGTAACTTATAAAGCCTATATTCGTCCAAAGCTTGAGTACAACTGTCATATATGGGCAGGTGCTCCCTTAACCCACTTAAATCTCTTGGATAGAATCCAAAAAAGAGCTTTTAAATTGATAGGTTATAGAACAATAACCAAAACAATCGCATCTCTTGGACATCGTCGCAATGTTTCATACCTTTCATTGTTTTAGCGTTATTTTTATAGACAATGTTCTAATGAAATAGCCAGTTGCATTCCTCCCCTTAAAATTCAACCGTAATACTCTCGCTCCTAGGAAAGCCCATCTGTTTACCCTTGAGCCCAACTTCGGACGTATTGTCAAGTATAGGGATTCTTTCTTTAGCAGCACCACACGAATGTGGAACACTTTAACCGACCCTATTTTTATGATATTAAAAACATTCAAATGCATATGCATTGGTTTCTCCTATTAAATCCTCTCCCATTTTCCTAATTGCTCGCGCTGCGCTTTGACATTCTCACAACCCCTTGAGTGCATGCTTAATATATAAAAAATACGTTGGCACTGTGTTAAAATATTTTAAGGGTAGTCATAACCCCTTTAGTGCATGTAAAATATAAAAATAAATTAAATAATTAAATTAACTTTATTTAAAAAAAAAGAGAAAACTTTAATCATAAGGCAAAAAAAATATATATGTATGTGTGTATAGCAATAACTCTATAGCAGACTTTGGGCGGCTAGTATTATTTTGAAGAAAACTGATACTTAAATTTCTTAAAAGTATCGCTCAATTTTGGTTTGAATTAAAGATGCCTCCGTTTGCTTGAAAAGAAGATCTTCAATTATTTCGAGGAATCCCTCATACTCATTGTTGTCTAAAGAAACATTTAAATTTTGTTTTCAATTTCTCACAAAACACAATCTCAATTTTTTTCAGACTGAAACTTATGAAATTTCTTTGAGAGTTCAGAAATGAATGTATGATTCTAAGGGTGTGTTGACATTTAAAGAATCTGAGGGGATTTTTTTGTGCCATAAAAAAAGTTTCTTATACACATCCAATTTTGCGCAAAAGTGGGCATCGGTGTTGTAAAAAAAGTTCATTATATCAGTGTTTTTCTTATAAGCGTTTTTCTTAAAGGTATGTTTTTTACATTGGTGTAAATAGGCTCGTGCGCCGTTGTTTTGTTCAGGTTTATTATAAGCTGTGTTTCTTATAAGCGTGTTTCTTATAAGCGTCATTTACTGTATATGTATTTCACGGTATCCCTTCCTTTAACTTTTTAATTTTTTTCAGTTTGAGTTTTTTTACAGAAAAAACCGGTGGTGACCTCTCGGGTATGGAGCGATTAAAAGTCTCCTATCGCATTAATTTTCTAATTTTAGCCGAACCGTATTTCATGCCTTTTCGCAATATAGCATCTTATGCGAATTCATTATACGAGACATATACAATTAACGAATGAAATTTACTTCATTTTATTACATATTATTATTTGCATAGATTTTCACTCACATAAACAAATAATGTACATCTTTCTCACAATATGATGAAAAATTCAGCTGCAATGTTAGAATACGATTATTTGGAAAAAAAACTAACTTAATCCTCCAACCTTCATGCATTTAGCGTGCAAAATTCGCAAATAGTAAAAAAGACATGTGAAAATCAGCTAAAGAGTAAAACTAAACAGTTATCTTTGGGTCTGAGTAAAGTTTATAGAAAGTATGCGTATTGTTTTTATCTTATTAAGTATAAAGAATAAAATTGTTTTGAAGACAAAATGATCACAATAATTGAGCGAAAAATAAAAAAGTTCACATTAATAAAAGCTTTCCATTTAATAAAAAACCGAAACAAAATTTAATTTGATTTTTTAGAAAGGTATACAACAAAGCAATTTTTTAATAGACTAAAAATAAACACACACGCACACAAAAGTAGGAATACTCAAAAACAACATATAATTACAATATTTTTCATGCGAAATTTCATATCTATAATTTTTTCAATAATGTTGTAAATGGAGTTGTGAAATTGATTTCATATCAATGAATAACATTACTGTTAAATGTACATACATAATCAATAACCAAAATCTTGTATTGGAAAAGTCAATTGAAAGCGTTCCTAAATATGTTCATTAATGGTATATGTAAGTAACTAATATACTTGTTAATTTAATCCTGCTTTTATAATATAAATTGCAAAATATATTATAGCGTTTTAAAATAATATATTTTCATTATATAATCATCCTAATTTTGTTATAAAATCCATATCTGATCACACAAGGCAGAAAAAAAGAATACAATATTTGTTTTGAAACATTGTGCAGATTTCTATTTTTAATATAACAAAAACCATATGTCTCTAAATAAAAAACGAATTTGTTATCTATTTTTTAGTTAATTAAATTACATACATATATATCACATTTAAAATAAAGCAAATAAAAAAAATTAATTTTATTACAATATTGGCAAAGAAATTGAAAAACAAAACATTTCGTTTTCTTTCACAGCTCGAAATAAAAAAAATGTTATCACATCAGACGCTCTTTATAATGGACTACTTTTGTGACCGAAATTTGATGATGACATGTTCTCAGAAATCACTAATGAACTACAATGTGTTGCGAGCAATAAAAGTATTGGGTTTGCATAATTCTGGTCGAGATTGTTTTCGTTCACTATTTAGAGTAGTCTTTATACATTTTTGAGTGAGTACTAAACTGTATAGTCACTTTATGGAAGTTCACTATATCGAGCGCCTTCTGTACTTAAATATTGCATATTTTCTCGAACAGATTTGAGTATTTAAGCATTTATTTTATCAGATTGAAAAGAATTGAAAATAATTACTAATATACATTATGTATAACGATTCGGCTTTGCAATTATCCTAAAAAAAACTTTTCTGCAATATTTCTTGTTGTATATTACAAACAGTAAATTTCGTTCTTATCATAAGATTATTTGTGTGTTTTACTGCGTATTAAAGCATTCTATTAAAAATAATTGAAATATTTTATTTATTTGAATAAAAAAAAACAATAGCCAGGGAGACATTCGCAAATCGAATGTGATATTTTATCTTTTTTTTAAAGTATTTAATAGTTATACTAAAAATATACACAACCCATACAAAAAACCTTAAGGACAATACAATATTTTAAATATATAAATACATTTTTTCATTGAATTTGTTTTAACATCCTTTTTTAACAATGCAGTTGCTGTACTGTAGAAACTCATTGTTTTCTTAAATTCAAAACACTCACGGTTGGTGGGTGTAAGATTGAATAAAAATACCAATTAAGTTGCAATAGCAAGAAACGTCCTTTTCTTTGTAAGAGGAGTGTTTCGAAAAAAAACCGGGATAATTTATAGTACAATGGCAATACCAAATATAATCTTCAATAGGAAAGTATATAATACAAAGCGTAATTTAACAAATAAATACCAAATATATACAATACATTAAAACAAACAATTTATATTTTTATACAAACTAAGATCAAATGATTACATATAAATAATACAATTCTTTGTGTCTTAGCTTAAAAAAAGGAAATCAAACATTAAATTGCTCTTTTTAGTATTTCTCTTTTTTAATTCAAAAACATACATAGTATATGAAATTTTAACACTTTAATTACAAGGCGCTATACTTGAAAACTATAAAATATAATAATTACTATTACACGTAGTCTGTAAAATATATCACACTGAAAGCAAAAATTCACTTTCTACTAGAAATTTTAAAAAGTTTTTCAAGGATGTGCTAAAGAATTTCTGCGAACCATTCTGTGAAATTCAAGTGATTGTTAATTGCGACTAAATTAATCAAACAATTTTTTTTTTACAAAATTTAGTCGATCAGAATGTGAATGTAGATAAGCAAAACGACATTTAAAATAACATTCATATACTCGTAATTGTACTAATTTTCACAAAACAGAGCCAACCCACATTTATGCAATAGATTAAAATAAATAATAAAGCAAATTTTTCAAATTGTTGTTCAAGAAGACATTCAACAGTACCTACTTGAGCAATAATTAATAATATCAATTTTTTAACGCCATCCATAGACAAAATTTTGATTGAAGATTTAAAATGCATCACAATTACATTTAAAACAACAATTTTAAACTAACAAAATTTAAAAACTATTTAAAACTGCAAGCCATGCGAATATTTGGTTAACAAAAATAACAGTAAGAATATTTGTTAAAATAAGTAGGTACATATAATTTATTATTATAAATATATGAATGAAACGTGTAATTACTTATACATATTCATAGATGTGCACCACAAATTGAAAACAACATTACTTAAATATTTATAGAGGGACTGCAATATATATACAATATACATATGTGATCGATATTATTTTATGCGTACATAAATAAATTGTAACAAATAAACATGATTGAATGGATTGAATTAAATACGAACATACAAATTATATCTGCTTATGATACAAGAATACTATATCATATCGAATCACTAAAAAAATGAATGGTGAACTATTCACAATAAAAATATATATTTTGAAAAATACATATATACCTTATAACTAAATTTATGAAAACATATTATAATATATTTTACAAAATAGAATACTTATTATATACTATCGTTATCCGACAAATACTTTTAATTGTTTGTCAGTGTCAGTTTTAGACCAGGATATGCGATTCGATAGTTTACCAAATAATTTGCAATAGTCATGTGATGAACTGTGGGTATTTACCCCCATAGTTCGGAACTAAAACCAGGGTGAAGACAGCTTTTCAGTGCCAAAATGCTACTTTTGGCACTCATATGCCAACTTCAAATTAATAACCAGAATAAGTTATATTTTCATTTCGTATAAACACAATACGGTTTCATTTAATATAATAATCAACAAATTTATTTATTTGGAAAAAAAAACTTTAACGAAAACAAATAAAATACGAGAACATCACAAAAACGATATTGATTCGAAAAGGAACATGGCAAATGAAAACAAAAACGTCATTTTACATAAATTCAACAATAACTTTTGTAACTATATATATACACAATTCCTTTTTCATGTTTTGAACAATCAAAAAATGATTTGTTAAACAATGGAGCCAGATATATTTTTATATTACAACATTCGATAAGCAAATCATTGGCAAGTATACATACCTACATACATATAATGCAAATAAAAAAAAATAGGTTGTTTAGAAAGATTTCAAATTACAAGTTCTAGCATACATTACGTACATAAATTCAGAATTAAACATAATTAGGATCGCTTTTAAATATTTTTTTAAATTCATCACAATATTGTTATATAAATAAGGTATGTAAAAGAACTTTAACATAGAATAACCAAAATTAGGTTGTATAATATTCAAGTTTGGTGGTGTAAATTATAGGCTATATATTAAAATAAAATCAGAATAATATCTTCAATATATATTTATTCGAAGCAAAAATTAAAACTTATCAAATTATTAAGCATATAATAAATAAACAACTAGTTTTTTTGTAATTAAATAAATAATCGGAATATGAAAACAAAACAGAATACTTAGCTGAATTAAAATAAAATATGTAAAGAATTTTAAGAAACATAAAATGCTTAAAAAAGTATAAACTTTAAGTGTTCGCCCCAACTAGTTGTAAATATAATCTCTCATTATACCTACCTACTATTAATCTAATTAAATACAAGCCAAAACTAAACATTAAAATTTAAAACTCAGTAACAGATGCTGGAGTCGATTTATTTTGTGTAATGGAAAGCTTTTAGTGAACTAAAAAGTTAATAACTGTTTACTTAAAATGGCACGATTTGACAAAAAAAGAAACAAAAAACAATATAAATAAAAATCACAAGTCAACTGTGCAAACCACTATAATAATACATTAACGCTTCGTTGTGCGTCGAAACTGAGAGATAAATATTACTCTCAAAATGATATTTTATATTCCTATCAGGTATTAAACAATTACTTTGCATATATTCAGTGAACTGTGAAAGGTTTGAAGAATATACACAATTATTATAAAAAACTATTTTTTTTTTTAAGTAATTGATAAAACAATTACGATTAATGAAAAACGCAATGTTAAGCATTTGAGTAAACCAATTAAGTTAAATTTCTTTAACTAATAGTGGCTCGTAAAAAACTGTTTAGTTATTTATTATGAACATAGAATGCACATAATAAACAAAAACATAATATGGACAAGCAAATATCTAATTAAATGACATAAAATTACTAAGCTTACTAGCATAATGTTTTCGTAGCCTTTATTATTATTTTAAATTTTTAATAGAGGCTACGGTTTGTTAAATGTGGCTTTTGTTTTTGACCTTAACTTTTGTTTCGAAGCAATTTGAATAGGTATATGTATAATGAACATACATACATAGATACATCTTATATTTGGATAAACAAAATTGATGGCAAACTAAAATGGAGCATTTTAATTTTACCCGCAGACTTAAATTATTTAAGAGCTTGGGTTATGTATGAATAAGAAAAATTCTTTGAATTTATGTAAAGAAATTAATAATGTTTGATAATAATAATATTTCGGCTCTTTTGGTAAAGAATATTAGAAAACTAAACTACTCATGGCAATTAACATGTATTCCATAGGCACACTGAGTGTTTGTTTTGAGTTTCAATAAAAAATGTTTCATAAGCAAACAACTATTCATTTATTTGGGTGTAGGTGTAAGTGTAAGAAATATAAAATCTTTCGGTAATGTTCCTATACGTATTAAAAAAATAAAATATTTAGACCCAAAATAATATATATATATATGTATAGATAAATTTAAATAAATACCCAAATGCTATTTAGCGTTTTATTAAATTATTTTTAACAATTCAAAACACTCCTTGTGCTCTGTGAAGATAAAGTTGTTGTATTTGACTGAACACAAAATATCAAAGTTAAATCTAATGACCCAAAAATACTGAGAAAGAACGACAGCAATTTATAATTTACAGGCAGCATTACCTTAATTAAAAATATAACTTAGTTTGTTCCATATATTTCAAGTAACAAAATGTACTATACACAAACAAAAAGTAAAACAATATTCTGGAACTATTTGGAAAAATAAACAATCTTGGTCAGTTTAAATATAAAAAATAAAATCTAATCTTTAATTAAAAAAAACACGGAAAAGTGTAAGAAATTAAAATATCATGAAAAAAGTACAAGCTTATTTTAAGCACCTTCGCGCCTTATCTTTAAGAAAAAAGATTAAAATTAAACTTAAAAAAAAAAAACTAAAGTTAAAATGTGTAAATTGCAACATTAAAAATGAAAACATTTCGATCGTTATGATAATAAAACCAATTCAAATCCCTTTTCTTATATATCATTTTCTGTGCCATGTTTATTTTTTAACCAAAATCTGCCTTAAATTATATTTTAATGTAGAACGAACACGAAAAATGAAAAAGGTGTAAAACGACTTACAAAATTAAACGAAATTGGACATCTCAAAATTTATAACACTTATAATTTAAAACTGACCTATTCAAATAATAGAAAAAATGCAATAATCAAGCCCCTTTATTTAAAAAAAAACCCTTTATTTCTTTATATTATTCTTAAATAAACCAAAACAATTTTTTTAAAGTAAAAATCAATCAAGTAATATAAACATGAACATATAAAAAATGTATTCTACGTTATTCTTTTCTTAGATGAATATATATACAACCAATATAAATAATCTACAGCACTTAAGAAATATGATACAGAGCTATTTATTTTTACTAAAAGGGACAAAATACATACGTTTTATAACTTACATTACTGTTATTTTTCTTTAAATTGAAAGAATGTGTATAAATCTCGGAATGTATACATTACGTTAAGTATGTAACTAAAAATGATTAAATTATGAATAAACTAAAGAACAGAACATTGATCAAACAATTGTATGTAAGGGTTATAAACTCGAATGTTAAAAATATAACATGTTTTATACAAATTTTAGCACAAACTATTCGTTTAATAAATATATTTCATTCAACATTACATTAAAAACTTCTTATATTATTTAAACTCGGCTTCATTTAGGTTAATTAGGTTAGTAGTTAGTCTTTATTTTCGCTATTTTAATAATGTCATAAATTATTGTCCATTGTTATGAATTAAAAACAAAAATCATAAAATACAAATTGTATCTTTTCTTTATTACATCAGAAAAGATATTCTTAAAATAAACATGAACAAAAGTTGCAAGCATTTTTAAGATTCGAGCTAAATAAAGTCAAAATTTATAGTCGATTTTCTAAGATTATCGAAAACAGATTTTCTTAGTCAGTTTTTTTGTGACTGAGTTAACACTAAGTAAAGCTCGAGTTAAAACTTCATATTATTTAACCCCTAGTGTGTTAATTGGTCTTAATGGCTTTTTCTATTGGTCATCCAAAAGAGAAAATTCTTTTGGATATGAACGGAGAATCGAAACCTGAAGCCCAGGCAAATTAGACCAAAAAAATGACAAAATTTCGAACAAATACAAACCCCCGCCGTCCTAAACATTTTCTCAAATTCCTCATGTTTTGGACCCAAACACATATGCGAGATTTTGTCTTAAGCCTATAGTATTTAGTTCGAGCACATGCAAATTTTATCTTTACATATTTCTTCTCAAGCAAGCAAAATGTTGAAGGTATAGACATAAACATTCAACTCCGATGAGAACAGTAGCGTATCTAATAAATTTTAGTAGGGGAAAATAAGAACTGATGATATTAATGTTAAAGACTGTTTTAAAAGAAGTAATGTATTTGATTTACTCTTAATTTCTTGTTGAATTATGTCTTTAAGAAAAAAAACTTATTTATAACGTAGATAATATGATTAAAAAATATAAAACTTTCAAAGCATTTGCATTGAATGAGAAAAATAACGCTAAATATTAAACAAAATTTAATAAAATAACGCTAAATTTAACAAAAATAACGCAAGTTCGTTTTTAATATACATTATACATACATATGTAATTTCAATAAAATATAAATATGCAAAGTTTTTACTCTGTCCCGTTTCGGAATAATTTTTGTTACTAATTTATTACATTTCTCTATTTTTTTCAGTGTTGTTCCTCTACGTGTCGACTTTTGTTGTCTACATTTCAATGTACACAATCGGTCGACAACGTCAACAATGTAGACAATATGTCGACAATGTAGACAATATGTCGAAAATGTAAGCAATAACTTTTACATCTTAATTCTCAAAAATTAAATCATATCGAAAAGGATTTGCTACAACGATAGACAAGTGGCTTTAAAATTTTCCATTTCAATATAAGTTTCAAGCAATAAATTAAAATATTTGCTTTAAGAATAAAAGTTTAAAACGCGTGGTTGCGATTACGATGTCTTGTCCACCTAAAAACAAAGCCTTGAAGAGCATGGCTATCTCTTGGTGAAAACCAATAATAAATAATCAGCTCTTTGCACAGTGTTGAACAAAACTCTGAAAAAAACTGCTGAAAACGGTCTTCGCAGGTACAGGTAATGGAGAACGTTATTATTATCTAAATATTAGCGCAAAATCTTAAACACTGAAACCCTACTCTAAATGAGTTTTAAAATGAGGGTCGACTTTTTGGTCACTTTAAACCACAAAAATTATAGTTTAAAGTTAAAAGGTAGTCTAACTTATACTATACTTTTTCCAGTTGAAATTTGTCATTTCATAACAGAAAATGAAAGAAAATTGTTTTCTGAAGAAAAAGTTTATAATATTTTTGAGCTTTTTAGAAAGCCAAAAGGGAATTAATGTTTAAGCAAATCCGTGCGAAGAACTTTTTTTTTTCAAGATACCGATTTAAAAAAAAACACCATTTTGATTTTTGATTGAAAAATGTACGTGAAAGGAATACATCCAATTCCGTTGGTTAATAATTTGTTTCTATATATATATATACAAATAATTTTCTGAATTATTAAAAATCTTACCAGAGCTTTTACTCTACTCTATTTTGTCAAAAAAGATGTGTTCAACGTAAGTTTGATTAGCGTAGTCCTAAGGATCTTCTTTAATTAGAAGAGTCGTTAAGTCTGTTTAAAATTAAGACAAAGTTAGACAAGGGCTGGAGACGACTGCTTTAACTAGAATTTGGTTTATTCTTTAAATGAGGACTATTTAAAATTTTGCGCCAATATCTTTTCATAAAGTATTGAAATCCAAGAAAAAAAAAACAATTCCAAATTATGTTAGAAATTAGTCAGTTAGCGATTTGATTACTAAACCAAATTTGCAAGGTTTATTGGCATTTTTTAATTTTATTACTAAATCCTCAAATTTAAAAATGTTTTCAGGACTTGACCAGTAGTGATTTAACAACCTATCAAATGTGAATGAGTAGGTTTATCATAACAGATTTCTCCCATAATTTAAAGTTTTTCGTTATGTCGTAATAATTGAAACATAAACTTTTATGAACATAGAACTATTTCACAACTATTTTGTTAGTACACACATGCTTTTGTATTATAGTCATTTGATAAATTTTAGTAGGAAAAATTATGAATTATTATGGTTTTACGAATTGTCTACAATGTGTACATTGTCGACAATTGTGAATTGTCTTCATCGAATTGTCTACATGTATACAATCATGTAGTCTACCTTTATAGTCTACATGGCACAACACTGATTTTTTTCATCTTCAATCGTCTTGCTTTAAAATCTCATTGATTTTCCTAATTTTTTTCCCTTCTTTTCAAATTTATGCAATACATCAAATAAATCTCAGAAATATCTTCATGTCTTTATTCAAAGTACGTCCTCATTGTGCCTTCTAGTTCCCACTATTACTACGCAACTGCCTAACTGCAATCAGCTGTTGAATTAATTTAATTCTTGCAACTAATTTACCTATACACTTTTTCAATCATTTTTTCTGGTCATATGCCTCATAATATCTATTTATTTATTTTTTTCGTCAATCAAGCTACATAACTTTAAGGAGACTAATTTAAAAATAAATAACTTATTTATACAATAAAACTAAAATATGTGCATATTTACAATAATCTCAATACATCCTTCTTAATAACAGCCCTACTTTTATTAAAATCAATAACATTATCAAATTCATTAAAAGCAATACAAGAATAAGTAATTGGACTACGTTTTGCATAACTTGTACTATGATACGGAACATATAAAAGATTACCATCTCTTGGTCGCAAGCTACGGGTAGGTGCATGAATATTGTACAATGAAAGTAACACCGGACAATTTATATTAGAACTGAGAACATCAAAAGCAAAAAGCGCACAATATAGTTTTCTTCTATGGACTAGAGGTTTTAAATCAATTAAAGCACATCTTTTTTCAGAAGACGGAAGTTCCTGATTTCTGAAAGTCTTCCGTAATGCAAATTTGGTAATTTTTTTTCTGGATTTTTTCAATCCGAAGGTTACTTGATTGAGTATAGGGATTCCATATAACGCAACCATATTCCAAGAGTGGTTTGGCAATGGATAAATATAACGTTTTGAGAGTATATGGATCTTCAAAAGATTTTGAATTTCTAATAATAATGCCCAACATAGAATTAGCTCTAGAGATAACTCCAAAGTCTTTTTGACTTGTTACTTTTTGTAAATATTGATTATCAATTTTGTAATTGTAACATTAAGGATTAGCTATTCTGGAAAAAAGTGATAACACTGCACTTATTATTGTTGAAATACAATCCATTCAGATTACACCAATGAATAACAATATTAACATCAACCTGAATTTTACTTGCGTCTAATGGAGACCTTATGCAGCTAATTTTTAAGTCATCATCATACAAAAGACAATTTGAAAAAGAAATATAATTAGGAAGATAATTGGTGAACAGAATAAAAAGGAGGGGTGGCTTCCTTGTGGTACACCAGAAAAACTATCAATTCCATTTGAAATAACATTACCAATTTTCACAAATTGTTTTCGACCAACTAAATAACTATTAATCCATTCGAGAAGAACAGAGTGAAATCCAAAGAGTTTAAGTTTATTCATAAGAACATTGTAATTTGTGAACAGAAGTCTACCACTCATAAATCCATGCTGGTGTACCGCAATATGATTTCGAACCAAACTATAAAGTTTCATTTTCATTATCGCTTCAAATAACTTGGGAAATTAGTTGAAGTTTAGCTATTGGTCTATAATTTTCTACCACACTCTTAGATCCAGATTTATGCAAGGGAGTTATCAAAGAATCTTTCCAAATATTTAAAAATACACCTTTTGGAAGGCACACATTGAAAATGTAACAGAGAGGGCCAGCTAAACTGAATTTACAATATTTTAAAAGAAATGGCCTAATATTATCAGGTGCTACAGAAAAACTATTGAATTTTTAAAATTTGAAGATTTCACTTCTTCGGCTTTTTCGGTCGTGATAATTTATTAATGAAAGATATTCATTAGTTTTCCCAACGTTTCGACTGAGTTTTCAGTCTTCTTCAGGGGCACTTTATTGACCATGAAACAAAAATAAGAGAAACATTTGTAGGTTTACATTAAACCCACAAACGTTGGGAAAACTAATGAATATCTTTCATTAATAAATTATCACGACCAAAAAAGCCGAAGAAGTGAAATCTTCAAATTTTAAAAATTGAATATATCGAATTGGTGAAAACACTTTTAATTAAAAAAAAAACTATTGTCTAGAGATGATATAGCCGTCAATACATCATCAAAAGATAATCAAATACTACCCTAATCAATACAAGATATATAATTATCAAATGTTTGATCAGAATTAATATTCAACTCAATAAAATTAGATTGAAAAAAACGACGCAAAATTGTTTCAGATTTCATTAAGATTGTCAGAAAATACTCCTTTGTAAGTTACGTTAGATGGAATCCCAAGCGATATACGTTTTGTATTCAAAAATTACCAAAAACATTTAGAATTACTTTTAATCTTTGACTCGAGACTAAATATAATGCTCTTAAGTAAACTTTCTAAGGTATTCATATTCTTTCCCAGTTTGATAAAATTTATCACGCAAAGAAACCGAAATCTTACTTTTTTTACTTTTTGAATTCTTCAAATATTTTATTGGAACGAAATTTAAGATAGCCGAATCTAAAATGTTCCGGAACATAGTAAAAGCTAACTGTAAGTTAGTACAACTATGAATTTGTTGCCAATCACATAATTCAAAATAATTATTCAGAGATACAAAATCAGCATTCTTAAAATCATGTAACTTTACTACATTACAAGAAAATTGGGATTCTATTAAAACAGAAAAATTAAAAGTTATTTGAAGTGACTTGTCATGAACACTATTTTCAAGTAAGTTAAAATTAGCTACTTCCAAGCTAGCATCAAGACTTTTGTCAATAAAAAACAAATCTAATATACGACCTATGGAATTACTAATATTGTTAATTTGGCGCATATTTAAAGCTGTTATACTGAAATAATTCTTTCTCATCATTTAAAAATAAACATTTTATATCGGGTAAATTAAAATCTCCAAGAATTACAAAGTAACAATTTTCATTTACATTTTTCGCAATTTTAGCATTATTTTGTATGTGAACATCATAAATCGAGTATTCAGATAAAGGTGGAATATATGAAACAAAAAAATATATAGGAAAATCTCTAGAAGCTGGAAAAATAGTTATATCTACGCATACACATATTTGTTCAACAAAAGTATTAGATAAAATAATTTACTTACTTAAATAAATAGAGCGAACAGCAAGTAGAACACCGCCTCCTCTGGTTAAACATGTGTTGGCATAGCAGCGATCTTTCCGGAAAACATAAAAGACGGGTGAGAAGACTTCGGTTGACAGATAATTATCATTTAACCATGTTTCGCTAAGAGCGATAATATCATAAGAACAATCGGCAACAGCAATACAAAAATCACAAGCTTTTGTTCTCATACCTCCAGCATTGTGATAAAATATTGAAATATGTCCATTAAAATGAACAGTATAGGAATAAGAAAAATGATCCAGCTGGTATAGTTTAAAGTTAATAAAGCGCAGAGATGAAACGTCTTTTTTCTTTTTTAACTATTTTTTTACAAGCCAGACTACTCTTTGGCAAATTGAGTCTGCATGCAATGAAATTTTTATAAAATCTCTTCGCTGACGGTGTTACTTAGCCGAGAGATATGTAAAAAACGTAGTCGAGGTACAGATGGAAGAGCAGCGAAAGCTTCAGCGTCATGATCAATGCCAAATAGCTGTTTCTATTTATGTTTCTTGTTGCTAGTACTAGACCATGGAAGCTTTTAATATTGCAGAGACGAAATAGGGGATGCGTTATGGGGTGAGAAAAAGTTCGAAGTGCATCAAAAATCACAATTTGTCTGGCAAATTAATGATTCGGACATTATTTGTTTTGGAAAAATTAATGGAGATTTTTTTATGTATACAGTTAAAAAAAATGTATTTTGCGTTGAGGTGAATTATACTTTTCGGGAAAAATCCGAGATAAGATTTGTCTTAGGAAAAAAATTGTATGAGAAATAATATTTTTCCCGAACTGAGTATTGGCCTTAGTTGTGAATTTTTGGTATAATATCTTTCTTTAGAGAAAAAATGTTGTGCTCTTCATTACCTTGGCTTAATACCCAAATTCAAAATCTTAAGCATCGAAAAAATATACTAAATAGAAAAATTGTGTTTAATGTAGCCTATTGTTAATTCTTGAATATATTATATTTATTACTAATAATTATCAATATTTATGTTTCAAGCTGAGAAAATACAGTCAAAAAGTGTTCAATGCAGACTCAACAAAATACAATGCAGTACATTATCTTCTTCATACACATAATACATGAGTAAAATAGATATATTACATATATAAGTGGAATATAATACAATTCAAATAAATTAAAGGTACTTATACACTCGTATGGTTTTAATGGGATATACTCCCAGCGAAACAAACGTTTTAAAGTCAGGTTATTGTTGCCACTATTTTGTATTTGCTTATCGCTATCATCACGCTGTGCTTAGGCATAATTCATATTGGCCGCACCTGTATTAATTACTAAATGGCTGCAGCTCTGTATACTTGGCCAATGTAAATCTATATCCTTGCTTGAGATTGGCTGTATAGTACGGGAGGCGACCGTAATTATTACCTATCTCATAATAGGGAGAGTGAAAACGGTGGATACCAATCCATAGAACTTGTTAAAACATTTGACATATTTAGTTTTTAGGATAAGCCGCGTTATAACAATTTAGTATTCAGCGATCCAATTCTGTACTCACTCCGAACGTTTCGCTACAAATTACATTGAGTGTGGTCACCGGGAAACTGCCAAAGATATGTTAAGAGCGATTTTGGCTACGCAGGTTGTAACGTTGCTCCGAAGGTCCTGTCTCTTGCTGATGTTGTTGTTGGCTTGCAAGTTGGGAGCAAACTTAAAACATTCTCAAAATCACTGGTCGGGCAAATATTATTTTCAGGGAAGGTTAGGCGTGAGACTGTCACTTCCGGCAGGTCCGAACCAACCATATGTATAAGAAATGCAAATGTACAGGACGCCTCATGTTTGGGGCGCATTAACAGTAGCAATAAAATGTGGTTTGATCTTGCGCTAACAAATACTGCCATTTTTATTTTGGACATTAAACTTGAGTAGTATAGATAAAAGGGTTCTGGCTCACCGGAGGCACCGGAGGTTTGGTATATACTGGTCGTATGGTGTTGCTCAAGAAGTAAGGTTGTGTGATGTTGCTTGAGCAGTAATTTCATAATAATATTGTTATTTTTATGCTGATAAGAGATAATAAATTTGTTTACATATGATGAATCCAATACAATGGGGTTAAGAAATATGACTCATATCCGGTAGAATGATAAGAACCATGACTCATATCCGGTAGAATGATAAGAACCATGACTAATATCCGGTTTAATGGTGAGAATCATGACTCATATCTGGCTGAATGATAAGAACCATGACTCATATCCGGTTGAATGATGAGAAACATAACTCATATCCTGTACAATGATAAGAAACATCTGAGGTCAGAGTTCACTCAGCTAATAAAAAAAATAATAAATTTGTTTACAAATGCTGAATCCAATGCAATGGGGTTAAGAATTATGTTATCAGCATGTTAATGTGAGTTGTAGTATGATATGAGAATTGTATGTTTTTTTTTCTAATTGAAAAATGTGTTATTTTGCATGGCTCGCTACCGATGCCAAGCTGCTGGGTTGGGGTATGTGCTGGTACCGATGTGCGATCGTTGCCGAGACCATGACCTTGGCCGTGGCCGCGGTGGGGTTTTGTGAACTTTAAAAGAATAAAGCAAACATGCCAAATGAATATCTCTTAAGAACAAAAAAACTTTCCAAGTGTGGTTGTATAATGTTACTCAAAATTATATTGAAGCGTGAGGATTTTTTTATGACCAGTGCATACCGTGACAGGGGTGTATATATACACTAAGGATAAGTTGATTTATTTATATTTATATAAGGGCATTCAGTTGAGACGGATCTTTAAAAAAATGTTCTGGTGTGATAGATTACTAGAAGGAGATGCATTCTGTATATGTGAATCTGTGTGGTTGGAGATGAGATATACAGATGTTATATTCTAGAATTTGGAAAAGAATGTGTGTTGTTCCATATTAGAAATGGCGAGAGTATATCACCTATTCTCAGTTTTAGGTTGCAGTTTCAGTCTATGCAGCATGTACGATTTAGGCTTTTAGGTGGGGTTATTACTTTTTGAAAAATAAAAGATTAAATAATATGATTAAAAAAAATTAATTATAGGAGGACAGTTAACACTACTCGGAACGATCACACCTCATTCGAATGCTTAAAAGAGGGTGAATACCCATCGATTTGTCCGTTTGGTGAAGTCGATTTACTTAATGCAACTCAAAAATTTAAAAAGATTAAAGAAAAAATTAACACGTCCAAGACATATTTTAATTGAATATATCTTTATCAATACCTAAGCTATAGAATAATAAAAGATGTAGGGGGCGATGAAAATAGATAAGCCGTTAGCTGGAAAACATCAATTTTTTTCAATTTCAATTTATTTGTTTATTATGGTGTACAAATAAGACATAGTCTTTTATAGTACTTAAAGTTAAAGCAGATAACATCGGATTAAGATTAATATAATAATAATAAGAAGAAGAAAGATATATACATTTATATGGAATTCAAAAATTAGGATAAATTATTTTATTTTATTTTATTTTTTTTATTTTTTATGTTAGTAACTAAACAGTTTATCCTTCAAATTGCTGTTTGATTCCTACACTATACAAGATTTTGAAATAAAGCCTTTTTCAATTGAGTAGTTCCTACTATTTGTCTTACCGTTACAGGTAGGGAGTTCCAGAGTCTAATGGCATATACAAAAAATAGTCTCAAAGAATTTAAATAATTAAATGAATGCGTTATGAGATTCAGGGTTCGGGTTGACTGCGCGAAGCGTATTTTATCAAATAGATAGGACGGTGCCTGTTTTTGAATTATCTTATGCAGAAATAAGCAACATCTTGATTCAATAAATTGCACAAGCGAGCATCCTAAGACACGTTGATGATATTGAGACACATGATCAGACCTTCGCAAACCATAGACATACCTAACGATATCATTAAAAGCAACAACTAGTTTTTGCATCGAGTGCGAATCAGGCTTGCAGTAAACTACTGCAGCATAATCAATAATTGGTAGTAACAAAGATTTGACAAGTCTCAGCTTAGTGCCTGTAGGAGTTAGATTCGAGAAAAGGTTTAACTTTCGAAGACCACCATAGATTCGTCCAACAGAAAGATTAATATGATCATTAGCAGAAAGGGTCCGATTAATTTTGAAGCCCAGATTCGTGACAGTGTCTACAAAATCAAGTTGGAAACGAGATATATAGACAGGTGGAAGTGTCCTTACATCAAATTTCCGATGAGATATTGCAATGATTTGAGATTTGGAAGGATTAAGAGTTAATCCGTTGCACAAGGTCCAATTATAGATCCCCAAAAGATCTCCATTAAATCTGCAGACCAGATCTTCCAACAAGTTGAATGGCCGAGAGAGATAGATTTGGGCATCATCTGCATAAAGATGCAGCATGACATTGTGGCACACTTGGGGGAGATCATTGATGAACATGCAAAACAATATAGGACCTAATATAGAACCCTGCGGTACACCTGCTAGTAGATTCGTTGATTCAGAAAAAATTTCACCAACTTTAACTTTTTGACTTCGTTGGTGGAGGTAATTTTTGATCAAAAGAACCGATCTATCAATAAAACCAAAGTACAAATTCAGCTTTTTACACAAGATTTCGTGATTTACTCTGTCGAACGCCTTAGAGAAGTCCAGCAAACACAATATAGTCAATTTATCTTGATCGTACTGAATTCTAATATCATCGAGTACCTTCACCATTCCTGTAGAACAGCTATGATTAGGGCGAAAACCCGACTGAGCACAAGATAACAAATTATGGTGACTGGTGTGGTTAGATATCTGATCTGCCAGAATCTTCTCAAAGACCTTTGACAGGCAGGGAAGGATGCTTATGGGTCTAAAGTCAGCACAAGATGATGGGTTAGGTTTTTTAGGTACAGGAATTACTTTTGCAAGCTTCCAACAATCTGGAAACGAAAATACAAAAATTGATAATATGTGTAAAAGTAGAAATAATTTGGGGTAGTATCATCTTTATGAATTTTATGGGAACTCCATCTTCACCAACCGAATTAGACTTAAGGGATTTAATGCTCATAAGTAATTCATACTGTGTGATGACTTCAAAATCAAATTCACCTCCTCTATACATAATGTTATTAATGGGTGCAAAGTTTGAAATCTGGAAATTATCTGATGTAAAAGCTTTGTTCAGATCATTTGGGCCAGGGAAATTATCAATAACCTCTTTTCTACCAACTCCAATAGACCGCAAACCACTCCAAAGCTTACGAGGAGTCTGGTGAGTGTTTAGTTTTGACATGAAATATCTTTTTTTAGCTCTACGAGTAACGAAAGTTGAAAGATTACGAGCAATGCAAAAAATTTCCCAGTTTGACGAGGTAGGGTTATTCTTCCATTTCGAATAGAGTTTATGTCTTTTCTTAATTGAACTTAGCACTTCAGAATTACATCTTTTTAAAATGCTGTCTTTCTCATTCATTTTATATCTGTTTATAATTTTTCTAGATTATTACATCACATCTACCTGTGGATATAAATTTACAACAATTAAATATAACTGACAATCATTCGTTTTCATTGAATTTACCTAATAACGGTACAGTGCAAATAGGATTATCGTTTCGTTTGTTAACCTTTACAAACAGCAAGAATTTACTTAATAGTAAAAATTTGGATACAACATCATTTCAAAATAATAATCATACAAGTTATCACGGTCAGGCATTGACCTGACAGAAAAAGTGCACACGCTGCACTCGAGCGACGGGTGGCAGCGATCGTTTCCACCAGGAAATGTGAGGCGGGCATGGGAACTGCATATCAGCGAAATAAAATTAATATGAAGTCAATGAAATGTAATTTAGAATTTGAATTTGGTATTCTGTTTTGTTACTTAGAAAAGTGCGGTCGCGCTGAATAAACTTATAAATAATTTTAACGTGAATGCAATTGTTTTAATTACTGGGACCAGTTGGCAGGTCCCATAAAATAATTTTTTTTGAGTTCAAGGATCACGGATCCTTTACTTACATCAGAGGGTGAGACAACAACAACAACAGCAAAATCGATAAAGAAAATGTTTGATGCGAAAACAGTAACCGTAGAGAAGGCAATCGAGAGTTTAAGACAAGACTTAATAAAAAAGAAACTGAAATATCGGGGATTATACAAAGTAAAGATGTTTTTATAGACATTTTAAGCCCGAATTTGATGATGATAAGACATTAACAATTCCATGTTCGTATGGTAGCAATTATAATCTACATATACTCAGTATTATATGTTATGAATATCATGAATATGAAACCGAGCGGGTGCTAAGTAATAGAGAAGTTGAAGTCCTTATGAAGGAGGATCTTGCATATAAAACTGATGTTGAATTGCTGAACTTCAAAACAATGAAGCAAACATACATACTGAATATCTCTTAAGAAAAAAAACATGTAAATTTACTCGTACTTATCAATAAATTTTTTATTTCAAAAAAATATAAAACATATGTTTTATTTATTATCTTTGAAGATGCAGTTCTAGCTCATAAAATCCACCTTTAATAGGATGTCCTTGATAGTCCTCCAATACATACGTTATTGGATTTTTATGCAGTACTCTGATTATCTTAAATATTTCAGTAGTCCAATTTGGTGTGTATCCTTTATCGAAAATATGTTTATATTTACTAATTCTGACTTAATACCCAATTTTAAATTTTGGAGTAATATTAATTTTGATGTGATTATAAATTTTGGAAAGTAATATTTTTTCGTTTGTAGTATTGACTTCAGATGGCTTCATCTTTATTGTACGATGTTTGGAATTATTGTAGGTGTTTGTCAGCCATTCTTTAGTAGCAATCCAGCGATATGAACCAGTCAAATTGAATTCTTTCCACATATATGCTTTCAAAGTACGATTAAATCGTTCAACAATCGAAGCTTTAAGAAGGCTAAATGTAGAATAATGATTGATTTTAAATTTTTTCATAAGTTTTTGAAAAGATGTATAATATATAAAATTCTTTGCCATCATCTGTTTGTATATTTTATGGGTGACGACCTTTATTAAGTATATCTTCCAATGGTTGATAAGTTAAATATTGGCCTTCCCCCCTCTCCATCAGTAGCTTATCAATTTTTTCACCTTAAATATTAATGTATTCTCTAATTCGTTCATATAATTCATCAACATATTTTTTAGTGGTGGCTTTTCCTTTTTTTGTGGAATGTGGATATTAGTTAGTCGTTTAAAGCTTATGTCGTAATCAGCGCTTTCTGTTTTTAAAAAACCCTCACCGGCTGGTCCTGGTAAACTTCGTTCCCCCTGTTCAAATATTGGACCCTGTTCACCATGTTTTCCTCTTGGACCAAATTAATCAACACTCGTCTTTCTTTTTTTATTTTTATTCGATAATATTAGCTTGTCTTAGTTCTTCAATGATTGAAATAATTTCGTTAGAGTGATTGTTATTTCCGGATTGTTGTGATGCAATTAGAAGTCTCATTCGATCTACAAGTTCATTAGGATTATCCCAAAAGATATAGTATTTTTTTAATTTTGATAGCTGTAATAAACCACTTCCGGTTGGTGTTTGTAAGGGTTAAGATAATGAATTATTAGAAGTATATTTTGTTAGTCCAAATAATTTGCTTATAATTTTTCTATATGTATATCCTCGATTGCCGTGTACTTGTTTTTGTGAATTATGATCGATTCTATGTGCATTGGTGAGAGATAGTATGGTTTTATAATTTCTTAAATCTTCATCAGTGAAAATATTTTTATCAGGGTTTTTCTTCAATATAAGCTCACATAATCCAGTTGTACCCTCAAATTTTTTTTCTTATATTTCTATATCGTTTCCTAGAATATTAAACTCAGCATTACCTATATACAACGTTTTATCTTTTGAATGTATACCATATGTTTTGTCAAGTGTGTTGGAATTACTTATAAATAAATCCACATATTTTGTAGGTGTGGCATGAAATTCTTCTTTTGATAATTGCTCCATAAAGTTGCGACGATGACTAATTTGATAGTTTGAGCGTTTCTCTGTTCTTTTTGATGTATTTCTACTACTAGCATTATCATCAGTAAAATTTGATGAGTCACCAATAGAAGTCTTGCGGGTGGTGAATTCATCAGGAGGTTGAAGTTGCTCCGAATTGATTTTTATTTGCTTTGAAGGGATTCCACTAGGATTATTTTTATCTTGTTTGATGTTTGATTTTTTGATCAACTCGTTTAGAGGTTTTGTCAGTGGTCTAAAAGTTTCTTCAATTTGTGTTTCGTAAGCTTCTCTACCTGTCTTAAGAGCTTTGTATTTCTTTCGTAGAGCACCGGTGGTTTTAATTAGCTCCTTTGTTAGTTTTACATCTATATTCATCATAATGTTAAAGTTATTTTTTCTTACATATACAAGTGGTTAATAAATTTCGGAGCTGTTGAAAGAATTGTTCAAAAGTTTTTAAACTGAATTTGATATTGAGACTACTAGTCTTAACTGAAGAATACTGGGTCTCAAACTGATCTGAACCGCTTTTAACTGCTATTATCTGCTCACTGAACTGCTCTGTACTCTTCTCATACAACATTACTATGCATAACACTGGCTCTCAAACTGATCTGAACCACTTTTCTATTATCTGCTCACCGAACTGCTCTGTACTGTTCTAATACTGCTTTTAACTGCTCTTATCTGCTCACTGAACTGTTCTGTACTTCTCTAATACTGCTTTTAACTGCTCTTATCTGCTGACTGAACCGTTCTGCACTGTTCTAATACTGCTTTTAACTGCTCTTATCTGCTTACTGAATTTTTCTGTACTGTTCTAATACTGCTTTTATCTGCTCTTATCTGATCAATGAACTGCTCTGTACTATATCTCGAACTGATCTGAACCGCTATTAACTGCTATTATCTGCTCACTGAATTGTTCTGTACTGTTCTCATAGAAGATTACTATACATATGACATGAAATCAAAAGTATTATCTGCTTTATAACTTAAGAAAGCAGCCAAAGCCTTTTCTATAACGACCTTCATTCAAAGGACTATCCTTATCAATTACCATAAATCCGTAATTCGTATTCAAACATTCTGCACAGACCATTCGAAGGTATTAAATGTCATATCTCAATTGATATGATCATTATATACATATATGTTTTAGACTCATATCATCCTGTTTGAAAACAATAAGGAGATTCGCGTTATCTTGAATTAAGTGTTTGGGTATTCTTGTATAAGTTTGACATAAGTAAAAACTATCAATATGATGATGTCGTCCCATACTAAAGTATACTCGAACTGTGTTTTGTTTATCACATGCGATATCTTCAAAAATAAATATAGAATTTGGTTTAGTCTCTTCGGGTGGAATAACATCACTGTTTTTAGCAAAAGTGTAGAAACCCATATTTTTAATAGGCTTAATAGCTTTTCGTAAAAACTCATACTTTGGTTGATGTAGAGGTTTAGAATATATACAGATATTTTCAAATTTTAACCCATTGGAATGTTGTAACAAACTCATCATAACATTAGTTTTTCCACAATTTGCGGGACCCGTAATTAAACGTCGTATACTATGAGGGAATAGTTTACCATGTTTTTTTCTCTGAATATTTTTGTCAGATCCATGCTTTTTTCTGGTAACTGATATTGTTGTTTAACGAATCGCATTGTTATAAAAACTAAATGATTGTCTATAAATTTAAAGTTTATATTCAAAAATGTCATTTAGTTTCAAACCATTCTAACGTAAGGATTATGACATAAAATGTTTGATTATTCGAAAAAATCTATCAGTCGCCAAAACACTGTGAAAAGAGAAGGATTATTAAATTCTTTAATAAACAAACTTCTTATTGAACTACATTTCCCAGGATATCAATACTGTGGTCCAGGAACAAAACTGGAAAACGGATAGCTCCAGGAGATCCTGGAATTAATTTGCTTGATCAAGCATGCAAACAACACGATATATCTTATTCAAAATTTAAAAATACAGCTGATCGACACGTTGTCGATAAGATCTTAACCGAAAAAGCTTGGCAGCGAGTTAAATCCAAAGACGCTAGTATAGTTGAGCGAGCAAATGCACTATTTGGTACCAATCTCATGAGGACAAAAACAACATTCGAAATGGGGTGTTCTAAGATCGGAGATAAAAAGACTAAGAACAGAAAATTAAAACATGTAATAAAACTAAGCATCTTTCCTTTAGAAAAGTAATGAAGGTTATTGGAAATAATGTCAAACGTAGAAAACCAATTAATCTGGAAAAATCCATCAAAATAGCTATATCATCTGCTAAAAAAACGGTGATTTTATAAAGACACCCAGAGTTATTTCTATACCGAAAATTGGTGTAATTCCATTTCATGCACCCTTGTTTGCTGGACTTTCAGCTCTTGGAGCTTTAACTAGGGGCGCTGCAGTAGTAGCAAAGGCTGTCAATGGCCTCGTTCGGTGGCACAATCTAACCGATCCGGATTGCTTGGTGTTGTTGTAACGCCTAAGGCAAAAACTGCTGACGAACTAAACATATGTTGTCAGACACAAATCTCAAGCTACCCAACAATTATTGGATTCGTTGAGATTCGTTTGGAAATGTGAGGAACAGCTGATTCAAAACTTCAGATGTGTATACAATACAACTGACATAACGAGAAAGCTACCTGAATCGTTCGAAAATAAATCCGCTACAAAGGTATCTTGGATAGCCTATCGGCCGCGCACCGAACGAGGCCAATGATATTAGCATTGCTAAAAAAGATTTAGTGGCGGAAAAGCGCCATAACCAACAAATGGAAACTAGGTCAATGTCTGCACCTTAAACCTTATAGAAAAGGGCTTGGACTTTATTTAAACCCAAAGTCAACAAACTTCTAAGCTTGCTACACAATCGTGCATTAAATGAAATATATTTGAGAAATTTTGCAGAGAAATTTATTCCAAATCTTAGAGGAGTCTTCATGAGAGATAATTTACCAAAAAAAAAATCGGTTGTAGGCTCTATTCTATCAGTTGAATATTTTCCACCTTTAAATTTAGATCAAGCCTATGTTTGTGGATTGATTGATTTTCAGGCGCACAACTCCATACCAAATGCTGATGAGACTAATAATTTGTTTCATGTCGGAGAGTATGAAATTGAAATCCCCACAGGCTCATATGAAATTGACGCAATTGCTTCATAAATATCAGAAGAATTATTATCGCGAAATTCTGCTATTGATATTGAAATAAAAGCAAATAATAACACAATGAAATGTGAAATTGAATGTGCTGATACAATTCATTTCGATAAGTATAGAACTATTGAAAAATTATTAGGGTTCAGTAAACGTGTTCTCAATGATGGTGATGGGATTCACTCATCCGACTTACCCATTGATATAAACAAAGTAAATGCCATACGAATCGAGTGTAATATCATTACTGGTTCTTATTTTAATAGTACTCCTATACATACAATTCATGAATTTTCACCAGAAGAAGGATCAGGCTATAAAATCATAGAGGTTCCAAATGTTATCTATTTACCAGTGAATGTCAAACGAGTGAGTAATATAACATTAAACCTCGTGGATCAGGACGGTGATATAATAATTTTAGAGGAGAAAGAATAATCGCACGATTACATTAAACTCCAAATCGGAAGAATGTTAATATATAATAATAATAATTATTTCACAGACATTAAAGCTAATCATTCAAGTAGTTCTACTCGAGCATCAAAACTGACAACACCTAAGTTATCTACTGAAAATAAATCTTATCTTCTTTTACTATTATTCAAACTAAAATAAAAACAATATGATGAATGATATTTGGATATTACTCATACATATAGTATATCTAAGTTTGAATATCACAGCTATTCACCACTTCTTCAGTCTTCCAATTTCTTTTTTTTTTTGTAAATTCATTTTTATTCCATATTCACTTATAACTATCTTAAAGCTAGACAAAAATGTTTAATACTAGCCTACTTATCAATAACTTACAAATAATTTACTGGCCCTTTACGGGCGCTCTAAACTAAGCAATAACTCTTAGAACTAATGTCTTTCGACTTAAAAACTATTTTAATTAAATCTAATTATTTTATATTTTTTTTAAACCAAGAAATTTTTTTTACAAAAAACTCAGTATCAGTATTTTATTTTTTTTTTTTACTTAAAAACTAGAACAGCCACAGCAGCATTTTTTTCGTTTTTTAAATTTTTTTGTTTATTTTTTATATGCATGCAGACACACAACAACATGAAACCCACCCATACATGTACATACGTACATACATATACGTACGCACATACATGTACAGTTACGCAGGTACATGCACATATGCCTCCGCATACATACATATTTTTAATTTTTTTTTTGGTGCCACCTCGACTGTCTAAATAGAGGAATGCCTCGGGAGGGATGTAACCACTTAACCGAGCACTCTCAAAATATTCGTTATTGGAGTAATAAGCCCCAAAATTAAGTTGTTAGTTGGGGACATCGCTCTTGCAACGTGACCCCGAATCAGCTTAAACAAAAAATTATCTATTCTGTTTATGTTGGCTCCGTTGTATAGAACCTGGTTGGAATAATATCTTTTTTACTCCGAGTTTGGTGTTCTGTGTAATCCAAGGCAACGTCTAAGACATTGCCTCTCAAACACCCGAATCTTTCCCATTTGAGATGGGGCAACGTTGAACCACACCTGGCATCGGTAGGCAATCATCGGCCTGATGAGGGCCATGTAGCAAATCACCTTCACCCCGCTGTCAAGACGGCTGCTATAAAACAGTCGTTTGGTCAAGGCAAAGGCTCCCCTAGCCCTGGGCAAAGCAGCACCTATATGTCTGTCGAAATACAGGTACTGATCCAACCAGATGCCAAGGTACTTTACTACACTTTTACTCGCCACTGGATGTCCATGTGGCCCTACGATCACTAGCTTGCGCCAGTTCTTTCTCGTATCCCTTGAGGCGCTTGATAACGGAGTCCTAAACAAAATAGTTTCTGATTTCTGGAAGTTGATTTTCAACTTCCAGTCATCACAATATCGCTGAATCTTGCCGAAGTCACTCTGCAAGAGACTTTTGATGATCTCAACTGTATTAGCTGTTCTGTACGCAATTAGATCGTCGGCGTACGCAATTGCCTGAGTTAGACTACCTATCAGATCGCTGGTGTAAATACTGAATAGAATCGGCGAGTTAACCGCTACCTGCTGAAGACCATTATTAATATTAAAAATTGCCGTAGAAGTTACATTGCCACTCTTGACAACAAACTTTCTACCATTTAGCATGTCATAAAGCATATACAATATAGGTTTACTTATACCTAGTCTGGTTAGCTTTATATAGAGACCTTCTAACCATACGGTGTCGAACGCCTTCTCCAAATCACCCAGACAGGCACCCGTACTCTGCTTTTTAGTTTTGTTCCATTGGATATCAGAAACAAGTTTAGACGCGGCATGAATTGTGTCATGTCCCGCCTTAAAACCGAACTGATTATCCGGTAGAATATTTTTGTCCTCCGCCCACTCGAACAGGGCTCTATTAATAACCTTTTAAAATACTTTTCTGAAACTTGGAAGAAGACTTATCGATCGGAGATTCGCCGGATTAGAGTTGTCCTTTCCCTTTTTTGGGAGAGGGTGTACGACAGTTGTCTTCCACCGCACTGGATAATATGCATTATTCAGCGCGTTGTTAAACAGTGTGGTATAAATGTCAACTGCTTCCTGAGGCAAATGTCGTAGTACAACGTTGGATATACCATCGACTCCTGCTGACTTCTTTTTCTTTAATGAATCGAAGATGAGCTGGAGCTCATTCTTCGAAATTAACTGGGGACTGGGTCCATTTCGGTGGGCGATTATGGCGTTTGCCAATTCTTCATCATTAAGCCCTGTAAAACCAAGGTTCTCAGATCGCCTTCGCTTATATCGTTTCGGAGCCATAAGTGATAAAGCAGAGCTCTGTTCTACAGGTCATTATTCGGGCGAATGCTAGCATTCACCTTGTATACGTGCTGGAAAGCAGCCCCCACAGCCCCCACTCTCTCCTGCGGATCTTCGATTTAATAGAGGTCATCGTCCAATACGGCATCCTCTGGGTGTATGCCTGTCACAAGTACGTCTCTGTTCTCTGTCGTCCTCTGGAGCTTAAGACACGGAAGATCGTTTTGATCCTTTCTTCTAAAAATCTTATTAATTTTTGGGAACATACTTGGGTCGCTAGAGTTAACGGCACGAATTTTATTGTCCCAGAACAAATTAATAGCCAACCTATAATTTTCTTTGATCAATTGGTTGATGTTTTTGATGGACGACTTCAGTGTCCTAATCTCCAGATCTCGTGTATCAGTAAACCGTCTGTACAAGCGTTTTAGTCTTGTCAGTAGTCCACTTTTTTGTCTACGTCAATTGTCGCGTTACGGTACATGTCAGTTGCGTTACGTTCTTTGTATTTCAGTATTGTTCTGTTCATTGTTCGTAGAATCGTTTCGTCAATTTGTTCTAAGTATCTGTCGATTTCAGTATTTGTTAGGTTCCTGTCATTTGGTAGGGATATACCATTTGAACGTAATTCATTCAATAAGGCATTGGAGAAGCGTGGCCAGCGCACCTTACTGTAATTATAAGTATGCTCAGACACATACTCATCCAACTCCATAAGCTCATTCGGAAGTTGTATAACGGCGGCGAATCCGCAGTGGTCACTGTCGTTCTCGATCGTTCGTAAACAATTTCTTGGTCGTTGACCCAAAGTGTCACTAATTGTTAGTCTTGCATCTTTCAGCAATAGATCCAGATAGGCATCGCTTCTTGGAAGTGATGGCCTCTCTGTGGCTAGAAGATCGAGGCGATACTCAAGGTTGTATCGACCCATCCATTAACACAAATGGTTACCTCAGGGATTTTGTATCTGATTTCCCCAATCTATGTGTTTGGCGTTTAAATCACCGGCTAATATGTAAAAGTTTTCTTCCGAGCTCAATCTTAAACATTCAAAAAGCTTTTCAAACCCGGGGACCGGAAATTGTTCTAGAATCAATTCTGAAATTTTCAAAAATATCTGTTAAAATTAAAACATCTGTTTTCAAATATTGTTCCAAATATTCTCTTAAACTGTTACATTGAAAATGTGACCAAACTTTTACAGCGTGATTTTAGTCATCCTGGCTACAATCTTCTTCAATCAAAGAGTTTCTAAAAGATTCTATTGGAGGAAGCTCTGTCTCACTTAATGTTTCTACACAATCTAAATAGTCATAGCAGAAAACACCCTTCCGAGTCTTTAGTTGAAAAGATTCATCATCTTTGAAAAATTATGTTAATATTTTAAAATCTTTTTTTTTATCTACCGTTTTTGCTATACTATCAATACTAGAAGGTAGAAATCTAAATGAGTCTTAGAATCGCAATTCTAAAAACTCTCCCAGCTTACTATTTATTAAGATTTTTGTTGAAATTGATATATATTTCTCTTTTTTGAGAGCAATAATATTTAAAGACCATTTGATATTACCCAGCTCTTTTATGAATAAATGTGAGTCATATCCGGTTAAGTTATGGAAAAAAGTAGGAATAAATTTATGTATCTTATAATTTAAATTACATTTCGAATGTGCGGCCGCTCTGAATTTCTCAGTTAGATGTCCATGATCCGGAACCTTTACATGTTGTTGCTTGTTGAAATTTAATCTCATCCTGAGGTGTCATGGTCATTGGGATTTTCTTTCGCAAATGGTTTTTGTAAATATTTTGACAGTCTTCGAGCAAGTTCGATATAAAAACTTGTGTTCAGCCTTCACCTAGAATAAAAAACAAAAAATAAGTATATTATATTACCAGACAATTTATATATTACATACGAAATGAGGCTTTAAGAATAATTTTTACTTACCGGTGTTATGGAAAAGTTTGTTCAAAGATGTATCAAATGAACATTTGACAAAATAGGACACAGCAATCGGAACATGTTTTTTTATGGATGTAGTTGACGAGATTGATGGGTCAGGTTGGCAGCTATCGATATTCAGCAGCATACACACAAAATCTGCATAGATAGCAAATGGCACTTCCAGCGATCTATATTGATGTTCAAACTGTAGATTTGGAACATCTGGTAGTGTTGTCACAGTTTTATTACATTAATTTTCATGCTTCACAAATGCTTTATCTGTGTTGAATGATTGCAGACATGAATTACACATTCTTACTAATCGCTTGCCATGATTCATTTGTGTTCCTATTAATCTGGACATATTTTTTACCCAAGCATAATAGCTACAATCCTCTTCTTGTATCAGTAATAAATTAATATGCTGTTGTCTTTTGTGTTGAGAGTTGAAATATGGGCCGACAACTCTATAACTTTCTTCAGATCCATTTTTTTCTACTCCGAAAACATTTATACTAATTGTGGGATTGGGTGTTTCGAAGACCGATACGTCCTTCAAGGGGAACCCTAAATTTGTAAAGTTAATTTGAATTCCATTCATTAAACTTATCACTCCCTTTTGAATGTTTTCAATGTGGTAACTGTTTGGTCTATTAATATTTGCATCTATGTGGTAAGGAGCTGATATAACTGCCCATTTAAAACAGAATTCATCATTGTTGTGTACATTAACACAGGCATGTTTTAGTTCAATGCTTTTTGGAAGGCTTAAGTAACTCAAACCTCTGAAGGGTTTATACTCGTTAATATTTACTTTAATATGCTTTATATACAATAGTGCCCATCCTGAATCTCTCTCCTGAAAATCTTCACATTTAACTCCAATTGTTTTAAACATATTTTCTAGTATATCTTTCAAATCATCATTTTGTAAAGCTACGAGTATTTGCATTGGACATTTGAACGATTTTATACTTATTTCACTTTTTTCTGATTCTTGTTGTGTTGATATGAATTTTATGAACTCTGCAAATAGTTCAATGCTGAACTTTATACTATCTTTGGCTTCAAACGAGTATTCTTGTAATTTTATTATATCGAGTTTACAGCTATTTAAAATATTGCTAATGTCTATAAGCCCTTCATCGGTATTTTCTAAGGAATAGGTTTCCACCTTACCTGCAAAACAACGCCTTGTTTGGATAAAACGAGTATTGTTGACTTGAACTTTAATCTTTCTCTTATGTTCATTTGTTGTAGTGTGATGACCCCATCCAGATACTAGCACATCTAGTTCACAGTTTTCACATCTACGTTTTTTCAATGATGAATGTGCTTGGGACAGAGAATCATTCATATCTTTTGGAAGTTTTCTCTTGCTGCAAGTTGGCTGATCAATTACTCGCTCTTGAGAGGAGGTGTTAATATGCTCCTTGCGGAAGTGTTCCAACATTGAATCCTTTCGTGTATATGTTTTGTCAAACTGAGGACATTTAATTTTATACTCATGTGCAGCTCTTATATGTCTATTCAGATTGTCCTTTCGGGTAAGTTTAGCACTGCATACGTTGCACCCAAAATTCTCCATTTTATTCTTTACGTTTTTTAGTTTTAACGATCAGAAAATTACAAAAAAACTATCTTTTTGAATACAAGCTACTAGGCTAAAAACAAATTTTGTAGAGCTTAGGATTGTTCTATACTCAAAAATTGCTATGTTTGAATTGGTCAAATAATAAAATATGAGTCGACTTAAAACCTAAAACTATTCATACAAGACCAAACTTTTTTGTATGGAAAAGAAGATAAAGAAAAACTACAAAATAAACGAAAGCTCATAGAAGAGAAGATGAAAATCCACAAAATAAACGAAAGCTCATAGAAGAGAAGAAGAAAATCCACAAAATAAACGAAAGCTTATAGAACAGAAGATAAAGAAAGCTCATAGAAGAGAAGATAAAGAAAAACCCAGATCACAACTCTTGGATATCCATCCCCAAAGATAATAAATAAAACATATCTTTCATAATTTTTTTTAAAATAAAAACTTTATTGACAAGTAAATTTACATGTTTTTTTTTTCTTAAGAGATATTCATTATGTATGTTTGTTTCATTGTTTTGAAGTTCAGCAATTCAACATCAGTTTTATATTCAAGATCCTCCTTCATAAAGACCTCAACTTCTCCATTACTTAGCACCCGCTCGGTTTCACATTCATGATATTCATAACATTTAATACTGAGTGTACGTAGATTATAATTGCTATCATACGAACATCGAATTGTTAATGTCTAATCATCATCAAACTCGAGCTTAAAATGTCTATAAAAAACATATTTACTTTGTAGAATCCCCGATATTTCAGTTTCTTTTTTAATTAAGTCTTACCTAAAACTCTCGATTGCCTCCTCTACGGTTACTGTTTTCTCATCGAAAATTTTGTTTATCGATTTTGCTGTTGTTGTTATTGTGTCAACCTCTGATGTATGATTATCATTTTAAAATGATGGTGTATCCAAATGTGTACTATTAAGTAAATTCTTGCCGTTTGTAAAGGTTAACAACGAAGCGATAATCCTATTTGCACTGTATCGTTATTAGGTAAATTCAATGAAAACGAAAGATTGTCAGTTATATTTGATTGTTGTAAATTTATATCCACATGTAGAGGTGATGTAATAATTAGTGATGGAAAAATTAAAAACAGATACAAAATGAATGAGAAAGACAGCATTTTAAAAAGATGTTTGCCAGCTAACGGCTTATCATAAACTGATAAACATAACACTCAAACTTTATATTTTATATAATTTTATATATATATATAGCTCCTACGTCTTTTATTATTCTATAGCTTAGGTATTGATAAGGACATATTCAATTAAAATATATCTTGGACGTATTAATTTTTCTCTTTAATCTTTATTCGAATGAGGTGTGATCGTTCCGATTAGTGTTAACTGTCCTCTTATAATTAAATTTTTTTTAATCATTTAATTTATTTTTTTATTTTTCAAAAAGGAATACCCCCACCTAAATGCCTAAATCGTACATGCTGCATATACTGAAACTGCAACCTAAAATCTGAGAATAGGTGATATACTCTCACCACTTGTAATACGAAACAAAACATATTCTTTTCCATATTCTGGTAGTAATAACAATTTTAATGTTTCAGTATAGAATATTACATCTGTAAATCTCATCTCCAACCAGCCAGATTCACATATACAGAATGCATCTCCTTCTCGTAATTTTTCACACCAGAACATTTTTTTAATGATCCGTCTCAACTGAATGCCTTCTATAATTATAAATAAATCAACTTATCCTTAGTATATATATACACCCCTGTCACGGTATGCACTGTCATAAAAAAATCCTCACGCTTCAATATAATTCTGAGTAACATTATACAACCACACTTTGAAAGTTTTTTTGTTCGTAAGAGATATTCATTTGGCATGTTTGCTTTATTCTTTTAAAGTTCAACAACCCCACCGCGGCCACGGCCACGGTCATGGTCACTGCAACGACCGCACATCGGTACCAGCACATACCCCACCCCAGCAGAGTGGCATCAGTCACGAGCCATGCAGGATAATACATTTTTCAATTTGGAAAAAAATACATACAATTCTCATATCATACTACAACTCATATTATCATGCTGATAACATAATTCTTAACCCCATTGCATTGGATTCAGCATTTGTAAATCAATATATTATTTTTTTTTATAAGCTGAGTGAACTCTGAACTCAGATGTTTCTTATCATTCTACCGCATATGAGTTATGTTTCTTATCATTCAACCGGATATGAGACATGGTTCTCATCAGTATATACCTAACCTCCGGTGCCTCCGGTGAGCCAGAACCCTCTAATTTATACTACTAACTTGATAAATAATCCTTAAATAAAGTCCATTACAGCTGTGCTAAGTTATTTCATCCTCCTTATTGTTGCATTCAGGGAGAATTTAACTTAAAATATAGTTTTTGATTTTGATATTGAAATGTGTATCAATACTCGTATATTGTATGAAATTAGATATTTTTTGTGCATATTGGAAAAAAGCTATAGTGATCTTGTACAACTACATTTTCACACGATTAAATATCATATTGCTATAATTGTTTGACATCCTGTTTGTCCAATATTACTGTACGTCTATTGACCGCCTATACATCTCTGATCTCCATTGCACATTGTTTGTTGTCAGCTCGGTTAAAAAAAAGTTATTCATTTGCTAGTGCCGTGCCGTGTTTGTTTAACAACACAATGAACATTTATTTCTTTTACTTTTTTTTCAAAAATGAAACAACCCAAATCAAATAATAAGAGAGAGAAATTGTAAATGAATGGATAAGAAGAATAGAGTGAAAAAATGAAAGCTAAGAGGCATGACTGTATAGTCTTACGCTGTATGTATAACATACATGTATGCATTAGTGTAAATATAAAAAAGGGGGCGCTTTCTACAAATCTTGTACAGGGCGAAAGTTTGGCTGGGGTCGGCACAGACTGAAAACATTTATTACTAATGTTAGGAGTTTTTCATGTAGACTCTAAAACAATTAGTGGGGCGAAAAAAATTAGGCAATTAGTGCTTTACCGACCATCTCAAAAAACAGTTTTTTTTATGAGAAGCTATCTCATCGGGAGAGTGGGTAATATTGGTATCAAATAAAAGGTTAGACACTCCACCGCCGCCCGACCACTCTTAAGAAAAATACCGATTTTCTTACTTAAATTTAAAAGTCAAAAATAACTTATTGGCTGATAAATTAATACAAAACTATTACTGAATGATAGCCTAATTTGATATTTATAACTTACCGTTTTTCTTGAATTATAAGGGTGATTTTTAAAATTACCACTTTCAAGACATTCTGAATAATTTAATTGTGTTTTTGTGTTTTAGAATTTCAAAGTACTCAAATCTTATAAAGAACTTGATATTTAACCAGGAGAAATTAAGTCCACTACACTTTCGACTTCAGTAAATTTTTAAACCAAAATGAAACACAAAAATACATCTTTTGAAATAATATTGAATATTGTTGTGTGGAGAAAGTACGATAACTTTGGCCAACAAAAATTGATAACGGTTTTTTGTAGAGGGCAAAATAACAGGCATTTTTTTTTACTATGGGTGGGGCGCCTATTTTCTCACGTTTGGCCGGTAGGGGCGATTTTATAAAAGAGTACTCAAAATTGAAAAATTATAAAAAAATAACGGTAATAATTACAAATAAATGTTATATTTTTTTTAAACCCTACTCTATTAGCTATTATTTAAATAAAATCTATAGTTTTTGAAAAAAAAACTTGTTTTAAACTCAAATTCTGAACAGAAAAAGATAAAAAAAAAAACGTATAAAGTGTGCTTTTTTAAAACTGTAAGATTATATACTTATTATTTTCTTTCCTGAAATTATTTCTCTAAATAAATCTTAATCAAAAACTGAAAATCAATGGTTTTATGTCTTCTTTTTCGAGAAAATTTAAAATGACTAAAACTACTTTTTTGATTTTCGTATCGTTTTAGAATGTCTAAGGAATAAATATCCGGTAGGGAAGACGTTGTTCATTTGGTTGGTTTCACTATATTTAGCTGATTTGTCAAAAAGTTTCGATTAAAGTAAGAAGGCATGTACAGAAAAAAACATTTCCCACCAAGAGTTAAGTAATAGCCAATCAAAATGCTTGAACCCTAGTCGATCCTTACAAATCGGCGAGTTTAATTTTTACAGCTGTGAGTTAAGTCCTAAACATCAAGGTTAACCGAGTTCAAATCTTAAACCAAGGCTGAAGCATGATTGTACAATTGTGAAAAAGAAGAAATTTTGTTTTACTAATGACATAATGCACAGTAACATTAAAAAAAATTGATAAATTTTGAATTCGAAGGTATTTTTTTTCAAAAACTATTAATTCAAGCAATTGATAAGTTTTTGACTTTCAGAGAACCTATAATTTTTACTCGCGATTATAGGTACTATAATGCAAGTTATGTATTCGTAAAAAAAAATTCAAACATGACATTACGACCATAGAGAACACCAAAAAAGTGGGTCCCCCAATTCCGTCTGTCTGTCTGTCCTCGAGTCTGTAGCCTAAACGGTTCGGTGGGTTTGATTCAAACTTGGTACATATGGTTTTTTCAGTAATATGCCCACACGTTTCTTCATGTTTTTTAAGACGACAAATAACTGTAGCTCCCATACATTTTTTTACTAAAACAAAAATCTTATTTTTCTCAAAAACGGCTATAACGATTTTCATAAAAAATCAGTTCATTACAGAATTATTTTTGTGAAAAAAATTGTTATTTTTGGAACCTCTAGTAGAGCCATTTTTTTGGTTTTCCATTTTCTCGGAAACGGTTAATTTGTTTTTTTTTTTTTAATTTTCTTACGCAGAAGCTCCTAGAGAATTTAAACACTACTGTGTACCAAAATGTTTCAAAAAAAATTTTTTGTCGAAATTAATTTTTTTTTTGAAAACTCAAAATAACGAAAACGACTTAATAGATTTTTTCAAAACTTCGTATTTGGTGATTTTTTGACATTATCTTGAATAGTTAAAAAAAAATTATTTTTCTAAAGTAAAAAACAACGGTACCTCCCACACAAATGTTAAAAAACCGTTAAGAAAAAAATTAATTCTCAAGAACGGCTCCAAGAATTTTTATAAAAAAATGTGTGTTTTCTCAGATTAGTACAGTTCACTTTTAAATATAAAAGTATCTATTTTTGCGTACTTATTAACGGTATTTCCCATAGAACCACTTTTCATATGATAGATTTTCTCAATATTGGATAAACCGATTAACATAATTTTTTTTTATGCAAATGCTCCCTAAAATTGTTAATAAGACTGCATACTCAAGTTTTCAAAAAAGTTTTTCGATTTTTAAAAAATAAATAAATTTTTTTTGTTTTTGAAAAATTGTCAGAATTTTCTCAAACCGCTCCAACGATTTTGAATTTTTTTTTTATATATTTTTATTTATCCATGAATCCATGAATTCACATTTAAATATGTGTATTATCCATTTATTTCTACCTTATTATTATTCCCTTTTTACGAATGTTTGCGTTAATATAATATAGGCCCTATACATACGTATATATATACATAATATGTGGCTTGAAAAATCACATGAATCTTATTTATGCATACTGCACCTAAATTATAAAGGTATATGCATATACATAGCTACCTACCCACCAACATCCTTCATTTTCATTTTTATCTGTACATGTTTACATACTTAAGTTCCATCCATATGTTATCAATAACTTACCTAATTAAAATCCATAACTTAGATTTAAATATACATTTGTAGGCAGGTACATATTTACCTATTCCTTGAATCATCCATTCCACAATTCATTATACTAAGAATCAAGTTAATCTTACCTACATAGGCTTTAAAACTGCAGAGGATAACTACACCTAACTAATATAACATCAATGGTTAGCTACATTAAAGTTGTTAGCTACAAGAGCAAGTTCGTGCGATCCAGTCGTGCATTTTATTTTCTATTGTAAGTGTTGCCGTTGTTTTTAAATCTTTTTTTTGCAATAAAACTTCTTTTGCGGCGCTGCCAGTGCCGGTGATTCAGTGTATCTACTTCGTAGATTTATATATGTATAGGAAGTAGTATAATGTGTAATATTATATAATGTGTGTTCAATGAGGCTGCTCGGAACAGATTAGAACACTTTAGAACAGAAAAGTACAGGATTTTGCTGTTCAATGAGAAATTTTCTGTTCTAAACTGTTCTGGTTTGGTGTTCAATGAGTCTGTTTGGAACAGTTTGAAACACTTTAGAACAGGATTTTCTGAACTCGCTTTTTAGGTAGAACAGGTTAGAACAGATTTGTGAGAACTGTCAAAACCAATTGTTATTAAAAAAAAAAACATTACGGTGTTAGACTTGGTTTATAAATCATTTTCCGTGTCGGAATCATTTAGATTTCATGAAAAAATATTTGTTTAAATAAATTCAACGCCATTTCAGATTATTTTTAAGAATGCTTCTGTAAAAATAAACGAAGTTGAATTGTAGATAAACAACAATAATTTTTTTTTATAATCTCTGTCAGATGACTGACTGTTCTATCTTGTTCTGAAGTTTCTCACGATTCTGTTCTGTTCTGTGCTGATCTGTTCTATTCTGTTCTAACTTTTTCGTCACTGAACAATCTTATAAAATTGCAGAACCATGAATCAAAGTTCGAACGACTGTGACGTTTGTACAATTGGTCGAAGGGGCGTCAGGGGGATGTATTGTTATGGGGATAATATTTTCCATCAAGGGCGGGTCGATTTTAAAATTGAATAAAATAAGTTGTATATGAGATATCAATAAGGTTTTGTCTCTATTTCAGAGCCCTATCAATGACATGATGTGTAATATATAACAGCGTAAAAATGGCCGCCGCGCCTCCTCTGGGTGGCGTTTATTCGAAAGGTTCAGTTTTCGATGACTTTAGCGCATAAATCAGGCTGAATTTGACCGATGGCATCGTTTATCTTGTCTTTGAGGGCCGCGGTGGTTTGCGGCTTATTCGCATAGACATGTGTCTGTGACATAAGTAAGCCCCACAAGAAAAAGTCTAAAGGGGTTAAATCACACGATCTTGGTGGCCCATTCACGTCGCCTCGGCTTGAGATAACCATGCCATGAAAGTGCTCGTGCTCGTGCAGAATATCTATTATTTTTGGAGCTGTGTGGCATATAACGCCATCCTGTTGAAAACTTTTGTCTTCGGTGTACATATCACCAAATCCACAATCATCAATCAATATCAAAAAATGTCAACTTCGTTATTCTTTGACCGGTTTCCATGAAATTGAAATATGTTGTAGGAGAAGTTTTACTTCTGGCGCGTGTACATAAGTACACACATATTTTTTTTTTAATTTTAAGTAATTTTCTTAGAAAATTACAGCTAATGTACAAAAGAAGGGAGATAGACTCCCTCTTCCAAACGAAACAAAAAATATTATATTAAGCCCCTGTACAAAGCACCGTTATTATTTTGCGGCACCGTATCTACTCTCCCCTTAAAGTGAGATCACTTAAATACAGCAAAAAAAAAACACAAAAAGCAAGAAAGTAGTTTTAGTAATTTTAATTTTTTCAAAAACAAGCCGACATAAAATTATATAGTTCTCAGTTTTTGATTAAGATAATATTTAGAGCAACAAATTTCAGAAAAGACAATAATATATTTATAATTTTACAGTTTTGAAAAAGACTACTCTAAACTTTTTCTTATCTCTTTCTTTTAAAAATTTTAGTTTAAGACCTGTTTTTTTTCAAAAACTATTTACAGATTTTAATTAACTTAAATAATAGTTAATAGAGTAGGGTATTGGCTTTCAAAAAAGTTATAACGTTTATTTGTAAGTATTACCGTTATATTGTATATATTTTGTTTCCATTTTTAGTACTTTTTATGAAATTGCCCCTCCCGAAAAAGCGGAAGGAGATAGGTCACACACCCATAGTAAAAAGGGTTGTTTTTGACCCCTCTGCAAAAAACGGTTATTAATTTTTGTTGGCCAAGGTTATCGTACTCTCCCCAGAGAACAATATTCAATATTATTTCAAAAGATGAATTTTTGTGTTTCATTTTGTTTTAAAAAGTTACTGAAGTCGAAAGTGTGAGTGTACTTAATTTGTTTATGGTTAAAATATCAAGTTATTTATTAGACTTGAGTACTTTGAAAAACACAAAAACACAATTAAATTACGCTATTCAGAATGGTTTGAAAGTGGTCATGTTAAAAATCAAGCCTTTAAATAAAAAAAAGCATATTCGACCACCGGATTTGTGATTTGTGAATGATACACAATCAGCTTGTGAACATTTTGCCCAGTTTTTCGAATCTGTGTACTCTAAGTATGACGTTAATATAGGCCAAGAAATTCTTTGTAATACACCCATAAACTTGGGATCGATGACATTAGATATTAATAATATTTCATTTGCACTTAAACAATTTAAGCCAAATACAGTTCCTGAATCTGACGGTATTCCAGGTCGTCCTACAACAAATTGCCCTGAAAGTTTTAGTTCTGCTCTACGCATTATTTTTAATACTTCTTTAAGTAAGTGTATTTTTCTAAGCGAATGAAAAATATCTCATTTGGTCCCAATATACAATGCTAGTTTTAAGAATAATGTGGAGAACTACCGAGGTATAAGTAAGCTTTCAGCTATTCGAAAGTTATTCGAAAGTATAGTAGAAAATAAGGTTGATTTCGTAGTTAAAGACACATTTCTGAGCTTCAGCACGGATTTGTAGGTGGTAGCTCCACATCAGCGAACCTTTTATATTTTTCTTCTCTCGCCACTAGCATTATAGAAAAAGGGAAACAAATTAATATCCTATACACCGACTTCAGTAAAGCCTTTGATTCAATAAATCGTAATATAATTATTGAAAAATTGTAAGAAACAGTCTCAATAACTATGTACATATTTGTCTATAAACTGCTTTATCTACAATTAATAGAAAAAACAAAATAAAATACAAAATACAAAAATCAAATCTCATAACTTAAGTCGCCTTACTAGAAAAAAAGAGAATTTATTTCGTGAAATATACAATCTAACATTTCATTTTGTAATCATAAATCTCATTCCTGTTTACACTGACAATTAACTTGCATATGAAGCTTAAAATCAAATCGGAACCAATGTTCCGAGCCCTACCGTAACAGTTTATTATCAAGTATCCGGTTTCGTTTCTATTCGTCATGTTCCACTGCAAAAGAAATTCTTAATTGCAAGTCCTCGTGGAGCAAAGTTGAGTTTTGCAAATTCTTTTATCTTTGACACATTGATCGAGGTAGTGTTCTTCCTCATCGGAGTGTTAAATACCTAAAATTAAAGAAAACGTAAAATGAAAAAAAAGTAAAAATTAAGAAAAGGAAACTCAAATCAAAATAAAAAATAAGAGAATACAAGGAATCATCTAAGACAAATCATCCCCCGAAAGATCCAAAAAAGTAGGTACCAAAGTAATATGAAACTTATGGGATAGATTCTAATATAGAGTGACGAATTTGAGTTCTCGATCAAGGCGAGACCTGAGAGGGAACCTCGCTATCTTATCCACTAGAGATACGAAATCCAACACCCCCCCACCCGTGAATCTGAATTTCCGAAAGGTTTAGATCCAAACTAGGAAAGCCGCCAATGATTCATTTTCCCCTTCAGAATTCGGAAAAGTAAGTCGAATTGTCTGTCGACATTAGAGAAAACGATCTGGGTAAAAACCAGGAAAAATTGTCCAATAGGTAAGATCCATATCGACAGAAATATATGTAGTTGTTCCTATCTCAACAAAGACAAAAAAATTCTTCTCCATATTAGGATCTCAAAAGATACCCATTTTTTGGTTTGGCTCATTTAAGGACATTAACGAAAAAGCTGAGTCAAAAAATCTTCGGTATTCTTAACAGCAAGGATCGAGGAATATAAATATAATACAGTTTTGAGGTGCATCAGCAATCTCGGGAAAAAATCTTGAACAGCAGTCGATTGTGTTTGGGTTTGAGTGAAACGCATTAGCGCCCACGATCTTTTTTCATGCCGTCAAGTGGTACCAACGTGGGCCGCAAAAAATAAAATGAAAAACAGGGTGTCAGTAAACTAGAATTAAGTAAAAATAAAGAGAAAGTGAAAGTTGAGTAAATCCAGGAAGGGACCTAAATAAAAGTCAAATTAAAAAGTGAATTAAAGTACGTTTAAGGCTGTAAAAGAAAGTTAGTAAATAGTGCTGGAAAGAAAGAGTTTAATTAATAAAAAGTTACCTACTACTTGCATACGTATTGTAGTAATTATGGAGGACCAGTGGCAACACTGATCAACCAACCAGTGCAATATTCCTTATGCTACACTTATATAATTTCCTTCATTACTATTATTATATTGTTATACCTGTGCATATATAATTTCCTTAGATGTAAGTTTTCGGTACAAGCGAAGAAAAGAATAAAGAACGATTCACTATGGAATCGACCTCCGACCGAGCAAGTTGTGTTTTTTTTTCACGTCCAAACTTCGATTTCAGAACCAAAACAGTTTGAGTTTAAACTATAAATTAGTCGCATGAAACCTTAGAAGTGGAATGGAAACCCAATTAATATATAAAGTAGAGCAGTGTCGGGTTTATAAAGCAATCGTGTGCGCGCCCCTTCTAGTAAATTTCCAACGTCCATATAATTTTTTTTTCTCTTTTCCCTATATCGACTGTGGTGATATATTTTTTTCCTCACCCTAAACAGTTGTTCATAGATCCATCATTCATCGTTTTTATGAATAATTCAGTTGAAGCGGTCGAATTTTCAGTGGCACAGTTGCGCGAGTGGCTACAACGTTTGGGAATGCCAAGCAACGGCACCAAGTCGACGCTGGTTTTGCGTCTCAACAATGTGCCAACGGAAAGCCTAGGAGAGGGACCGCAGACGGTCAACAACGCGACAACAGATAAAAACAACGACGACGACAACAATGATGACAACGAGAGCAGCGACAACGTTGAGGAGGAGAATGTATATTGTCATAGTGGTAGTGCACAATCAAAGTTAATAGAGGAAAATGAACTCCTCACAAGAGAGTTAAGCTTAATAATAAGGGAGAAAGAAATGCTAGCAAAAGAAAATTAATTTTTAAGGCGACAAATTATTAAACAAATGATCAAAGAAAAAACAACTAAAAACGATATACATCGAGGTGAGGAGACAGAAGTTAAGGAGGAAAGAAAATACAATACCTACAAAAATATACTGCCCGATTATGACGGTGGGGCAAACTTCAAAATTTGGATAGCACAGTTAAGGAGCGCAGAGAAGGCATACAATATCGAAACAAAAATGCTCCGAAAATTACTAGTAAACAAATTAAAAGGAAAAGCCCAACAATGGTGTTATTCGAAACCGAATTTTGCCGAAGAAAATCTCAATGATTTGCTAACGGAAATGACGGAGATGTCTGGGAACAAGGAAAACAAGTTAACGGCGGCGAGACGTAAATTCGACGCGTGTAAATGGCAGTAGAACGAAAAATTCTACGAATATTACAACGATTAAGGTGGTGTTATCAAATGGAATGGGCATCGAGGAGGGAGAATTTATTGAATACGTGGTAGAAGGCATCAGCGACACAAATTTAAAGTTTTATGCACTTGTCAATAATTTTAAAGACCGGTCGCATTTATTACATACACTGGGTAAGGTGGAACAACCGAAACCAAACAACGGACGGTCAACGTCAACGACAACGATGGGTCAACAAAAATAGAAGGTCCAAGGTGTTTCAACTGTAACTACATTTGACGCATAGCCGCTGAGTGTAGAAACACAAAACGGCAATACGGAGCATGTTATGGATGTGGCTCAATAAAACACCGATTATCGGCGTGTCCGAAGAAGAAATATACGGTTCAACTGGTGGAAAAAGAAAACGAAGATGATATGTAAGTTATTGTAATTGACATTAAAGCTAGACAATAAATCACAAAATTGTCTCATAGACACGGGTAGCCCCATAAATTTTATAAAGCAGTCGTGTTTTCCCGAAGGAGTCAAGTTAAGTTTGAACAAAATAATGTATCTTATTTTGGTATAAATAAAAGTAAACTGTTAATTGTTGGAAAGTTGTGGTGTTTTGTTTAATGGGAAAATTTAGTAATTCCAGAGGAAATGTTTGTAGTTGACGATAAATCGACTTGCTATGAGGTGGTTCTGGGGAGAAATTTTCTACAGCTGGTAAATTTAGGTTGGTTTCAAATTATAACGAAAAAGAGAAAAAACGATAAGTATATATAAAGATAAATACTGTTATAAAAATTTTACTAATGATAATACTCAAACGAAATATAGGCAATACGATAGCTAACTTAATGTAAATAAAAATAACGATGAGCCCAAAAGTAGCGAAAATTATGAAAAAAATGTTAAAAGTATTAACAAATCAATTTATAGCCATAACGTAAGCGAATTTGTAGACAGCAAAAGTCATTTGCCAAAATATAATGTAATTGGTGATAAAGAGGAAAATGAAAGTTTTGAAAAATCTTTATTAATGATCGATTGTGATGATAACGTATGTTATGCCGACGTTTAAGATTAATGCAATGACCCCTTACCTCTGGTGGGGGAAGTCAATTGAAAACAAGCGTTTGATTTACCGTTTTTACAGCAAGTGTCTTTATTATCTTAATCATCCTACTTTTATATAAAATAAGTGCTTATGCTACAATAAATTAAATGTACAAAAAGTATAATATTACAGAATAATAAAAATAGAATAGAACAGAAAAGTATAATTCGATATATTGCTGATGAGTGCTTGTCTCGTCGCGTAGTCGCGTCGCATCATCATCGTCGTGGTGCAATGTTGTATCTATCATGTTTGGTATGTGCATAGCTTCTTGTTGGGCTATTCTGTTGTTGCCATAACAACGTATTTGAGGAAGAAACTTTAAAAATCGGAGTAAGTACAGATTATGCAACACAAAAATATCTACGTAATATTTACAAAAATTGTTATTTGGTGCCTCGACGTCCAATAGAACCGTTAGTAAAAACAGGAATGAAGTTGAATTTAACTTCTGCTAAAACTTTTTATGGTCCGCCTCGTAGGTTGTCATATACAGATAAGTCGGAATTAAACAAATTGCTAGACGAATATTTAGAAAAAGGTTATATTAGAACAAGTGAGTCAGTTTGTTTCCCTTATAGTGTTGGTGAAGAAAAAAAACAGAGATCTTAGGATGTGCATAGATTATAGTGTTCTAAAGAAGTAACAACAAAAGATAGTTTCCCTATTCCATTGATAGACGATTTGTTAGATCGCCTACAAACGAGTATTTACAAAGCTAGATTTAAAAAACGGATTTTTTCATGTGTATATGCATGAAGAATCCGTTAAATACACGTCATTCGTCACACCACTAGGACAATACGAATTTCTGAGAATGCCTTTCGGGCTGAGAAATGCCCCATCAGTTTTTCAAAGACACGTAAATAAAATTTTTGCGGACATGGTAAGAAAAGACGATGTTATATATGGGCGAACATTTCGAGATTTTAAAAGAGGTTTTCAGAAGGCTAGTTACAAATAAGGTTAGATAAGTGCCAGTGTCTTCAAACAAAAATAAAATATCTGGGTTATACTATCACTGTTGAAGTTATGTCGACGATGAGGGATTAGAGCCAATAAAAATATTTCCGTTACAACAAAACGAAGACTCAGTTCAAAGCTTTTTAGGCCTTTGTTCATATTTTCGTAGGTTCGTCGTGAAGAATTTTTCAATTTTAGCCAATCCACTTTACGATCTTACAAGAAAAAAACAAATTATTTCATTTCGGGGCAGAAGAGTTAGAAGCATTTGAAACACTCAAACAAAAGTTGATAGAATATCCAATTTTAGCACTATATGATTCCAGAGACTATACAGAACTACACTGTGATGCAAGTGCGATAGGTTTGGGTGCTATACTTTTACAAAAAAAAAGGGGATGGAAAATTACACCCATTATTTTATTTTTCCAAAAGAACAACAGACGACGAAGGGAAATACCAAAGTTTTGAGTTGGAAACTTTGGCTATAATCACTGCACTTAAAAGGTTTAGAGTATATTTACAAGGTAGGCATTTCAAAATAGTAACGGATTGAAACTCACTTAAGTTAACACATAATAAAAAGGAACTTAATCCTAGAATAGCAAGATGGACACTAGAGTTTCAAAACTACGATTATGAACTTCAGCATAGAGCTGGTACACGTTTGCAACATGTGGATGCGTTAAGCCGTTCAACGAATATCCTAGTTTTGGAAACCAATACTTTTGAATAAAACCTAGTCATATCACAAGGTAAAGATAACACTTTGTTAAAACTTAAAGATTCGTTACAGCTATCAGAACATCGGCTGTACGAAATGCGAAACGGTATTATTTATAGAAAACAAAATGATGGAAAACTTTTATTCTGTGTCCCTGAAAGTATGGGAAAACAGCTTATGTATAAGTATCACGACGAAATGGTGCACACTGGTATCGACAAAACCTAAGAACTTATAAAAAAAGTTATTGGTTCCCTAAAGCGAGAGAAAAGGTAAACACTCATATACAAAATTGTTAAAAGTGTATGGTTTATTCTTCCAAACATGGAAAAGAGGAAGGTTTTTTAAACAATATACCTAAATGTGATGTCCCGTTCGAAGTGATACACATAGACCATTATGGACCGGTGGACCATTACCGGAAGTTGAAAAAACATATCTTAGTAGTCGTCGATGCTTTCACAAAATTAATTAGGTTGCACTTCACTAAAACGACTAACAAAAAGGAAGTATTAAAAGCGTTGTCAGACTATTTTCGATTGTACAGCAGGCCAATATGTATAGTTTCAGATAGGTGCAGTGCTTTTACATCTGGTGACTTTAAAGATTTCCTATTAGAAAATAACGTAAAACACATACAAATTGCGAAAGGGACACCACGGTGAAGTTGAAAGAGTCAACAGAAGTATAGGTCCAATTATAGCCAAGTTAGTCAAACCAGAGGAAAGGGTTTATTGGGATCATGTTGTAGAGACTGTCGAGTTCACTTTAAACAGCACCGTAAACCGAATGATAGGAAAACATCAGAGTGTTATGCTGTTCGGGATAAATCAAAAAGGGAAAGTGGTAGACGAATTTAGGGACAATTTAGTAGAAGTTCAATGTTAGATAGTTCAAAAGGATCAAAAACATATAAGACAAGAAGCAGTCTTAAAACAAAAACAAGCACAAGCTTATAACAAAAAGTATGTAGACAAGAAACGTTAACAGCCAACAAAGTATAAGTCATGAAATTGCGTGTTAGTCAAAAAATTCGATTCACATCCTGGTGCACTCAAAAAACTACTACCAAGGTTTAAGGGGGCATATCAAATATCAAAGGTACTACGAAAGGATAGGTATGTAATCAAAGATGTGGACAATTTTCAACAAACATGAAGGCGTATGGGCAGTCAGTAATATGAGGTACCAAACATAAAAACGTTCAATAGATTGTAAAAGATAAGGTGATCTTAAATGGTCAACAAACACGTTTACGATATCAAGGTGTATGGGCAGTTAGTAATATGAAACCATGGTTCGGAATTCGAGGTACCAAACATAAAAACGTTCAATAGATTATAAAAGATCAGGTGATCTTAAATGGTCAGAATGGCTGAATTGTAGTAATTATGTAGGCCCAGTGGCAACACTGATCAACCAACCAGTGCAATAAATCTGAACGCGCAATCGAATGTGATCTAAATGATCGAGACCAAGAGTTACTCAGTACAACCGTTTACGATGAAGGTCTTAAGAAAGAGCCATTTAGTAGAGCAGTTTAGAGACACGGGAGATGCGTCACCTATAAAGCAATGTCATTACCCCATTTCTCCAGCGATACAAGCACTAGTGTATGAGGAATTGGATCCCATGCTTGCTTTGGGGGTCATCGAAGAAAGTTTCAGTGCATGGTCCTCTCGTACTTGTACGAAAAGCTGGAAAGAATAGTTTGTGCTTAGACTTTCAGAAGGTGAACCAAGTAAGAAATAAGCCCCAATTGCTCATGTAGAGGGATTGTTAGCACAAATTTCAGAGACACACTTTATTTCGAGTGTGGGACTGAAAGATACGTACTGGCAGATACCGTTGGAGGAAAGTTCACGGGAGAAGACAGATTTTACTGTCCCAGGTAGGCCTCTCTACCAATTTAAGGTGATGCCATTCGGTCTTTTCAATGCTGCCCAAAGTCTCACGTATTTGATGAATCTTGTAGTACCGCCAGAGTAACGATTACGAGGTCAGGTTTTCGTCTGCTTAGACGATCTACAGGTGATATCGAGAATTTTTGAGGAACATATTCATATTTTTGGGGTAATAGGGAAAAGTTTACTCCAAGCAGGCATGACGATAACCGTCAAAAAGTACATGTTCTGCTTCAAGGAACTCCAGTACATGGGCTATGTAGTAGGGCATGGTTGTCTGGAACCGAATCCGGCCAAGATTGCTGCAATCCTCGAGTTCCCTGTGCTGAAAACAATTAAACAAGTGAGAAGATTTCTCGGTATGGCTGGGTGGTACTGCAGATTTATTGGTAATTTTTCAACACTCGCTGCTCCTATGACCGACACGTTAAAGACGTACAAAAGGTTTGTGTTTGGGAAGGAAGCGGAATCGCCATTCATAGCAATCAAGTCTGGCTTGGCATAAGACCTGGTACTCGTAAATCCAGACTATACTAAGCAATTTATTAGTTTGTGTGATGCTTCGGCATCCGCCATAGGGTGCGTGTTGTGCCAGAAGGACGAAAATGTAGCCGAGCGGCCCATTTATTATTTTTCTCAAAAGATGAATGCGGCACAGCGCAACTATTCAGCCACCGAGCGTGAATGTTTGGCAGCAGTAAGAGGAATTTAGAAATTTCGGCCTAATGTGGAAGGTTATAGGCTTACGGTAGTGACAGACCATTCTAGTTTGAAGTGGCTAATGAGTCTGCTGGATCCAGCGAGGAGATTAGCGCGCTAGAGCCTCAAACTTCTAGCGTTCGACTTTGGCATCGAATATCGGATGGGTACTCTAAATGTAGTGCCAGATACTCTATCCAGGGTGTATGAGATAGAGGCACTACGTCCAGCGGTATGCCCACCAGAGACGATGTCAGCGAACACCGATGTTCTTCATATTGATTTGGAGGATCCGAGTTTCAAATCTCAGGAATATCTCCAAATCAGCGAGCACATCGGCCAAATAAATATAAGCTTTTTGTATACAAGAAAGTCAGGCATTGCACAGGAAATCCACCCCAAGACATTTTAGTATAAAAATTGTGGATTCCAGCTGCGCTGAGAAACCGTTTGATTTTGCTGGCTCATTGTCCACCTCGAGCTTCTCACGAAGGAATTATAAAGGCACTCTATAAATTGCGCCAGCAATCATTTTGGCCAAATATGGCAACCCATGTTAAAATGTTTGTAGAAAATTGAAAGATCTGTCAAACGACGAAAGCATCTAACACCGTCTTAAGAGCAGAAACCTGGAAATTATTTGCAGTAGACCGACCATTTCAACGCCTGTATGTGGACTTTCTGGGCCCTCATCCACGGTCCAAAATGGGTAATACTCAGATAGATATAGCGTTAGACCAATTGACGAAATTCTTCCTGATCAAACAACTCAGAAAAACTAACACTAAGTCAGTAATAACATTTTTGCAGGAATACATCTTCTTCGTCTTTGGGGTCCTGGAAAGTGTTTTTACCGATAATGGCAGCTAATTTATTGTCCGCGAATTCGGAAAAATGATTAAAATGTTTGGAATAACTCATTACAGCACCGCAGCTTATTCGCCCCAGGAGAACGCAAGCTCTATCCTTGCAGCGTCTCGAGCTTACATAGACTCTGAACAGACGAATTGGGACATGAACTTGTCTTCCATAGGAAGCGCATTGCGCTCAACGCTTCATTCTGCAATCGGCATGTCTCCCTATGAAGCCCTATTCGGACATCGTATCATTGAACATGGGGCTGATTATAAACTCTTACGTGAGCTTAGTGGACTGAATTACTCAGAAATCGATTGGCTTCCTAAGGTTGCTAGAATGAACATTTTAAACACATATCTGAAGTCAGCTCTAGAGAGATCACACAGGTCTTATGAAAAAACATACAACTTGCGAAGCAAGTTGGTATCCTACCAGGTAGATGATGTGCTTTACAAGCGCAATTTGGTTTTGAGTGATGCGGCTAAACATCTTAGTGCTGAACTCAGTCCCAAATTTGTGAAAGTTACTTTTGGAAAAATAATTGGAAATAACCTATACGAAGTGGTAGATGCAAGAGGTTATAAAACGGCTAAACATTCAAAATATTTAAAGAAATAAATAAAAGCACGGCATTATTGTTCAAAAGTTTTAACTTAGCCCGGCTTTTTCAGCTGAACATGAGACTTGACTGTAGCATATTTTGAAAGAATTCGTAGTTTCTCTTCATATCCTTTTAATTACAGGAAGACTTTTACTAAAAGGATGTGTGTTGTAGGAAACGGTCTCGATAACTATGTACATATTTGTCCATAATCTGCTTTATCTACAATCAATAGAAAAAACAAAGTAAAATGCAAAATGTTTCAATCTCATAACATAAGTCGCCTTACTAGAAGAAAAGAGAATTTATTTCGTGAAATATACAATCTAACATTTCATTTCTTAACCATAAATCTCATTCATGTTTGCACTGACAATGAACTTGCGTATGAAGCTTAAAATCATTGTGTTAGTGGTTCAAGCTTAGGGGAGGATGCATTCGAAATAAAACAAAACCAATGTAACAATTTATTATCAAGTATCCGATTTAGTTTCTATTCGGCATGTTCCACTGCAAGAGAAATTCTAAATTGCAAGTCCTCGTGGAGCAAAGTTGAGTGTTGCAACTTCTTTTGTCTTCGAGACGTTGGTCGAGGTAGTGTTCTCCCTCATCGGAGTGTTAAGTACCTAAAAATAAAGAAAACGTAAAATAAAAGAAAAGTAAAAGCAAAGAAAAGGAAAGAAAACTCAAATTAAAATAAAAAACTAAGAGAATACAAGGAATCATCTAAAGACAAATCATTCCCCGAAATATCCAAAAAAGTAGGTACCAAATTAATATGACATTTATGGGATAAATTCTAAGTTGATATGTTACATATAGAGTCACGAATTCGAGTTCTCGATCAAGACGAGACTTGGGAGGGAACCACGCTGTCTTATCCGCTAGAGACACGAATTTCCCCCCGCACCCATGAATCTGAATTTCCGAAAGATTTAGAAACAAACTAGGAAAACCGCCAATGATTCATTTTCCTCTTCAGGACTCGGAAAAGTAAGTCGAATTGTATGTCGACATCAGAGGCATCTGTGTAAAAACCTGCAAAAATTGTCGAAAAGGTGAGATCCATATCGACCAAAATAAATGTAGTTGGTCCTATCTCAACACAGACACAAATTTCTTCTCCATATTAGGCTCTCAAAAGATACCCATTTTGGATTTGGCTGCTTTAAGGACATTTACGAAAAAAGCCGAGTCCAAAAATCATTGGTATTGGAACAGCAAGCCTCAAGACATATAAATATAATACAATTTTGAGGTGCATCAGCAATTTCGTTAAAAAATCTTGAACAGCAGTCGATTGTGTTTGGGTTTGAGTCAAATCGATCTTTTTTCGTGCCGTCAAGTGGCACCAACGTGGGCCGCTGAAAAATAAAACGAAAAACAGGGTATCAGTAAATAAGAATTAAGTAAAATTAGGGAGAAAGTGAAATTTTAGTAACTACAGAAAGGGCCTAGATAAAAGTAAAATTAAAAAGCGAATTAAAGTAAGTTTAAGGCTGTAAAAGAAAGTTAGTAAATAGTGCTGAAAAGAAAGAGTTAATTAATGAAAATTTCGAAAAAGTTACCTACTACTTACATACGTATGTATGTACATATGTAACTACATACATACAGGTTTACTTACTCACATATAGCTGTATGTACATACATACATATGTATTTATGTATACATTCAGTTTAGAAATAAAAATAAAGAATGGACAACTAAGGAGAATAAAGACAGGGTAGAGAATTTAATTTATGATTGACAAAAGGCTAAGAGTGGAAAATATAAAAAGAAAGAAATTTACTTACCTGTAAATTAAAAAAAAGGGACCGAATAGTAAAAATAATTTTGATTGCTCCTGAAAAAAAGTTCTTTGACAATTGATTTGACGTTTAGCAATTCAATCACCAGATCAGCATTGTTTATATTATTTTTGATATAATTATTATAAAGATTATAATGAATACATAAATAAAAAGTAGATGGAGTAGTTACGGATTTAGTTGGGTTCATCTTGGGGGTAAACAAAATTAGGACAGAATCGATCTAAAAAGAAAGATACAACGTAAATGTGTTTCAATAATTGTTTTTTAATATGCATTCGTTAATAATTACCAAGTTTTACCGATGTATGGTGATGATTTTTTTTTAATTCTTATGTTTTGTATGGTAATAATTAAATTTAAGTTTCTACACGGAATAAAATTATAATCTTTGATCTTAAAAGTAAAAGAGCTATAAAAAATTGTTTGATCTTTTTATTTCTTAATAGATACACCAGTCGATGAATTGATATTTCTGTTTCAAGTTGAAACAAATTTTTTGTTGTGTGTTCGATAATGAAGTTCGACCGTATTTTTTGTATAGCCTGAATTACCACATAATGGTCGGGTAAAAAAATTTGGTTTGGAAGTTAATGGAAAGGGGTGAAGTGGAGGTGAGGGTTCCTGGTAGGTAAGGGGAAGTAAATTACTTCCCCCTTTCGAAGAAGGCCATTATATTTCTTAGAGGAACATGAGTAGGTAATGGCATAGGAGTATTCCTTTCGTTTTTGTTAGGCAATACTATTTAGGGTGGGTGTAGATAAGATCCCATGACTTGAACATCTATGTCCTCACCTAAGGTATGAGTTAGTGCAGAAACAAGAAATAAAGTGGTGATTAAAATTAGGATTTCACATCCTTTAAAAGATGGAAATATTTTAAATAGAATAACAACGCAGATTAAGGCCTGGAAAAAAGTAACATCATCCATACCCCCCCCCCCATTTACGAACTAAGCAGGCAACTAGGGGGCCTACCGTTACGTCGCAATAGGAGGTCCTATTTAGCTCCTGCATGGATGGGCCGACGGGTTGTAGACGTCGGGCCTAAAGGTGGGAAGGGTCAAATGGGTGGAATTTAAAAGAGGCGTAGAGACCTCGTGAAACGAGTGAATAAAACGTTACAGATGGCGCCCAACGACGTGGGGCCCGAGTTTTGGAGACCGTTCTTTTTCTTGTTTTTGCAAAGTTTAACCGAAGTAGACAAGTTTTAGATTTTGTTTTGTCTGTGGAAAAAAATAAAACAAACAAACAGTTTCTTTTTAATTCTCGTGTAGAGTTGAAAATTGGAAGCCTTATTTTCTTGAGTAATTGACATCGTTGCATAAGGAGTATCCAGTTGTCCAGAGGGTTAGGGTTAATTCAGACTTTTGTCAGTTGCGGAGTGGTATGCCTTTATGCGTAATACTCAAAAAGCCACCTGCGTTTCTCAGTGTCCGTGCTTAGATAGTTGCTTGTTAGTAGTTAATAGTACTGAGAGGTTAAGCTGAAGTAAAGGAATGCAACAGGTTAGATTTGTGGTTAGGTTCGAATATTTTATCCGGTAGGTTAGGCCAAAGTTCCAGACTTACGACTGCTGCAGTACATCGAAACTTGATCAGTCAAGGAAATCAGCTTATCAATAAACTAATACTATTAATATGCTGCCAAGAACGTACTACATATCAAGGAGTTTTAAAAGGCTAAAAGAACTTAAAAACAACAGATGTTTTCGGGTTGGATAAGGCCATAGTCTAGCCTTTGACAGTTCTACCGTTAAAAGCGATTAAGTTTTCTTTTGAGACAAAGTTTAAATATCGAATTACGACAACACACTAAGCATAATTAAAAGCATTCGGGTTAACAATTTCTTTTTTTAGCCCCAGCTTTCTTTTCCAAAGAGAATTAGGGAGAACCAATATTAGTTTTTTTTTTTTGGAATAATACCCTGCACCACTTTAATTCACTTCCGAGAATCACATATGCAAAAGGTAGCCGATTAAATTTATTTTGTTTATAATTAGTAAGGTTTAAGACCAAAAGTTCTTTATTCAGTTATAATAGATAATTAATTTTTTAAGCAAATTAGAGGAGATTTCAAATTGCAGATTTTTTTTTTCTCAAGTGTTTGTATAGAAAGTTTTTAAAGTAGAGTGAGGAAACCAGAAAAATTCGATTGTATTATATAAATTTACTTTGAAAGCAGAAATAGGGTAAAATATAGGTAGGGTAAGATAGATAAAAATTTTGTATGCTGGTGTTTCGATACAAAAAATACGAGAAACTAAGTATTAGAAATGCAAGAAAGAGGGAGCCCTAAAAAATTTCCAGGGAGAAAAGGGACTAGTAAACAGAGACCTGCTTCAAATACCTCAAATAATTATGAAAGAGAAGGTCAATCGCACAATGAAAAATATATAAGGTCGACATGATCAGGGGTAAATGTCACGGAGGCCCTAAACTGGAATAATAGTAATGACCAACAAACAGTAGATCATAGAAGTCCTTCTAGTCCGAAGGACGGTAATATTTCGAAAGAAGCTGAATATTTGGAGACCCACATACAAGAGGTCGCTACAGCTACAGTAGGCCTCATACGCGAAGAGTTCATGCAACTTGGTCGACAACGCTTGGTTCTTATCGAGCAATACCGTAGTCTGGAGACAAATAATTGTCTCGAAAAATGTCCGCCGAAAGCAACTAGAGAATGAAAATTTCGAGGAACTTACCATTACCTCATCAAGCTCAATTCGTTGAGAACACCAAAACCAGTGAAAGAGATAATAGAACTTATAAAACAGAATATCCGTCGAAGGATCGGCGAATTACTGGTGACTTTTAGTACTCACAGCTTACCAGAAATGGTCTACGTTTGCCGTACCAATGAAAAACGGAACTTGTTTTGTTTTAGGTGTGGTTGGGAGAATGTTATGACACCAAACTGCGATTGGGGTTCGGGTAACCGGTCATCGATCCATCCTTCGACCGGGGGAAGTACTCCGAGGGCGGAGATTCAGGAACATTTGTAGAATCAGAATCAAGTCAACTAAAAATCGCTCTTCTACGGCATTCGCCTGAAGAGATAAAACGTAGGGCAGAGACAGGTTGCAACTTTCAGTTATAAAACAGGAAAGAACATGTCTTCCAATAAAAGCAATTATCCAACGGTCAAAGGATTATTATGAGGCACGGGAAAGAATCGTCACCTTTCCTCCAACTTCACCTAAAATTTTGAAGTTACGCGGATAACAAAAAGATAAGTTATTTATAAATCAATTGCGGCCACCACATTGAATTCTTCAGCGGACGATCCCCGTCCATGTGTTACAATTGAAATATATGACAAAAAGATATTCGGCGTGCTCGGTTCAGGAGTTAGTGTTAGTTGCTTAGGAGCTGGTGCTCTTGAATTTCTAAAGGAAAAACGATTTCCGTTCAAAAGCGCGGACGGCCAGAAACAATCAGTTCGGCATGGTAACGGCGCAAATCCATTACCGAGGTGTAGTCAAAATGATGGATTTCCAACAATGGTCCAACAATTATACCTAGGAGTTGATTTCTGGAGAATGTTTCAGTAAGCCCCTCACGTCATTAAGCCAGACAGTCAATAAATCCGAACGCGAAATCGAATGCGATCCGCATGATCGAGACCGAGAGTTATTCCGTGCAACCATCATGCTTTTTCCATCATTTGTGATAAGGGGCGTAGGAAAGACCCATTTGGTAGAGCAATTTATAGACACGGGAGATACGTCACCTATAAAACAACGTCATTACCCCATTTCTCCTGCGATACAAGCCGTAGTGTATGAGGAATTGAATCACATGCTTGCTTTGGGGGTCATCGAAGAAAGTTTCAGTGCATGGTCCTCTCCAGTCGTACTTGTACCAAAACCTGGAAAGAATCGTTTGTGCTTGGACTTTCGGAAGGTGAGCCAAGTAAAAAAGAAGAATTCGAGCTCTATTGTTCATATAGAGGGACTGTCAGCACGACTTTCAAAAACACACTTTATTTCGAGTATGGACCTGAAAGATGCGTACTGGGAGATACCGCTGGAGCAAAGTTCACGGGAGAAGACAGCTTTTACTGTCTCGGGTAGGCCTCCCTACCAATTTAAAGTGATGCCGTTCGGTCTTTCCAACGCGCCCTACGTGTCACGTATTTGATGAATCTTGTACTACCGCCAGAGTTACGATTACGAGATCAGGTTTTCGTCTAATTAGACGATCTACAGGTGACATCTAGGAATTTTGATGAACATATTCGTATCTTGGGGGTAATAGGGAAAAGGTAACTGCACGCAGGCCGGACGATAAACGTCGAAAGGTCCAAGTTCTGCTTCAAGGAACTCTATTACCTCGACTATGTAGTAGGGCAAGGTTGTCTGGAACGCGATCCGGCCAAGATTGTTACAATCCTCGAGTTCCCTGTTCCGAAAACAATCAAACAAACTGACTACGGACGCCTCCGACTATGCCATAGGTTATGCCGTGTTGTCTCAGGGAGAACCTGGGAAAGATAAGCCGGTTGCATACATCTCCCGTTCCTTAAATCGAACGGAAGAGGGCTATGCGAGGAATGAAAAAGAACTACGTGCTATAATTTGGGCACTTGATAACAGAAACTACATCTATGGAGCAACAAAGATAAGAATATACACCGACCACCAGCCTTTGACATACACGCTAAGTAATAGAAATTACAAAGCGAAACTCAAGCGCTGGAAGGCTAGAATCGAAGAATATAACTACGAGTTGATTTACACTCCAGATGCCCAATCGAGGCTAAGAACAAAGGTCGACCACTTGTCAGATTCCCCAGATTCTCGAACGGAAACAGCAAGTTCATTCCCTGGCACAATGGATACCGAACAGCAACTGCTGATGAAGGACTTTGTGAACAATCCCCCCATGATAGTGATTCAGGAACTATGCACAGTACCGATCAGGATAACAGCGACCTAATACCACACGTAGAAAATCCTCTTAATGTCAGGAACCAATTGGTTCATAAGGTTGGTATCGACTTATGCGCCTACGAGGAACCACATCCGTGTTTCCATCGCTACTATGTTTCAATAAAGAATTGGAATTAAACCAAACTCAGGGAAGTCTTATTGGAGTACCTTAACCCAAACGTTATAAATGGGATAAAAACTCCAGAGGTTTATCTAGGGACGCTTCAGAACGGTTAACTTGAAAACTTCAATTAATACTAAATCAGGGCTACACAAAGATTAATGGAGGATGTAGCCAATAAGGAACGGAAATTCTCCATTATCGAGAATTAACATGGAAGAGCTCACCGAGCCCCGAGTGAAAATAAAGAACAGATCCTCGAGAAATTCTATTTCCCACGAATGATGGCAAAAATCAGAAAATATCCCACCTCCTGCGAAATATGCCATTGCAATAAGTATGATGTCGTCCACATGACTACAATTAACTCCTGTTCCCAGGTATCCATGTGAAATTATCCACATGGATATAATGGATATACAGGATGAAAAATTTCTGACCGTTGTTGATAAAGTACTAACAAGCCTTTATACAGAAAGGAATACGTAGCGAAAGACAGCAGGGTTACTATTACTACAATAAGTGGAAAAAAATACATAAGGCCCACCTTAAAAAGTATTCGATAATTAATTGTTTTCGTATACAATTAATGACTCCTGAAATAAATAAAAAACAATCACAAAATTCATCTACATTCAATAGTTGGTGATTTTAGCTCTTTTTAAAAATCAACTCCACTATTTTTTTTTCTATCGAAAAGGCACATTTGAAACGAAAGCGAAAACTTGAGCCAAACATATATTTTTTACAAGAAAACCAGTAGCTTCAATGGTATGAAATTTTGCACCATGGAAGAAAATTTGTTAGACTTTTGGAAAATATTTTTTGCCGGGAGGTTAAACCAAAACTTTTGCTATTAACTTGCACTTTACAACGACGTGGCCAACTACTAGTAGTGGCCGACCTCACATGCCATCACCTATGTATGTTGGCAAAAAAACTTTCTTATATGCTTGAAATCAAAGATTATTTTATTCAATTTTTAAGGCGGATCTATCATAGAAAATTTGTCCAATATGCAATATTTAAGATAAAAAAAGAAAACGGAAAGAAAAATCTTGAAAAAGTATCAATATAAATTGCCGTTGGATATCCATTACATAAAACATCATATTGAGGTTCAACAATTGATTCTCTGTGAATTTGTCTCTGAAAAAAATATTTACATATATATTTATGTTCAACTATAGAAAGTCTTGGTAGTTACCTTAGAGTCTTTAATATTATGTAAGCTTTCATCCGAATAGCCTTTCATTGCTTTGGTTGCTACAGGTCCCATATAATTGTTCACTATGGCAAATTCCATCAGAGAAAGAAAAACGAATACCGAACATGATGACATCCATACATCGATAGCTTTCACGTAAGATACTGGTGGTAATGATTGTTGAGATTGAGTGTTTTGTGTTGCTAGAGTAAGTAGCGAAGTAACGCCTAAAGTTACTCTCGCTGGGATTGCTTCAGGCTTAATCCAAAACGAAATCCAAGACATGACAACAATTAGGGCCGAAGGAATATATGTGTGAAACAGATGATATCCTAGTCTGCGGCGTAGATTGAACACAATAGCCAAGCAAGTGAAATTACCTAAAAATAGATAGGAAAATAATGTATGAAATGATTGGTTCCAGTTCCTAAAATGTATCTAGCCCCCGAAACCAATTTAAATAGGAATATTGTGCACAAATGTTATTTATTGGATTAGTGTTGAAAAGAAATAGATTTAAAATTCTATTTTATAATACAGTATTTTATATATACTGTAATCGAATATTATAATTGAAAAAAATTGAGTGGATAACACTGTGTTAGTTCAAAAATTCGACAGATGGCGCACGAGATTGGGTCAAATAAGAAAGATTTTCTATCTTACAGATTTTCTTAAAAGCCTGAAATGAACGACAAAAATCAAGATATGTTTTGATTATAAATCGATCTTAATTGATCAAAATGTATTTTTTAAATTAAATTACAATTTTTAGAATTCATATAGTCAAAGAAAAATTTACAATCCGACACCTTTAAGCATGTTTTTCTCCCAAAAAAAAACATTATTTTCTGTTGAATTTTAACTAAAATTTTAAATTATATGAAGCTTGATAATTTTATTTGGCCTATATGTATTATTATAATCTACATATTTTTTAAATATATAATACGAGTATTTATACATAGGAACAAAATAAATCAAAAATTGTTTTAAATATTCAAAAACTCAAGAACAAACACATTTTGTGATTCTCCGTCTATGCAATAATTTTAAATGAAATTCAGATAGTGATATTCTCACTCTCTTTCCTTACATGTATGTATATGTGCCTTATTTGTTTCTGGAATACCCGTTTGATTGGAGATCAGTACAATGAACGAGATTGGTCTTTACGTAAGATTTAGATTAAGGCATCACGATGTAGTTGAACTCCTACTTAAATTAATTGAACAAATTTTACTTCCGTCGCGTCGGTTCATATCAAACTAGGAATAAGTAGTTACAAAATACATACAAACCTTGGACCCGAAAGGAAATGCTTTCAATGAACTAAAAACTATTTTTCGTAAAAGAAGTGGAATGAAAATAAAAGAAAGTGGTGGTTTTTGGTAAAATTCAAAAATGTTAAATTAAGGAATTTTAAATGGTCCTGATATTCGCCGTTTTATTAAAAATATGCAATTTGAAAACGCATTGAATTAAGACATGTAGTTAAAACAGTTATACAAAATGTTCTTGTGTACCGTGCCGATAAGTTCAACAAGGAATAACTAGCTGAATCCGATAAGGATGGTGAGCAATTCCACCTCACGAGTTGTGAAAAATTACAACAACAAAGCGAAAAAATAGAAGTGTCGAAATAATATATTCTCTTATTCTTGCTCTTGATGTGATGTTGAATGTCGTTTAAATAGACAAGACAAGTGTTTCCAATAAATTCTCTGAGAACGTTATCTATCACTCGTTGGAATGTGGATGGGGCATTTTTCAACCTAAAAGGCATTCTTACGACCTCATAATGTCCACTTTCGACGGGTAAAGCCGTTTCTTGAATATCCCGGGTATCCATTTCGATTTGGTGGAAACCACTAGCCTAATCGAGAGCCGTAAAATAATGACATTTGCCTAATTTGTCCAAAATTTCGTTTATATTTGGTAGAGGGTGTTTATCATCTAACGTTTTATCATTAAGACGGCGATAATCAATGACTACCCTCCATTTTTGTTTACCTGTGGATTCTGATTTCTTGGGTACAACAAAAACTGGGGCACTCCATGAGGAGAAACTTTGTCGTATGATACCTTTGTTCAGCATTTCTGAAATTTGATTTGGAACTTCTTATTTATGGATGTATGGGTACCTGTAAGGCGTAGTGTATATTGGTATCTCATCTGTAGTTTTAATTTGATGCTTTATTACATTGGAAAACATTAGGTTTTCGCCTTATTACATTGGAAAATACTAGGTTTTCGCCTTCTTTATAGAAGATAGAGTAATTTCGACAAAGCTTTAAAATACATTTCTTTTCTTCGGCATTTAAATGGTCCGACCAAATTTCTGTGGAAATGTCGTTAATAATAATTTGTCTATCGTAATCTTCGATTTTGATGTCTAAATTATTTAGTTCTCTAGTTTCAAAATTGGTAAGGGGTTGTACTTTAAGTGGGTGTTGTAGGAAAGAATTTGGGCTGTTGGTGTATTTTTCTGAAATTCGATTTCAAAGTGCCAACTTTTTGCCGAATAGACAACTTCGATTATATATAGGTTTGGTTCGATTTTTGAATAAGGAACAATGATATCACCGAATTCGCTATCTACGGGAAGTAAATAAGTAAAATATTTCCCCAGGCTGCGAATTTTAGTCCAAGAAATTTCCTTGGACGAAATTATGAAGACTGTCAAATGAATGAAAAAAGGAAAAAGAACAATACATAAGCTGTGTTGAACAAATATTCCAAAGGGGAAATTATTATAAGATAACAAATAAAACGCCAAATAATTTGTCATATAAAAAACGTCTAATTTTTCAATAAAGTCACTCTTTTTATAACGTTTAAAGAAACCGTATTTCTTAATTTCGTGAACTGTCTACAGTTGTTGCCAAGTAAAATCTCAGAGTTTCAATTTTTGCTTTTTTTCGGCTCTACCGTTCATAACCGAACATTTTGGTTCTTCTATCCCGTTTTATTGAATTTTCACTACACTTCAAATTTGTCCGGAGGTCTGCGGAAATAAGGTTTCCTAAAATCAACTTGCCAGTTTTTTGAGGTAGCTATGAGACTTGGTGCGCTTTTCATGACCTTTTCGTCTCACTAATTCATCATAACACGAACCTTTCTGAAACCCAAAAAATGCATTACCTAAAATCAAGTGTTTCTGGTGAAGCTGATAAGCTTTTAGCCCATCTGGATATAAATATAGGTAATTATTCCAAAGCATGGACAATATTAAATAATAGATATGATCACCAACGTTTCCTAGTAAGCACGCAATTGAAGTGTTTGTTCAACCAGCCGTCGCTTTCACAAGAACACGCCGAGTCCATAAAGGAATTACCGGACAACTGGCGCGGCGCATTGGGATGTGATACTGGTTTTCTTGCTGCTGCAGAAGTTGCCTGCAAAAACACAACACTTATGGGAAGAAAAACTAGGATCCAGAGAAGACAGCAAAGCATTGCCAACATTCGCTGAATTTACCCAATTTTTGGAAACTAGATTCCGTACCTTGGAGGCAGTCAACCACTAATAGGTTAGGGTCATATCGAATCCCACAAAGCCTCTTTCCCATCAGATCGTTCTGCATACAATCACCAACAATACAAATCAAAACAAGGCCAAATACTCTTGCCAAATTTTCTGCAAGGGCCAGCATGCTATTAGGAAATGCAGTAAATTTCCGAAAGTGAGTATTGTAGATTGTTGTAAGCAGATAAATACATTAGGCATTTGTCGAAATGTTAAGCATACAGCCATTCCTCTGAACAGTGCCTAAGTAGTGGGCGCTGTTATTACTACCAGCAAACCCACCATTTACTCCTCCACGTTAACAGTGATACGAACGTGGGGCAAACCAATTCTTTGACAGAACAAATACACACTGTGGGGCGATCAAGCTCCTTGATGAACTGGAGTTAGCCCAAACATAAAACGCATTATATTCAAACACATGAACACAAGTATTACTAGCAACTGCTCTGGTCAAAGTAAACTCTGTGAACGGCGAATGTTTTTCATTACGAGCTTTATTAGATTCATGCTCAGAAGCAAGCTTCATAACAACAGCAGCTGTTCAGCTGCTTCGTCTTCTACCAAGGTCAATTTTCGTCAAGGTTTCTGGGTTGGGTTTGGTCAGTGGCGGTGTCTGCTCAAAGGTGGTAGATATCTCTTTAGCTTCTCAGCACTCACTGTTTAGTGTTTCCACTCAAGCTCTTGTCCTTAAGTCGCTGTCTGGGCATCTTCCAAATCAAACTTTTTCAACTACAGGTTGGGAACATCTGAATGGCTTAACTCTTGCTGATCCCAACTTCAATCAATCAGCCAAGGTCGATTTGCTGCTGGGCAGTGATGTTCTGGCTGATATTGATCCCGGATATAGTCAAACCAACCAAAGTCAACTTGACTATCGCTCAGAAGACTAAATTAGAATGGATTCTATTTGGCAGGGTTCCAAAAATATCGCAACGAATCAACAATTTTCTTCAGATATGTGGCCTGGAAACTGAACTGCGTAGATTCTGGGAATTAGAAGATATCTCTTATAAACCATACCAAAGGCTGGAAGACATTGATTGCGAGGCACACTTTCGTAAAACCGTTCAACGTCTAGGTGATGGTCGATTCCAAGTGGTTCTGCCATTCAAGGGTAACGTATTTCCTATTTTAGGTAGATCAAGAGAAGGTGCGCTCAATCGCTTCAAGGGTCTGGAAAGGAAGCTCGAAAGAGATCAGGGGTTAAGGAAACAATACTCGGACTGTATTGAGGATTACCTAAAGCTTGGTCATATGGAAGAAGTCGAGGAATGCTCTATTCCGGATCGCCATCACTACTTCATGCCACATCACACCGTACTCAAGGAGGGAAGCTCGGCTGCTTAGCTCCGATTTCTTTTTGATGCTTCGTTCAAAAAAGCTGATTGCATATCATTGAACGATCAACTGATGGTAGGCCCGGTACTTCAACACAACATCACGGATATCATCCTCAGCTGGAGATTCTATCGGTTTACCTTTACCGGATATATAGAGAAGATATATCGCCAAATAAGGGTACCGGAACGTGATGCAAATTAGCAGCTCATCCGTTGGCGCAAGCAACCATCCGATATCTTGAAGACGTATCGTCTCAGGACTGTGACGTTTGTCACAGCTTCTGCTCCATACTTGGCGATTCGCACACTTCAGGCATTAGCAGAGGAAATCGAAGAGCTACATCCAGAACTTGCTAAGATGATCCGTGATGAAATGTACTTCAATGATTTGATTTCAGGGGCTCAAACCCTGAAAGGAGCTACTGAAAAAATGAAGGGAATCACGGAAATACTGAGTGGAGCTGGGTTTCACCGAAGAAAATGGACAGCTAATCATAAGGAACTTCTGGATAATGTACCTATTCAAGATCAGGATGCATCCTTCTCCTTCTCGACGGGTGATTCGGATAGAGTGAAGACTTTGAGTATACAGTGGCTTCCACTTCTTGACGTATTTTCCTTCAACTAAACGCCTTCGGAAGTTCAGCAGATAACTAAACGATCTATACTTTCCTCAATAGGACGCTTATTCGATCCTATGGGATGGATCGCACCTTGCAGCGTTAAAGCGAATCTTCTAATGCAGCTTCTCTGGGTGAGCAAACAATCCTGGGATGATCCTGTCGATTCTGAAATTTTGCATGACTGGAAAGCTTTTCACAATGATTTGCATGTCATTTACACCCTAAACATTCCACGATGGTTGAACACAACTGGTAGAACTAATCGTCTTCTATTACATGGCTTCTGCGATTCGCGGAAAGAGCATATAGAGATGTGGTGTACCTCAGAGTAGAAGATGAGGACGGCAACATTCACATGCATTTACTCATGTCCAAGTAGAAGGTAGCACCTGTTAGCCCAGTCACTCTACCGCGTTTGGAGTTAAGTGGAGCTGTCACACTCGCTAAGCTAATACATTGCATTAGGCAAGCTCTTGAGGGGAGAGGAATTCCCACATTTGCATGGACAGACTCCATGATAACACTGTGCTGGATACACGCGAAACCTGCAAAGTGGGAAACCTTTGTCCGAAACAGAGTCGCAGAGATCCAACGTTTTACGAAGGTAGATATATGGAACCATGTTCGAACACAGCAAAATCCTGCAGATTTAGTCTCCAGAGGCATGTTTCCATCTGCATTGGTCCAAGCTTCCCTGTGGTGGAATGGGCCCACTTTTCTAAGAACTGCGTCGGACTTTGACTTTCCAGAACAACCGGTTGATTTAAGCACCGAGAAGGGGAGAAAGCCAGTCAATGTTCATTACGACAACGTCAACGACACCGAGAGTAGACTCAGTCCGCTGATACATCAATCGTCTAGGCTTACTCGGATTATCAGGGTAACCGGATATTGTAAAAGATTTGTAACAAATTCCCGAAAAATCAACTCAGAACGAACGCTAGGACCTTTAAATTCGTCGGAACTCGATGAGGCAATGAACATCCTAGCTCGTGTAGCTCCACTTGAAATATTCACAACGACAAAGACAATACGCTTAAGTTCATTGAACGCGCTTAAAGATGGTGCAGCCATCCTTAGGGTCGGGGGAAGGCTCAAAAACTCTGATCTCTCTTTCGATCAAAAACACCCAATAATCTTGGAACCAAATCATCACTTCACAAAATTAATTATCGGCGAGGTGCACAGCAGGACTCTTCATGGCGGTATATAATTGATGACTGGATACCTAACGAGTAAATATTGGATCTTGCAAGTAAAGAGAGCTGTTAAAAAACATATACACAGCTGCACATTATGCTATAGGTATCGGAGCATACTGGCTCACTAAATAATGGGAAATCTTCCTCCAACCAGGGTGAAGATTGAAAAGCCCTTCACACACGTTGGAGTTGACTACACGGGACCCATTGATATAAAAATATGGAGAGAACGAGGAACACGGAGTTACCTGGGCAATTTGGCCATATTCGTCTGCCTGACAACCAAGGCAATGCATTCAGAGGCGGTAACAGACCTCAAAACCCAGGCCTTTTTGGGAGCCTTTAAGAGGTTTACCGCAAGGAGAGGACTTTGACATGAAATATATGGCGACTGTAGCACGAATTTTGTCGGAGCAGAAGTGGAACTACATCGCCTAATTGAGCAAGCGAAACACGATTGGAAGGAGATAGCTAAAGTTTTGGGGAACCAAGGAGTTCAGTATAGATTCATTCCCCCAGCTTCCCCTCATTTTGGAGGACTATGGGAAGTAGGTTTGAAGAGTGTCAAACACCACTTCAAAAGAGTCGTCGCGAATGGGACACTCACCTATGAAGAGCTAACTACGCTTATGACCGTTTTTCATGCAGCGATCTTTATTACTTTACAAGCACACGATATACACTCCATTCAACACAGAATCATACCCGTTTCGTATACATATACTAAGGGTTTTCCAATAAGAGGTGTTATTTTGATATTCAAAGAAAAATGGCATTTTTGGAGATAAATGATCGGATGTTTATTTCATTATAAAGAGGAAGGTATGCCGTTAATAATGGAACACAACATCAGCCAAATGGCCACCAAGACCACGCTTACAGGACCATATCCTTTTCATGAAATTTTCCATAACCAAATCGCGAAGTGGCTGCCCTATGTCCTCGATAGCCTCACGAATTTCATCTTTGAGGTCTTGAATCGACGCTGGGCTGTTGGCGTTGACCTTTTCTTTCACGTGGCCCCAAAGGAAGAAGTCGCAAGGTGTTAAATCACAAGATCTCGGTGGCCAATTGTGATCACCTCTTCGAGAGATAACACGGTCCGGAAACTTTTCCCGTAAAAGATCGATGGTTTCATTGCTTGTGTGGCACGTAGCGCCGTCTTGTTGAAAGTAAACGTTGTCCAGATCAATACCATCCAATTCAGGCCATAAAAAATCATTAATCATCTCTCGATAGCGCAATCCATTGACCGTAACTGTTGCTCCAGCCTCATTTTCGAAAAAGTAAGGTCCAATGACCCCGCGGGACCATAAACCGCACCAAACAGTCACGCGTTGAGGATGGAGAGGCTTTTCAACAATAACTCTTTGGTTTTCCGAGCCCCAGATGCGACAGTTTTGCTTGTTGACGTAGCCTCCGAGGTGGAAATGGGCCTCATCAGTCAAGATGATTTTTCGATGAAATTCCGGTTCATTTTCATGCATTTCAAGGACCCAATCAGCAAAGACACGACGTTGTTGATGATCAGCCGGCTTGAGTTCTTGTGTTAACTGAACTTTATAAGCCTTAAGACCCAAGTCTTTATGCAAAATACGGTGTAATGACGTTTGTGGAATGCCTAATTCCAAAGAACGACGAGGAATGGACAAACCTGGGTTTTCTTCAACACTTTGGGCTACAACAGCAATATTCTCAGTTGTTCTTGAGCGACGTACACGGGTTTTATTCTTCACATCACTAACTTGTCCCAACAGCTCAAATTTGTCCACCAATTTCTGTATTGCGGTCCGACAAGGTGCTTCACGACGACCCAAAAATGTTTTAGTTTTACGAACCGTCTCTGCCAAATTTTCACCATTTTTATAGTGAATTTTAATAATTTCAATGCGTTGTTGAAGCGCGTATCGTTCCATTTTTATTAATAGCGTAGTTTCTACTTGTCAAATGTCGAAAAATGACAGCTTCAAAGGTGACAGCTACCGAAATAGCGGCCTATTCAAAATAACACCTCTTATTGGAAAACCCGCTACAATAACTTTGAATTGAATTCAAATATTATATCATCCCATACAAAATTGTGGATATTATATAAAATTAAGCACATAGATCGCACACCCTTAATCAAAAACACAATCGAAATACTTATATTTTTCATACACAAAATCTTCTTTACGTACCTATATTATTTACAATATAACACAACAAATTAAAATAGAAGAATTATTCATGTACCTGTATTATCAGCATTGATGGCAGAAATAACTACTTAATTACCTTAAAAATTAATTATTTCGATTAAACCCACGCACGACACAACACAACTTTCACTAACTAAATATAATTCAGAATGAAATCACCATACACAGTGAGAGATATTACATTAATTGACACACCTTTCAACATCACTTATAGTTCCAGTCTATCACAATGCAAACCATTTCTTCGTCTCTACACTTCACTTCAACTTCCAGTCTATAAACAATCACACATAATCTTCGTTTTCACGCTTCACCACAACTTCCTGTCTAAAGGCAATTGGATATAATCTTCGTCCTTTGCGCTTCATCTCAACTTCCCGTCCACAACAAAAAAAAAACCGCGCTTGAATCTTTGAGCTTTACACTAACTTTCATTCAATGTCTTCATAGAATAATATAAGCACCAACAAAACCAAGCACTTGCTGCAACAGCGAGAGAATCACAAATCAAACAAAAAAGGGAGCTTTCACATGCGATCGAATATCCACCAACGGTATCATGTGTGAAATTGAATGCTGGAAAGTAGAGTAATTACTGTCAGATGTTCTCTGGTAGATTTGTTATTATTTTCATATATCTTCCTGTACATTACATAATCATGGGCAATAACCTGTTATTTTATTTCATGTACCTAACGTCGTAAACATATGCTTTGTATACGGCCGATTGAAAGCAGAAATAACAGTGGGACAGCGGTATGGAGACACGAGATAAGAAGGAGGAAGCACACAAGCTAAGAACATAGTGCATCGTTGGGGGAGAATTTTGACGTGATTATTAACATTGGCTCTGACTGTGAACACCCACAACAAATATCCCAAAGGGGAAATTATTATAAAATAACAAATAAAACATCAAATAATTTGTCTTGTGAAACCGCATTTTTTAATTCCGTGAATTTTCTACAGCTGTTGCCAAGTAAAATTTCAGAGTTTCAATTTTTGCTTTTTATCGACTGTACCGTTCATAACCGAACAAGCTGTCAGTTGCCAAGTGTAACGTTGCAAAAGTTGAAAATAATTTCGCTCGTTGAACTTCACCCAGGGTCGACCTAGGTTTTTATGACAACCCCAATAGTTGTTAAAAAAAAACCTGGGTTTTTCGGTTCAAAAAAACCCCCGAGGGCCATTAATTTTGTGTTGCAGAAGAGCAAGTTATATCATTTAATAATTAAAACTTGAAAAATGTTAAATTTAAGTTCTTAGTACATTTTTGTTGGCCCTATGTAATCCACAACTTCAACGATTTCCATTTTGCATGTCTGTGTCTGAAATTTAATTTGAGTATTCTTCTATTTCAGTTTTAAAAATAAATGAAATCAGATCTCATCTGACTTTGACGTTTATTCATTTATCTCAACATGCCCCGGCGAGTTGAGAGCGACCCTAAGTTTCAAAAAACACAGAATTTGCTTCTCAGAGTGACTATAGGTTTTTCAAAAAACGCTTTAGAGCGAGCCTAGGGCGCATTCAGGGCTCAATGAACAAACCTAAATGAAATTTATAGTCTGGTCGGGCTTATGCGTGCAATAATTTGAAATTTGTGTTACCAAATTGGTTATTTTAAGAAATAATTTCACGTAAATCTTTAATACACATTTTCAAAAAGAAACTTTTACGTTGATGTTTACAAAATGGCAAAAATTGTTGTTCAAAGCGTTCCCGTACTTTTGTGAAACTTTGTTGCGCTATGAGAGATTTTTACCCCCACTCTTGTAAAAATGACAGTCTTCACATTTCTGTGCCCAAAGTACGGGAATACACTTAATAATTCAACAAGTCTAATTAAATATACTGCTAAGTCTTCTACTTGGCTGAATAATTTCAGTAGTATATAGAATTGTATTATAAAAAAAACACCTTCTTATACTGTGGGTGTAGTTATTTGTACGTCGTTTGGATGAACATATTCTGGATTTATAAAAGAGCCGGAAGCTCCTGTGTCTATCAGGAACTTCAAGTTTTTGCCGAAAGGTGAGGAAATGTTTATATACGGGAGTGAATGACAATGTTTATTGATATCTAAGTAAATATGGGTCCTGAGCCAAGATGGTGAAAATTCAATTCATCGTCATATTCAGAATTATTTAAGAAGTTTTCGTTTGGGTTACCATAATACGCATGAAGTTGTGGATAATGATCTTGGGGATAGTAATGATGAGAATCGCTTAAATCTGTAGTTTCTTTTGGGACATAATCATTTTTATCGTCTCTGCCTTTATCTATTTCTTCAATATTATAGATTTGGGCATTTTGACTGAACGCATTACCTTGTCCAGAAGGAGGTTGCTTTATTGGAGTTTGAGCTGAAAGTGTGTCCATCGATTCCTATTTGGGGAAATATGGTCTTGGTTGGGGAGCACTTGTGTACTGAGTACTAATTGGGTTTTGATAATAAGGTTGTTGTTGAGGTCTGTGTTGTTGGGTGTGTTAGGGTCTGTATTGTTGTTGGAATTGTTGAGGTCTGTATTGGTGTTGGGGCTGGTATGCTTATTGTGGTCTATACTGTTGGGAAAACAGTGGTCTGGCATTTGAATGTGCTAATTTTTTATAGTTAAAAGTTGGTTGTACAGGGTTAATTATTGCTTGGTTCTACAGTTTCACTATAGAATTGTTCAACAGTTTTGTTTTTTGTCGTAAATTATGTAAATCTTTAATTAATTAGATTTCATCAAGAATCAGATTATATTTGATTTGGGACCACTCTAATGGTGTCCCGTACATGTTAAGAACCTCATTTGCAGGTCCGTCTATTTTATTACAGATAGCTCGTAAGAGATAAAAAAAATATTCACACGTATTTTAAGGCCGTTTTGTGCTATCCATCACCGATAGCGCCACTTAAGTTTCGTGATAAACTTTTCTTTAAAAAAAATAATTTTTTAAACTTTATTCAACATCTTTTGTTGACGATACAGCTAAGACTGACAAATAATATTGTTTAATGCACGTCAGGTGCCAAACAATAATTCTTAGAATTTTGCACAGACGCGACGGTGAAAAACAAAAGTCTTGTATTTCATTACTGGAACAGAATACACAAGGAGAATATTATACTGCATGTGTACAGAAGGTGCACATTTAGAAATTCGTATTACAAAAATAAATATGTTTATGATTAGCTTACACAGTAAGACAAATAATATCTTATTTATAGTGCAGCTCTTAAGATTAAATTATAAAGCAAGTTTTACAAAAATATTAAACAAAGATACAAAAAATAATTTCATATATTTACTTTTATAAGTTTCTAATGAATAGTTCCATCTCTTTTCGCATTTCTTTCGCGCAATTTATACTTCTAATTTCTCTAGGCAATGAATTCCAAATTCTTACAGAGCTGACGAAAAATTGTCGTTCGGAGGTCAAACAGTGAAAACGCGGAATCAAAAGATGATGTGATCAAATTGAATTTAAAAAACAAATTTGATTGTAAAGATCCTCTGGTTCTCGGGTAAGGAGTATATCTGAAAAAACAGTAACTGTGCGAAGTTTCATAAAGTTATCGAAGGTCATACCAAGGAATCTTGAAACATATTGTGACACTCTATCATAACGCCGTAGCCCATAAACATAACGTACACCACTATTGAAAACGACATTTAGTTTCCTTTTACTTACAGAGTCCACGTTGCGGAATTTTTCGCAACCATAGATTAACAGCGGCAAGAATAGAGTTTTTACTAAGATCACTCTAGTTTTAAAAGGGATTATGTGCTGAATAGGCCAAAGCATCCGTAATACGCCATAAGCTTTAGCGACGGTGCTGTTAACTTGAAGGTCCCACGTAAGATTCCGATTGAACACTACACCCAAGTTCTTAGCAGAATCAACGTAAGCAATATGGCTCTCCTTAAGAAGTAGTTGTGGGAAGTAAGACAGATCAATTTTGCTCCTAGACACAACGAGACACTTTGATTTCATTCTGTTAAGCAGTAAACCATTTTCGGAAGACCAACGGTCAATAAGTTTTAAATCTTCATTTATGCAGGCTGCATAATGCTCAATCATCCCAAGTGGACAGCTTAAAAACAACGGTGTATCGTCAGCGTACATGCGAATTGAACATTGTGTTACGAGGTTAGGTAGTTCATTAACATATATTGAAAAAAGCAGTAGACCAAGTATAGAACCTTGCGGAACACCACTATTGGCAGGCAGAAAGTCTGATAAAATATTATTTAGCTCGACGACTTATAGAAGAAAAAGAGAAACAGTATGAGTTTGAACTTGGAGCTGACAAATTTCTACATGCAAATTGTTCGAAAACTGAAATACTGTTGACGGTTGGGTTTGTGACAAAGCGCTTGTTAAGATCGTTAATATCCAAGTTTTCAAATTTTTCACAAGCAGACTTTCCAACACCAATATTTTTCAAATTTGTCCATACTTGCTTACTACCTCCTGAAACGTTAATGCGAGTAGAGTATAAACGAGCTTTAGCCTTACGAATTTCTTAAATAGTTTTGTTGCGCAAAGTGGTACAGATTTGATGAAGATTGTCAATATGAAATATTTTCCATCGCCTATACGCCAAATCACGTTGCTTCATCAAAGAAAAAATATCTCTAGAAAACCAAGGTTTGTTTTTTGAATGACAGTTTTTTTATCTTAAAGGTACATGTCTATCGAAAAGGAAGTTAACTTTATGGTTCAGAAATTCAACTTGCCCAGAGGGCGAGGGAATTTCCAGTATGTAGTTCCAGTTAACAAAATGTGTATCAATTTCAAGAGCAGTATGATTAATGTACTTAAAATCTCTATATTCGATCGGATGATATCGTGTTTGTATCTCCACTTGATAGTCGAAAGCTATAAAGATTAAGTCATGATTCGAGAAAGCTGGTGCGGATAGCTGGTCATAAAGAATTACTTTACCCAGATCAGACACAAAAAATAAATCCAACAACGTGTGATCCGAATTTGAGAAGTGGGTAGGCATAAATGTATTGACGCATTGTAGATCAAGTGAAAGAAAATCGATAAGAAAATTATTTTCATTAAGGAGGTTGCAATTGAGATCACCACATAAAATAATGTTCGAATAAGAAATGGTAACATGTTCTAAGGTTGCAATAAGTGGAGATATACTAATGTTCCGGCTAGGCCTGTAGATAGTTCCGATTAAAATCTTTTCATTGCCGTTAGTAAGTTCAACAAAAATAAACTCAATTTCGCTTTCTTCAGGAGAACAGGCGATCTGTCTGGATTTAATACCCTCCTTAACATACATTGCTACCCCCCACCTTTACGACGCACTCTGTCTGACCGATATAACTTAAAACCAGCAAGTGAACACATTTGGTTGTTTTGAGAAACGGAGAACCAAGTTTCAGATATACACACCACGTCGAACTTCGTATCTTCAAATGTATAGCGAAATTCATCAATTTGCCCAAATAAACTTTGTGCATGAATATGACACAGTCGAAGACCAGTTTGACGTCGGCACAGTACATTAATCATGGTGCGCAGTTTAAAATTGCCCATTTTAAAACAGATATACAAAAGAAAACAGAAAAAGAACGAAAAAGAGATATACTATAAATTGACAGAAACACAAATTTAAATTAATTTAAAAATTAAATTTTTAAATTATTGGAAAAAAAAGAATTATAAAAATCAAATATTAAAGTTAATGAGAAAGAAAAAACATACATACATATACAAAAAATATTTCAATTAAAAATTAAATGTATAACATTAATATTCAGAGTAGGCATCCCTGTCCAAACTCTCAATGCAGTCGATCGGTACAGCAGCTTCTTTCATAGATCGTTTTACATACACTAATCCTCTCGATGTGTATACGGATGACAATAGTTTTTGTGTTTTGAGAGTCATTGCACGTTTAAGGACGGTAAAATTATCGCATAAAGAGAGCATTTGTTGATTCAATGTCAATGGCTTGAAGGCATAACTGTCTATTGTTGTTTTTGCGAAAATCAGCCACCGACTTCAAAACAAAATTCCCATCATACGGTGATTTAAATTTGACGAGAATTGGTGTATCTTTTGATTGTGTGCGAGCCCGCGTACGATAAATTGTGTTTATTGTTGGTGGTTTTATTTTTAGAGTGTTACAAAGGAGGTTGAAAGTGGATTTTAAGTTTTCCTCATCGTAAAAAGGCACACCAAAAAGAAAAGCATCATGAGCTACGGAACGGTTGTCTTGCACATTTTGAACTTTTTTAATGATGTTAATTTCGGTTTGTGTGAGTTTGCATTGATTGTTTAGATCATCGAGAGTTTTCTTTAGTTCACATACTTCAGAATCGAGTGTGTTCATTTTTGTGTTAGAATTAAGAAGAGCCGTTTCGAGTTCGGTAACTTTGGCGTTTGTTTCGTTGATAGAATTTTGTAATTTTTTAATTTCACTGCTAATTCTATCAGAGATTCTTTTTTCGGAGTCAAGAATTTGTTTTGATAAAAGACAAATAATATAGTCGCTCTGTTCTTGACACTGTCGGTCCATACTTTTGCACTCGTCATTGGCATTGCACATAGTTTTTTGAGGGGATATAGCAGATGATGTTAGAGACAAGTTGTGAGAAAGTTTAGATGTGGTAGTGATTTTGCCTCGATTGGCAACGGCACGTTTTGCTGACATAACGTAAAAGGAATCGAAACACGACTTTTCAGAAAAAAAAAATAAAATATTTTAATAGATATTATTTAAGCAAATGTAAGTGTAAGGCGAAAAATGTATATTAATCGTGAAGGGTGCACTTTTATTCCCACAAGAAACAGAAGTTTTTGTTAAGTATTCTGATTTTTTTCGTTAGATATAACACGAGAGAATATTTAAACAAGGGAGCCGAACTCAAACACACGTCTACTCAGAAGCTATCATTATATCATTATTCGTTATTCCTCCTTCTAAGCGGTGCAACTGCCAGAGAGTGTTATCTCTCGAAGGAGCGTTTGGAACGTCTTCTGCTTATGGAGCTTCAATTTTGGGAACTCTCCGAATCCGTATTCGAACATTAATCAATACTAAGATCATCATGATCGGAATTAATTTGATCCAAATTGATTCGAGATGTGTTGTTGAATTGAAGGTAAGTAAGTGGATTTCTTCTCTGTTTCTCAGCTGGTCTCTTCAGCGAAAGGTGTTGGTTTATGGTGGGCGAGTTTATCTGACTGCGAGTTGGTGAGTGTATAACAATACTGTCCCAGAAAATGTCTATTCTGGAATTACAAGTTATATTATTGATAATAATGAAATAATTTTGGAGAAGTAGGAGTGCCGTGCCATATATATTATACCTATTGATACTACAAGTTGTTTCAACGCTGAGATTTCGAACAGCAATAAGTAGTATATAGCTGGGTTCGGCCTATAGCAACTGGGTTAGTTCAGAACCATTGGACAGGTTGCATTTAGCAGGCTGGTTATTGGTGATTGTACGCATTCACGAAATTTTGATGTTTGTTTATCTATGCTTTTGCAGATGTATATATCTTCTTTGAGTTGTCAAACTTTCCCAAAATATAGTGTGTCGGACTCATGTTTTGCAACATATGGGCAAGTAGATATATATAGGGTTTTGTTCAAAGGAAGGGGTATGAGATGAAAGAAGGAATTTTTGTTTGCGATGTAATAGGAATTTCAATGCTTAACAAAATATTTGGATTATTATAATAAGTTTGTAATTGTAAAATTTGATAAATTTCTTCATCTGAAGAGAAATTAATAGATTGTTTTCCAATAAGATCTTTTATTTCATTCAGTTCAGTTTTACTCAATATTTGTTTTGAAATTATGTGTAACTGTGCAAGGTTACAGATGATCATGTGAGCGTATGGAAAGTGTTTCAGAACTCCATGATCTGTTTTGAATGCATTATTTATTTTAGAATTATAAATATGCAAGAATGATTCTATGGTTTTTTGTTGTTCATTTATATGGCGAGTAATATTGTCGAATCTATCTATCATTTGTTTATTGATACTTATTTGTTGGTTGGATTCGTATTCTAGAATATTTTGATTCAAGTTTAATTTTTTGATTTCTTCGTTAATGTTCATTGCATCATTTGCATCCATGCTCACTGTTGTTTTTATTATAGTGCCTAATGCGTATATTATGCCACGTTTTAATTTATGCTTGGGTAAAAGTGTTTGAAGTTTGAGTTTTTGTTGGCTGAATTTGGTCGTTTTCTGAGTTGTCTGAAGATTTGCGAATCTGTTCAATACTTTGTTCAAAATCTTTGAGGCTTATAATATGAATAAATCTTTCATAGGTTTCTATTACCTTGGCATGTTCTAGTCGGATCAATAAAAGTCCGTAAATGTATGTTAAGTTATGAATCTCACGGTTCCGTCCTTGTATTGCTGTTGCTGTCTTCATTCGTCAATTACCTGAATTTTTTTTTTTTGTAGTTAGTTACTGTCAGTTTGTTATTAGTTTGGATTTTTGTTTTTTTTTTAAACAGGGGGTAATTTTATTTCTTCTAAACTCTTTTAGATATATAATTTCTCCTTCTTGAAGATCATTTGGATTTTCCCTATTTTTGTTTCTTTTCTCAATGTTTTCATTTCTTCTATGTTCTAATAATTTGGTAATAGATTGGAAAAGCTCTCTCTGAAAAGCATTGAGTTTTGTAAGTAATCGTGCTTGGCATTATATGCGAGGGTTTAATTGAAATCGTATGTACGTCCGTAGAAAAGTTCATATTATGTGTAATTCGTCGATGGGTGAATTGCATTTTCTTAAGTAATAAAAGTTGTCGCCATGATCTTTGTCTTTGTATTTTTCTTGAATGATTCTATAAATTTCAGTTAAGGGTAAATGCATCCTTTAGGAGCATTACTTGTAGTTTGTTGAAAAAATGTCACATGAGTCGATATTCAATTGTTTACAGAAATCTTGGAAAAAATTTGACATAAACTAAGAACGTTGGTAGCATACAATTTTCCGCGGTATGCCTTGAGGGCTTATGAAGTGTTGAATTTGTTTTACTACATTTACACTATAGCGGGTTGCTAAAGTATAGTCAGAGCCAAATTTGGAAAACTTTTCAATAAAGCCTAGTACGCTGCTGATGCGAAACGGAATTTTTCGGTGGTCTCCACTAGGAGAGCGAAATGCTAACGAAAACCACAGCGGAAAAATATTTGCGGAGAGTTCTGTAAGCTGTCAAAAACAAATGACAAGTTGTAAAAAAAAAAGTAATTTTGTCGCCAAATTACTTTTAGATGTAATTTTCTTGAAATAATTCTTGGATTTAAAAATTGTTCTTGTTACACATAGAGGATTTAAAATAAAGCTCAGAACCGTTTAAATATTGGAAATTAAGCAAATACTTTGGGACTTATTAACTGGTTTATCTGCCGATTTGATTAAATTTCTATCAATTTTAAGAAAATCAATGAAATAGGGAGGTAAACCACTCTATAATTCGGAAACTACGTCCTTCATTGGGATGGTGTAAACGGTTATGAGTTATAATTTATGGTTTCTTACTAATTCCGGATACCATTTTCAAGTCCAAGAATTATTTCATCTAAAAGTAATTTGGTGACAAAACCACTTTTGGTTTTGTTAATGCTTCCTTTGAAAGTATGAAGTTTTGATTCAAAAAAGATATCGCTCGCCTTTATTGGACAACCCGCTCCAAAGATATAGTTCAAAAGCTATTCACTGTTCACCTTGAAATACATAATCTGAAAATACTTTGAAGTGTGTCTTTGGAACGGGTTATCCTAAAAACTTGGTTGATACCTTTTTGTAATCTACTCTTGATGCTCTCAAAATCAGCATCAAAAGTTTTTATGTAGAAGCCTTATTGCAAAAAATCACTCTTGAAATACGTATATTTAGAATGATGTATGCGTATTCCTGGAGCTATTTTTTTTAATACAACTTCTTTGCAAAAAATATTGATGCTTCCTTTGAAAGTATGAAGTGCTGATTGTAAAAAAATATCGCTCGCCTTTATTGGACAACCCGTTCCATAGATATAGTTCAAAACCTATTCACTGTTCACCTTGAAATTCATAATCTGAAAATACTTTGAAGTGTATCTTTGGAACTGGTTGTCCAATAAAGGCGAGCGATATCCTTTAAGAATCAGCACTTCATACTTTCAAAGGAAGCATCAATATTTTTTGCAGAGAAGTTGTATTAAAAAAAATAGCTCCAGGAATACGCATACATCATTCTAAATATGCGTATTTCAAGAGTGATTTTTTGCAATAAGGCTTCTACATAAAAACTTTTGATGCTGATTTTGAGAGCATCAAGAGTAGATTACAAAAAGGTATCAACCAAGTTTTTAGGATAACCCGTTCCAAAGATACACTTCAAAGTATTTTCAGATTATATATTCCAAGAGAACAGTGAATAGCTTTTAGAATATATTTTTGGAACGGGTTGCATTTTCACTTGTTCATCAGTGAGTTTTCTTAGTGGGTTTGTACTTGACCGCTCTGCTACTCTGCGAATGCTCTTTGATCGATTCCCATTTTAACTATAGGTCTTGCTTCCTCAATTAATACTAAAATCGAATGAATAGTAAAAATGCGTGGCCTTATATGTCAAAAAGTGACCAGCTTGCAAGCAGCTTGATTTGCTATCAAATTCACGAGCAGGGCATCTGCCATACGATGGTTCAATTACATTACAAAAAAAAAACTTCGTCCAGAAAAGAAAAAGAAGGTAGCGATGGTAATGCGAGCTAAGTGATTTGTCATCATCTTCTTTCTATCAACACAACAAAGGACTAGCGAGGTCATCACCTGAAATTGTAGACTAAATAACAATGTCCATCCCGTGCCGATTTTCACGAAGTAAACATTAAACAGATTATCTTAACTTGAGAAATAAGTTCTGGGGTATGGTATAAAATCGCCAATCAATGAGATCGGAAACAGGCTTTCTAAATAGAGGTGGGTATCGTTTAATATGGCCTTTTTGCAACCCAACATTATTGTGGTAACGGTGGTTTCCTTAATTGTCGTTGGTGCAGCGGAAGGCCGCTTACCTTTGGCTTCCTTGTCCCGACCAGGTCGGAAATTCATATTCGTACTGCCAGTAGCGGGCGGTCGATTTGATTTTTTCTTTGTGGCAATTGAGTTAATTTATGTGTTGAAAGTATGTAGTTGGAAATGTTGAGTGTTTTTTTTATATTTATATGGTGTCAAAGGTCGCATAGAATTTAAAAGTCGGAGTAACAAATGTATTTTAAAAATCATGACATGGACAGTTAATTGCAGAACAAACTGCTGAATCTTGATTATAATATTTTTATTTAGTAGTCACTTAAAATAAATTAATTTTAAAAGGACATAGGTTATTTTTAATCTAAGCACTAGCACTAGGTATGAGAAAAGTCGATAGTTGGTTATAATCAGCACTCCAAATAAAGATCAGCTATATCTTGTTCGCCGATAAGATATGTGAAGGGTGTGCTTCTTTCCAACTTCCCATTTTCATTTTGCAGATTTAGTTTAGTCGATTTTGAAATTGGTTTTGATACAAAATTAGAATTGAATGTATTTTGAATAATTTAATACAGGAAATGCACAGAAAAACCAGACACTAGAGAAAACACAAAGCCAAAGAAAAATCAAGTAAGCATTACAAGAGCTTGACTTTTTTTTTATAAAAAAAATGAAATGTCAAAATTTCGCAAGCAATTAATGTGCAGGTCAATTAAATTGAGAACGAAAAGAGTGGAGAATTGTACTAAGAAATCTACTACAGCTATCCACTAAAATTACACATTTCGTCGTTCATCAGCGTACTGGGAAACGAAAAGTAGAACTAAATTTTTCGTTCATGATTTCGTCGTGTCATTTTTGTATGGGATTTTTCGTTTCGCATCAGCAGCGTACTAGGCTTAAGAGTGATGATACTCTTATTGTTAATGGTATATATCTATGTGGACTATATCAAGTGTTTTTAAAGGTATTTCGGGTTTTCCAAAAGGTATGGGCGCCGTTTTTCGTATTTCTGGGTTCGGCAAGTAGTACAGTTATTAATTGTTTTAGTTATCTCATCTTTCATGTAAGGATAGAAGTAGTCACGTTGTAAATGTTGGTATGGCTCTGTGATGTTTCTATGGTTAGATTAGTCAGAAGTTTCTTGCATCTTAATACACGAAAGGATTTGTTTCTTGGGAAATGTTTGGAATATAATTGTTGTATCATTTGAAATATGTCGTCATCGGCCATAATTGCAACTAGTTTTTTTGAAGGAAGGTATTCTTTGAAATTTGAAATAATATCGTTTTCAGAAAATAATTGTTTTCTAAAAATTCGTCTTTGTTTGTTCTTAAAGATTAATTTTAATATATTTTGAGGTTGATTATCTGAAGATTGTTGAAATATTACTTGTAAATTCAATTCATTGAGGGGTTTTTCTGATATAGGCTGAATGTATAGTAGCAGCTATGGTATCGTTAAGATTTAATTGAATTTTATTATTTTAATAGAGCATCGGCATTAGCATTAAGAATTCTCTTTTTATATACGATTTCGTAATCGTATACGTCGAGTTTCAATCTCCAACGAACAAGTTCCGAGGAACGCGGGTTATTTGCGTAAAAACTCGGATGTACTTAGTTGGATTTTAAGGTCTGCTTTCCTTAATCTAGTGAATAGTTTTTGTAGGCTTTTTATGTGCTTTTGTAGCATGAGTCAAAGAAAACAAGATTACGACACTTCTTTTTTCGTTTTATTTTCGAGATGTCATCAGAGACCAAAGAATCTGACAGCAAAAGAAATAGTCTTGTTTATCCGATGTGGATTAATGGATTTTCCGTGCTCGAATAATATAAGTTTACAATTTAATAATTGAATATCGTTGAAATATATTTACTTTAATTGAATTTAAATTAATTGCGAAAAAAAATCAAGAATAAAAGAAAGCCGGAGTGCCAAATTGATATCAAAGATTTAATTTAAATTAAGCAAAACAACAATTTGTGAAGATTTGTGCATTAAATAAGTGGAAAATGTTTAAATTTTGTTGTATTTTTGTTTATTGCATTTAGATAAGTCTACCATTTTTCTGTTGAGTGATCTTGTTCTAAAATACATCCTCGCGCGGAAAAAGGTTTTTTTTATTTCCACATCGCAGTCAATGTGTTTGGCCAATTGATTTAGATTGTTTGGTAGTCTGGACAAACTACTTGGTCTTCTCCGTTGAAGGATTTGAAGATGTTGTCTAAGTTCTTCAAGTCATTCAACATTCTTTTTGAAAGCTTTCACAAGCCGCCTTCACGTAGGTGGTCTACTCATGAATATAATGCGAAATTTTCTTCGGCTTGAATTTTGTTTCTTAATTTATGGCATATGTATGCGGCCATATTTTCTAGGTCATCGTTCTCTAAAGTGGACAAATCTTTATCATCTTTATTGTCATGAGTATTATCCTCTTCTAGTTCCCAAGCAATGTTTTAAATTTAGTACCTAAAAAGACATTTCAGATTATTTGTTTGTATAAGCAAAAGCAATGTCTGCAAACCGGTCAATGGCGCTTCCAAATCGGGTTATCGTCAAAGCATACATTTGTTGAATCCGAAATAACACCCTTGTTGTGTCCTAAAATGTGGGACCGCAACCTAAAGCGTAATTCTTCTTGACCAGGTTTCCCTTGCCACGTAACACCAAATGTGTTTACTGGATTCCAAATCGGCTTACGAAGTCTTTGAATAAATGCTGTTTTGCTGTATTGGATTTAATAACTCCTAAGAAATTATATGCGTGTTTGTTTTCACCAATTAACTATTGATAAATAAATTCAACCTTTCTGAAATGGAAGTAAGGAGTTTTCCCAATTACTTTCATGCTTGACATCAGCTCCGACATTTCATCAAGGATTTTGTTTTGGGTGTCGAGATCAAGACCATATGTTTAGGTTTCTACTATCTTTTTATTATCCCTGGCCAAAACCCTAGTTAATCGGCCAGATAAATCAGCGTTTCCCGTTGCTTTGTACACTGTTGGTATGGAACTAGGTTTAAGGCGAGAGAGTTTTTTATCCGTTCAACCTATGAAGATAGAATATATTTTTAATTTATTTATTATAAAGCAAATCAAATGCAGTAAGCCACTTCAAATTGGAGGTTCTTTTCTATGTCATCTGCAGTAAAGTGGTCACTACAGATTCTAGCTGTTTTTACATTAAAAGCATCCCTTCCTTTAGAAAAACTAATCCAATTTGTCAACAGTACAGGATCTTTTGAAAAACTATGGAATGACACATCTTCTCTTATTAATTAATTGTTTTCACTGTTTTTATTTTTGGTAATATTACAACTACAAACAGCATTTTTTTAGCTATTTTACAAAAAAAAACAAAATATACAATTTCAAAACAAAATCCAAACTTTATAATTTCAAACTTGTTTTCGTTTTTATCTCGTTTTCATTTTCAATCTATTTTGATGTCACACGAGTTGTGAAAAATTACAACAACAAAGCGAAAAAGTAGAAGTGTCATAATCTTGTATTCTTTCATTCATGATATTTAAGTCATGTTGAAAAAACGACGATGTCGCCTAAATAGACAAGACAAGTGTTTCCAATATATTCTCTGAAAACGTTATCCATCACTCGTTGGAATGTGGATGGTGCATTTTTCAGCCTAAAAGGCATTCTTGTGAATTCATAATGTCCGCTTTCGACGGGTAAAGCCGTTTCTTGAACATCACGGGTATCCATTTCGATTTGGTGGAAACCACTAGCCAAATCGAGAGTTGTAGAATAATAACATTTGTTTAATTTGTCCAAAATTTATATTATGATGGCTAGAGGGTATTTATCATCTATCGTTTTGTCATGAATATGGCGATAATCAATGATTACCCTCCATTTTTTTTACCTGCGGAATCTGATTTCTTGGGTACAACCCAAACTGGAGAACTCCATGGGGAGAAACTTTGTCGAATGATACCTTGGTTCAGCATTTCTGAAATTTAATGTTGAACCTCTCCTTTATGGATTAATGGATACCTGTAACTCTTAGTGTATATTGCTATCTCATCTGTAGTTTTAATTTGATCCTTTATTACATTGGAAAATATTAGGTTTTCGCTTTATCGTTAAGAGCATCAAGTCCTAAGAGTCCATCGAGTTAGCCATGGAATTTAAGTATAAGAAACTTAAGCTCACCTGATTGTTGAAATTCCATGAAAATAGAGTTTACTGACGATGGAAGCATATCTTCCGAAATGTACATTTAAGCAAAAATAAATAATTTGTGTTTTAAATTGTTAAAAATAAAATCTTTAATTTAGCTAAAACAAAATTATTATTAAGTTTATAAAATAATCAATTAAAATATGGCAAGATGTTTTATACACTTATTTCAAAAAATTGGTTTATAACTGAAAAAGAATCCAATACTTTAATTGAGTAATACATAAAATATTTGATTTAGGGCCTTTCGTTTAGCTTAAAGATTTTAATGATTTGCAATTTCAAAAGCGTTTTACCTAGAATAAAACTGTGATAGAATTACTACTAAAGTATATTGTACATGTTTCTATATGAAACAGCATCTAATATAAACCGAATAAGTGGACGCCAACCATAATCTCCATTCAGAACACCTAGACATTCCTCAAGTAATAGAAAACTCTTGTTAAAATATAGCCGACGAAATTCCTGCAAGATTGGGCACAATCCAACGAAGTGGAAAATGTATTCGACTTGGTTGAGGTTACATAAAGTGCAGTTGGGATTATTATCTGTTCTGTGAGGTCTGGAGATAAGCTCTAGCATCTCAGTGCAAGCTTTAAATATGATACTCATTTCCATTACAGTCATTTCATCTCTAAAATAATTGGAAGTCCCGAGACTGAGGTTAAGTTTACTGTAAATTAATCTCGGCACAGACTCCCTTGCGCTATCTATAGAGCTTTGGAATTAGTGATCATCAATGATAGATATACAGTCGTAGAAAGCGTGCCGCCACGAATCTAAGCTATTAACAGATAGAGCCAAAGGAAAGTTGTGTGCCGAGGCCAAGTCATACCAATTTTTAAAAGGTGCATACCGACATCTGAAACACACTAAAAGGATCCTCTTTTGCAAGTTGTTTATCGATCTTTGCATTACCTTCGATACATAGTCTGCATTTGCTTTTAAATTCATAATCAAAATTGAAGGAAGTCCCCATTCAATCTGTATAGCATAATTGGGCGTGTTTGTTGGGAGTCTAAAGATACGCTTGGAAAAGTATCTTTGGATAACTTTGATTCCTTCCACTTGCTTGTATCTATAAACTTCATTGCCATTACATAAACAGCTTTTGATGGTTGCTGCAAACACTTTGAACTTAGATACCGGATCTACAAGTTTGTTATTAAAAAAATTTGACCACATACAATTTATTGCTGTTTTTGCAACACTCATTTTATCTTTTATGTGAATTTCAATATTGAAGTTATGAGTTAATGTGTAGCCTGAATATTTAAATTTTTTCACCACTTCACTTTGCGGTCGGTTCTCATGCTACGATGTTGGGACCTAAAAACCATAATCTTCGACTTCGAGGTGTTTATTTGGAGATCCCATAGATCACAAAATTGTTTTAATTTGTTTATTTGAAGCTGCAGTGTAATCGCGTTATCAGTTAAGATCACCAAGTCATCGCCGTAGAGCAAGACTTTAATATATAAATCGCCAAAACTAACACCACCAGGGATATGATCTTCATGTCATTAATAAAAGTGAAAAGATTTGCGGGCTTAAAATGCATCCTTGGGGCACACCCGTATTAGAACTAAAAGGTTTCAACTACAGCCGTCATGTTAAAGAGCAGCTGCTCATAAATTCGAATAAATTTTGTCGATATCCCGATAAGTGTGAGCTTAAATAGTAGAGATCTTCTGTTAATGGTGTCAAATGCTGATTTAAAGTCTACGAAAAAAGAGTAAATATGTATTTTTTTTCTGCCTAAATAACGCCTAGCAACACTCGTGAGAGTGAAGATTTGGTCGATTGTCGAGAGGTTAGCACGGAAGCCCGCCTGGAAACAGCTCATTTTGTTGTTTTGTTCCACCCATCTCACAAGTCTGAAGTAGAGAATCTGGGTAAATAATTCCCTTACAGAACTAAGCACAGAAATGCCTCTATAATTTTCAGGTAAAATAGGGTCACCCTTCTTAAAAATTGCAGAAATAGTTGATGACTGGAAAATTAATGGAAACGTCTCCTCCTCAAACATTTTGTTGAAGAGCACTAAAATAAATTCAAGGACCTGGCGAAGTGGCGTTTTTGTAGAACTCATCTGGGATGCCCTGAAGCCTTGTTGTTCTTCATTTTGTTTAGTGCAACAACCAGTTCTAACATTGAGAATGGGGCATCCAATTCTTCAATATATATAAAAGGAAGTGCAAAGCTTATGGACTTCTGACATGGGTCCGCTATGAAAAGTTGTTCAAAGTGCATTGCCAGTATATCCACTCTAATGGGATTTATAACTGACCTATTACGGTCACTTAAAATTCGCACATTGGCCCAGAAAGCTTTATTGTCACGGCTTTCAAGCAAATTTGATGCAGATCTTTTTTACGTAGAGTCCCTTTTTTGCTTACATTAATCTTTAAAAGCGTGGTTAGACTGGAGATATAAAGTCTTAAGCACGACATTATTTAAATCTCTGAAGAGTTTTAATAACTCGAAGGATTTCTCTCTACTTTTTCTACATTCGTTGTCATGCCAACTAGATTTAAAAATAATTCTATTATTATTTGAGTAGTAGACCGAAGACTCCCTAATAGTTTAAAAAGCCAAATTTGTAGCTTCATCTATTGTGGTCTTTATTTTTGTTTTGGCAGATTGTGTATAAAAAAACCCAAAGTCTTCAATTAAATCCATCAAACGGTTTCCGTTTGCATTTATGCATAAGTCTAAAGAGTTTCGTCCTAAAGAGTAATATCCATTGTCCATAAAGGGGGAGTTCTGAAAATTCACTATCCTGCTGTTTACGTCCCCAATTATTAAAATATTTTCATTATTTTGGTTTAAAAGGAAATTCTGAAGTTCCTCAAAGTCGGAATTCCAATTACTATAATTAATATAAGTAGGAACTATTAAAAATTTTGCTATCGATAACTCTAAAAGTAATATGTTTGATAGAAATGTTGTTTTTGATTCCACATAACATGCCACCGCTAGCTCGACCAAGTCTATTATTTCTAACAGCCGGTATCCATCTTAAATTAAAAATTTCAAAATATTTCGAATATTGCAATTCTTTACCTTCTACAAAAGTTTCTAAAAATATAAGTATATCATAATTTAAAATTAATTTTAAAAAAAATCTGGCATTAATAATTTATTTTGAGTCCTGTAATATTATAGCAGAAGATCTTTTAATTATAATTAATTAAATGGCAGATGGCAGCTGGCAGCTCTATCATATGTTGAATGTTGTTGGTTAAGTTCGTATCCAAACCATGATGATTATTTGCGAACCCACTCAAAGAGGGCTTTTTAGTAACATGATAGTTTTTCTGATACACGATGACGTTTTCAAAAAAGCACATTGCATCTTTACCAAAATTCCTCTTGACAAATGACAGCTCGTCATTTGTTTTTATTTTTCATCCTCGGAGCGAGTGAAAATGAAAAATCGTCGATTTTCAGTTTAGCACCTTTGATTTTAATATTTACATTCGGATTTTTCTTCATCTCCATTAGCTTACATTTAATTTGGTAAAGTGTTCTCCTCTTCTTTCGGAAAAGTGAAGATTGCTCGCGGTGTAATGAATCACAAAAATATAATCAAATAACTAAAGCACTGTATGAAATTGACTTTTACTTCCCTCTCTCTCTTTACTCATCATCATCCAGTTTGAGGTTTTGTTGGCTGAATTTGGTCGTTTTCTAAGGTGTAGAAGATTTTCGAATATGTTTAATACTTTGTTCATAATCTTTGAGGAGCATAATATGAATAAATCTTTTATTGGTTTCTATTACCTTGGCATGTTCTAGTCGGATTGGTAAAAGTCCGTAAATCATTGTATATAGATATTAATAGTACTATCATGACGACGAAATTCATCCAGCCTGCAATAAGTTCTACTACTTATCATGGGTTCCACTGCCAAATCGGAGGCTAGGTAGTCTTGCTGTGTTATAAAAATGCGTATAATAAATTGATGAGAGAAATATATACAATATTTATTATAAGTTAGAGGAGAAGAGGAGAACAATTTATTTCATAGGTTTTTTTGTTTTTTTTACGAGGATTTTTTTGTTGAGTATGAGCTGGTTGTGTGTGTGTTTTTTATTCTACGGGCAGATAGAATGAAAATTGTTTGATGGCTGTAGGGAATATTTAAATATTGAGGTATACACTTGTGTGCAACGGTCACTACTCAATAAAATAAACTTTTTTACCAAATGAACAAACATGATAATAATTTAACAGTTAAAATTTGAGATGTCTGTTAATCGTTGTGAAAAAAAAAAATTGTTCTTGTGACAACATTTTTTTTATTTTATATAAATGTTTTTTTTTTGGATTTTGAAAAAAAAATATTTTTTTGAAAATTTAGATTTGATAAGTAATTTCGTAAAAATCGAGTTGACGAATTTTCAAATAAGAATTGTTTATTAATATGTATTATGTATTTTTCTAAGTCGTTTTTTACTTATTTTTTTTTAAATGAGTATTCAACAATATATATATACATTTGAAAATATTATTTAAAATATTTAATTTTGCAAAATATTGTTTTTTTTCAAAATCCAAAAAATAAAATAAAATTTAATAGCAATTTTTTTTGAAAATTCTTGGAGCCGTTTTTGAGAAATAAATTTTTTTCTTAACGGTTTTCAACATTTGTATGGGAGGTACCGTTGTTTTTTATTTTAGAAAAATAGTTTTTTAACTTTTCAAGATAATGTCAAAAAACTACTAAATACGAAGTTTCAAAAAAATCTATTCAGTCGTTTTCGAAATTTTGAATTTTCAAAAAAAAATTTATTTCCAAGAAAATTTTTTTTTGAAAAAAAATCAGATTAACCGTTTCCGAGAACATCGAAAACTAAAAAAATGGTTGTACTAGAAGTACCAAAAAAAAATTTTTTCCAAAAAAAAAATATTAAAAGGTACCCTTTCCCTTCATAAATTAACTAATTTTTTTTATAAAAATCGTTGGAGTCGTTTTTGAGAAAAATAAGATTTTTTTTTTCCAAAAAAATGTATGGGAGCTACTGTTATTTGTTGTCTTAAAAAAAATTAAAAAAACGTGTGGGCATATTACCGAAAAAACAATATGTACCAAGTTTGAAGTAAATTTATCAAAGCGTTTAGGCTGTAGACCCGAGGACAGACATACAGACTGACAGAATGACAGACAGACGGAATTAGGGGACCAACTTTTTTGGTGTTCTCTATGATCGTAATGTCGTGTTTGGTTGTTACAAAACTAATTGTTTTGAGAAAAATAATATTTACCTTTTTGGTCAAAAAGAAAGTTTGGCAGGTACCTAGGTAGGTACTATCATCTTTCGCCTTAAAAAAGCTGAAAAAAAACTGGGGACATGTTTATGAAAAAGGTTTAGGCTGTAAACTCGAGGACAGACAGACAGACAGACGGAATTGCGGACCCATTTTTTCGTCTTCGCTATCATCGTAATGTCAAGTTTGATCAAAATCTCGAGTTCGATTTCTTTCGAATCCATAACTTGTAATATAGTACCTACATATATAATATCGCTAGTCAAAAAAAAATTTAAAAAAATACTACATAGGTATACCTACTTTATTTCCTAATAAAACTGTCTGGAGAGAAAATTAAATTATTCTCAATAGATATTATATTTGAAAAAGAACAAAAGGTAAGTAAAACATACATATTTTTTTTGTTTTATAACTTTGCACGCGTTCAAGGGATTATGAATACCCTTTATATGTTTTTCTTAACACAGCGCGGGCATCCGGTGGAAGAAGAGAGAGAAGGATAAGAAAGATGTGTGGCGCGATGTTCTGAGACTAGAGCTAGTTGTTGTCTCAGATAAACAAAACATATTGAAATATCTCAAAATTGCTTTGCTATTTTCGCATAGAAAACGTGAAAAGTAGCAACAATTTAAAATCCTAAAATCCACGAAATATCTAAAATTTGAAAGTAAAATTTAAAATAAATTTTATAATAACCTATACATGCATGTATATCCATATACATTCTTACTTCAAATTCATGTATACGCCGATAGCCTTGATATAATTTATTTATACCCACCATATTTTGAAGGTTGCCATGGCAAAAACAGCTTATTCGGTTTTCTCCCTTACCCTCTATATTGTTGTCAGAACTATTTAGTTTCGACTGTCTCCCTTGCTGTTTTTCGTATTTGCCTCTACATTTCTTCCACATCAACAATTCAATATCAAGAAAAGAGAAACTAGTGCCCTCATCGACGGAACTACTAGCTAAAAAATTCAGTCTCATAGTAGTACTATAGGTTTCATATACAAAGCGTAAATGTATGTTAAGTTATGAATCTCGATTTTCCATCCTTGTATTGCTGTTGCTGTCTTCATTCGTCAATAACCTGACATTTTCCTTTTGTTTTAATTCTGGCGAACTTTTTTTTGTCCTTAGATATAGATATAGATAGATATAATTTTATTTATGTTATTAAATGTTTACATGATATTATTACAAGTGTAAAATAAAATAAATTGGCAATGGCATTGCCGTCTGCCTGTTTTTTTGTTCTTAGTTAGTTACTGTCAGCTTGTTATTAACTTCAAGATCATTAGGGTCTTCAAGATCTTTAGGGTTTTCCCTATTTTTGGTTCTCTTCTCAATGTTTATATTTCTTTTATGTTCTAATAATTTGGGAATACTCGTAGATTGGAAAAGCTCTCTCTGAAAAGCATTGAGCTTTGTAAGTAATCGTGCTTGGCAATGTATGTGAGGGTTTAATTGAGATCGTATGTACGTCCGTAGAAAAGTTCATATGGTGTGTAATTCTTCGAAGGGTGAATTGCATTGTCGTAAGTAATAATAGTTGCGTAAAGTATGTCGTCATCATCTTTGGCTTTGTATTTTTCTTGAATGATTCTATAAATTTCAGTTAAGGTTGAATGCATCATTTAGGAGCATTACTTGTAGTTTGTTGGAAAAATGTCACATGAGTCTCGATATTGAATTGTTTACAGTAATCTTGGAAAATATTTGACATAAACTCTAATCCTTGGTAGCATACAATTTTCCGCGGTATGCCTTGAGGGCTTATGAAGTGTTGAATTTGTTAGCACAAAACATTTTTCAGTTATTTTACAAAAAAAAAAATATACAATTGCAAAACAAAATCCAAACTTTTTAATTTCAAACTTGTCTTCGTTTTTATCTCGTTTTCATTTTCAATCTATTTTGATGTAACACGAGTTGTGAAAAATTACAACAACAAAGTAAAAATATAGAAGGTAATCTTATATTCTTTCATGTTCATTTCAATGATTTTGAATAAACGACAAGACAAGACAAGTGTTTCCAATAAATTCTCTGAGATAGTTATCCATCACTCGTTGGAATGTGGATGGGGCATTTTTCAGCCTAAAAAGCATTACTAACTCGACGGGTAAAGCCCTTTCTTGAATATCACGGGTATCCATTTCGATTTGGTGGAAACCACTAGCCAAATCGAGAGTCGTAAAATAATGACATTTGCCTAATTTGTCCAAAATTTCGTTTTTGTTGGGTAGAGGGTATTTATCATCTATCGTTTTGTCATGAAGACGGCGATATTCAATGACTACCTTCCATTTTTGTTTACCTGCGGAATCTGATTTTTTGGGTACAACCCAAACTGGGGAACTCGATGGGGAAAAACTTTGTCATATGATACCTTGGATCAGCATTTCTGAAATTTGATTTTGAACCTTAACTTTATGGATATATACCTGTAAGGTACCTGTAAGTCTTAGTATATATTGGTATCTCATCTGTAGTTTTAATTTGATATTTTATTACACTGAAAAATATAAAGCTTTCGATTTATCATTAAGAGCATCAAGTCCTAAAAGTCCATCGAAGTAGCCATGGAATTTATATATAAGAAACTTAAGCTCACCTGATTGTTGAAATTCCATGAAAATGGGAAACTTTACTTGTTGGTTTATACTTTGTTGTTTTAAATATGTTGTAATTACTGTGGGTGTAGATTCAAAATAGATTTTAACGGCCTTTTGTCCACAAAATTTGTAATCAATAGTTCCATTCCCGTACTCACTAAAACTGCGAAAATCTACGAATTTCTACGAAAAACTGTCAAAATCTGTTTCCGTCCTCCAAATTTTCGTAGTTTTTCGCAGAAGATAGCGCTCATGAGAGAGTAAAATATTTCCCCAGGCTGCGAATTTTAGTCCAAGAAATTTCTTTGGACAATATTCTGAAGACTGCCAAATGAATGAAAAAAGAAAAAAAAACAATACATAAGCTGTCAGTTGCCAAGTGTGTCGTTACAAGAGTTGAAAATAATTTCGTTCGTTGAACTTTTCCTAGGTTCGACCTAGGTTTTTTGACAACGACAAGAATTGTCAAAAAATACCCGAGGGCCATTAATCTTGTGTTTCAGGAAAGCAAGTTAAGTCATTTAATAATTAAGACTTGAAAAATGTTAAATTTAAGTTCTTAGTACATTATTTTGGCCCTATGTAATCCACATGTTCAAAGATTTCCATTTTCCATGTCGTGTCTGAAAATTAATTTGAGTATTCTTTTTTTTCGTTTTAAAAATAAATAAAATCAGATCTCATCTGACTTTGACGTTTATTCATTTATCTCAACTTGCCCCAGTTAAAAACCTTGTACTAATTCAGCAGGATCCTAGGTATCAAAAAACACAGAATTTGCTTCTCAGCGTGACTATAGGTTTTTCAAAAAACGCTTTAGGGCGACCCTAGGGCGACTTCAGGGCTCAACGAACAAACCTAAATGAAATTTAGAGTCTGGTCGTGCTTATGCGTGCAATAATTTTAAATTTGTGATACCAAATTGGTTATTTTAAGAAATAATTTCACGTAAATCTTTAATAAACATTTTCAAAAAGACACTTTTGCGTTGACCTTTAAAAAATGGCAAAAATTGTTGTTGAAAGTGTTCCCGTACTTTTGTGAAACTTTTTTGCGCTCTGAGATTTTTACCCCCACTTTTGCAAAAATGACCGTCTTCACATTTTTGTGCATAAAGACGGGAATACACTTAATAATTCAACAAGTCTAATTAAATATAATGCTAAGTCTTCTACGTGGCTGAAAAATGTCAGTAGTATATGGAATTGTATTATAAAAAAAAACACATCCTTATACTGTGGGTGTAGTTATTTGTACATCGTTTGGATGACCATATTCTGGATTTATAAAAGAGGCGGATGCTCATGTGTCTATCAGGAACTTCAAGTTTATGCAGAAAGGTGAGGAAATGTTTATATACGGGAGTGAATGACAATGTTTATTGATATCTAAGTCCTGCGCCAAGAATGTGAAAATTCAATTAATCGTCATATTCAGAATTATTTAAGAAGTTTTTATTTGGGTTATCATAATACGCATCAAGTTGTGGATAATAATCTTGGGGATAGTAAGGATGAGAATCGCTTAAATCTGTAGGTTCTTTTGGGACATAATCATTTTTATCGTCTCTGCCATTATCTATTTCTTCACTATTATAGATTTGGGCATTTTGACTGAACGCATTACTTTGTCCAGAAGGAGGTTGCTTTATTGCAGGAAAGTGTGTCCATCGATTCCTATTTGGGGAAATATGGTCTTGGTTGGGGAGCACTTGTGTACTGAGTACTAATTGGGTTTTGATAATAAGGTTGTTGTTGAGGTCCGTATTGTTGGGTGTGTTAGGGTCTGTATTGTTGAGGTCTGTATTGGTGTTGGGGCTGGTATGGTTATTGTGGTCTATACTGTTGGGAAAACAGTGGTCGGGCATTTCAATGTGCAAATTTTTTATAGTTAAAAGTTGGTTGTACAGGGTTAACGGTTGCTTGGTTCTACAATTTCACTATAGAATTGTTCAACAGTTTTGTTATTTGGTCGTATATTATGTAAATCTTTAATCAATGAGTTTTCATCAAGAATCAGATTAGATTGATTTGGGACCACTCTAATGGTGTCCCGTACATATTAAGACCCTCATTTGCAGGTCCGTCTACTATCCGTAATAGCACGTAAAAGCTAAAAAAATATTCACACGTATTTTAAAGCGGTTTTGTGCTATCCATCACCGACAGCGCCATATAAGTTTCATGATAAACTTTTCTTTTAAAAAAAATAATTTTTTAAAACTTTATTCCACCTCTTTTGTTGGGGATACAGCTAAGACTGCCAAAAAATAGTTTTTAATGCACTTAAGGTGCCAAACAATAATTCTTAGAATTTTGCACAGACTGTGCAAAACAAAAGTTTTGTATTTCATGACTGGAATAGAATACACAAGAAGTATATTATACAGCATGTGCACAGAAGGTGCACATTTAGAAATTCGTATTACAAAAAATAAATATGTTTCTGATGGCAAGTGGCAAATTGCAAGCTTGCATTTTGGAGTTCGTTATTCCTCCTTCTAAGCGATGCGACTGTCAGAGAGTGTTATCTCTCGAAGGAGCGTTTGGAACGTCTTCTGCTTATGGAGCTTCAATTTTGGGAACTTTCCTAATCCGTATTCGAACATTGATCAATACTAAGATCATCATGATCGGAATTAATTTCAACCAAATTGATACGAGATGTGTTGTTGAATTGACGGTACTTATTGATATCACAAGTTGTTTCAAAGCTGAGATTTCGAACATCAGTAAGTAGTATATAGTTGGGTTCGGGCTATAGCAACTGGTTTAGTTCAGAACCATTGGACAGGTTGCATTTAGCAGGCTGATTATTGATGATTCTCGGTACGCATTCTAGAAATGTTGATTTTTTTGTTTGTTTACCTATGCTTTTGCAGAGGTACATATCTTCTTTGAGGTTGCAAACTTTCCCAAAATATAGTGTGTCGGACTCATGTATAGCAATATATGGGCAAGTAGATATATATAAGGTTTTGTTCACAGGACGGCGTATGAGATGAAAGAAGGAATATTTTGTTTGGGATAAGATAGTAAAGATTTCAATGCTAAACATAATATTTAAATTATTATAATAAGTTTGTAATTGTAAAATTTGATAAATTTCTTCATCTGAAGAGAAATTAATAGATTGTTTTCTGTTGAGCTATGAACCAGAACGCGCTAGGAATTGGAACGCCACCTTAGGCCCATGTCATCATCAAATGATTGTCATTTGTTTTAAGGCCCATGTCATCATCAAATAATTGTCATTTTTGTTTTTAATTGTCAAATTCAATTTTGTTTTATAATTTTTCATATACATATATTAAATTGTGCCTATTCATTAGATGTTTTTTGTAAGAAGTAATTCGTACATACAATTCACATATATATAGAAGCCTTAATATATTCTTCAAAACTGTGATATATTTGAGTATTCATTTGTTTCTGCGTATCCAGCGTCCTGTCCAACGAAGTGCCTAACCAGTCCTGTCCAACGATTCGTCAGCGTTCCATCCAAAGAAACACCAAGTACCTGCAATTAATAAATACACCATCGAATTTATAATTTGACTACCGATTGTGAAAGTGGATTGCCATACATCTATAACTGTTGTCCATTATTACTGTTGCTGCATTGCCGTTGTTACAGTTGTCACCGTTCATTGCTGGTACATCGCGTTATCCAGAATCTTCTTCAGGTCATCGGAATTCCTGTGGAATTTTCATCGAGCATCCTGTTAATCAAAGTGAGTGCAATTAATTTCAATTTAATTTTTAATTATACATATATTGAGCGTTAGAATTACTTACAATAAGTGAATCAGCCCTGATGAAATTATTCAAAAAAAACTTGTGCTCAAGTCAAAAAGAGTTATACAAGTTATAAAAATTTGGGTGCTGAAAGAAAATCTAAGAGTTATTTGCATGTTCGTTTGAGTATGTTAGATGAAAATTACAGAAAAATTTGCGAATTATTCGATGAAATTCAAAAGTCCGAAGAGAACGCAAATGCTTCTGATAGATGTGAGGATTTATATGATGTTAGTGTCGAAATTTGTCTCTGTTATAAATCTGACATTTTAAATGAATTGGAAGAGTTGGTTACGTCCGATGGTGGTCAATCTAATGAAGGTTCGAGAAAGGTCGAAAAGAATGATGAGTCTCAGTTTAACAGTACAATGAAGACATCAACTGTACGTGAGATTAAGCTTCCACGCATAACTCCTCCAACTTTCTATGGAGATTATAACACTTGGCGTCCTTTCCATGACCTTTTTGTGTACTTGATACATAATAATTCTTCTATATCAAACATCGAGAAGTTGACATATTTAAAATCATGTTTAAAGGTTAGTGCTGCATCCTTATTAGATTATCTAGAAGTTAACAATGATAATTATGATGAGGCTTGGGAAATTTTGACAACTCGTTATGATCATAAGAGAATTTTAGTTAACTCACAATTGAGGTCGTTTCTCGAGCAGCCAACGATTAGGGTTGAAACTTCAGATTCTATTAAAGGTTTGCTAGACAAGTCAAAGGAAGTGCTTCATGCGTTAAAAAACTTAGGTGTACCAGTGGAGAGTTGGGACATCATGGTGATTTTCATACTACTGCAAAGGTTACCTGTAAAAACACAACAGTTATGGGAAGAAAAGTTAGGATTAACGAAAGAGCTACCTTCATTTCTTGAATTTTCAGTTTTTTTGGAAACCAGATTCCGTTCTTTGGAAGTTGTTTGCTAACAAGGTTCGAAGTCGCAAGAATCAACGGATAAGGAACCATCTAAGTTTAAACCAAAGGTTTTCCATTTAAACTCGTCAAAAAAGAATAAGTTTAGTTGTGCAGTCTGTCACCGTGGTCAACATACACTTCGCTCTTGCTATTCATTTTTGAATCTGGATATACCTGTAAGAATGCAGACTGTTAAACAAATCGGTGTTTGTGAAAATTGTTTGGCTTACAACCATAAAACATTTCAATGTCCAAGTGAGAAACGGTGTTACCACTACAGACAGAAACATCACTCACTTTTGCACGATTCTCAGTCTTCTCAACAGTCACACAATAATCAACATTCATTCGCTCAAAATTCGCAATCTAAAAATTCACAGTTTTCTAATTCGTACTCAAATAATTCACAAACACATAACAAAAATACAACATCACATTCTTTGGTACCAAATTCAAATCAGAATACCTACCAAGTATCAACCCAAATCAATCCAAACGCTACAGCATTCACTCCAAGTAGTGATCAAGCTTCATCAACGAACACCACTCACAGTTATCACATCTCAGATCAAACAAATTCTTTCGTTTTGCTTGCTACAGCAGTTGTTCAGATCCAGTCACCAAACGGGGAATTTGTGAACTTGAGAGCGCTGATAGATCCAGGTTCGGAAGCAACATTTATCACGGAATGAGCTGTACAACAGCTTAATTTAAGAAAACGTCGCACACTATCGAAGTTTCTGGGTTTGGAAACAATAAAACCGGTTCTTGTCAAAGCTTCGTTGACTTAAAAATAAAATCATTACATAACTCTTTTGAGACAGGTGCTAGGGCGTTCGTTTTCAAAACTTTAACTGGTTTACTTCCCAATAAAGAGTTCCTTCCACATCAATGGTCTCATATTCAGGGTTTGAGTCTAGCCGATCCTTCATTTTATAAACCTTCTAGTGTTGACTTGCTCCTGGGTAGTAATGTCTTTTCTGAGGTCGTTTTGCCAGAGTTTGTTAGGGGAATTGAGCCTATAGCACCCATTGCCCAAAATACACAACTTGGTTGGATCGTCTTTGGTAAGGTACCTATCGAAAAATTCCGTATTCACCTGCAGCTTATTGACTCACAACTTCGAAAATTTTGGGAAATCGAAGAATCTCCATTTGAGGATCCCGAAACTGAAGAAAATATTGCCTGTGAAAACCACTTCATAACACATACCAAGCGTTTAGCAGTTGGCCGTTTCGAAGTTTCGCTACCATTCAAGGAAGGTTTTCGCCCAGCACTAGGAACAAGTCAGCAAGGAGCACTACGAAGGTTTCTCCAGCTGGAAAGAAGATTCGACATAAACCCTGAGTTACACAAACAGTACTCTGCCTGCATTTCAGAGTATCTTCAGCTTGATCAGATGGAAGAAGTAGATGTCAGTCAAGGTGAAATTCTTGAATCACAGTTCCATTATGTTGTGCATCATCATGCCGTTTTCAAGGAGTGCAGCACAACCACGAAGCTTCGGGTAGTTTTCGATGCTGCCTTTAAAACTACGGATGGGACTTCCTTAAACGAGCATCTTTTGGTTGGTCCTAAAACACAAACAAGCATTATGGACATAATTCTAAAATGGAGGAAATTCAGGATTACCTTGACAGCTGATATTGAAAAAATGTACCGGCAGATCCAGATGAGAAAACCAGATTCCTTCTATCAGTTGATTTACTGGCGAGACAACAAGACGAATCCCTTGAAGGTTTATCGGTTGAAAACAGTGACCTTTGGAACGGCTTCCGCTCCCTACTTGGCTACTCGAACGTTGAACAAGCTTGTTGATGACGAGAAGAAAAAATATCCATTAGCAGCTCAGATGATACGTGAAGAAATGTACGTCGACGACTTGGTTAGTGGAGCAGATTCAGTTCAAGAAGCTCAACGAAAGGTTTCCGAAATCAACCAACTTCTTTTATCGGCTGGCTTCCACTTACGTAAATGGGCAAGCAATTCTGAAAAGCTCTAATCAATATTGCACCACAAGAGCGCGAAGTCGATTTTCTGCTACCTTTTGATTCTTTGGAGCATATCAAAACGTTGGGAATTAAGTGGCTTCCTTCCAGTGACTCGTTCACCTTTCAGTGGATCCAAACCCAAACAGTCGAAGTCACCAAGCGAACCATTCTGTCAACCATAGCTAAGCTTTTTGACCCACTTGGTTGGATTTATCCGTGCGTGATATCGGCAAAAATTATCATGCAAAAATTGTGGTTGAAGGGCTTAGCATGGGATGTTCCAGTTTCAGTGGATTTGCAGCGTGAATAGTCTTCTCTACGAGCAGAATTACCAATTCTCGGACAAATTCGAATACCACGATGGATTTGTACTGAAAAGGAAATTTTGGAGTTAGAACTGCACGGATTCAATGACGCCTCTATGAAGGCGTACGGGGCAGCAGTTTACGTTAGGGTTCTAAACAAGGACAAGAAAATCAACCCTCACCTCGTTATGTCCAAAACCAGAGTTGCTCCTCTTGATACAGTTTCACTTCCTCGACTTGAGTTATGTGGGGCTGTTATGTTAGCTCGTCTTCTTTGTTCTGTTAGAAACGTTTTGCAGTTAAGCCAAATCAACATGTACGCGTGGACTGATTCCACCATCACACTATGTTGGATAGCTGCAGCTCCATCGAAATGGAAAACATTCATCAGTAACAGTGTCGCGGAAATACAGAGGCTAACCAATGTCAATATATGGAAACATGTACCCACGAAACAAAACCCTGCTGATTTGGCGTCGAGAGGAGTTTCACCATCGGAACTAAAAGACAACAGTCTTTGGTGGCGAGGCCCAGAGTATCTACATTCCATTTGGGAATTTTCATATCCCAGTCCGTTAATGAGTTTAGAAACTGAAGGAAATGCGTCCAGTAAAATCCAGTTATATCATACTGTTGAAGCTGAAGGTAGGTAAATTATTTCAAAAATTTCGGACTTGAAGAAACTTCTACGAATCATCGCTTATTGTCGGAGGATTGTATGTGTTTGCCTCAAGAAACTTCCGATTAACCAGTTAAGTGAGCCACTTACCCCTGAGTATATTCAAAATGCAACCTTTAATTGCATTAGAGCTGTTCAAAAACAAATGTTTTCTGCAGTCATCGAAGATTTAATCAAGCAGCCAACATCACCAAAACATCTTGGACCTCTGCATCCATTCATCGATTGTCATGGCATTCTTCGAGTTGGAGGTGGACTTCAGAATTCGAAACTCAAATATGACCAGCAATATCCAATCGTCTTGAAACCAGATGACCATTTTTCTAATTTGCTGATCCGTGAAGCTCATGAGAAAACGGTCTATGGCTCAACCTCCATCGCTCCAAGCGAAGCGTGAAAAAATATATCCACCGTTGTGTAATCTGCTACCGATTCAAGGCCAACCCAATGCAGCAGCTGATGGGGAATTTACCAGCCGCTCGCGTCCGAGTCTCTCGCCCATTCACCCATACCGGAGTTGATTATGCTGGACCGATAGATGTCAAGGCTTGGAAAGGACGTGGAGGAAAAATGTACAAAGGATATTTCGCCATATTTGTGTGTTTAGCGACTACGGCAATCTACCTGGAGGCCGTAAGCGACATTCCAACTCAGGCATTTTTGGCAGCTTTTCGAAGATTCACTGCACGTCGAGGTATCTGCGCAGAGATGTACAGCGATTGCGGAAAAAACTTTGTGGGAGCGAACACCGAGCTCCAAAGGATGCTGAAGGTTGCAAACATCGCCTGGAAACAAATCCAATCAACAACAACCAACGTCGGAACAAGATGGAACTTCATTCCTCCCGCTTCCCCCCATTTTGGAGGACTATGGGAAGCCGGAGTGAAATCCGTAAAGTTTCACTTAAAACGGGTCGTCAAAAATGAGACCCTGACATTCGAGGAACTCAGCACGCTTCTGAGTGAAATTGAAGCATGTTTAAACTCGAGGCCTCTATGTCCGCTGTCCGACAACCTCGATGACCTTGGCACCCTGACGCCAGCACACTTCCTGATTGGTACATCAGCTCATCTTATACCAGAAGCAGATTTATCCGTCGAAAATGTTTCTCACCTGGATAGATGGAAGAAATTGCAAATAGCTGTACATTCATTCTGGAAGTAATGGAGTGGAGAGTACCTGTCCCGTCTTCAGCAGCGACCGAAATAGTTGAAAACGGAGCGAGAACCTCAAATAGGAGATCTTGTCCTGCTAAAAGATGAAAGGCTACCACCTTCCAAATGGGCTTTGATACGCATCACATACCTAATTCCAGGAGCAGACAACCTGACTCGTGTCGTCAACCTGAAAACCCAATCAGCAGAATTTAGTAGACCTATAACCAAAATATGCCTTCTACCCTGTAACAAATCTGAAGATGAAATGCAATAATTTAGAAAACATCTTACCCAACCAATGACAAAACATTCAGTAAGAACAAACCACTCATGCACTCAATATGAAATACTCTTTACAGACACTCAAACTCTTATATATACTAACACTAGGCAAGCAGTCAATCAATCAATCAGTCAATCATAAGAAATATAACACTCATATCTCACATTATCACAGTCATGCAATTCTAATGTTGCCACAGAAAATCAAAATATCGACTTTAGACATTCAGTTGCACACTTCAGAAAATGCCACTCATAGAACACTCATTTTCGACATTTCAACAATTAAACGTCGTTAATTAATAATTATTACAAAAAAAAAAAAGAAATTTATCGTAAAATATTTTAAACACCCTACTGTCAGCATTTATGAAAATCCAATACAATATATATACAGTCCACTCAAATCAAATAAAAAACAAAAAAAAAAAAATGTTTGTCAAACCAATAAAGGGACCTTTAGTCAGAAGAGAATGGAATTTACCAAATGGATATGAGAAATACACACGAACACGTATATTCCTTATGGGCAACACACGACCATAAACTAATAATGTAAAGACCGGAAACCGCTGCTTTCATTTGACATTTGCCTACAAGCTGAAACACGCACACAAGTAACTTTTCCGTTCCTCTTCCAATAGACACATTGATAAAAACGCACACAAGAATCTTTTCTGTTCCTCTTCCTATAGACACATAGACAACACAGCCCTAGTAATTTGTCTTTGTTTTGCTTTTCGATTTCCCATCTATTCATGGATAGAGTTTCAAAGCTACAAATACAACAATGTAAACAAATGGGTTTTGGGGGGTGAAACGTACGAAGGTTTCCAATCTTTATTATGGCTTATTTGTGCACACGACCATGTATATTTCTTATGAGAAACATACAAGCCTTTGCATTTCTTATGGGAAACACACAAACATGTGTATTTCTAATGGACGAGACTAAATGCAATATATTACACAATTCTGACTAAATTCAACCATATAAATCATAATATATTAAAAGAACTTACCTTAATTCAACAGCAACTATCACAAACACTTAATTTATTGATTTATACAACTAATTTTAACACAATTAACTAGCACAAAACAACAAAACAACCTAATGAATGAAATCAAATTACAACTTGAACTTACAAACGAAAATCGAAGCGCACGAAATGAAACGAGACAGCTATATTGGTATCAATAAGTTATTAGTTGACATTCAACAAGATCTGTTCCTGTAACGTTGCTTGTGTCCCCGTTCTCTAGAATTATGTTCGTTTTTATTTGAATGTACTAAATATTAACTTTTATCATTTCATGTCAATATTCATGATGATCAATTACAAGACGAGAAGGTACAATTGCGAACTCGTTCACGCCGGGGAGGAATGTTGAGCTATGAACTAGAACGCGCTAGGAATTGGAACGCCACCTTAGGCCCATGTCATCATCAAATGATTGTCATTTGTTTTAAGGCCCATGTCATCATCAAATAACTGTCATTTTTGTTTTTAATTGTCAAATTCAATTTTGTTTTATCATTTTTCATATATATTAAATTGTACCCTTATTGTAACAAGTAATTCTTTAATTGTCAAGTCGACATAAATATTACATTTTATAACGTTGACCAAAAAGGTTGTGTTTTAAACTTATCGGCGAGAACATTTTCAATAAGATCTTTATTTCATTCAGTTCAGTTTTACTCAATATTGGTTTTGAAATTATGTGTAAATGTGCAAAGTTACAGATGATCTTGTGAACGTATTGAAGGTGTTTCAGGTGTTTTGAATGCATTTCAGTTTGTTATTGGATTCGATTTTTTGTTTTTTTTTTAAATCAGGGAATTTTATTTCTTCTAAACTCTTTTTTATAGATCCTACTTGAAGATCATTTGAGTTTTCAATATTTTTGTTTCTTTTCTCAATGTTTTTATTTCTTTTATGTTCTAATAATTTGGTAATAGATTGGAAAAGCTCTCTCTGAAAAGCATTGAGTTTTGTAAGTAATCGTGCTTGGCATTATATGTGAGGGTTTAATTGAAATCGTATGTACGTCCGTAGAAAAGTTCATATTATGTGTAATTCGTCGATGGGTGAATTGCATTTTCTTAAGTAATAAAAGTTGTCGCCATGATCTTTGCCTTTGTATTTTTCTTGAATGATTCTATAAATTTCAGTTAAGGGTAAATGCATCCTTTAGGAGCATTACTTGTAGTTTGTTGAAAAAATGTCACATGAGTGGATATTCAATTGTTTACAGAAATCTTGGAAAAAATTTGACATAAACTAAGAACGTTGGTAGCATACAATTTTCCGCGGTATGCCTTGAGGGCTTATGAAGTGTTGAATTTGTTTTACTACATTTACACTATAGCGGGTTGCTAAAGTATAGTCAGAGCCAAATTTGGAAAACTTTTCAATAAAGCCTAGTACGCTGCTGATGCGAAACGGAATTTTTCGGTGGTCTCCACTAGGAGAGCGAAATGCTAACGAAAACCACAGCGGAAAAATATTTGCGGAGAGTTCTGTAAGCTGTCAAAAACAAATGACAAGTTGTAAAAAAAAGTAATTTTGTCGCCAAATTACTTTTAGATGTAATTTTCTTGAAATAATTCTTGGATTTAAAAATTGTTCTTGTTACACATAGAGGATTTAAAATAAAACTCAGAACCGTTTAAATAATGGAAATTAAGCAAATACTTTGGGACTTATTAACTGGTTTATCTGCCGATTTGATGAAATTTCTATCAATTTTAAGAAAATCAATGAAATAGGGAGGTAAACCACTCTATAATTCGGAAACTACGTCCTTCATTGGGATGGTGTAAACGGTTATGAGTTATAATTTATGGTTTCTTACTAATTCCGGATACCATTTTCAAGTCCAAGAATTATTTCATCTAAAAGTAATTTGGTGACAAAACCACTTTTGGTTTTGTTAATGCTTCCTTTGAAAGTATGAAGTTTTGATTCAAAAAAGATATCGCTCGCCTTTATTGGACAACCCGCTCCAAAGATATAGTTCAAAAGCTATTCACTGTTCACCTTGAAATACATAATCTGAAAATACTTTGAAGTGTGTCTTTGGAACGGGTTATCCTAAAAACTTGGTTGATACCTTTTTGTAATCTACTCTTGATGCTCTCAAAATCAGCATCAAAAGTTTTTATGTAGAAGCCTTATTGCAAAAAATCACTCTTGAAATACGCATATTTAGAATGATGTATGCGTATTCCTGGAGCTATTTTTTTTAATACAACTTCTTTGCAAAAAATATTGATGCTTCCTTTGAAAGTATGAAGTGCTGATTCTAAAAAGATATAGCTCGCCTTTATTGGACAACCCGTTCCATAGATATAGTTCAAAACCTATTCACTGTTCACCTTGAAATTCATAATCTGAAAATACTTTGAAGTGTATCTTTGGAACTGGTTGTCCAATAAAGGCGAGCGATATCTTTTAAGAATCAGCACTTCATACTTTCAAAGGATGCATCAATATTTTTTGCAGAGAAGTTGTATTAAAAAAAATAGCTCCAGGAATACGCATACATCATTCTAAATATGCGTATTTCAAGAGTGATTTTTTGCAATAAGGCTTCTACATAAAAACTTTTGATGCTGATTTTGAGAGCATCAAGAGTAGATTACAAAAAGGTATCAACCAAGTTTTTAGGATAACCCGTTCCAAAGATACACTTCAAAGTATTTTCAGATTATATATTCCAAGAGAACAGTGAATAGCTTTTAGAATATATTTTTGGAACGGGTTGCATTTTCACTTGTTCATCAGTGAGTTTTCTTAGTGGGTTTGTACTTGACCGCTCTGCTACTCTGCGAATGCTCTTTGATCGATTCCCATTTTAACTATAGGTCTTGCTTCCTCAATTAATACTAAAATCAAATAATTAAATCAGTTTAGTTTTGTTAAGAACAAAAAACAAAACTAAACTGATTTAATTATTTGATTCCTCTAAGTCTAAGAAAAAATCTGTTAAGCAACATTCTACAAATATTAAAGCCATATTCACTAAAACTTACTAGGCAAAAACTTTTCACACTTTTTACACCTTTAGTTTCAATATTTCAAATCTAGATTTTCAATACTTTCAATATTCACATTAGAAACACAAAATCAATTAACGTATTCCACTGGCTTCTGCTTGTAAACTGATTTTTTTAAATCAGTTTAAAACTCGTTGCTTGCTGAGTTCATTTGGGCCAATTGTTTCACTTTATTGAAATTGCAGTTATTTTCTGCACTTTCTGCCAAAAATAAATTAAATCTAATATCAATGTTAGTGCATAGTGGAGTGGCAACATTAACCTTTGAGGTACGGGATTCAGCCCAATGAACTATTTTATTTTGCAAGCACAATGCAAAAACCTACCTCATCGTCAAACAACTTCCCCATTCATGTTGTTTCATCAGCGCAGCGATTGAGAGATGAGAGATACACACAAATTTTCAAATAAGTACGAGGAACCGATTTTTTTTCTTTCTTTGAAACCTACTTCAAGCAACATTGTCATGCGCAGCGCACTACGTAACACATATGAGTCATCAGTTCACTGAGTTTCAGACCAAAGAGCATGAGGGGTACATACAAATTCACAAAAAAAGTCGATGAACTTCGTGTTACTTTCCATAAGAAAGCCCGTGTTGAACAGAGAAGTATCAAACGCAGTGAATAGTATATGAAAGGAGAGGAACAAAAACAATTTTTTTCTATCCAGCGAAAAACTTTATAACCCGAAACATTGCGTGTTATTTTGTTGCTGGTATAGTTTCATGTTTGTTTAGGCGTGAGTTGCAAAGCAGCATGTGTATAAGGCAGAGTTGGTTAAGTAATGTTGGCAGCGTGTACAGGTGTAGGGTCGAACTAGATTCATGTTGTCAGAAGCTCAAGTTGTTACGATTATTACTTTGGGGTTGTTGCACTGCGACCTTGAGATCTATTTTCCCCCAAGTTGTTAAGGATGAGATTTTCAAAAGGTAAGACGCAAGGAATCGAGTTATATGGATGCTTCGCGCCTGGGGAGGTTATACTCTACAGTTCGGTTGGAACTGTACATAGAAGGAGGGTTCTGCTATGATGTGCGAAAAAAGCGGTACAATTAAAGGACTTCTCTAATTGCCATAATTTTCGCCTGGAACACGCTATAATGATTAAAAAGACGGAAAGTGAGACTTAATTTTAGTCTGTTAGAGTATATACCTTCGCCAATCCCGTCATCTGTTTTCGATCCATCAGTATAAAAATGGATAGCGTTATCTTCCAAGAAGCTTAAGTCATCCCAAACAGTTCTTGGAGGAATAGTGACTTGGAAGTTTTTGCCGAATTCTAGTTTTGGGATGGTGAATTTTGAATTTCCTTGAAAATAGGACAAGTTCAATTTTCTTAGGGTTGACTCCCAGACCACACCTTTTTGCCCAGTTTATTAGCTTATTTAAAGCGTTTTTTTAGGAGTTCTTTTAAAACGTTAAGGTACTTTCCGGATACGGAAATGGCAACATCGTCCGCATAAGCAACCACTCTGTAGCTCTCCGCTTCCAGATAGATTAGCAGCTCATTTATTGCCAAATTCCAGAGAAAGGGATATAGAACACCGCTTTGCGGCGCACCTCTACTAACATATCTTCTTGCAGAGAAATCGCCCAGTTTTGAATTGATAATCCTGCGATTGATTAATCAGCTAACCAAGCAATCCATCTACTCTTAGAGTTGACATTGCAAATGCGTCGACATTGATAAAAGCGCCTTCTATGTCCAGGAAAGCGACCATAGTATACTCCTTATGGTGGAGGGAGTATTCAATAGTTCGTACTAGATTATGTTACGCAGTATATACCGATATTCCTTTGCAGTACGCATGTTGTGCCGTAGACAAAAATCTCGTTTCGATGACATTACGTAAGTGGATATCAATCAATTTTTCAAGAGTTTTTAGAAGGAAGGATGATAGACTAATAGATCTGAGCCCTTTGGAATAACTTGGGTGCATTTAACCGCCTTGAGTATGAACACAACCTTCCCTAGCAATAAGACCTGGTGAATAGTTAGATTTGTTACTAGACGCCGTGTGGTCTCTAAAGCTAACATCTTGAGAGCTAGCTGGAAAATGGGTATCCCGTAACAAGTTGAACGATTCTTCGCAAGAGTTGGTCCATAGGCCATTAGGATACTTTAAGCTGCTGGGCATGGATGGATTTGTAGATATAATTTTTCTTAACCTCGATGCTTCTTAGGTTTCTTCTATTTTGCCACAGAAGGACTTCCAGGAAGATCTCTTTGGTTTCCTAAATTCTTTCTCATAAAGTTTAAGCGACCCTTTATATGAGTCCCAGTCTACAATTTTCATACTTACGACGCTCTTTCCTGAGCGGTTCAAGCTTTGAATCCCACCATTGTGGCTTTCTTACCCTCTTACCTGAGTGAGTGGGCAAGAGATGGCTAAGGATTTATTAAGGGCTGAGTTAAGTAATTGAATTTACTGTCAAGTTCAGCTATGTTGGAAGTAGGATTTAAAAGCCCGGTCTTCAGCAGACCTTTAAGTATTATCCCATATTTGGGCCAATCGGGTTTCTGGTAGTTTCGAAATTCCAAGCGGCTCAGAGTATCATCATTGAGATTGAATTCAATATATCTGTGATCAGAGAACGAGTGCTCTTTCGATATTTTGCAATTCAAAATCAAGTGATGAATATTATATGAGACAAGGGTTATATCTAGAACTTCCTGTCGGTTTCAGGTAACAAATGTGGGTTCATTTCCATAAGGTAAGTACCGAAAATAAAATCAAAAAGAGCCTCACGTCTGTCATTTATATCCGTACTTTCACATACAGTGTGATGAGCGTTGGCATCACTACCAATGACGAGGCTTATTTTCTACTGTCTGCATTCGCGATGAGCCTCTCCAGTGTATTACCGGGTATTACCGGCCAGGGCGGTTGTGGTCCAGATATACTGAAATGAGCCAGTAGGTTCCATTTGGAGTTTCCAATCTGGCTGCGTTGCTATCTCTCTCGCTGAAATCGGGGAGTAAATATACATTAATGCTACTTTAAACTAATATGCAAGATGGAGTTTCACCTTTATCGGAAACATACAGTACGTAGTATCCAGGAGTCAATTAGCACTGCCCACTGGCAAGCGACTTAATGCATCGCCATGAGCGATTTCTTTCGCTGGCTTATGTTGAAGATTGTAATTATGGGCGCTTTAGAAAATTATGTTGCTCTCGGAAATTGTATTTGGAGTAGGTTTGGAGGGTGAAAACAGACCCAACAAAGGTTTGTGACCTGTATATGTCAAGAATGGTCTGCGGTATAACTATTGATAAAACTTCTTGACACATGAAATTATCCCTAATGCTTGTTTGTCTATTTGGACATAATTGCGTTCTGTTTTCTTCAGAGCCTTCAAGTAATATAAAATCGGGCGTTCAGACCCATTTTACAATAAGTGTGCTAAAACGGCACCAACTCCGTCAGGTGGAGCGTCACATGTAAGCGTGACAGATAACTTCTCATAAAATGGTATTAATACACTGTCTGACGATAAAAGATTCTTAAGATTAACAAAAGAATTTTTGTGGATTCTTGTTCACTTTCATGAAGCATCTTTATCAAGAAGTATGTGAAGAGGCTCCGCCAATATAGCCTTCAATCGAAGAAATGAATGGTAAAAATTTTGGAGCCATAAAAACGCTTGCAGGTCACTCTTACCTTTTGGCGAAGTCGTATTTTGTATTGAAAGCGTTTTTTCTTGCAATGGGTGTCTTCCATTGGCATCTCTTCGAAAACCCTAGAAATCAATGGACGGAACGCCGAAGCTGCATTTTTTTTTCTTAATTTAAGACCAGCTGTTCGTATTCGATCAAAAACTATTGGAAGTTTTCTAGCTAAACCTTCCGAATTTTCCCCAACAACAACAACAACATCATCCAAGTAACACACAACACCATCAATGCACGCAACAACCCTGACATGCATTTTTGAAATTCGCCTGGAGCGGAAGAAATTCCAGATAGTAGTCTTTTTACCTTGAACACACTTTTATGCGTGATAATAATTGGAGCTTGAGCAGTTTCGTCATCGAACGTAAGTTTGCTGATATGAATGGGCCAGATCCAACACTTTCTAAACACCGTTCCGTGTGGCAAATTTGCAATCAGATCGTGCATTGAACGAATTGGATAGCAATGTGGCTGTAAAGCCTTGTTTACAGTTGTCTTATAGTGACCATAAATGCGTATGTAACTATTTGGTTTTGAAATGGGAACAATTGGTGTCGCCCACTTTGAATAGTCCAAGGTTCGAGAATACCCTGTGACACCATGCGGTCTAGCTCCGCTTCTGCCTTTGATCGTATCGCAAAAGGTATTCGTCTAGCAGATAAATTAATTGGTGCGACATCTGGGTTGACCGAAAGTAATATGGCTGGCATTGTATAAACTACTAATTCTTTTGAGAATAAATCACGAAAATCCTTCACCACTTCGTGAACAATGGAATAAGATTGTACTGAGTGAAGTCCTTGAATAGGGATTCCTAAAGGCGCGAACCAATTGCAACTCAAAATGTTCGTGCCCGTCGTACCCGCATCAATGGGAAGTAATAAATTCCGAATTTCTCGGTCTTTATACCAGACGTTAACGGGACATTCTCCTTTAAAGGTAATCGCATTCCCTTGAAAATCAATAATTTTTGATGCTGCATTTGATAGTTGTGGTTTGAGTTGTGGCCATAACCTATCAAAACTAGAATCCGAAATGATTGTGAAGTTAGAACTGGAGTCGACTTCGAACTCGCATTTATGTCCATTAAGAAGTATGTTAGTTTGTTGTTTTAAATTCGGAATACACTGCAATCTGATTGACGACGGCATTTGTAGCTGTGAAAAATTTGTAGAAGGGTGTGGAGAGAAATGATCAGTAAAAGTCTTACAAATTGTATCATAATCGATTTCGGTTACCATTTTCGGAGAAATTAAAGATTCCAATAAATCAAATAATGGTGCTCCACAACCCGCAAGGAATGTTCTTCTCTAAAGACTGACCGCCGTGACTCCATTTGCCCAAGAAAAATATCGAATTGTCTTTTGTAGAAGCTCCAAGTGGACTGCCTGGATATATAGAAAGCTTCAATGTGTCAGATACAAATGTTTTCTGTGGCCATTGCAGTTGTATTTTAAGTTAATGAATTATTTGCAGAATGTTCTATCTTGATTGGTAGAAGTTTCTTATCGAGATCGCTACTTTAAATTTCTTCGTCATCGGATGAATTGGCCATTTGCGATTAATTAAAATTAACAGCAATCCAACCCTCGTCCCCACTATTATGTATTCCAAATTAAAACTCTCCAATTAATTCAATACATATATTTAATTCAAGTTTTTAATAAATATTCAAGTTACAGCTAAGAGAATGCATTTAAGTTGAAGTTACTTCATTGATAGGTTGGTCGAGTGTCCCTGCGCTTACCTCGTAGGTAGCGGATGTCAAATCGGCTGTCATGTCAATGATGATGAAGTTGGTAACAATGTTCGACAGCAATTACATGGTGAGTATGCCGCTATGCTTTTTCTCGCCTCAGAGACCACCGAATCTACCCAAAAGTTCTACTTTACCTTGCTTTCCTCCACGATAAGCATGACTCCGTTTACGCTGAAGGGATAACCAGAGCTTATATTATGTTATCAATTCACCAAGATGAACGCTTTCATGAAATCCTTAATTTTACTCCTTCAGATGTCGTCTTTCTTAACTCACATAAGCTCCCCTTCGACAACTTTGCGCTAACTGAAACAAATTTGACTGCTGATATAAACGATAATAAGCTCTTCCCATCTCATTTCAATTTCTTAGTTTGTTTGTGTTAAGTCAAATATTTTAAAACCCTCAATTTTTAAATTTGCTGTAATAACCGACCCTCCCAGCCTATTCAATGCTATCAGCTATTAGTTGATGCTTTCGATTCCGTTTTTGATCCTGCTGAATCCTCCGACGTCGTCATAATTGTTGGTGACTTCAACTTTCCAAATCTTCAATGGGTCCTCTCTGATGAAGAATCTTATTACATAGCCCTAAATCCTACATCCGACTAAGGAATTCTATTTACCGATTGTAGACTTAGATCTTTACCAATTAAGCGGTGTCAAAAATAATTTAGGTCGTCAACCCGATCTCATATTTTCTTGTGATGTTGATAATTGTGTGGTATCAACTTGTGATAACCTCTTATCTAAATTAGACTAATATCATGCTCCTCTCTTCCTCTCTTTTTCTTAAAAATTTGCCCAGAAATTTAATTTATCTGAAAATCCATTGACATTAAATTTCCGGAAAGCTAATATCCCCAAGCTCAACAGCTTGCTTAGATCTATTGACTTCAATAGGATACTTCTCACCGCTGACATTGACATCGACCCTGCAATTTCGATTCTAACGTTTTCAACTACCTTACCCTATGTGTCCCTTTGGTTCAACAAAAAAGTATTTACCTTTTTCCTCCCTGGTACAAAAGTAACTTGCGGTCTTTAAGAAATAAAAGAAATAAATTCTGGCGGATTTACCTATCATCTCACTCCACCGTTGATCTTTCAAGTTATGAGAACGCCAACTCCCTTCTCTCTGAACTTTGCGAATCTATTTACCATGAGTATCTGAATCGTATGCAATCCTGTATTATAACAGAACCCAAAAGATTCTTTCATTTTATCAATGCTAAAAGAAAGTCTGATAGCTACCCCTCTAACTTAACTTATTTGAGCTCTAACTCCGATGATCCCAAAATAGTCGCAAATTTATCTGCCTAATTCTTCCGTCAATCTTTCTCGGTTATCGACCTTCAGCCGGGGTGGCCGTGGCGCGATAGTTGTTTGCTCGCCTGTCAATCTCGTGGTCACAGGTTCGATTCCTGCCATTGTCTATGTTTTCTTATATTTATTCCATTAAAAATTAATTCCAAAAATTGTCATAAAATGAGTTGCTGGCTTACTCACTACATGCTGTTCAGGCATAACACTAATAACATGTGTTTGATTAAACTAGTATACCAATAAATGTGACAACGAAATAAATAAATAATGCGAATTACAAGAGACATAAATAAATAAGACACGGCAATTTTCTCCGCATTAGTTCAGCCGCCATTCTTGGAGATAAATCTGAGACAACAACCAGCTCTAGTCTCAGAACATTGCGCCACGAATCTTTCCTATCCTTCTTTCTCTTCTTTTACTGGATGCCTGCGCTCTGTTAAAAATATACAAGGGGTATTCATAATCCCTTCTTAAAATCAAACTTCCTTAAGCTTCATTATCATTTCAGCAGACGTTGTGGAACGTAAGATAAATAATCAGACGATTAATCTGCTGCTCCTGATGAGTTTTTTTTTTTTTTTTCTTTTTTTTTTTATAACTTTGCACGCGCTCAACGGATTTTGAATACCCTTTATATGTTTTTCTTAATACAGCGCGGGCATCCGGTGGAAGAATAGAAAGAAGTATAGGAAAGTTGTGTGGCGCGATGGGTGCCTGCTACAATCCTGAAAATGTGCTGTTTACACGTATTTAAACCTTTGACGGCTCTATTTCGACTTTCACTCTCGCTTTGAGCTCTTCCTGGTCTTTGAAAAAACTCTTTAATAAGCCCTATCCATAAAAAGGCCCCAAGAAAAAAATTGCCAACTACCGCCCTATTGCTAAGTTATCTTGCATCCCTTAGCTCGTTGAAAGTATCGTCTATGATACAATGTTGTTTCACTGCAAGCATATAGTCTCCCCAAACCAACACGGTTTCGTCAAAGGCAGGTCTACTACTACTAACTTGTTAGAATTTGTTTCAGGAACCTTATGCTTTTTTGAAAACGGTAATGATGTCGATGTAGTTGCAACCGACATTAGCAAAAGCCTTTGACAAAATTTAACACTCTTTGATCTGTTTTTTTTCCTTGCAACTTCTGGCGCCACCTTGGCAACTGATTTTCATTCTTGCTATGAACGATGTCGACTGTAAATTAAAAGACTCTTATATCAAAGTACGTCGATGATAAGAAAATTTTTAGGTGCATACCATCCCCTGCCGACTCTTTTCTACTACAAAATGATCTTATCAGGTTTCAACCTGGTGCCGTAAAAACTTTCTTGAGCTCAATATTAACAATTGTCAAGCCATCACCTTCTTCCGTAAGTGGTTTCTACTCCCTCCTAGGACGTATCTTATCGGAAATATGTCTGTCCCTCGGTTGATTCATTGTGCGATCTAGGAATTATCTGCGATAGAAGATTGAACTTTCGTTCTCACATTGATAAGTCCATTAAGAGAGCTAGCTCCGTACTCTCCCAACCTTTTGTCAATTAATCTCCCTATACTACATTTGTTAGGCCACTTCTTGAATATGCAAGCCAAGACTGGTCACTCTTTTATCTTAATCACTCTCTGCGAATAGAAGCTGTTCAACATAGATTCCTTCGTTTTGTCCTCCGTGGCCTTCCCTGGTCTGATGCACTTAGCCTGCCTCCCAACCAACATCGTTTAAATTAAATTAATGTGGGCCCCTCGAATTTCGCCAACGAGTAGCTGATATTGTCTTTACCCATCAGCTCTTAGCTGGTAAGGTCTCTTGTCCAGCTCCTCTTCAAAAAACCCCCCTCCAAACCAACTGCAATAATCTCCGATTCATAACTCTGTTACGAATCAAGCTTAATCGTACCAATTATGGTAGCAACGAACCTATATGCTACCGTATGCTACTTATTTCTGATGGCGTGCACAAACTATTCGACTTCCATTTAAGCAAAGATAACCTCAAGACCTCACTGTACTGTGCCTCGTACCCTTCCTAGTCTTAATAAATGTCTGTCTTAACTTAGTTAAGTTAGAATAAATGTAAGTGTTAAGTTAGAATGTAAGAGTACTTATACCAACCTAAATAAAAACAAAAAATAATATTTATATCTCTTAAAAAAATTGATATCCAGAAAAGGTATATGAGCTTTGGAAATAAATTGAAAAGCTTACCTGTCGAATATTCTATGGTGCAGTCTGTCGTATAGTTGTTGGAAATATCCAGCTGGGGTAATTCAATTTCACTGTTAACAACCAGTGGATCAGTCATATTCCATATGAAAACTAGGTCCTGAACTGTATGAGATACTGTAAAAATAGACCGTATATCAGTTTTATTAATGGAAATTTATTAAATTAGGCGTATTTTTGGGTCCCTGTTAGCAAACTCTGTAGGTAAAGTAGAGCGTGTAACAACGAAAGTTATTAAAATTAACAAAATCATTCAAATATTAAACCGCTAGTACAGTGGATTTGTAGATTGAATTACATACAAGGCAAACATTTTAAAATAAATTGAATGACAATTAAATTATCTAGTAATACATTTATGAAATTCAATTTGAAAATAGGCGTCATTTGTGGGCAGCAGAGCTTCGCGTCGCTTATATAAAAAATTGTAAAATTTGCCATAACTTCCTCTTTTTCGGTGAGTTGGATGAACACTATTTTTTTTTACTTCCGATATAGGTACTAAAGGATAGGACAAGTTTTGCATTTGGGAAAAAATTGAACTCGAGATTTTAATCAAACTTAACGTTACGATGATAATGAACACACAAAAATTTGGTCTGTCTATCTGTCTATCTCTAGATCGATCTACTCGTACAGTCTAGGGTTGAAGTGATTTTCATCGAATTGGTATTTAAGCGCTTTAGGTGATTGGCTCAAAAAGATTTTGGAATCGTTTTTTTTAAGGCCCAAAACTAACGGTACCTGCCAAACTGCTAAGCGATGTTTTCTACCATCTTATTGATTTTGATAAAAATAAACTGTGCACAACTATAGACATATTCTGCATTGTGGTAAACATTTTTAAAAAAATATTTTGGTACTAAAGGTACCTGCCATACAACCATGGTTTTAATATTCGAGTATCTCATTAACACTGGACGGATTTCGATGCTAATTTGTACAAACCTACAAACATTTTCGGAAAATATTTTTTTGAATTTTTGCAAAAAAAAAAATAGGTCATTCAATATTTCGAATATAGAGACATATATATAGACTTACATTATTAAATACATAAAATTGCCATAGCAATTTTTAGAATATATAAAAAAAAATTATATTCAAACGTTTCTGCTAAGAATATTGTTTTTACGATGTGATCGAAAATAAGAGCAACTTTTAGCTCTGCCGAAAAATTCTTAACAAACCGAGAATAATAGTGAATTAGTCCGAGATATGACTTAAGCTGATGTAAGTTCCGTGGCGTTGGAACTATCCTTACCGCTTCGAGTTTTTCTTATTTGGTTTAATTCCTTCCCCAGATATGAAATGCCCTAGATATTTACCTTTGCGACAAAAATATTAATATTTCGATAAATTTGCCTTAACATTGTAACTTTCCAATCTCTCTAGCACCTTTGAAAGAATTTCTCCACCTGCACACTCAGATTCATCTTTACCTCCAACAAGGACATCGTCAATAAGACATTTTACGTTTTCAGTTTCAACTGCAATCTGATCCATCGTTGCTTGAAAAATTACCGGAGCACACTTAACTCCATAAAATAATTGTTAGAATGTAAGCAATCCACGGTGAGTATTTATCGTTAGATAGCGTTGAGAATTTTTAGTAACTTCTAACTGTGGATACGTACCTACCCTCTAAAATTCTAAATCATACAAAAAATATTGCATCCGACAGAACTCACAAAAATATCATCAAACCTTGGGAGAGGATAATGATTCGTCCAACATACTTATTTATCGTAACCTTACAATCTACGCATAACCTCCCAGATCCATTCGCTGTTTGTACAACCACAATAGGTGGGTGAAACCCAAGAGCTGAATGGAAATATAATATCTTCCGCGCAGGGTCTATTCAATTCTTTACTTTCTAGCTCACGCAACCGAAAGGCAATCTATTTGGCTTTAAAAAAAATTGCAGTGCTGTTTTGGTACAACATCATTTTAGTTGTTTTTGGAGAAAACCGATGGAAATTTTTGAATAATGTGACCAGATGTTGGATCCATTTCCTCTATTTGACTTTTAATTTGATTGATGGTGATCTCACTTGCACTCATCAGTTGTCTAGAGAGCGCCTTACTAATACGCACTTTTTGTTAAGTTCAGTTCAACTTACATGGATTTTTTTGAGAAAAAAACAATGTGAACTATAACCAACAACAAAATTTTAATCACTAAAATTGAAAGATTTTGTCCTGAGGCAGGCAAATTTACTACAAACAAAAGGTTTATATAATTTACATAGTTGAAATTTTAAGCTTGTTCTGAAGGTAGAATCAATCTCGTGCGTATTATTGGCATAGGACTCTCTCTTGTGGTTCTTCTTAGGTCCATGTGATTTATATTAGCTTTTGTTTTCCAACACCACATTATGATGAATGATATCTGAATACTGATGAATATAGTGCTTACTAAGCTTTTGGGATGATTGAGTGTTTGATTTTTAATCCGCTGGCTTAGTTCTTCGATCTTCTCTGTTTCGAATTTAAATGACGGGTTTACTAAAACTAGTTCGTTTGCTACTGCTGTACTTAATAAGTTGCTCAATTTGATGTATGAGATCTTCGTATTGCTGGTGTAAATTGTATGTCCTTGAAACCTTAACTTGTCTTGGTTGATGACGCAATTAGGTTGTATTTTAGGAAGACCTGATCCCTCCAAACAGACTGAAGATTAATTAATGATTGCCTTGTTTTTGATATTTGATTTTGGATTAATTGCGTTACCTTGCATTTTGATCGTACTGGCATGTTGTTTAGCAAGGAAACTTCGCATATGCATACACTTGACCCCTTAGGCTTCGGCCACGCCCTGAGCAACGATTGTTCTTTTACAGAGCGACGCCGTCTGCGACGATGAAAGAAGGTAACTCAAATATTATACAACTACATTTCAGATCATGCTACTTATTTGGGTATTTACTCTGCTCGTCCCCGTTTTTGAAAGTGGTATCAAAATAGTCCCCATAGACCCTTTCGAAGAATTGGGAAACGCAGAAATTTATTATCATCAATGGAAGCTCATCGTTTAGTTTAGTTTAGTTAAATTTATTATCATGAATGGAAGCTCATCGTGTACTACGACTTAGAACAACTTACAAAGGCCTTAGCACATGCTACTGGGTATGTAGTAGAAATTAACAAATTATGCGAACAAATGGAGGCCCATGCAGATTTCAACATAATATGCAATGGAGCCGTTACTGAAATGAATCACCTACTGATAGACATACAAACTAAGTACAAATTGCTGAATCAAAGCAGTAGGAGCAAAAGAGCTCTGCTAAATGTTATAGGAACCATTAGCAAATCTCTTTTTGGAACGTTAGATGAGGACGACGCTAGGTTCTATGATAATCAAATTGATTTTTCCAATACTAACGAAAAACACTTATTATCCCTTTTGAAAAAGCAAACTATTTTATTAGAAGCTACAAAGAACGTTTTTAGTAAATCCGAACAAAATATAGAAGATCAAATGGTAGCAATAAATTCGAAAACTGAAGATACAAAACATAAAGTTGACATTTTAATAAACAATACTCAAGATCAGAAAGTATTCCTCGAAATAGAATCATTAAGCTCCTTAGTCGCGCTTATTATCATACGATATCAAAACACCCTTAGTGAAATACTTGACTTGGTAATCGATGTAAAACACGGTAAGCCCCATCTAGAAATTATATCGCCAGAACAACTAAAACCTGCTCTGATACAGATCAAACAAGAAATCCCAAACTGTACGAGACTACCATTCGTAGCAAATAACGAAAATATCTTGTACTTATACCAAATCCGCACCACCAGCGCCAGCGTAGCTATTCGTGCAGGAAAAATCATTTACGAACTTAAAATACCGCTACCATTAATCGATAACTTCCGTATTTATAAAATTATACCCCTTCCAACCCGATATAGGTATCAATTCGTATTTGTACAGCCTTCAATGCAATACTTGATTATTAATTACAGAAAAGACCAGTTTTCAAACTTGAACAATGAAGAGCTATTGAATTGCAAATCTTTAAGTAACAAATTTCTTTGTCCCTTAACACACCCTTTATCTAATACAGACACCAAGAACCTACAATGCGAACCGTAGTTATTGAAATGAAATACCATTCGCCCAAATACCTGCGAAATAAAGTGTTCTATTCCACCAACTACATGGATCCAACTCTCCCAACCCAATATTAGGTTATTTTCCTCATTAAACAAATATATATTCGATATAGTATCTTGCTGAATACCTAAAAATAGAGTTACAGACATATTGTTACATAAAGTCTAAAAAACTTACCATAAAAGCACTTAGTAAGAAATCCTCCATACTTATCAATTCATATGTTCCTCCCTTAAACATCTCGCATATTATATCTAACAATCAAGTTAATTATACATCCAGCATTGCAGTCGTTAGATTCTCTAGCCAAATTGATCTAAATCTTATATCGCAAGGTGTAAGTGACCTGAAGGACGACGAAAACATACCCCTTAAAACATTAGACAGACACGATATACACCATTATGCGGTTATTTACCTCACATTAATACTTAGCTCACTACTCCTTTGTTATAAAAAATACCAAAGTTACAAGGTCAATAAGGCCAAGCCCGTGAAAATAAACGAAGATAAGATACTCACGATCAAAACTGAACAAACCCCTCAGTCGAAAAAAAAACAGAAACCGCAGAATTTAGATTGAGCATCTCAACGGACGGTTTGGTGTTAAAGGGAAAGAAAACAATACAACACATATGCACAATATTACTTACCACAATTGGTTTATCTAACAATTTATAATCCTTGTGATTTTAATTCCGTAGTATTATATTTGAATAAATTATGAAAATCTGATGATGCATTTTAATTTAATTTCTTAAAATGTATTTGGTTATTTTTTGATAGGCCTACATAAAATGGCGGATTATATTGTAAATTATTTGTGGTGTTGAATGATTTAATTCATTTGATGGGATGTTCTTTTCATTTATTAAATTTAGCTGATGACTTTATAAGATGGCTGTTCGTTAGACGGAGTCATTACAAGACAAAAGACAGTTCTTCGATACTAGCCGTTTCATGTTGCCATTTTGTGTTTTTACCGTCTCAGCGCGTACTAATCTGTCCGATCCTGCATGGGTGCTTTCAATTCGCGCATGGTTCCAATAGGTAGTTGGAAGTCGCTCATCTTTTCAAAGAACTAAATCTTCTATCTTCGGAATTGCTTAGATTTGCATCCATTTTTTGCGCTGTTAAAGCCTTGCTAGGTACTCGGAACTCAATTTCCGCCCAAATACTTCTGCTAGTGATTTACTATGTTTCCATCGGTCGATGTGCGTTACTTCGTCGTTGGTTTCGCCTTGAGGCATGCAATAATTCGCAAACTAGGAAGGGTGCCGGGGTAAGCGCCTTCAAATCGTCGAGGCTGTCACTGGTAGGGCCTCGAATTCAGACAAGCGTCTGATTGCGCTAGGAGCGTCGCGAGTTCCTCAGCAGTTAGCCTTTCGGTTCGACTACTCTTTTTAAATGCCACTTGACCCCTGCTATCCATAACCCACCAAAGTGTGGAGAAGCAGGGGAATAAAACGCCATTCGGTACGGTGATTTGCAACATTTTCCGCAATTTCCTTCAAGTCATGACTTGCGTCTTTTAGCATCTTTGCTAGTTCGTTACTAGCACCAACGAAATTGGTTCCGCAGTCGCTGTAGATTTTGTAGCAGCTTCCTCTTCTTGTAGTTAACCGACGAAAGGCAGCAAAAATGCCTGTATTGTCAGATCTGACACGACTTCTAGGTATATGGCCTTCGTAGCCAAACATTTGAATACTGCAAACTATCCTTTCAGGATTTTAGCACCGCGCACCTTCCAAGATTTTATATCGATTGGCCCGGAGCATAATCTACGCGGGTATGGCTAAATGGCCGCGATACTCGAACTCGAAGAGCAGGTAAATTTGCCATTAGTTGTTGCATCTCAGATGCCTTTCGCCGGTAAAAAATAGTGCACCTATGCAGATGATGCTTCAGTCTTCGTCTTATTTGGCCAATCCAATATTTTTGGTGAATGTAGGCGATCATTTTTTGGATGCCGCCATGAAGTGTGTTTTCGTGAGCATCCCCGACAACCAAACTAATGAAGTGGTGGTTTTGCAACAAAATCGGATGTTGCGCATCACAGAAAAGAAGGGCGTTCCTTAAACGTCCCCCCACTCGTAAGATTCAATCAGCGTCGATGAATGCATTCAATGCTCGCAAAGTTTTTGGAATCTTAGAGTTTCCAAGATTTGCTGGATCCCCTTCTCGTACATCTCCCGTTGAGCTGCCCTGCCAACGATGATGTGGGCTGCTTCAAGTTCTTTGAAGCTCAATGGACGATCTATAGGTCCAAATTTTGGTCGACATTTCGTAGCACAACGGCGACAGGTAGCGACGACTCGAGCAACTCCGAGAAGGCTCGAAAAGTTGTGTATAGCCTGCAAGATGGTGTCGCTATCACTTACATAAATGGGTAATGCCTTAACCGTGTGTTTCTCCTCTACAGTGTCAGTTTTTAAAGGCTAATGCATCGAATCGAATTCCCATTGCTGACGTAGAAACTTTGAGCCGATCCACCACGCTTCGAGTTTCTCCAGTTCCGACGGAAACTCTAGGCACCAGATCGGCTGGGTTGTGATGCGTTGCAACATGTCGCCAGCAATCGATTCCCACTAACCACTTGATCTCCGACACTCGGTTGAATATAAATGTCGTCTATTTGGCGGGAGAGCATAGTGCGATCGTAGAATGTGTCCACGCGTATATCTTGGCATCGCTAATGGCCATAACTTCTTTCGAATACGCCACGATTTCGCCAATATAACTGCACCACAAAGCTCAAGGCGCCGAAGTGTAATCGTTTCTTGACTTGGTGATACTTTTGCCTTTGATAGTAGCAAATTAACGAAGATGTTGCCATCGATATCCAAAACTCGGCAACCTTGCTTCGTCGTGTTTGGTACGTGCCGCTTCTAACGAATCGGCACCACTAATCAAATCATCAACATACTTCTCCTCACGGACAACCTTCGAACACTCCGGAAAATTGTGGCTTTCATCATAGGCCACCCTTTTGATGACTGTGATAGCACGATAAGGTGTACTTGCTGCGCCAAAGGTGACGGTGTTCATTTTGAAAATCCGCATAGGTGACGTCTTCTTCTCTCTCCACATGATCAGCTGATAGTATCGGTCAGGAAAACTTACCAAAATTACATTTTTTCAACGCCGTAAACGTGCCAGTGTGAGTCCGCCATTTTAGTACGAGATTTATAATGCTCGTCTGCAATTTGGACCCGCAAAGAATTGGTCGCTCATGTAGTTCCCGTCCGAGGCCTTCGCCGCTGCGTCAGACACTACTTTCAGCTTCGTAGTGGAACTAGCTTCCTTAAAAACCACATGATGTTCTTTTTTTTTATAATCTACACGCGCTCAAGGGATTATACTACCCTTGAAATGTTACAACACAGCGCGGACGTGAGGTTAAGGAAGAGAAAGAAGGATAAGAAAGATGTGTGGCGCGATGTTCTGAGACTGGAGCTAGTTGTTGTCTCAGATAGCAGTTAGAGAAATGTCCGTGTCTTATTTATCCAATTCGCATTATTTTGTATTCGTTGCCATATTTTATCAGTATATTAGTCTTACTCAACCACATGTTATTAGTGCTATGCCTAAACAGCATGTAATGAGTAAACCAGCAACTCATCATATGACATTTTATTTTATAATTGGTTTTTGTTCAAAAATAAGAGGACATAGACTACGGCAGGGATCGAACCTGTGACCATGAGGTTGACAGGCTTGATGTGTCAAGAAATAGTAAAACAGGGTATCCAAAACCTCATCATTAGCATCTATTTCCTCAGATCAGAATCAAGTTTCTGTTAGAGATGCAGAAATCGTGAAAAGCTCTTTGGTGACTTTACCCAATTGCTGGACGATTTCCACCTCTGAATTGCAGCTTAACTTCATAAGACCCGTCTGGCAAGCGCCTGGTGTGCAGCAAAAAGTGTTGATCACAAGCGATGTTATCGTCAGTCTTGTATGTTCGGAATCTACTGGTTGTTCACATGGACCCTACGAACAGTTTCCTTTCGTAGCACGTTGTCCATATTCAAAAAACAATCACTTTATCAGAGTATGATTGCCCTGGTTGCATAACTTGCCAGCTAACAGCTTTGTATTTGTCTTCACTGCTGCTTTGAATGGCTGCTTAACCACCTGCTTGGCAAACAAAATTTTTGGTTTGGCCTTGTGTTGACAGTTGGCTCATCTCTGCTACTGCACCCCGCTCCAACTTCCTACTAATGCAGAACCTCGAGAGTCTGCAATCGTGCCTACAAAAAGTCGGTTAATTGTTTGAAACTCTTAAGCCTTTTCGATTGCCCAACTTTTCTTCCCACAGTTTTTGGCATGTACTAGGAATCTTCTGGTAAAAGAACCAAATCAGCACTGTACCCCAAGTAGTTACCGGAACATCCATGATTTCAAGTGCCAAAAAACATTCTCTTGTGGTGTACAAGAGAGCCCTCAGCCCAGTAGCAGTTTCACGATTTAAGGATGGTTGACCAAATAGTGTCTGCATTTGGTAGTGTAGAATGCGTTTGTGGTCATACCGCTCCTTCAAAAGTTCACATGCCGACCCATAGGTAGCCGCCTTAATTTAGCAAAAAGCGCTGTGCATCACCAATCAAACATGACTGCCAAAAATGAAACTTGTCGATTTCATCAAGCGTTTTGTTATTGTGGACAAGTGATTGAAATCTGTCATGAAGTGCACGCCAGTGGTATACGAACCATCGAACTTTGGAAGCCAAATACCCGAATGCGATGATGATGCAGCTCTCGAAAAGTTTGAAGCATCCGTGTCTGTGAAAACAGCATTGATTGGCGAAGATTTTTGGATGGCCTCGACCAACTCTGCACGATATTCCAGTTACATATCATTTATTTCCTCGTAAATCACCATTAATTCCTCTACTTTTAGATTTCCAGCATGCCTACCCCAATGAAAGCGTAATTCGTGGTAGGTTTATGACGTCACCATGTCATCTTCCAGCTTGCTAAGGCTTTGTATATATAACCTATAGTAATATCATGAGGTAGCTTTTATTTACGCTGGATAAGGACTCACGAGGGCGCTAGTTTCTACATTAAAATTAGCAACATTGCCAAATTTGTCGCAACATTTTGAATATACACACCATTTTAGAAAGAGCAGGGTATATTATGTACATTACCTATATTAATAAAGGAGTAAGAGAGTTCATTAAAAAATATATTTTTTTTGTCATATCAAGGACAAAGAACAGATAAATAGCAAGTAAATAAAAAAAATATTCAGTGCGTGTGTGTGAATTTTACATTTAGTTTCGTTTTGTTGTTATGTTTTGGATTTATTTTTGGCAATTTTTTTTTTACATTTTTTTTAAGTTTAAGTTCAAGGTGTTTCAAGCTCTTTCGATAAGAATAAGAAAAATAACATCTTAATAATAATGAAATAGTGAAAAATGTCCAGTTGAATATGGGCAGATTACATACCTACATAATTGTTTTGTGAATTTCGGTTTGTGCTGTAGGTAGTATTTTGTGTGAATTTCGCGGATAAAATTTAGATATAATTAAAACACCTACAATGCAATTCTATTAATTTTAAGTGTTTATTAATTTTAAGTGTTGTGAACATATTATAAAATCTGTGAAGTGTCAATAATTATATATGTACATACTTACATACCTTCTTTGGTATCTTTAATGTGGAGTAAACATGTATTTTTGTTTTTTTTTTTGGTATAGTGCTTGTATTAAGTGTTTTTTTTTAAATAATAATAAAGAAAGGTGTGTGAGTTTATTGGAAGTATAGCCTGTACAATTAAAAGTCAGCTGTTCTTTTTAATAAATACATATAGCCTTTTAAATTACATCAATCAGTATCTTATAATTTGTGTAGTATCTTAAAATATAACAATTGTGATAAGGGAATAACTAACAGCTGGACTCGATGACTGCAGTGATTGTGATTTATCCTCCACAGCAAGATAAATGACCAGCAGCATCGAATTAATATGGTAATATATTTTTGTTTGTATATTTGTACCTACATACCTATCTGTTTTACATTGTTTTCTCAAAAAAGAATTTTTCTGTTTTTATGTCTATACCATATTCATAAAAACATTTGAATTTCATGTAATAAAATGTTTGCTTTCTTACGTTGTTATGGACATGTTTTGACATTTTTTCAAACAAATTTATTTAAAGCGATTTAATATCCAAAAACGTGAATTTGATTTGCAAAAAGTTGAACTTGATTTGTAAAAACGTGAATTTAATTTGGAAAGACTATATAAATCGACATTATATTCTTTGATTGGCTAAAAATTTTCAAATAGTTTTTTTTTTGACAAAAGTGAAGTTTCTGATTAATGTTTTTCTTAATATGAAATTTGAAAGAAGACAAACATTTTTGAAAAAAATATTAAATATCAAAGATAAGCTAAGTTTTGTTACAATACAAAACGATGTGACGCTAAAACTTCATTAAAAACGCATTTGTTATCGACTAAAAATAAATGGATAATACCAAATGTAAATATTTTCATTTGCTTAGTTGTTAAAGTTTGATGGAAAACAAAGATGCCATTTGAATTCCTGGATAAATAAGAATATATAAAAAAAAAAATGTCAAAAATCGTTGAAGCGGTTTTTTTTAAATTACTTTTTTATGTATAAAATTTTAAAAACATTTTTAGAAAAATAATTGGAACGATATTATGAAGATATTATTAATATACATATAAAATTCAAATTTCAAAAAAAAATCACTGACTGGTTTTTGAAAATTCGGTTTTTCAAAAAAAAAATTATTTTTTTATTAAAGATCGAAAAACTCGTATTTGAAAATTTGAGTTAACAGTTTTATTAACACTTTTAGCAAGAATAATTTTAGGAGAATAATTTTAATCGGCCCATCGAATAGCGAGAAAGTCGAAAATATTAAAGGGTGTTAATAAAAACTAAAAGTGGTTATATGGGAAGTACTGTTAATAAGTACGCAAAATAAAATGTTTTTATATTTGAAAATGGACTGTACTACTATAAGAACACAAACATTTTTTTTATAAATATTCTAGGAGCTGTTTTTAAAGTACTGTTGTTTTTGATTTTAGAAAAATAGTTTTTTTAAACCATTTAAGATAATGTCAGAAAACCATCAAATACCTACGTAGTTTCGAACAAATTTATTGAGTCGTTTTCGAAATTTTGAGTTTTCAAAAAAAAAAATTATTTTCTAAAAAAAATTTATTTGAAAATTTTGGTTACAATAATGTTCAACCTTTTTGGGAGCTTTTGCGTAAATATTTCAAAAAAAAAATCAGAGAAACCGTTTCCGAGAAAATAGAAAACAAAATAAAATGGTTCTACTAGAGGTACCAAAAATAACATTTTTTTTCCCAAAAAAAATTATCAAAAGGTACCATTTCCCTTCATTAATGAACAGTTTTTTTTAATCAAAATCGTTGGAGCCGTTTTTGAGAAAAATAAGATTTTTGTTTTTGGCCAAAAAAATGTATGGGAGCTACTGTTATTCGTCGTCTTAAAAAAAATGAAAAAAACGTGTAGGCTTATTACCGAAAAAATAATATGTATACCAAGTTTGAAGCAAAACCACCGAACCGTTTAGGCTGCAAACTCGAGGACAGACAAACAGACAGGCACAATTGGGGGACTCACTTTTTTGGTGTTCGCTATGATCTTAATGTCATGATTGATTGTTAGAAAAAACATATGTATGTAACTTGCCTTAATACCTACCTACAATTTCAAGTAAAAATTATTTAAAAAAAAACGCTCCACGATTTTTGGAAATTTTTGTATATAATCATACCTACCCTAAAAAGGTATCAGAATTCAAATTTAGATTAGAAATATTATTATTATTACTATATGTATTATTATTAGAAATATACCTTCCTACACAAAAACTCAAAAATAGGTAGGTACATATGTACCTATATGCATAACTACAAAAAAATCTGAAGTAGAAAAAAATGTTTAACCAAAAATGTACGTAGAGTATACCTAGTAGTACATACAGTTTTATCTTATAAAACATTACTATCTAAAATAGTTCAGAAGTTAAAGGCTTTTGAACTTTTTCTCGATTTTCTGTTGACATTTTTTTTGATTCTAACCGACAACCATTTAATAATATTACAACCATACCTACATCCCACATTTATGTAGTTATATCTACAACGTTGCTGGATTTCGCACCAAAATTAAAAATTCTATTGATATTACCTACAAAAATATCAATGAAATCGTAAAAATCTATATACCCAAACCAAATCCACATCTACAGAAAAACACTGTATTTCTACTTTCTCGCTTTTAAACAAAAATATCTTTCATTCATAAGGAAGTACACACCCAAACCAAATCCACATCTACAGAAAAACATTGTATTTCCATTTTCTCGCCCTTAAGCAAAAAAATATATTTTTCATTCATAAGGAACTACACACCCAAACCAAATCCACGTATCTACACCTACAAAAATTTATTTCTATGCTTCACATATATATTTAGGTATATGCATGCAATACAATACCAAAAAATACCGCTTTTTTTGCCTATAATGTTCTATTTTTTGTTCACTCGCACTCTTAAACAGTTTCTATATAATGTTCCCATTCACGCAATTGTCAATTATTCCACCATATATTCACATACATGTTTCCCAATCTGAAAATTTCCTCAACATTAAACATTTTTTCCGCAACTTTTAGTGTTGAGAGAAATGTTTGGATAAGGACACTAGGTGGCTACCATACGTAGACACCACATGATATTACTATAGATTATATATACAAAGGCTAAGGTGGCGTGAAACATAAGCTTTCACCCTACGCTCTTTTGGAGCTTTTCTAAAGTTAGTAAGATCCGTAATTATCTTATTTAAAATACCTTTCTGTAGCTCACAATATTTAGAATTATTATTTGTTTCAGCCATTATAATAAATAATTCTTTTTACAAATATGTAGAACAAATTAAAAAAAAGACGGGTTATATACGTAAAAAGCAAAACCTACTGCTTTATTTGCTGTTACTGATGCTGCTGATACTGCTGCGGCTGCTGTTGCTACAGTTGTTTATCGGGGATGTAACTTTATTTTATTAAGTTATTTAAATGTAAATGTAAGTTAAATTATGTAAATTAGTTATTAAGTTTATTTAAGAAAAAACACTGATTTAAATCAATTATAGTCAATGGAAAATTTAAGTCACTAACTAATAATGTATGTACATATTTATATGTATTTTGGTGAATTGTAAATTCGACTTGGTTTTCAGTTTAGCACTCACAGCACACACTTTATAATGCTAGTAATGTTTAATCAATGTTTATTGTTTTGTAAAAGCCGATTCATAAGAAGAGCTCGAAGAACCAAATGTTAACGTCTAAGTTTTATATAAAAATTGATAAACAAATTGCCTAGAAAAAAAATGAAATAAAGCACAACCACTTTGTTCGAAAATTTCTAGAATAAATTTAATTGGTCATGTGACCTAATGTAATTCGTTTGGTGTATGCAAAACATTAATTTTTTACATGTTTCTAATAGCTCAGTTTGTGGACTTTATTTTAGATATGTTTGTTCACTTTTTTTTTGTAGCTAATATTATTTATTTATTATCTACTTGTACAAGGTCTTTTAGGACTCTAACAACTGTACGAGTGCGAAAGAAGATTCGTCCCATGAAATCGTTAACGCTCTTATGTACTGGAGGAAGTATGACACTTTCTGGCAGCGTCGAATTAATAGCGAACTGCGCTGCAAGCAAATTGGCTTTTTCACGAGAGCTGACAAAAGGGTGTCATTAAAGGCGAGCGTCGGAACCGAAGACGAAGTTGAATTTCGAATATTTTTACAAATGACCAAAAATGTTTACTACCTTTGGGACATTGTAGTATTTTTGGCTTTTATTTTTGGTCATGCAAAAATTTGTTTGCAAGCCTTTCTAGCGTGTTGAAATATCTTACGGTTTTCCTCAGTGGAGATAGCTTTATAATTACGAAAACTTACTTCCGTAACCCTTATAGTCTCTTTACAGCTCGAATCAAACCAATTTTGGTCATGCAAAATTTTGTTTGCAAGCCTTTCTAGCTTGTTGGAACTTCTTCCCCTTTTCCTCAGTGCAGATAGCTTAATAATTCCGAAAACTTACTTCCCTAACCCTAATAGTCTCTTTACAGCTCGAATCAAACCATGCATTTTCTTTATGTTTGATTGAATTCATCCTATTCGAAATAAAATTTCTGATTCCGTGAAGAATTAAATTTGTTATCATATCTGCGCTGGAGTCTACGTCACTACCGAGGAAGCATAGTGACCAGTAAAAGTTCCTAAAGAAATTATTGAGACCGTCCCAGTTGGCTTTCTCATATTGCCAAACTGTTCTCTAAGGTGACTTTTCTCTAACTGAGAGGTGTTGGCATGAGAGATTTGCAGATATGACACAATCGTCTGATGTTCCTAGAGGAGATAATATAATATATTTATCAAACAAGTCTAGAGTGTTGGCGGTTTCACCCGCAACGTCAGGGACTCGAGTTGGCTCGTCAACAAATTGAGTCAGTTGTTTTAACTCAGCAAAGACCTTAACATACCTTCGGGTGTTATCTGACACGAAAAGCGGAGCAAGCTAGAATTGTGTACGTTGAAATCGCCCTTAATTACGATTTCAGTGTAAGGATAATGGGAAACCATTCTTTGAATGGAGTCGGACAGGGCATCAAACTCGTTAAAAGTTGAATTTCTGTCCAAATTCGGACTCCGGTAAATGAAAAATGTGTGTATGATGTGCTTGTTTACTGAGCATTTAACAGCATGAAATTAAAATTTGTTACGCGACATCATCATTTTTACATATACGGCGAGACCATGGTGGTATATCCAAACAGTTGAAATTTCGATTGATCAGAATGTTCACCTATTTATATTTCACTCAGTACCAAAACAGCTACCCTGTTTTTCACAATTTAGACATACACGCAGAAACATTTTTTCTTAGTCCACGAATATTACAATAATAGACTCTGAATACACCTAACATTTTAACATTTTGAAACAATTAAAACACAAGTCAGACAAATATTTATATTGAATGTGTAATCTATGTATATTCCAATTTGAAATCTTCAAAAACAAATTGTCACTAGTGTTATGCCTTAGTGACAATTTGTGTTGATCAGCCCCGGGTTAAATATGACAAACAGACAGTAATCCATCTGACGTTATACTAACCAAATCAGTGCATGCACGGTGTGATGAGTTCCACACAGTACCTACAATGATCTAGTTAATACAACTGAGTGAAGAGACAAGGAGAGGAAGTAATTTACCCGTTGTACTTGTTGCGTTGAATACTTCTTTGGCTTGTAACTACGTCTGTAGGTAGACACAGGCTAGGTTTTTTTTTGATTTATTTGGGCTATTTTATTTAGTTTTTTTTTATACTGGGGGTCATTTTTTTTTATATGCAATGGGTAGTTGGTCTATTTATTTTTTAATTTATATTTATATTTTGGGTAGTGAGTTTTTAAAAACAGTAATTTAGATAGCACAACTCAATAAAACAATTTTTCCGTCGCGCACTTTCTCGCACATGGTGTGCAGCCGGTGCGGTGGTATGTTGGTCGGTACTCCAATTACACATACGTCCCTTCTGTCTAAGCTCATGGAAACGCTTATTAATTATCAGTTAAAGAAATGTCTTTCGTAGCAATAGCCGCATTTTTTTGGCAAATCTATCGGAAACACAACCGAATTTATTAAATAAAGTGTCAGTGTAAACTTTCAGCCGGATTTCATTTTCAGCACAGTCCACAAAAGCTATATTTGAATATTAAAAAATTAAATAAACGTCGTAATGATTTGTTCATAAACGTTATTCTGATATCTTAACCTAAACAACAAGTAAAAAACACTTTTTTAACAAGTTAATCTGTTAAATGAACAAATTTGTGGTCTGGATTATATTGAAATTGTTGTAAGTCTCTTCCTTATTGACCGCAAAAAGATTTGAAGAAAAATAAAATAAAAACAAAAAACAAAGAAAATTTTTATATTAGTTGTACTTTATTTTTCTAAATACCGAATGCATTTCGGAAGGCATTGGCCTACCATCTTCAGCGTAATACGCGTGACAACTGAAAACGTTTAGAATTAAATGCAATTAATGCAAAAACAAACTTTTTGACAACAGAGAGTAACATTAATATTTTTTATATGTAACCATTCAACACATACAAATTATTTAGCAAGAGAGAGTAAATTAGATGATATTGGACTCTCATCTATGTTCATTAAATTTTCGTTGATGTTTATGTAAATGGATTCATATGCGTCTAGTTTCGATGGAAGAGGTACACTTTTTATTAGCTTGTAATTGTCGATGAGAGGTGTCATATTATGGGGTTCTGTGTTTGTTAAATCAAATGCGTGAGCTGCAACAGCTTTTTGAATATCTTTGTTGTTGATGTACCTCTGATGTTCAGCTATGCGACACTCAACAGCACGCTTAGTCTGGCCGATGTACTTGCTGCCACAGGTAGGACAAGTGATTTGGTAGATTCCGCTTTTCTTGTTCATGGGTTTGACATCTTTGGAAGAACCAAGAGAAGAGCTTAATTTGTTTTTGTTCGAGTTTATGATAGTCAACAAGAACTATACCACAGGGTGGCACAAGAATCGTGCTACAAAAATAAAACATAATAACTTTTTTTTCAATGTGAGTAATCGGCGTATTTTTGTTTGTGTTTTATAGGCTACTATTTAGGTTTATTAAAATGAATGCTTGGGATACCCGAAAAAGGATTTTGATAGTGTAGCAGATACCATTCTTTGCAGTCCGTCATTTGAAGCTGGTGAACTCGAAACTTATTTGGGCAAATTATAGTTAGCAGACGGTCATTACAATGGATGCTTTATGATGACTATAGCTTGTTTCCGTACAAAGTCCAAATTACAAGCAAGTTAAACCCTCAGGATTTGCCTGTTCGCCTGGAATTTTGCCGAAAAATGATTGCAATGGCCGAAGAAGACAACACATTGATAAATTGTTTGTTCATGTCTGATGAGGCCCATTTTGACTTAAATGACAATGTTAGCAAGCAAAATGATAAGAATGAATCTAATACAGAAATGCTCCATGAGACGGAACTGCACCCAGAACGATTCACTTTGTGGTGCGCAGTTTCATCAAGGTGTATTGTCGGGCCATACTTCTTTGAAGAAAACAATCGGTCAATGGGGACCGTTATTTAAAGATGTTGAAGAAATTTTCTTACCCAGGACTTCGCCGAAGAAGTATCCGTTTCCCTTTCAGCAGAATTTGGTTTCAAGAAGATAGAGCAAGTGCACACGTAGCAACACAAGTTATGTCGGAGCTAAAGCGAAAATTCCCACATAAATTGATATCCAGAAACTGCACTATCCGCTGGCACCCAAGGTTACCTGACTTGACCAGACTTTTTTTTATGGGGTTATGTCAAGCAGGAAGTGTACAAAACGAAACCCAGGAATTTGACTTAATTGAAGCAGTCCATTAAGACAATAATTGAGGAGATCCCAATTTCAACCCTTCAGGCAGCAATGAACAATTTTCTGATCAGGTGCCGCATATGCGTGGATGAGCGTGGAGGTTATTTGCGGTCTATCATCTTTAAAAACCATTAGTTATTTAAAATAAAATTTAATTTTTAATCCAATAAAAAAAATTAATGAAATACATCGATTAAAATAAAAGTTATTTAAATTTCTTATTGTGGCACGATTCGTGCGACACCCTGTATAGCATTGATAATGAAAATACCGATAAAAACACTTGAAGCATAAATGGCTAAGAGAATATTTAAGTAGGTATGTACTCTTTAAAAAAAAAAAAATCCATATGCTTTAAGTCAACATTCCAAGATATTTTTTTTCAAAGATAATGAAAAGTTATAAAAAATATGCACAAAGACCGAAACAGCTGAAACTATGGAATAAAAATAAAATTTTGTGGTGAAAATATAAAATAATAATTGTCATCAAGACTCCTATACTTCCTTTAATGTCAATAATTATTATAAATTGCTAACTTCCCAAACCCTCATTTCTTAAATTAGTATAAATATAAATGCATGACTGGATCGCTCGAAGTTGCTCTTATGTTCGATCACATCGTATGCAAAAGATTTCTAGTAAAAATCTAAATATATATTTAAAGTCGTTTTTTACTTAATTTTGTATATATACAAACATTCTTTAATTTTTTTATAAAAAAACTTGTATGACAATCTTAAATATTATAATAATATTAAAAAAATAATATATAAACTTAAAAACAAAATATTAAATCGGCTGAATCAAAGAAAAAATAATTCAAAATTCTGAAGAAAATACTTAAACGAATTTGAGCTTAAAACAAAGTACGCCATTTTATTTCTTGGATAAAATTGAATTTATGAGAGAAACATTTTAAGAATCTGCGAAGCGGTTTTTGAGAAAAAATTTTTTTTCTAAACTTTTTGAAAACACTTTTCAAAAAAATTCAAAAACGCTAGTTCATAGGTATTCGGGAAATACGTATAACTATAATTTTTGAAAAATATTAATGAACAGTTTTCAAAATATTTTTCTTTTTAAATTTTTTTAACAAATGCTTTTAAAAATACAAAAAAATATTAATTAAAAATATAGATACGCAGTATAAATCGGACAACCCAAACCTATATATATGCGAACTTTCGAAAGAATCGGTTAAACCATTAATGAGATAGTCAAAAGCAAAAAAACGGTCCTATGGATAGTACCGTTCTTAGACATTTTTAAAATTTTTTTCTCAACCATATCATCGGTCGTACCTTAAAAGCTACACACATTTTTTTTTAATCAAAATCGTTAGAGCCGTTTCCGAGAAAAATAGACTTTAACGTAACGGTTATATGGCAGATACCGTTATTTTTTTAGCGAAAAAAAATTTTCACTCTGTACAATATACTTACAAAACTCTATATACCAAGTTTAAAGCAATCCGGCCCACCCATTTGGGCTGTAGGTGTCTATAAATACATACAGACAGACTGACAGGCAGACAGACATACAGACGGACAGAATTTTTGACCTTCTTTTTTTGCCTTCGCTATCATCGTAATGCCAGGTTTGACTGTTATCTCAAAACTTTCGACGAATGCATAACTTGTCTTATAGTACTTATAATTGCAAGTAAAAAATAAAAATATTTTCGTCTCTACTTCGCACGTTTTGGCAAAATCATTTGTTAGATCTAATCAAAGAAATCAAAAACTGTCTTAAATTAATCGTAAATCTTAAATCAATCGTAAGTAAAAGAAAAGAAAATAAATATGTAAATTATTAAAAAAAGGAATATAAATACAAATGTTGCAACCTCTGCTGTCTGCCATTCGCATTTGCCTACAGACAAGCTGAAAAAACGCACACAAGTAAGTTTTCGGTTTGGCTTCCAATTACCCAGTAGGAAATTTCAAAAAATTCATGCATGAATCACTAACTTTTTCATCAATGAGTGGAGGCTACACCCCATGAATTTGGTAGGTATGAAAACATCAATGAATTTAACATGGGGCTGTCTTAGGCGTTCTCCAAGTAATTTTCGGGGTAGAATTTTTAACGGTGAGATCACGAAGTAGGGGTAACTAGTTCATTTACAAGCAAATCATATGTGATGAAAAATGGCGTGAAAGCTAAGCTGTGAAATCACTAGTTAAATAAGAGTTAATTATTCAGCAGGTGAAAAATGCCATGAATGCTCATCCATTAATTCACTCTGTTAATGTAACTCGATAATTCGCAATGAATTTTATATGATGAAAAATGCCATGAATGTTCAATTATGAAATCACTAGGTAAAGCCCGTATGATACCTACTTCTTTTTTTTCCTCATTTTGTATGCATTAAATTACATGAAAGTGTCAGTTTTCTGTGAAAGAGGAAATGTGATTTTTTTAACGAAAGAGAAACATTGTATATGTATGTTATACCCCCAAAAATCATTTTATTAATTTAATTCGACGATTATTCAATAATATAAACATTCAATTTAGAAAAAGAATGCGTTTAGCTAATAATAATTAAAATATGGTCTTGATAAAATCTTGATGCGAAAGTAAACTTTATTGAATCTTTAAAATTTGATTTGATGTCGGTCTTAGCAGTTCATTTTTGCACTTTAAGTCGCCAGCATTATGTATTGAGTAGGTATAATGCGCTAAAAGAAATATTGGCATTTTTAAATTTTGTTTTGAATAAAGTCGAAGAAGTACCCACCAGTCGCCAAAATATCTTAAGGTTAATTGAAAACTTTCATCTGGCTCAAAACAATTTCTGAACAAAAAAAACATTTTGTTAAAAAAAAATAAACTTCTTTTGCTGTGTTAAATGATGATTATGATGGCAAACAAAACTGGAATTTATAGGTTTATATGTTTTTTCACTTTCTCTAAAAAAAAAAACCTACGAACTCATGCCATGACCAGCGAAGACTGACTCCTGAGCGCATTTCTCGCGGTAGGTAGAAAAAAATCAATGTTCATCGCTCTTCTCATGGCAGATCTCACGAAGAAAACAAAACAACCACCGCACCGCAGAGAAGCAAACATCATTTGGGAACTTATGAACCTATACACTACTTTTCATCAGTGGAATCATCGTTTATGATTTTGTAACTGAAATGTAGTTAATTGTAAGCATTCAATTCATTTGAATTTAGTTAACTGATGAAAAAATGGGCAACCGTTTTCTTATGAAATCAGAACATACTATTCATCGATGGAAATAGTCGATGAATTCACCTAAAAAATTCATTGATGTCGAAATTTCCTACTGGGTAGACACATTGAAAACAAATTCACACAAGAATCTTTATCTGTTCCTGTACCTATGGACACATATGTATGTAGTTAGTTTCGATTCTGCCAGCATTTTGTTAGTTATTTTGAAAAATCGAAAAAAAAGTTCTAAAATAACAATCAAACATGGCATTACGATGATAGCGAAAACGAAAAAGATGGTCCCAAAATTCTGTCCATCTGTATGTCTTTCTGTCAGTCAGTCTAAAAACGGTACTTTCCATAGGACCTTTTTTATGCTTTCAATTATCTCATAAATGGCTTAACCGATTCTTTCGAAATTTCATACATAACGGGTTATCCATTTTGCGGTTTCAAAAGTAAACTTAAATACAACACATATACAATTTTTTTTCATGATATTTCATTTATATTATAAAGTTTGAACGTTGACATTATGTGTGAAACACTACATCATTTAAAAAACCACCTTGCGAATTGTTGCAAGCATCGATTCTTTTGAGGTAATTTTCGACCACTTTATGACACATTTTTTGCGGTACGTCGATAAATAAAGCAAAATGATTTAGACTTAAGAGGCATCCTTGCTTTACTCCCATTGAAGTTTCGAACCAATCCCACATTGCATCGCCGTTCCACATTGTATCCTGATTTCAATCATACAGGTTTTCCAAAATTCTGCCAAACTTTGTTGTCATTCCGGCGTTATAGAGTTTGTAAAACAACGCTCTTTTATCAATTGTGTCGATGGCTGCCTTAAAGAAAACGAAGAATACTTATAACTTCTTTTTTTGTTCTAGAAAAGTTTCCGTAATGCTTCGTACGATAAAGATGTTATCACTAGTGGAAAAGCCGCTTCAAAAACCTGACTGAAATTCTTTAAGCTTCGAGTTACGAAAGACGATTATTCAAAACTGAGATAAAAACTGTATGCGGTATTGATAATGGATATTCCACGGTAAATTTTTGGATCTGTCATGTCGCCTTTTTATGAATTGAATCCTTACACTGCTGTGGTATATATCCGGTTTCTAATCCGGTTTTGGCCAAGGTCTATCGTTCCATATTTCAGGAACTCTATCGTAATTTTATCAGATCCTGGTACTTTCCCATCTTTAAGTTTATTTATTATCAAACATAATTCTTCTTCTGTAAAAGACGCATCCAGAATAGCGTCAGCTAGAAAAGGTTTAGCATATAAAAAGGCTGGTGCAACCAAATCAGGATTTTAAAGCTTCTGGAAGTGTTCTTGAAATATGGGTACCGAAAGAATATTGCTGATTGGGAGACTTTTGCCGTTAATTTTGTTTATCTCCTTCCAAAATTCTTTTGCGTCTCTACAGCATGTCAATATTCATAGTATCTCATTGTTTTTCTTTACAGATTTTTTTATAGAAATTGTTTGCTTCAATGTAGTGTTTTCTTCAGAACTGTATTGTTAAATTTCCGGTATAGTCTCAGCCTGCCACATAATTTCTTTCTAGACTTTTCACACTCAATATTATGCCACTCCTTTATTATTTTCTCTCTTGGAGAATGTGATCTTCTACAAACCGGATATGAAGATTTGATTAAGTATTAGATATCCATATACTCCAAGTTCTGTTCGTTCATGAAGATTTTGATATAAGTTCTGCCGATATTCTGTTGCCTTATTTTAATTACAAATCAATTCAGGGGGCAGACTGATTTTCCTTGACTTATCATTTGGTATGACATAAGGGTTGCACATTACTGTGATGGGCATATGATCGGAAAAAGGCACACTCAAGACTTCAAAGTCATGAACAATTGACATCCATTCGCCTCTTGCTAGACAGAAGTCTACTTCAGTTGTAGACTTGCTGCCCTACAAAGGTATATTCGCCATTTTCATCAGAATCACTTACCCCATTCAAGATATGAAGTCCAAATGAGTCGCAGAGTTCTAATAGTTTGAACCCTCTTGGATTTAGAGTTGTATCTTTTGATTTTCGTACTTTACCCGTGAACATATTTTCATTGCCTGTTTCACTCCCTATTCTCGCGCTTAAATCGCCCATAATTATTAAATTAACGTCATTGTGGCGTTCCAGGAAATTAACCAATGTTCCAAAATCTCTCTCCCAATGGTTACAGTTTATGTAAGATGGTATTATAATATATTTCGAATTGTTTATGGTAATATTTAAGACACGATTTGTTCAAAACTGATTGAAAGGTTCGTGCAGCGACTAAGTTGTTTCCTACTTGTCCACTAGGTGGCAATTTTCTGGATTTATTGACATATCTTATGTTATGACGTTCTTCTGCCTCCTTTAAATTTCCCAGCTGATCACTCAAATCTGTTTGGCAAATATGATTTAATTCTATTATTCCACCTGCATTGTTATTGTATAGAATTCGCAATGTTTGGGTCCAGCGGAAAATTTTATTGTTGATGAACATATTGTTATCTCGTGCAGATACTTTTATTTTATTGTTCACTTCTAAAAGTTTTTTTCTTATATTTAACAATTTGTTTCGTTTTTGTCGTATTGTAACAAGTAAATCTTTGAAGATTGTGACACCATCATTCAGTATTGTTCTCGCCGATTTTAATGCAGACATAACCTGTTGCTTCGTTTCAAGTTTCGCAACAAAATGTTTAATGTTTGGGTTTCCAGATCTTAGTTCGTGGATTTGGAGGTTATCTGTACACAAGTTCTTTCTCATCTTTTCCAATCTGGACCTCGACTTTCATAATCAGATTATTTTCAGTAGTTTTTTCCTTAATTTCATCTATTCCGCATTCTCAAAGCTCGCATTTTTCTTCAAGGGCATTCACTTTTTTGGAGAGCAATTTATTTTGCTCCATCGTTTGTTTATTTGCACTGACCATTGCTTCAATATCCCTTTTCGATGCCACATCTGTCAGATTTATGTCTAGTAATTCAGCAATCGTAGCAAAATCTGACTCACTCATTTTTGATTCTTGTCGTTCGATCGTTTTATTAGAAATATGCGTTTTTTTATGGTTGTTAAATGTCTTGGGAGATATTTCGCCTATTTTGCGCTCATTCATATGCACTGTCAGTCAGGTTATGTGCCGAAAAACTTAAACGTTTATGAAAAAGGACCTATTGAATAGAGGCTCACTTGTATTCAGTAAGAATGTATTTCTTTCGCTCGAATTGTTTTTTGCGTTTTGATTAACTCTAAATTTTGTATTTTTTTATGCAACTCTTATTTATTGACAGCTGTCCAAAGTAAATGTAAATCATTTCAATTTAGAATTGCATCGAAGATAAATAAAATCAGTGACGGCATATTATAACTCAAATCAATATTTTTAAACAAAAATGCATACCTATCAAATATGTTTAGCATTTGCTTAAGAAAGAATACAAATTATATTTGTGAAAAAGAAAAAAAAATCCTGAAAAGTGTTTTTATCTAACATTTCAAAATTAAGTTTTACGGCTCATCTTTATTGCATTAAGCTAATTCCGAGTAAATGAGGTACAATTTAAATATGACCCAGTTTCAAGAAGGGTTATTGAAATGCTCGTGCGTGTTATTTATTCTAACGAATAATCCATTTTTCTAGACAAAATCAAACATTTTCTGAACAAAATTGATTTCATTCCATCAAATGCCAATTTTCCATTTTCTTGACCAATATTAATTGTTGTTTCCTTCCGCATTCTTGATTTTTTTCAAATTCCTTCCAACTAAAAAAATAATTTGGAAAAAAGCATTTTCAATAGTATACGCAGTCACATCCAGTTTTCTCTCTTTCTATTTAATAAGATTTTGTTTAAGTTTTTTTCTGTTGTTTTTTTTCTTGTGACAGTTGTCAGGTACCATAGTTCAAATGAAAAAACAGTTTGCTGTCAATGAGTTTTGTTGCGAAATTTCCATTGTACTATTATATAAAATCCAAAAAAAATTCAACTAATGTGTCTAGTATTTTCATTTTGCTTTTTTGATTATAATGGGTTATGAATTTTGCGGTTTCAAAAGTAAACGCAAATAAGACACATACAATATTTTTTTTCATGATATTTCTTTTCTATTATAAAGTCTAAACGTTGACATTATGTGTGAAACACCACATCATTTAAATGACCACAACGCGAATTGTTGCAAGCATCGATTCTTTTGAGGTAATTTTCGACCACTTGTTGACACAAATTGGACGGTATCAGCCATAACTTGACGAATGTTGGTTTTCAACTGCTCAAGACTTAAAGGTTTATCTGCATAAACACGGTCTTTCGCGTAGCCCCACAAAAAAAGTCCAGCAATGTCAAATCGCATGATCTTGGTGGCCAGTTGATATCGCCACGACGAGAAATTACGCGGTCAGGAAATGTCTCTTGCAATAAAATCATATTCGCTCGAGTTGTGTGGCATGTGTCACCGTCTTGTTGAAACCACATATTCTCCGAGTCCTATTCTTCTATAGCAGGCAAAAAAAAGTCGGTTATCACATGCCCATAACGCTCCAAATTGAATGTGACCGTCGTTCCATCGTCGTTGTAGAAGAAGTAAGGTCAATCACACCTCCGGAACAAAGAGCGCCCCAAACAGTGACTTTTTGTGTATGTAATGGCCTCTCTTCAATTACTTGAGGATTCTCAGAACCCCAAATACGACAATTTTGTTTATTAACATACCCACCGAGTGAGAAATGTGCTTCGAAATATTTAATAAATTTTATTTTACAGTGGCTTCACCAAATGACAATATTAAAAATTCAAAATTCAAAAAATTGTTTGACAATAGCTTGGAAATTTAGTGTTAAGTAGTTTTAAGTATTTATTTATAAACATTTTGTTCCCGTTAGGATTTAACGAATTGAAATAAATGACTCTTTCGTCGCTGAAGAAAAATTTTTTTCGAAAAATCGACGTCCACCGCCTGTTGTTCAAGCGCCCATACGACGTATTTACGACGTTGTGAATGGTCAGCTGGCTTCAGTTGTTGTGTGAGCTGGACTTTATATGGATGTAGGTGTAGATCCTAATGCAAAATACGCCATTATGTGCCGTAAGACAGTCCTAATTCCTGAGAACGACGAGGAATCGACACATGCTCTTTAAATGCTTATTGCTATTCTAATTTTAGAGCTTTCTTAGGGGCGGTACTCAAGTTTTAGTTAGTTTATTTTTTAGCAATTTGACAGAAGCTGACACAAAGCCACTTAAACATTTTTTATTCAAATATCTTGGATTTTCCAATTATACATTCGGATAGTTTGGGATTCATGAACGTCCTCGGAAGTACTAACTAAGCAATATAATATCACTCGATACTGGGATAAATGTCACAAGTCTATCCAAAGCAGACTTTGGCTTTTACTTTTACCGAAAGCAGGTTCCTGTATTTGTGATGTTTGTAACCTCTGCTTTGGTGCGGATAGCTTTTGCCAAAAAAAAAACAAACACGGCTAATAGGTCAACTGGTGATCTGATTATAAGTATATTTCACCGAATAGTGGCACAAATTTTTACATCGCTTAGGAGAAGGTAAGATCATTGCTCTTGATATTTCAAAAGCATTTGATAGAGTTTGGTAGCAAGCTCTCATATCGAAAATGCATATATTTGGTATGGACGAATCTCTTCTTCGTTGGATTTGAAATTACCTTTCTTTCCGTTCAATACAAGCTGTATTGGACCGTTTCAAGCCCGATATACATAAAATAAATGCTGGTGTGCTGCAGGGCTCCGTTTCGTCTCCAACTCTTTTCTCATTCTCATTAATTATATCCTATATGGAACGTCTAATCCACTAAATTGTTATGCTGACGATATTACTCTCAGTCTTTCATATTTGTTTTCAGATTCACGTATAATTTATTGCTTCAAAAATTCAGTATCGTCAAAGCAGAACTAACCCCCTCCCACCCATGCCGCCATTAACAATGAGCGGCACTTAGTGGCAGATGCAGGAGTTGGTCATGGGGGCCTAACGATTCAAAAGTTAATATTTTCAAAAATTTTGCTCAGCCAACTAAATAGTTTTTATGACGTTAATTGTGCAGCTATTTCATCTCAAACAAACCTATAAAAAACCGATTGTGTGCAATGTGCATGAAAATAAAGCAATAACAGCAACAAATATTTGAAAAAAACGTTTTAATAATAATAATAATAATAATAATAATAATAATAAGGAATACATGGTATGATATTCAGCATTAACCTACGTCACTTGGTTACAAAAATGCATAAAAAAAAATCAAACAAAAACAAACGTTAGATGAACTACGTCACTCGGTGACAATAGCCGTTATGAGAATAAAACGACCTGGGTTTAATGTACCCTCTGTTCGCCGAATTTAACACTAATATTTGCAAACCCAGACAGAAACCCCATTAGAAACCTGGGGCCTATTTCACCAACCTACAATTTGTGATTTACAAGTGTTTTTCCACAAAATTTTTAGAAAATGTCATTAATTTTATTTCACCATTTTATTGTGTTTACAAAATGTTAGTTGTATTCCACAAATTAAAATTTGTTATGACCACTCATGTTTCGTTTCACCAAAATAGATTTGTAGTTGTAGCTTACAAGTCACAAATTTGTGAGCTTTCAAGAAATTTGTGGGTTTTTGTGTCACCAAAGAAAATAAATTCAGAAAATTTGATTCATTTGTGAATATTATCTACAAGAGCTAAGACGTGTGTAATTCTTGCTACAAATTTTTATTTTACTATAAGGTAGTTTAAAGATGGCGCGAAGACGAAGGCACAGTAGTAGTGAAAATGATGAAATAGTTGTTAACATTAGAAGAAAAGTCTACCGGCCGCGTGGTAACTTTAACATTTCCGTAAGTTTTTATTTTAATGGGCGTTTTCCTCTCAGTCATTGCAAGGCGGAAGAAATAATATCACGTAATATAAAACAAATAACTAACAGAACTGAGAAAAATGTTGCATTATCCCCAAAGCAGCAATTACTTATAGTGTTTCACTGGATTGGTAATAGTGGACAGTACCGCGGGATTGCAGATATGCATGGAATATCAAAAGCCAGAGTATGCAGATGTGTAAGCCATGTTTGCACAGCGATTGTTGATTCATTACTTTAAGAAGTTGTACGCTGGCCCAATGAAGTGGATATTATTCCTCAAAAATGTCATGCTATTGCAGGTAGGTTTTTAAAATGAAAATTTTCAATAAATGTATACATACTATTTTTAAAGGCATGGCATGTGTATATAGATTCACCACGTGAATTCGAACCTGCATACGTTGACAGACATGGAAAACATTCAAACAACTGTATGCTTGTATGTGGTCCGGACTTAAAGTTTTATAATGCTTACGTGAATTGGCCCGGTAGTGTCAATGATTCAAGGGTACTAAGAAAAAGTCCTCTTTATGAGCTATTTGAAACTTATTTCTGTCCTGTTCCTCACGCTGTGTTACTTGGTGATACAGGATATCCATTCAAAAATTGGTTAGCTACACCGATTTCAAGAAATATAATTATTGCCAGGGACTGCTACAATCGAATGCATAAATTAACTCGGGAGCTTATTGAAAATGCAATTGGCATTTTAAATTAAAAATTTCCTTGTCATAAGCATTGCGGTTACAGCCACGTAAGGCAGTAAATTTCATAAAATGCTGCATTATTTTAAGCAACATAGCACGGCAACCAGAAGACAACGACATCGAAATACTCGGTAATACGGAGGAGAAAAAAACATAGAGAACGAACACGTTGAAAACCTTAATAATTTGAATGGCGCAGTAAATTTACAATATAATGTAAACAAATTTTCATAAATTAGTCAAGTAGAATAAAAATTACACTAACGATTTTATCATATATTAGTTAATCTTGTTTTATTTTACTTCTACTCGTTTCCATAATTATCAATTTTCATAACTCCTTTTTCACCCACCGAATCATTCATTGTGATTTTGGTACTCAACGTTTTCAAAATAATAAAATAAAATGTAATGTACGTTGTCTTTAGTTACAATTTTACTTGCGATACATAATGTCTTTAATTTACTATACGGCAATGCCTAACCCGACATAACGATCTGCATATATACATACATAATTAATTTACAACAAAAAAGGGGTATTTGTGGTTTCAAAATTAAACGTAAATAAAACACATATAAAATATTTGTTCATGGTATTTCTTTTTTATTATAAAGTTTGAACGTTGACATTATGTGTGAAACACTACGTCATTTAAATAACCACCAAGCGAATTGTTGCAAGCATCGATGTACATGTACATGTATACATACATAATTAATTTACAACAGAAAAGGGGTATTTGAGGTTTCAAAATTAAACGTAAAAAAAACACATATAAAATATTTTTTCATGGTATTTCTTTTTTATTATAAAGTTTGAACGTTGAAATTACGTGTGAAACACTACGTCATCTAAATAACCACCACGCGAATTGTTGCAAGCATCGATTCTTTCGAGGTAAAATTTTCGACCACTTTTTTAACACATATTGGGCAGTATCTCTGCCATAACTTGACGAATGTTGGTTTTAAAGTGCTCAAGAGTTTATCTGCGTAAGCACAGTGTAGTGTGCTTATGTGCACATAGTTTATGCACGTGTCAGGTGACGAATACCACTCGTCACTTGATACGTCGCGAAGCGACATTGTGCACATCAGCACACCGTAATCTGCCCACGATATGCAATGAACAACGTGCATTGCAGGTCGTGGAGGAAGGCACCCATATCAAGTGACGAGTGCTATCCGGCACTCGTTCTTCTTTATTTATTATTCTTTTTGCTGACTCCACAAATGTGTGAATATGGAGTCAACATAGTTTTAAGTAAGAAAGTTGTTATATTATTTCATGTTCATATTCGTATTTAAGAACGTTTCCATAATTGGAAGATGAAAATGTATTATAATAAATTAAGTCAGTCATTATTCAGATCTTAAGCAAGATACAAGTGTTTCTCAATTATTAAGATATTACATGGCGACCGTGACTTATCGGACATTTTTTTGTGGTGTAGTTAAACCCGGCGGTGTGGATATCTTCGGCTTTACTTCTAAAAAAAAAAAAAAAACGAAAAAATAAAGCATATAGAATTATATATTTTTAAACTACGAAAAAAAAAACACGTGTTAAACAAAGCAAAAAAAAAAAGTTAAATGTTAAAAAAATTTAAGCTAAAAAAATACTGAATGCAATATCAACATAAAATGTGATCTTATAACAAATGAAATGAACCGGATTTCAAACAACAACAAAAAACCACAAAAAAAACAGCATCTTTCGCCGAATATATCTTCAAATCATAGCTGCCTTTATAAAAATTAATCCAGCCCGCCAATGGTTCGTCGGACTTCTCTAAAATTGAAAAGCCTGGATTCTCAATGGTATGTTCAACTTCAAATCCCAAGTTCAAGGATCTCAACTCATCAATTATTCAGTTTAAATCTATTTTTTTTTTGCATTTAAATAAAGTAGTTATATTGACATACATAGATACAGATAATATGCTAGATATAGTACGTGATTATACGGTTGAATATCAGATATGTACATTGTACATAGGTAATTTGATCAAATAAATATTGGTAACATATTATTTTTAATTTTGAAGATAAATGTAAGTACATTGTTAATAGTATGCCATTTTAAAGTATGTATCATAAATTGAAAAGCTTATTCATGAATTTTTTTTAATAATTTTATAAAATTTTTATAAATCATCGTGAAAAAAAAAAGTTAATTGTTCTATTAAAGGAGAAGCACCATCTTGTAAACCTAAAATTGATCATGTTGACATTTTTCTAATAAAACTAAAACACTTATATATATGAAGCTTAAATCCATTGCACTAATCTGTTTATTGTACAAACCATCGAAAATCTATTACTTATTTTTTTTTTCTTTCAAAAAAAAATCCAATATTTATTTACTTTAAAAAAAAATTTGATGCATTCTTCTGCCGTTCTGTTTTTTTTTAATAAAAATATGATCAATCGTCTCAAATACTCCTATATGGAATCTTTGCTCGGTATTGTTTCTTCTGTTTAAAGTCATTGAGGCTTAAACATTAATTTAAAATGGGAGGTAAAACCTACAAAGTAAAGGATAGCACAGCAAATGTGTTAAATGTTGTTGTTGACGTGATGGATACAACTCCACACTTAGAAACACAAACTATGCTCATTTCTTTATTAGTAGTCCTCACGGCAGTAAGCTTATCTCTTAAATTTTATCTGTTGTAAATATAAGCGTAACTTAAAAAACGCTACATAAGCCGAGCAAACGACTTAGATAAAATTTAAAATGGAATGGAAAATATTAGCAATAAAAATAAACGGTTTTAAAGACAATTTCCAAAAATCTTACAAATGTATTAACAAAAATACAACAATAAAAGTAGATACACTAAAAAACCATATTAAAACGCTAATAACCCATTACAATATTATTGTCGATGTTTTCAACGCATACAAAAATGAATTGACAGCTGATCACGAAAAAGATTGTAGGAAGCTTTTAAAAACACTTAACACTAAGTTAAAAAATATCAGCATTAAATGGGAAATTAAAATACATGTCCCAGATGAATCAGAACTTCACGCTGAGTTTAATGAAAATCAAATAGAAAGTTTAGACGAATCAAAACCAGTAGTAAATACAGAATCTGACAGTGAAATTGAAACACTGGATGAATTCCCACAACCAATTATAAAAATCAAGGAAAACATGGCCCAAACTTTAGTAGAATTTCTTAAATTGGCCTCATCACTCTTACCTGAGTTTGATGGAAATACAGAAAATTTACAAAGCTTCAAAGATGCCCTTCTCCTTATTGATTCTTTAAAAGGAGCACACGAAGTATCAGAAATTAGTCTCATAAAGACCAAACTAAAGGGACATGCTAGAAATCTAATAAGTAATGAACAAACAATAGTTGAGATAGTTGAAAAGCTAAATGCAAAAGTAAAAGGAGATTCAGTAGATGTAATTTCTGCGAAATTACTAAATCTACAACAAAAAAATAAGACAGCAAATCAATATGTCCAAGAAATAGAAAAATTGACGAAGTGTTTAGAAGGAGCCTATATCAACGATGGTTTAGCTTCTGATTTAGCTGCTAAGTACAGCACAACGCTCGCTGTCAAGGCTATGGCACAAAATTGTTCTATTGATAAAGTAAAACTTATAATGCAGGCTGGCACATTCAGCGATATGAATGAGGCCATGTCCAAATTCGTAAATAGTTGCACAGATGCAACCGGACATTCTAATATTGTTTTGTTTTACAGGCAAACCAATAATAGAGGCTATCGTGGAAATTACCACGGAAGAGGTAATCATCACAATAATGGCTACCGCAATAACCAAAACAATTACAGGGGAAATGGCCGATCTAGAGGCAACTCTAGAGGCCGTGGTAACTCGTACCGTGGCCATAATAATAACAACCGCAATAATGTTCGAATTACTCAAAGTAACTCGGAAAACTGCCAAGACCCTTTAGGAAACAATACATAAATACAAAGGTTCATGCTATCAATTTTAATCACAATATTTTCGTGTCATTTATGAATGTATTTACTAAACATAAACTCACATTCCTTATAGACACAGGTGCAAATATTTCACTTCTAAAAGAAGATTCTAATGTTTATCAAGACATCCAAAATGACAAGATTATAAGTATCCAAGGAATAGGCCAGGGAATAATAAAATCCCAAGGTCTAGCCCCAATAGAGCTTCAAACAGATAAATACATCATTCCACACAATTTCCATATAGTTGATTTAAATTTAACAATACCATGTGATGGAATCATAGGTATGGATTGTATAAAAAAGTTTAACTGCAAATTAGACTTCAAACCAACTGAAGATTGGTTTATAATCAGACCCAACAATTTAAGTAATAATTCACAACTTCTACCAGCAAGATCACAAGTAATAAGAAAAATTGAAATAAAAAGAACAGAAGACTTCATTTTTTTCCCAACCAAGAAATAAAACATGGCATTTATGTTGCAAATGCAATAGCAACATCACAATTTGCATTAGTTCGTCTACTAAATACAACCGATACTGACCAACTGGCCAGTTGAAGTAACTTAAAATATGAACCACTCTCAAACTATGATGTGGTCCACACTAATCAAAATAGTAGAACAGAATCAGTCCTAAATCAACTAAAGAAAAATTTTCCGCCCCAATTCAAAAAACAATTAACAGAAGTATGCACCGAATACAGTGATGTATTTGGATTGGAAACCGAATCCATAACTACAAATAATTTTTATAAGCAAAACTTGAGATTGAAAGATAGCGAACCAGTATATATTAAGAACTACCGAAGTCCTCTCAGTCATGTTGAAGAAATTCAAAAACAAGTTAATAAATTAATAAACGACAAAATAATCGAACCGTCTGTATCTGAATATAATAGCCCGCTTTTACTAGTTCCCAAGAAAGCCCTACCGGGTTCCGAAGAGAAAAAATGGCGATTAGTAATCGACTATCGTCAATTAAATAAAAAACTTATCTGATAAATTTCTACTCCCAAGAATTGATGACATCCTAGATCATTTGGGTCGAGCAAAATATTTTTCATGCCTCGATCTAATGTCAGGTTTTCACCGAATCGAACTAGAAGAAAGTTCCAGAAATTTAACGTCTTTTTCAACAAGCAATGGGTCATATCGTTTTACACGACTACCTTTTGGTTTAAAAATAGCGCCAAATTCATTCCAGATAATGATGACCATAGCATTCTCTGGACTTGAACCTTCCCAAGCATTTCTCTATATGGATGACCTTATGGTTATAGGCTGTTCCGAAAAACATGCTTAAAAATCTAACAAATATTTTTAACATATGTAGAAAATACAATTTAAAATTGCATCCACAAGACTGTTCATTTTTTATGCATGAAGTGACTTTTCTGGGTCATAAATGCACGGATAAAGGAGTATTGCCAGATGACAAAAAATATGACGTCATCAAAAATTATCCAGTCCCACACGACGCGGATAGCGCTAGACGATTCGTTGCATTCTGCAACTATTACAGACGATTTATTAAAAACTTCTCCGACTATTCACGGCACATAACGAGGTTATGTAAAAAGAATATTCCTTTTGTGTGGACAGATGATTGCCAAAAAGCATTTCAATATTTGAAAAATAAATTAGTTGAACCAACCCTATTACAATACCCAGATTTAAAAAAAGAATTTTGCATAATAACTGATGCAAGTAAACAAGCATGTGGAGCGGTTCTAACCCAAAACCATAACGGAATTCAACTCCCAATAGCTTATGCATCACGTTCATTCACAAAAGGTGAAAGCAATAAAAGCAAAACAGAGCAAGAGCTCACAGCCATTCACTGGGCAATAACACATTTTCGACCATATATATATGGCAAACACTTCATAGGCAAAACAGATCACAGACCACTCATGTATTTATTCTCCATGACAAACCCCAGCTCAAAGTTAACACGCATGAGGCTAGAATTAGAAGAGTATGACTTCACGGTTGAATACCTAAAGGGAAAAGACAATTTCGTGGCAGATGCCCTGTCTAGGATAACAATATCCGAGCTCAAAGACTTACAAGCTAAAGTCCTGAAAGTCACTACCAGGCACCAAAGTAAACAGAAAAAATCCTGCGCAGGAGAAAAACAAGTAGATCTGCATAAGCAATCTCTTGACATTGCTTCTAAGCCCAAAGTATTTGAAGTCATTTTTAATGAAGAAGTACGAAAAGTAGTGACCTTGCGAATAACGGATTCCTTATGTTTATTTAAACGTGGGAATAAAATTATAGCAAGAATTGTAGTTAGAGATTTATATACCAATGGAACTCTCGATTTAGGTCAGTTCTTCCAAAGGCTCGAAACAGAAGGCGGTATATTAAAAATCAAAAAACTAAAAGTGGCACCGTGCGAAAAGATATTTGAATTAATTTCAATTGAAACTTTCAAAAACATGGGCAACAAAATATTAAAATCATTACGAGTAGCGCTCCTGAAGCCGGTGACCCAAATAAAAAATGAAGAAGATCAAGAAGCAATACTGTTTACGTACCATGACGATCGAATTACAGAAGGTCATACAGGTATAACTAAAACGCTAACAAAAATAAAAAGACACTTTTATTGGAAAAATATGACACGTCATATTAAAGAATACATAAAAAGATGCCTGACGTCGAAAACAGCGAAACATACGAAAACACCCCTGATAAAAACAGATACACCCACATATGCTTTTGACAAGGTAATAGTTGATACAATTGGTCCGTTACCTCGATCAGAGAATGGCAACGAATATGCAGTCACTTTAATTTGTGACCTTACAAAATATTTAGTAGCCATTCCAGTTGCAAATAAAAACGCAAAAACGATTGCAAAAGCAATATTTGAATCTTTTATTCTGAAGTACGGTCCAATGAAGACGTTCATTACGGATATGGGAACGGAATACAAAAATTCTATTATAAATGACTTGTGCAAATATTTAAAAGTTGACAATATAACGTCTACAGCACATCACCACCAAACAGTTGGAACAGTAAAAAGGAGCCATAGAACTTTTAACGAATATATTCGTTCCTATATATCCGTTGACAAAACAGATTGGGATGTTTGGCTTCCATTCTTCGTTTACTGTTTCAACACGACACCCTCTATGGCACATAATTATTGTCCATACGAACTTGTTTATGGTAAGCAAAGTAACTTACCAATAGAATTTAATTCAATAGATAGGATAGATCCTATATATAATGTAGATGACTATGCTAAGGAAGTAAAATTTAGATTAGAAACGGCATATAAGAGAGCTAAACTACTATTAGAAGTAAATAAAGCTAAAAATAAAGATTATTACGATAAAAAAATAGTCAGTCTCGATTTAAAGTTAGGAGATAAAGTTATGCTAAGAAACGAATCAGGTCATAAGTTGGATCCCGTTTATTTAGGCCTCTACGAGGTCGTAGAAATTGAAAACAATAATAATATAGTTATAAAAACAAATTAAAAAAAAAGCAGAAAGTACATAAGAATAGGTTAAAAATATATAATACTTAAGAGTTTTAATGAAATAGAAACAACAAATTTGTTTTTTTTAAAATAATTTTTAATATTTTTTCTCCCTCTCTCAAATTTTTATTAAACATACATTTTTCGATTTTTTTTGTTAATATATGTACAAAGAATAATGTCTGTAAGTAATAAAAAAAAAAGAAAAATAAATAGTAAATCAAATGATACTGACAAAAAAAAAATTTTTTTAATTAAAATATATGAAATAAAAATAAAAATTTGTTAATCATTAAGATTTATGTACAATTAAATAACTCCAAATAATTACGTTATTTCTTAAAAGAAGGGAGGTGTAGTGTGTTTATGTGCACAGAGTTTATGCACGTGTCAGGTGACGAATACCACTCGTCACTTGATACGTCGCGAAGCGACATTGTGCACATCAGCACACCATAATCTTCCCACGATATGCAATGAACAACGTGCATTGCAGGTCGTGGAGGAAGGCACCCATATCAAGTGACGAGTGCTATGCTGCACTCGTTCTTCTTTATTTATTAGTCTTTTTGCTGACTCCACAAGTGTGTGAATATGGAGTCAGCATAGTTTTAAGTAAAAAAGTTGTTATATTATTTCATGTTCATGATCGTATTTAAGAACGTTTCCGCTCGAGTTGTATGGTATGTTGCACCGTCATGTTGAAACCACATATTCTCCAAGTCGTATTCTTCAATAGCAGGCAAAAAAAAATCGGTTATCATATGACCATAACGCTCCGAATTGACGGTGACAGTCGTTCCATCGTCGTTTTCGAAGAAGTAAGGTTCAATCACACCTCCGGACCAAAGGGCGCTCCAAACACTGACTTTTTGGGGATGTAATGGCCTCTCTTCAATTACTTAAGGATTCTCAGAACCCCAAATACGAAAATTTTGTTTATTAACATACCCACCGAGTGAGAAATATGCTTCGTCGCTGAAGAAAATTTTGTTCGAAAAATCGCCGTTGACCGCCTGTTGTTCAAGCACCCATTTGACGTATCTACGACGTTGTGTATGGTCACCTGGCTTCAGTTGTTGTGTGAGCTGGACTTTATATATATGCAGGTGTAGATATAAATGCAAAATATGCTATAATGTGGCGTAAGACAGTCCCAATTCCTGAGAACAACCAGGAATCGACACATTTGGGTCTTCGGCAACACTTTCACTTACAGCAGCGATATTTTCAGTAGTACGAGCGAAACGATGATGCACAGGCCTTACAATGTCTGTAACCAATTCAGTCCTTCAAATTTCTTCACAATTTTGCCACTTGCTTGCGTAGTTGGACGATTATATAAACCTTAAAGAATGATATGTGGCTTTGGCAGAATCACCATTCTTGTATTAGGTTTTAATAATTTTTATGCGCTGTGCGATAGTTAAGCAGTCCATTTTCGTAAATGTCAGACTTTCAACTGAAAAAAAACAATGGGTTGAACAACTTAGTTTGACAGATGTCGAACTTCAGCCCTATACTTTTGAAACCGCAAAATGAATAACATTTTATTTTTAACTTCTACCTTTGTATTTTTTATTCTTTTCGGCCAAACATTAGGATATGTACATGGTATAACTTTTTACTGCCTTCCTTGGAAGGTTACAATGCGATAAGACATTGCGGCTTCGATGTTATGAGATCTCTTTGCTATTTTGCTCTCTTAATGTAGAATTTACATTTCTCGACGTCACGTCGCACAGTAGGGCCATTTGTATGGGAGAGCGGAAAAAACTCCATAAAAACTAAACCACTGAACCGATTTAGTTGCAATTTGCAGGAATGGTTTTCAATGGCAACAAAAATTTTGTCTATCAATTTCCGCCCACTATCACTCCTACATTTTATTCGTTTTAATAAAATTTAAAGCACTAAACCGATTTTAATGAAATTTTTAGGAATGATAGTCAATGATAAGACAAATTTACACTAATTATTTCCGCCCACTGTCCCTCCTAGTTTTTTCTCGTCTTAAAACAAAGCTTTTTTATTTTTTTTTTTGTATAGACTTGTTTTTAGTTCAATAAAATTTGAACTAATTTTCAGGCATGTGGAGGATAATATAAAAATAAGCAGTGGAAATTTCAACCTACTTCTAAAAAAAGTTTTAATCCTGGTTACTATTTTTAGAAGGAAATGGGGAAAAACGGCAAAAAATGGAATAACTCTATTTCATTTTATTTTTATTATTTATATAAATCATTTTATTCTATAACAATATTTACAACTTAAGTACTGATATTTCTAATTATCTATCTTATTTCAATTTCACACACAGATCAGCATATTTTGTTTGAATTGTCTCCATAATGATTAATGTTCAAACTCCTTAAGAACAAGTCTGAATCATAATAATAAAAAATAACAAAGATATTTTTAACTGACCTATACCAATCACCAGTGTAAACAATTTTGTTTGTTGTTGTTAAAGATGTTGAATATAACAACAACCAGGTATGCTCTTTTCCGCATTGATTTCGGACTGTTATATTAATATAGAAAGTTTTGAATGCAACAACAACAACTTGGTGGTCTACTACAATTGTTGTGACATTAAAAACTTTCAATGTTAATATAACGGTGAGAAAGCAATGCAGCCTGCAATTTAAATTTTATAATTGTTAAGTGAGTTTAAATACTTATAGTCATTTCTCAGAAAATTGAAAAAAAAAACAAAAGCAAAATTGTGATTTTCCATATAATTTCTAGCTATTTTATATTTTTTCATTATCCTTTTGTAAATGAACTACAAATATGGAAAGTTTTATAATTGTATCTTTACAAATAAAACCACAGTAATCCAAACTGTTTATTAGTAAAAACAGATGATTTTTGGGTAAAATAATATTATCGAACTTCCTAAGTCTCTCACAGCCACAAACAAAAGTGAAATGAAGAAAACGAGTTAGAACAAAAAATGAAATAATTTCCCTGTCCCACTGTGCGTCGTCGCGTCAAAAGTTCGAAAAATTGATAAGAGACAACATGACGACGTGAAATGCTTTAGTATGTACGAGTAGGTATTATTTCATTGTTTTAAGTTCGTCATAAAGAGAGAAAATTGTGAATAGATCTCAGCACGCCCAAGTCTCATTTTCTCGTCGCATAGTGAATCAGGCATTACTCATTCAATTATCATTTGGTTATTGACTGCATAATGTTTTATTATAAAATTGGCGATGATTTACTTGGTCTCCGATGCAAATGACTGGGTAAATAAAAACCCACACATTGAAAACCGATATTTGTTATTCTTGACAAATATAATATAATATTATATGGATTGCTTTTTATGCCTAATGTATATGGTACATATGTGTATGTACAATATATGTATGGGTCTTTCCCTGAACGACTGGCAGTTTTACTAGCCAAATTGGGTTGGACTTGCTCATGTGGCCTCGGTGACATGATGCATAGTGCATTGGCTTCAAAGAAAGCTGGTCTCAGTTTAATACTCAGTAGAGGCATATAAGATTTTCAATTACAAATGAAAAAGTAGACCAGCATCACTCGAAAACAAAGGAATCTGTTGATCGACCTGGCAACTCGTGAAATAGCTATAATTAAAACCAAAATGAGAGAAAATATTTGGCACACTCAAGCTGTTTTTGCTAATTCAAATATCATTGAATTATATAAGAAACGTTCTTAAAAAGCAAGTATGTAATATAAAAATAAACAAAAATTAAAATTAATTACAAAAACTATACTCTACTTGGGAATTTAGACTATTAGTTCTTAGATAACTTAGCAAAAGGTTTCGTTTGAGTGCTACGATCTTCAGCCTTTTCGTCTTTAAGAATATGGGTCCCTGAGACAATCTTTCCTTGATTTTAAAAGGGCTCACAAACTTTGTTGCCAACATAGCAGCATAATAATGTGCAGCATCCGTAGGACAAAATTCCTACGACATACAATGGTTGGAAAAAGTATTTTGACAAAACTATTTTCCTTGTTATATTGCTTGTTTTAAAGAGCTGAGAGATATAACGGAACTCGTGTGATGCTCGAAACAAAATATCTACGTAATTGTAACTGTAAATTATAAAATATTTTATTTTTCCTTACGCATTCGTTCTTAATCATGTTCAATGTATGGAGTGAGTTTAAATTAACTGGAAAAAAGTATTTTGACATCATATTCTTTTTAGTTCATTTCGTTTCGTGCGTGCGATCAAAGTTAATATTTATTAAAATTAAGCACATTTAAATACAGAAATTTTTTTTCAATTTAATTGATTATATTGGGGAAAACGGCGGAAATACGCGAAGTTTTAAGAAATGAAATGGTGATCAAGTATGATGCTGGTATTTCGGTTGAATACTTAAGCAAACTATACAAAGTGCCTCGTCAAACTGTGTTCAAGACGCCCACGCAAGACGACCAACAGAGAAGACCGTTTAATCGTCGGAAAATTTAAAGAAAACGTGCTAAAAACGCCTAAATCTGCAACAATAGAAATGAAAAATCAGTATGATATTGAAATTTATGAAAAAACTATAAGAAATCGTTTAAGAGAGGCTGGCTTTGCCACTTACATAGCCAGAACAATACCACAAATATCACATAAAAACAAACTTAAACGTTTGGAATTCGCCAAAATTTTTTTACACAAGCCTTCATCATTTTAGGAAAAAATATTGTGGACTGATGAAAGCTCATTTCAGCACCACCCCTCAAAAAAAAAAAAACTTTCTGCAGAATTCCGAAGAAAATGCGTAAAAAAGTGGCACCTGTTTGTGAACGAGTGCCCCATGGTAGAGGGATGTGTTTGTTTTAACGGCACAGGAGACTTGGTACCAATTGAGGGAACGATGAACAAGGATAAATATTTGGATATTTTAAAGAACCACGCTTTGGTTCAGGTGACAAATTAATTGGACAGTCATTTATCTTGCAACAAGATAACGCACCTTGTCACAAATCAAAACTGATAACCAATTTTCTGAAGGAAGTGGATTTAAATATATTAAATTGGCCACCTCAGAGCCCTGATCTCAATGTAATAGAGAATGTGTGGGCGTATATAAAGCGAAAGAGAAGTCCATGTTTGACAAGAACACGCGAAGAGACAATTGCTGAGGTCGAAGACCTGTGGAGAGAAGTTTCTCTGAAAACTCTGCAAAATTTGGTAAAATCCATACCCGGCCGGTTAAAAAAAGTCATCAACGGTAACGGAAATTTCACTTTCTATTAAGTTTTGCTTAAATTGCTGTATAAATTTACTGTCACGTCATTTTTTTTTATTAATAATATTTTGTAAAAATAATTTTTTCCGCTTAGATTTAAAAAAAAAATTTTTAGTTTAAGAAGTATAATGTTGAATTCAACGAATTTTTTTTTTGAAATCCCATAGCTATACCGATATTATGTAATTTTTAATTTTTTTTTCCTATAAATAAAAAAAAAGATGTAAACTAAAATGCGCGATTTGATTTCTGTCAAAATACTTTTTCCGACCATTGTAGGTACATCATCGGTGGGAGATATTAATTATCCCGCTGCTTCCTGAGGTTGTATCTATTTATGTGTATACTCATGGACTTTACAGATGCTGCATGTAACTTGTCAATAATATCATCTCTAAGTTTTTTTTTAAATCATCCACCTACACCTCTAATCGATTGCACTAGTGTCACTCATCTCCTTTCCGAAATTTGCATAATGTAATATAATTACCGAAACATTGTGTTGGGATATGCAGATGACACAAAGTTATTTGGCCAATTAAGATTATACTCATCATTATTTTGTTTTAAAATTTACTATTTAAAAATGATTATCTAAAAACTTACAACTTTCTATCATCATTGAACATATTTGAGTGTCGTGGGGATATGACTCAAACTTCATTGCGCATGACAAAACCAATGTTAATCTGAAAAAGATAATTCTTATACAAATGTGTTCGCATTCAGATAATATAAGGAGATCGAAGTCTAACTGAGGACCTGACTTAAAATTGAATAATTCGGTCAGTTGAAAATGTTTGTATGAAAACCGATTTTTATTTATTTTAGAAAAATCAGCAATTAAAAATTATCAATTTTTTATGAACAGTGTTGTTCAATAATCCAGTAAAATGAGACACTGACTTCGAAAAAATTCCGAAAAAGCTGAATTTTGTTGGAGAGCTTCATTTATATGTGCTAAGCATTTCGTAAGATGTACCCTAAATTTGGAGCGAAGCAAACATTTTTAGAGGTGTGGGGTTTGAGTATCACGGTGGACTATTACTACAACTTTTTTCAAAAGAACTTATAGTTTTCGAGTAATTTTGAAAAAACTGCATTTGTACTCCTCCCCACAAAAATTTTTCCTCCGCTCCAAATTTAGGGTACTTTTTAGAAAATGCTTAGGACATACAAATTTTTTTATTTAGTTTTTTTTATTATTTGGTACTTTATTAATTCATTTATAAGATTTACAATTGTATTTGTTTAAGACTAAGTACATTTAAGCATGGCTTAGCCGTCTGCCGAGAAATGATAACAAATTTAACAGTTATACAAAGTTATACAAAATTTAAATTTTAAAGGTATATTTACAAATATTTAAATATGAAAATGTAGATTTGTTATTTATTTTAGAAATTTTCATTAATAATATTTGTTCTATATTTGAGAGCTGTGTAGCAATATGAAGCAAGTTTTCCCCAATTTTCACTGCCGTTGAGAATACGTTTTACATCTTCAATATTCATCAGATTGACTCCATAATGGTATCGCCTTATTTCTTTCAGGATGGGGCAGGAACCAAGAAAGTGCATCACGTCCTCGTTTTCCCTTGTGTTGCAGAGGTGACAGATTGATGAACTATCTTCGCGATGGGGCATATAATTTAACTTGATTAGTTCTCCTCTCACTCGAATTACCATAGAAATTTGTGCAGTACTGAGGCCAAGATTCAAATAATTAATCTGTTGATGTTCGAGTTGCCGATGCAAAAAACGTGATGAATTTTCAGCTTGTGTTATGCTTTCCATTTTCATTGCCTGTTTCACATCAAGAACGAATTCTTGGGTTCTGTCTTTCCATTCTGGGATATTATTTTCTGTTAGGTCCAGCAGAATGTTGTATTTGGCTGCGGTATTTGTCCAGTCCTTGTAGAACATTGTATTCGTTCTAAGTGCCTTCTTGACGAGGACCTTCGTAAGTCGTGAATCGTCTTCCTCGTTAAGAACTTTGGTCACATAGTTCATGCTAAGTTGTAGTGTGAAAACATAAAGAGGTGACATTCCACTTTCAAGTAGCAGCATATAATTAGGAGTGGTTGATGGTAGCCGTAAGAGTTTTTTTCAAAAAGAAACGCAACAGCTTTTCTACATCTTCGTAGTATTTGCCACCCCAAACTTGCCCGCCATAGCACATTATGGAGCGCATAACAGCTTCGAAAATTTTTATTTTGGATGGTAATCCAACCCTAGAGTTAGACATTAGATTTTTCCAAGTTGTATTAATGGCTTTCTTCGAATCAGCAAGTTTCATTTCAAAATGTTTTTTGAAGGAAAGGTCGTGATTTATCGTCACTCCTAGGTACTTGTACGATTTAACAACTTCCAGATGCTCTCCACCATATTTCCATTTTTCGTATCCAGCTAATCGGCCTCTCCCTTTTTTGAATACCATGACTTTAGACTTCGCTGTGTTGATTTCTAGACAGTTGCACTTGCAGTCATTTTCTAATTTGTTTATCATAAGCTGTAGAGAACTATGTGATTCTGATAAGATTACCAGGTCGTCCGCAAAAAGCAATGTGGTGATTTTGATACCTTCAACCATGACTCCTGCTGGCAGGCACTCTGAGATATCATCCAAAAACAGTGAGAAAATTAGCGGACTTAGCAAACACCCCTGTCTTACACCTATTTCAATTCCGAACCAGTCTGACAGCTGGCTTCCACTCCATATTGCCGATTTGTTCGCACTGTATAGATTGATCAGGATATTTAGAAACTTAGTCGATACACCAATTTGGGAAAGTTTGTAGAAAAGACAGTTTCTGTTGATCGTATCAAATGCCGCACGAAAGTCGATGAAAAAAGCATATAATTTTTTTCCTTTATTAATGTAGGTTTGCGCTATACTTTTTAGATTAAATATCTGATCTACAGTAGAATAGCCTTCCCTAAATCCCGCCTGAAACTGGCTTAACTTTCTATTTTCTTTGACCCATTTTGTTAGGCGTGCGTTCAATAAGCCAGTAAAAATTTTTGCTATAGTGTTCATAAGAGATATTCCTCTATAGTTCGCCGCATTATTAGGATCACCTTTCTTGAATATTGGGAAGATTATTGACTTCTGGAACTCCTCTGGTACCTTTGCTTCTTTGTATATATAATTTAAGGATTTAAGTACTTTTTCAAGAAAACTGACTGTAGCATTTTGGAAGAACTCATAGGGGATTCGATCTTCACCTGGTGCTTTATTTTGTTTTGCTTTTCGCAACACATCAAAAAGCTCTTCGATGCTGAATGGTGTGTCCAAAATTTCATCAAACACTTGTGGTACTGCATACATATATGTAACTTGCGGTCCCTCAGGATTTAGCATTGTTCGGAAATGGTTCTTTAGAGTGCCAATTTCAACTCGGGTGCCAACTCTGAATGCGTTTCCGTTGAGTTTTCTGGCAATGGTCCAAAAATCCTTGCTACTAGAAACCTCGGCTATTTCACGAGCCATTCCATTAAGATATATGTTTTTTTTAGATTCGCAAATTGATTTGTAGTTAAAATTCGCTTCAATATACATTTGTTTCGATATTTCTGTGTTCAGTTCTCTAAACAAGTTGAGAAATTCAAGCGATTTTTTCCTAGCTTTGGAGCATTCTTCATCAAACCAAGGTTGCTTTCTAACTAGTTTGTTGTTGCTTGTACTCGTATTTGATGCAGTTATATGCTTAATTATGCTCGTCAGAAAGCTAGGGTATAAGAAAGCATGGTCCCACTCAATTTCCAGCATTCTGACGTATTCATCTAGATGGCGATGATACTCATAGACCCAGTTATCTTTCCAAATAAGTTTTGGTAGTAGCGAGAGATTTTTCATAAGAGGATAGTTTGTTTCTGTTCCACATTTAATAGATATAGGCAGGTGATCTGAGAAAATTTGAGTTGCTACTTCCATGTCCTTTATCAACTGGTGCCAGTTTCCATTTATAAACGCATAATCAATTACGGAGCATCCATTTCCATTGACAAACGTAAATTCACCATTACTATCGCTGGATGTTCTACCGTTTAAAAGACATAAGTTAAAAGAGTCACATGCTTCAATAAGTTGTTTGCCTTTAGCATCGATAGTTTCATCTTTAGACTCTCTAATAACATTGCAAAAAGACTCACATTCTCCTCTCATTATAGGTGCAACTTGTTCGTTTCCAACTCTAGCGTTAAAGTCACCTACCAGAAGCATATTGTTGCAACCTGTAGTGAGTAAGCAATCAATTAAGTCGTTGTATTCCATTTGCCAGTTGCAACAGTTTATGTAGATTGGATAAATCTCCATAGGTTCTCCCTTGATATCTATTTTCACATAGTCTCTATTTTCTCTCCTTATAAAGCAGCAATTTGTTTTGGACGAAAATTCTTTACTTATCCCAAGAACCGTCCCCCACTTGCTCTTCCTACTGTATGTGTTCGGATTGCAGCACTCCATAACAATTCAAATTCATTAAAACTATTTTCAAAATTTTCATAATTTTCTACTAGGAAAGTTTCATATAAAAAAAATATTTCATGTTTTTTAACATATTCAACAAAATCTAAATATTTACTTTTATTTTTCAATCCAGCTACATTATATGATAAAATACTGAAATTTAAATTATTATTTGATTTAACTACTTTTTTACTAGGGCAGACGGCAATACTTTTAGGAATGTATTAAAGGTTGGGTTTGTGTCCTGGATACGGGATTATTTCTGGTTGAGGATGTAGGTGTCCCTGCCATCGTTGGAGAATTTCTTCTCTTTTGTGTTTTTGCCACTGTCAATAACAGCTGATTGATAATTTCTTCTCCATCGCCATCTCCATCTTTCCAAATAAGCTTATCATTTTCATCATAAAAAAATGTTTTGTCTTCGACTTGAATATGTTCACCTTTAAGTAGAATGTTTAAGTTTCGGTTTTTCGATAGTAGGTTCTTCTTCAGAATAAATATTCTCCTCCGACGTTCTCGTACTGACCTGGGTAAATCTCTACGAATTGCAATTCCAGTGTGTCGTAATGTGCGGGCTTTGGCCATTATTGTTGTTACATCTTCAGTGTTGTTTACCTGTACCAGTATATTTGCACCTCTCTCGTTTGCACGTCCCAACCTTCTTGCATCTTTAATTAGATCATTTTTATTTGCATTGGTTTCTAGCAAGTCAGCGCATATTTCTTTGGCACGTACAATTGAATCAGCATTCGAGATTGTAGGTACATGCACGATGATATTATTTTCACATGCCTTTTTAGCCAGAAATTCTACCTCTCTTTCCCACGTACAACATCTAAGTTGTGTTTTGTGAAGAGCTTCTTGTGTTTGGTGCAGTTGAACTTGGGTAGCCATCAATTGGCTTTGCAGCGCATCTATTTGGGCCTTTTGTTCTGCGATGTTGTTTTGCAAATCTACAAGATCGCCCTTAGTTGCGAGGTTGGCTGTTTTTCGATCAAACAATTGCTCTAATTCTTCCACTGACATTTCGCCTACACCTATTGTACAAGGATTTTTTTTGTTTGGATTATGGGTCTTGGGTGAAGTTTCACCTACCTTTCGCTTAAGCATATATGTATATATTATATTAGTATGTATGTGTTTGCGTATTTGTCCTAGGTGCTTGATTTCCTTTGTTTGCAGGGGTAAATTTTTGTCTTAGTTTTTCTTATTGTCTATGACTTACTCTGTTGGGTTTTTTGTGTTTTTTGGATTAAAGGAGACTTCTTGTGCACTTTAAAATTAATCACTTTCACTATACTTTCTTTTAAATATTTGTAATTTTATCAAAAATCAAGAGCTTAAATTTGCACCTTCTTTATAGTTTGGACCAGGGTTGCCATCCAAATTAAGCTCTCCACTAAAATTCAGCATTTCCGGAATTTTTTCGACGTTTCATAGTTCTCTAAACTAATTTTCCAGGACTAGAAGTCTAAAACATTAAATGTAACGATTAATAAAACGCTTTATTGACTTCACCAAAACTTTTAATGATATTTATATTAAATCAATAAAATAAAACACACAGTGAGTAATCGGCTTATTTTTTTTATTTCATAAGCTACTATTTAGATTTATCAAAATGAATGCTTGCGATACTGAATAAAGGATTTGGATGGTGCAGCGATACCATTCTTTGCAGTCCGTCATTTCTATCCGAAGGGAATTTAGGCTGTAGTTGGCGGTACTCCCCCATTATGGACCATTATGAGGCTGGTTAACATGTTTGACGAATCTGGAAGCATCGAACGAAGACCGTATCATCGAGATCCCAATATTCGGGTTCAGGATTCAAGCGTGGCTGTTGCATCGGCAATACAGGCGAATCCAAGTGTTTCGCCTCGAAACTTATTTTGCCGAATTGGAGTTAGAAGACGGTCATTACAACGGATACTTTATGATGACTTAAACTTGTTTCTGTACAAATTCCAAATTACAAGCAATTAAACCCTCAGGATTTGCCTATTTGCCTGGAATTTTGCCGAAAAATATTTGCAATGGCCGAAGAAGACAACACAGTGATAAATTGTTTGTTCATGTCTGATGAGGCCCATTTTGACTTAAACCGCAATATTATCAAGCAAAATTGCCGTATAAGGAGTGAATCTAATCCAGAAATGGTTCATGAGACGGAACTACACCCAGAACGAGACACTGTGTGGTGCGCAGTTTCATCAAGGTGTATTGTCGGGCCATACTTCTTTGAAGAAAACGGTTAAACACAAACTGACCTGACTGCACTAGACTTTTTTTATGGGGTTTTGTCAAGCAGGAAGTGTGCAAGACGAAACCCAGGAATTTGACTGCATTGAAGCAGTCCATTAGACAATAATTGAGGTGATTCCAATTTTAACCCTTCAGGTCGCAATGAACAATTTTCTGATCAGGTGCCGCATATGCGTGGATGAGCGTATAGGTCATTTGCAGTCTATCATCTTTAAAAAACCATTAGTTATTTAAAATAAAATTTAATTTTTATAAAAAAAATTAATGAAATACATCGATTAAAATAAAAGTTATTTAAATTTTTTATTTTAGCACGAATCGTGCGCCACCCTGTATTTCGGCATCATCAGGAATTTTTAATTTTTATTGAATAAATTTTTTTTACATAATTACTCGTTATTACACAAATTTTATTTAAGCTTTTTGCAAGCGTGAGGCGTGAAGCGTTGGTTGATATATTTGTCTATATTAAACATATAAATAAAAATGATAAAATTAACTACTGGGTGGTATGCATAAGACAGTAAATTCTTTTACTGCGCATTTTCTTAGTAAATTAGTAAATACTAATTTTGGTATGCATAAAAATGGAGTAAATACTAAAAATAAGTATTTACTTCAAAGTATAAATTTTTTTTGGATACATTTTCGTAGCACATACTTTATTCGAATGCATAAAAACTAGTGCATACTTTTTTTCAGTAGTAAATACTGCAAATTTGCTATGGGCCAACTTGAAAATTCCATAGCATCTACTTAAGCTTGCTTTTGGTATTTTTTTAAGGTGCAATACTTAAAGCCTTTAGTCACAGATCAAGTTAAAGCGAGAGGTCGTAAAAAATTCATATTTATAAAAGAAAAATGTATATTCTATAATAACAATGGCAGAGTACATATGCACGTGCTAACTCTACAAAGTATATAAAAAACGAAGATCGGGATCTGATTCAAATTTCAAACAACTGTAGCTCTTTGATGGCAAAAATTAAGAGTGGTTAAGTGAATATTTAACAGGTCAGTCATATAATTAATTTGATTCATAATTATAATAACTATTATTTTTATTATTTTAATAATTTCAAAGCTTTTACACTGAAGTCATGGGAGGTGCTACTACCATCTCAAAAAGATGCGCACGTTTTAGGAGAGATCATGGATTTCAATCTGGTTCTGGCAAAGATATAGGCGTGCACCAGAGTACTGTCTCTCGAACATTCAACTATGTTGCAAAACTCATAAAAGAGTTTGTTCCCTCGAAAAACTAAGAGCGAAACTAGAATTTACTGGCATATATCGTTTCCCAATATGCAATGGAGCCTTAGACTGTACTCATGTAAAAATCTTGAAACTCCGTTCGCATCCAAAAGAATACATAACTCGAAAAGGTTATGCTTCTATAAATCTTCAAGCAACGTGGAATGGGGTGGAATATTGTACAAGGGTTTAATGCCAGTGGACAGGGTCAGTGCATGATTCTAGAATTTGAAGAAATGGCGCCGTGGAATCAATTATGCGAAATTCATCAGGCGTTATTTTACTCGGTGATGCGGAATATAAAATTACACCGTGGCTTATGACCCCTTAGCAAGGACTAACCAGGAAAAAGCATTTAGTAAACTCCACTCTAAGGAAAGGGTCTTAATAGAAATATGTTTTGGACAGTTAAAAAGAAGATTTCCGATTCTTCAAAACTGCGTACGGGTATATTGATAAATGTTCCAAATTTAATTATAGCCTGCTTGGTCTTTCACAAATTTGCAAAATATTTAAAGTACATCGAAGATTTTCAACTATTTGAAGAAACAAAAAATAATACACCTTATAGTAAAAGTGAACATATATCCAACAACTCTCTTGAAACTCGAAGATTAGGCCAAATGAAAAGAATAGAATATGCTGAATTTTGATGTTTATTATTCAAAGTATTTGCTTTATTTTGTACATAAATTGAACAAAAAATTAATTGTCAAAAATAATTTTTTTCCACACACAAATTTGCAAAATGTTTTTTTTTACAAATATATAGGACGAGTAAGTTCTTATACGTTCTTCATTGTTGCTGTTTTCTGTTTTCCTTTCATCTTGCTCCATCCGTATCCGTTTAATTGTTCCAAAAGAACTAAGCTGGAGATCACCATTTGTTAGGTTTTTCGTTTCATCGGTTTCATCAAGTTTCTTCTGCAGGTGGTGCGTTAGACGCATTTTCTTCGCCCGTCCTTGGTTGACATCATCATCAGCTCCAACAGATAAACCAAGTAAATATAATATCATACTTGAGGAACAAAATGTAAGGAGCACTATTTTTCCGGTGTACATTTTTGCTCCTTGCACCAAAATTGCTCCTCGAGGAGTCTGCTGTAGAATGGATTGTATGTCGTGTGCGTGGAAAAAAGGTGGTGGAAATGTGTAGGATCTTCACTAAATCGCATAGTGTGTCGCGTGCGTGAAAAAATGGTTGGAATTCATAAATCGTTGAAAATGTAAGAAGAATGTATTGTCAGAAAACAACTGTTGTCGCGACTGTAAAAATATACTTTTCGGGCATTGAAATAGTGATGGCAAAATTGTATGCATTATATTTACAACAACAAGAGAGTAGATATTATATCAGACTAGAGGAGCAGAGCACTTTTTGGATAATTTTTGTGGTCAAAAATTATATTTTTCGGGGTGAATCTAGATTTTGTGACTGTTTTTTATGGCAAAGATATAACTAGATGTGTAGCCTTCTCGAAAACATGTTTGAACTGGCTAATTCTAACATTATCGTCAACTAGAAATTTACGTATATCGATTTTCTTCTTGAGATAGAACAAATCAAAAAGAATCAAGAAGGAATTGCATGGTTTGCAGGTAGGTTTTATTAAGTGAGGTATGATGATATAAGTTTTGAATGGTTATCAGGAATATATGTAGGTTCATTGACTTTCAGATTGGTTTGTATGTTGAAGGGTGATAATGTAGAGAAACTAATTTATGAATTGAAATGATCCCAATATTGCATGTGTGTTTTATAATAATTGAGATTTATTAATCCATGAGTTGTTAGCCTGTGGATAGCCGATCCATTAAACATATACATTGTACCCCCTACTTTTAAGTACATTTTCAACGAGATAAATTTTAGGGTATTTAGTTTTTTGTAACTCTTTTTCATAAAAAACATCCGCTGATAGGTTGACCTTTAAAATCTTCAAGGAAATATGTTGCTGGATTTGTTAGGTTTACTTTTCTTATCTTAAAACTTTCCGGTGTCCAATTAGGCGTGGAGCCTTTCTCGAAAACGTGTTTGAACTAGGTTATTCTAATATGTCGTCAACTTGGGATTTACCACGTGGAGCGTTTTTAATTCTATTATACGCTGTAGAAAATATTTTTTTTAGAGTTTTCCTGATTCACATCGATTAGTCACATTTTCATAGTTCTATGAGTGATTGTATTCATCCACCAAATGATCAATAATGGCTATCCATTGTAATTACCATTGAGACTGAATTCCTCCCACATTTTCGCTTTAAGTGTAATCGCACAGTTAACGTCAATGTTCAACAATTGATGCCTTAAGTGAGCTGAATGTAGAGAAATGATTTATATTATGTAACTTCATTAAATCATGAAACATCTTATTAAAAAATTATTTTAATATCAAACAACATCCACAAGTATCTGGTCCCAATTTACATGTATTTGAAGACCACGAAAAGTTTGTGAAATGACATCCATACTTGGATTCACATTGATCAACATTTTTATAAATACTAAAAAACGATATATTTCTTAAGGGTTCTTCATGATGTTCTTCAGGAATATTATCTTTACGAATCCTTAAAAAAGTCAAAAATTCATTTAAAATTAATGGTATGTTGATATTGGACATGGCTGTGGTATCGTTTCTGACTTACAAATATTAACTGAATGTAAGATTGTCTTGTTAGGTTTTCTTATATGAAATATACTTTAGTTCCCGCTCTTGATTCTATTTAATTTTTTTCAATTTCAAGAAGAAAATATTTTCGAAGATCATCCAGCAAGCGGATTGTATTAAAATTTTGTAGATCAATGTATTCTCTTAATATTTTTTTCTTTATTTTTCAATTCATCATCTATATATGCTTTGCTTACTGATTTATTAGGCAGTATAGGGCTGCCAACATTGTGTATACGATTTCCTTCAATATCAAAGTTACCATTCGAAGTTTTCTTAAATCCTTGAGGACCACCGATTGTTCTTTGAAATTTGCTGGAGCTTCTTCCGAACTTGTCAACACTCATTTTGCTAATAAATTAAATTTTGTTCACGCAACTCTTCCACAATCGAATTTATCACATTTGTATGGTTGTTATGCCCTGATGTTGCAATTAGAAGTCTCAACCTATCAACTAGCTCATTTGGATTGTCCCAATACACATAATCAATTGGATTAGCTGAATAAATCATTGTAGGCTAATTACTTCTGTATGCATTTCCCACTTTCTTTTCTTTACTTTGTGGCATATCCTGAACCAAAGGTTTTATGATTTGCTTGTACGTTTGTCCTTTATTGCATTTAACCTGTGAATTTATATCATGATTTCCCAAGTGAGCGTTAATTAATGAATGAGTTTTCCAGTCCTTAGAAGCATATACTTTTTCTTCAAAGCCTTTTTTGTCTTTATTAGACTTTTAAAAATATTTATATTAGTATCCATGTCTACTGTGTGTAGATATAGGTAGATGCAGAGGAGATAACTAGATCGGTTCAATATACAGGGCTGATCAATGCAGGGCAGTTCAATACAGGGCAATTCAATACAGGGCTGTTTAATACAGGGTTGTTCAATACAGGGCTGTTCTGGTATAGGTCAAATAATATGCGTAGCAGTTTAACGACTGTAACGACACCTTACAAAACAACTGTTCCTTTAAATGATTTTTCATAGCGACCATTTTTAACACAACTATCTTTATCAATAACTTAGAACCCATACAATTCTTTCCAGCATTCGGAACAGAGCTCTTTAAATAGTTTAAACGACATATCTGAATTATAAATATACTAGCAAACTCGGCGAACTCCGTTTCGCCACCAGATGGCTTCGTTTTATGTAACATTTCGTTTGGTGATTAAAAGATGAAGACAAATTTTTTTTTGTTTTATATTTGAAACCGAAAAATTTTATTTCATTTCACAACAGTAATGAATTAATTTCAATTACAAAAATAAAGTGTTATTTAGTTGAACTTCTCTAAGTAAATGAAAGCGAATCCAAAGTAAATACTGAATCGAAGCGTTATACGTGTCCGCAAATTATCCATTTCATTGAAGTGCTCTTTGGTAAACCACATTTTTTGGTTTTTGGTCTGACGTTAAGACAAACAAAGCGGATGGTTTCCCAACTCGTTAACACGCAACGTATAACTGCCCATGTGGAAAACAATGATTTTCTAAATTTATCCCGCAGACACTAAGCGATTGGCCTTGCGACTTGTTAATTGTCATTGCGAACGCAATGCGAACTGGAAATTGCAATCGTTTGAAGTCAAACGGAAGATCAGTCAGAATCATTGGTATTCGGGGAATATATACATTTTCACCTGCGTACTTTCCGTTAATAATGGTTGCCTCAATCAAATTCGGCATAAGTCTTTTTACCGAAAGTCGAGTACCGTTGCAAAGTCGCGGTGGATTCAAATTACGCAATATCATAACTGTACCAACTTTGAGTTGCAAGTTATGTGGTGGAAATCTTGGTAACTCCAGAGAGTTCAAAAACTCCGTTGGATAATTTACTACATCATCAGGATTTGTTATGGAATCAACGGATTTGTATGTCACCAAATCGCCAGCAATTTTTGATTGAATGGTGAAATTCAGTGCGTGTACATCAGTATTCTTTGCGGCAAGAATTGCTCGTTGACTTAACCAAGCATAATTCTCATAATTCTCACTAATGTTTGGGAAAACATTTTCAATAAGAGCTAATTGAGAGTCTACAAATCGGCAAAAGTCGTTGGTAAGAGTAATTAATCCAGATGTCGCATCAACTGGGACTTTTCCATTTCCAACAGCTAAAAATTGTTTGGAAAATTGTGCAGCACTTTGATCATTTTGAAGTTGAACTCTCATATTAGTGGTTAGCGATAATGTTTTTACGTTATTCCATAAAGGTGATGCTTTCAGGCAAGCATTCAATTCATTTGCAGGCGTTCCACGGGGAATTACTGGCAACGTCTGCCTGAAATCGCCTGCCAACAATTTCATCAAGCCGCCAAAGATGTTGTTATTTCGCCGAAGATCATTCAGTGTGAAGTTAAGTGCTTCAAGTGATTTCTTATGTGCCATTGTGCACTCATCCCAAACAATGAGCTTGCATTGCATCAACAATTTTCCCATTGCACTGGATCGGGAAATATTGCATGTTGGAGTATCAATTGTGTTTAAATTGAGTGGCAACTTAAGCGCAGAATGTGCAGCACGACCGCCATCTAGAAGAGTAGCCGCAATTCCAGATTATCATCATTATGTTACATCTTGATCGAATAGTGGCCAAAATCAATGAAATGACAAATGTTTTCCCTGTTCCTCCAGGTACGTCCAGGAAGAATTGACCACCAGTATTATTGTCCACCGCTTGCATTAATGTTTCGTATACTTGTTTTTGCTGTTCATTCAGCAACGGCACATTATTTCGAACGAATTCCTGCAATATATCAACCTTGTATTGCAGCTCTCGATTTAATTCTTGGTTGAATGAATCGTGCATCGATCGATTTGGCGCAATCATTCCTACTTCAATCAGTAGCTTGTTTGCAATAGTTAAGCATTGATCCTCAATCAGAATCAGTCCTTCATTGTAGATTTCATCGGTTATTTGGATGTCAGGATTATTCGTTTGAATGCGCAAGCGAGGCAAGATATCTTCACATATGTCGTCTTTGTATTTGTTCCATAACTGAATTGGTTGTGAAGGAAAACATGCGGTGATGATAATTGCGAACAGCGTTCGTATTTGGTACGCATTTGATGAAACAACTGAATCCGCAAGTGTTAAATCCCAATGAGAATCCTTCTCCAGCAAACCCAATAGTTGACATGTTTCTCACAGTTTTCAAATGCGCAAATGATTTTGGTCCACGTACATTTACCAACAGCAGTCGCAAATAAAAACATTGCGACGTTGGAATTTCTTTGATGATTGATTCCAAGTGTAATACTTGGGCATTTCAACGTACATCAGTGTCGCTGCGAATGGATCTGCTTCACATATTGCAAAGAAGCTAGTCAATGTTGTCGATGGTGGTCTCTCAGCTCTTTGTGCCGTATTAGCCTCAGTGAAGTAAACTCTTTGGCCATTTTCCAAATGCACTGCTAAATGTACAACTGTGGGATATCTTTCATGAATTTGAAATGACAATATTATAATAATAATAATTATTATTATTATTATTATTATTATTATTATTATTATTATTATTATCATTATTATTATTATCATTATTATTATTATTATTATTATTATTATTATTATTATTATTATTATTATTATTATTATTATTATTATTATTATTATTATTATTATTATTATTATTATTATTATTATTATTATTATTATTATTATTATTATTATTATTATTATTATTATTATTATTATTATTGTTATTATTATTATTATTATTATTATTATTATTATTATTATTATTATAGAAATAGGCTCGTATAACAAAAAAAAAACTCTAGAATATTTTATTATGATAATTGATGCTTACACTGTGACGGTTCCAATGAGAAAGAGGACAAATAATGATTTAAATTTAGCAATTGCAAAAAACTAACGGCAAAACATATTCATCTTAAGAGAAAGGTACAACTAGAGAGTAACCTTTTAGTTTAAAATTGATTTATAATTAACAGTTGGAGAGCAATTTTCCAGTGAGAACAAAACAATTTAACAATTAAAATGAAATTTCAAAAGAGTGATAAAAATACAAAAAATAGATAGAGCATGAGAAAGATTAAATTTTATAGGAAAATTACTAATGTTTGGCAAAAGAAACAAAATAAGTTAAATTATTTTACTCAAAATATTTACAAGTAAATAAATTGAAATAAAATATGAACAATTAATAAATAAATAGACAAAAATATTTAAATAGAAAAAACAGTTCATAATTCCTGAACATTCAGCCCCCCCTGAAAGACTCCTATTTTTCAGTAAAAGGAAGTGGGGCAATTTTCACAACTGGACGAGTGTATTCTCCATCCTGAGTTTTCACTGTGACAACTCTCACTTTGGTATGCTTTCCTGGATGTGTGGCAACAATGCGACCAAGGATCCACTTAGATGGAGGTAGGTTTGGCTCTTTCAATAAAACAACGTCATCAATAGATAAGTATTGTTTGATGTTCTGCCACTTTTGTCTTTGTTGGAAAGATGTTAAATACTCATTATGCCATCTTCTCCAAAAGCCTTGATTGAGTTTCTGTAAAAGATACCAATTAGTGTTCACAGATATTTTACAATTTACCATATCAGGTTGGGGAACAGAGGTGTAAGCCTCCCCAATCATGAAGTGTGATGGTGAAAGAGCACATGGCTCAGTATCCGATGTGTCGGGGTCACCAAATGTATTTTATCTCTTACTGTCCAATACAGTTAGAGTAAAAGATGTATCTCAGCTTCTTACTGTTCTATGTACAATAAGATTTTGTTGTTTACAAGAGACAAGCACTTGAACTTGTTCTTGAAAGGAACTATAGATTCGAAGTTAAAACACCTTGTTGTTGTTAAACGAAACGAATGAATTTTTATTGTCGAGATATGTCTCTTTTATACTTAAAACTAAACAATCAAATTGATGATACATTACGTTACAAATAAATATTAATTGTGTCACATAAATTGCTTACAAATATAATACGATGACACATTGCATTGCAAAATAAATAATATTAATTGTTTTACATAAATTGCTTACAAACATAAATACGATGTCACATTGCATTGTTACATAAATTGCTTACAAATATATTAGAGTAAAACAAAATATGACACAGTTATGTTTATGTTGGGCAGGTCATTGTTTCCTGCTGATGTCATCAATACTTGGTGTGGCTTGTGTTTGCGAAAGCAATGAACATTCTTCCCCACGTTGAATGGGAACTCATTCAACAAACTATACCTCCGAAACGTTGTATTGAGTTTTGGGCGGTGAAGGAATGGAGTTTTCGTTTGAAGTCATTTGCTTCCGAGTTTTCAGCAGAAATATGACTCCCAGGCAGACTGCTATTATAAGTGCCAGATAGCTGATTGAGTAATGATGAATGTTGTTAGTAAGTATTTTTTCGTTGAGGTTTGCGAGCTTCTAATGTTGTAACGTTGAAAGTTGGTTTTGGAGTGTTGTAAGCGATTCAATGTGCGAGTTGTTAAATTTTGGAATCTGATCTAGAGCTGATTGAACATCACTTAGTTTCGCTATCGTTGATAAATTTCCAAAACTTATGAAGGATGAATGTACGTTGCTTATTGTCATCTGGATTCCTTGAATGGTAACTAGGTTGTTTCTCAATCTACAGTTGCCTTCGATTGAGAGGAGTCCAGCTCCAGCGAGATCCATTTGACAGGTTTCGGAATTGCATACAGCAGTAAGTTGAATATCTTGAAGGGTTCCAAAAATCCATTGATTTCTATTGTTCAATTGGGTCCATATAAAGTTGTTGATGGGCCGTACAATGTTACACGAAGTTGCGGTGTTGTTGATGAAAAGAGAAAATTCACAGTTGTACGCTTGTGAACCTGCGTGATATTTTGCCTTTCTGGTTGAGCAGAAATACTGCATATCTTTTCCTTTGTTGCAATCCTTGAATTCTGATGAAGTCATTGGAAAATACTGGTCTCTATGACGGTTTATGGCCAGAATCTCTATGGTCAGAAGCGTGTTGTTTATAATTAATGGGGCTGATCTTATTTGGAATAACTCAAATGCTTCTTGTTCAACGAGCGGGATGGTAATGACGAATATTAAGTGATTTCCTGCGTTGCATCCCTTCGTTTTTGATATATTGTAGAATTGGAGCAAATCTTCTTGTTCGAATGGTAGTTTCTGTGACAATGGTAAGTGATTTCTTATGTTTATGATTTCAGCCTTAAGTTGGGCTGGTGAAAGTAGTAGTGGGTTGATGTTGCCATGATGTATATCTGTTAGTGTATCAAGAATTGTGCTTTCTATCCGTTGTATATTGGATGCCATCATCATTAGTTGCATAGCAAGTGTAGTAAAGATTTGAAACACTCTAACCTGGTCAGTGGCATTTCCAATTCTTGCAATGATCTCGTTGGCTTGAGTTTGAACCATATTTATGCGATCCTGGACCTGGAGCTGATCATGCTTTATTATGTTGATGGTTGAGTCAATAACAGAGGTCTGATTTTTCAACATTGACAAGAGATGAGCATCATTGTTATTTATTTGGTTGATTGTTTTGGACAATTCTTCTGCATAGTCGGAATCTAGTAGCCCAAATAAGGAGTGAGCTATGTTTCCAACAATATTTATTGCTGCTCTAGCACTTCGATGTCTTGAAATCAAGTTGGTATCTCCTTGTAGTGATATCTTCATATTCGTTAGATGGTTAACCATTGCATTGCATGTTGTTCTTAGCTGTAGTTGATTACATAAGTGTTGAAGCGCCTTCGTCCCGTTGTTGAATGCTTCAAGCTCAGCTAGAATAGGTGCTAGGTCATAATATGTTGTGATGATCATTTACAATCAGGTTCATGGATCCAAGATTTTCAAAGTATAGTCCAGGATTATTTTTAAACCTTGTAATGTTTATCGGTGATGCGATAACTATTGGAAGCAAGCACAATGACAGAATCATCGTTGTTATTAGTGAAGTGTTGCATGTTTTTCGTCGTTTTGGTGATGTCTCCGTCAGTATGTCCTCATCTTCATGGTTTGCATCTTCCCTGTCTTCGATGAGTGGCGCTAGACGATGAATCGGTCGTTTCAGTATTCCTGACTGTGTTTTTACGTTGACCACTCGAACGACTTCATCCTGCCCCTTAAAGATGTCGACAATTCTTCCCAATGGCCATTTGAGGGTTGGTGTGCTATCTTCTTTGATGATAACTAAATCCCCGATTTTGATATCTTGATGCCTCTTGTTCCACTTGCTTCTCTGTTGGAGTTGGTTGAGGTATTCTGTTGACCATCGTTTCCAAAATTCGTGTTTAAGGTAGCATATGTTACTCCAACGATTTCTTAGATTCTTGTTTTCTGGAACTATGTTGGGATCGATTTGTGCGGTGAGGGGTTCTCCAATTAAGAAATGTCCTGGTGTAAGGGCGGCAAGATCATTTGGGTTATCTGATAGTGGAGTTAATGGCCTTGTATTCAGGATTGCTTCTATTTCAATCACAATAGTCTCTAGTTCCTCATGTGTTAATGATGCTGTGGATACCGTTCGGAGTAGAAGATGCTTTGCTGATTTGACTGCTGCTTCCCATAAACCGCCGAAGTGGGGGGCTCTCGGTGGAATGAATTTAAAGGTTATTCCCTTATCGCTGCTGGCCTTGATGATGGCTTCTCTGGCTTCTGCCGTGTGTAAAATATCCTTGAGTTCGGCTAGCTGATTTTTGGCTCCGACAAAATTGGTTGCATTATCACAATACAGCATTTGTATTCTTCCTCTTCGACTAATAAATCTTCTCATGGCTCCAATGAAGGCTTCAGTGGTTAAATCTGTTACTACTTCCAAGTGAACTGCCTTAGTTGAGAAACAGCAAAAAACTGCTAAGTACACCTTGTGTGGTTTCTTGCCTCTGATTTTATAGTGGACCCAAAAAGGTCCGCAGAAATCTACGCCACAGATAAGGAATGGTCTATTTGGCGTTACTCGATCAGCTGGAAGGCTCCCCATGACTTGGGTCATCAGATGTGGTTTTGTTCTCGTGCATCTTATGCAATTATGAACTGTGTGTCGGGCTGTGATCTTACCCTTGATTGGCCAAAACTGTTGTCTTCAAATGGACAGCAGTGTTTGCGGTCCACAGTGATTGTAGCGCTCATGTTTGTATTTAAATAGCAATTTTGTAATTGCTTCGTTGTATGGGAGTAGTATTGGATGTTTTGCATCAAATGATATTGATGCAGCTTGTAGTCGTCCTCCTACGCGAAGAACATGGTTGTCATCTAGAAATGGTGCCAGAGTTGTAAGTCCACTAGATTTGCAAAGTCCCTTATGGTTCTTAAGATCGTGAATTTCGCCTTTGAATTCGGAAGATTGTATCAGTATCACAATGGTAATGAGAGATTCGTTGAGCTCTTTGGGTGAGAGTGCCCTCTGCCCCTCCGGATTAACCTTGAGTTTCTTGGCCCGTTTGATGAAACGAAGCATATAGCCGATGGTATGTTGCAGGAACTTAAAAGAATTTCGATGTCGTATTTTATATATGAAATCACTTGGAGAATCATCTTGTAGTGCTATAGCAACAGTATGTTTTCTCTTTCGTTCAAGATCGGAATGAGTTTCTAGTTCCTTTGGAGTTGAATGTGGCCAGGCCGATTCATTTGCATGTAGAAATAAGGGCCCGTAAAGCCATATGTGACAGGACATGAAGTTGCGTGCAGATATTCCTCGAGAAAGTAAATCTGCGGGATTTTCCTTTGATGGTACATGACGCCATTGTGCTCCCCATGAGAGTTCTTGTATTTTTGCTATTCGATTCGCCACGGAAGTGTGATATGAAGATGATGTGGAGGTTATCCAGGAGAGGACAATTTGGGAGTCTGTCCAAAGATATACTGATGCTTCTGGGAGTCGTATATCTTCTCTGACTCTACGGGTAAGTTCAGCTCCCAAGACATGCAGCACATAATCCTAGGCGAGGAAGTGTTTGCTGTTTTATTGGAGCTACACGTGATTTTGCGCAAAGTAGCCTGTTGATAGTTGTTTGGCCTTGATAAGTTGAACGCAGATACACCGCGGCTCCATAGGCTCGTTCTGATGCATCCACGAAGGTGTGAATCTGTATAGACGTAGGGTTCCCTTTAAATATGTGTCTGGGAATTTTCGCTTGATCGAGATCTGCTATGTCCTTTCTGAAACTAAACCATTCTTCCTTGAGGTGTTGTGGAAGTTCGTCGTCCCAGGAGAGTTTTAAATGCCAAAGTTTTTGCATGAAGATTTTGGCTTGAACTACAACAGGGCCAAATAGTCCTAATGGATCGAAAATTCTTGCGAGTTCTGAACTAACCACACGTTTGGTGATTGATGAAGAATCGTTCACTTGAGATCTCCCACATAACTCGTCTGTTTTAGGTTGCCAGACAAGTCCTAGTGTTTTAGTTGTGCAGTAGCTTCCGTCGGTGAAGTCGAGGCTGACTTCCTGATCCTCAGGGTGAATGTCACATAGTAATTGGGGATGGTTTGCACACCATTTTCGAAGTTTAAAACCAGCGTTGTTCAGGATTGACATTAGTTGTTTTTGAGCTTCTTTTGCCTGAGTGATGCTGTTGGATCCGCTTATGCAATCGTCTACATAAAAGTCTTCTAACAGGATCTGGCTTCCGATTGGGTGCGTTATTTTGCTTTGAGAGGCTAAAAATTGTAGGCATTTGGTTGCTAAGTAGGGAGCGGCTGAGGTTCCGTAAGAGACCGTTTTGAGTTTGTAGTATTTTATGTCTTCTGATGGCTGCCGTCTCCAAACGATGAGTTGATAATTCTGATCCTCTTCATGAATGAGGATCTGTCTGTACATTTTTTCGATGTCGGCTGTGAACACAAACCTATGTATTCGAAAGCGGAGTAGGATCGAGAAGAGTTCACTTTGAACAGTGGGTCCAGTATGAAGTATATCGTTGAGAGATAGGCCCGTTGAAGTTTTTGCTGATGCGTCGAAAACAACACGTAGTTTGGTTGTGCTGCTATCAGGTTTGAGTACACAGTGATGAGGGATGAACAAGTGGTGTTTTGGGATGTTGGCCGGATTTAATTGTTCCATGTGACCAAAGGCTTCATACTCGTCCATGGATTTCACATAATCGTTCCTTAACATTGGGTTTTTGCTTAGTCGTCTTTCTAAGGACATAAATCGGTTGAGTGCTAATTGTCTTGAGTCACCCAAGGCTTCACCATTTTCTCGGAATGGTAGTCGAACTTCAAAGCGACCGGAGTTGGATCTCTTAACTGTTTGAGTAAAATGTGATTCACAATATTTTTCGGTTGTTGTCATTGATTTTGGTGTGTCTTCGAAGTCGTCCAGTTTCCAGAATCTTTCCATGAGGTCATTTGTGGAGTCGTCTTCGCCGAAAATTGCACAAGTGGCATTGTTATAGGAGACATTTTCAATTTTGCCTGCCACGACCCAAACAAGGACAGTGTTCTGTAACAATGGCATCTTGTCACCAATTCGTATTTGCTCAGGACGTATAAGTTGATGATATAATTCTGCTCCAAGAAGAACATCAATTTTGTCTGACTGATGAAAGTTTGGGTCTGCTAGATTGATGTTTTCAGGAATGGACCAGGTTGTTGTATCCAGGTTCTGCGTGGGTTGAGATGACACAATGCTTGGAAGAATGAATGCTTCCACTCTGCAGTTGAATTTTCCAATTGACGATTGGAGTTTGATGTTAACTCGCTGTGTGGAGTTTCGTGTTCTCCGCCCGATGCCTTCGATGCAAAGAGATGATGGTTTAGGTGATAAGGATAGACGTTTGATGAGTCGCTCTGAGACTAGATTTATCTGTGAACCTGAGTCTAAGATCGCTCTGACCACACAAGATTGTCCATTGTTTGCTGTGATGACAACTCTTGCCGTAGCCAAAAGTACATAGTCGTGGTTGTGATTAAGTTTTTGAATTGTTGCTACAGTAATCGGTGCTAAACCCTCAGTTTTTGTTGTGCTAGGTTTAGCGGTTGTTGTCTCTGAAGTAATAGCGCTCGTTGTTGTGTTGGATGGTTTCGAATTTTTTTGACTTAAGTGCAAAAGCGTGTTGTGCTTACCTGCGCACTTGGTGCAACTCCGTGACGTACATGTTTTCGCCGTGTGATCGGGCTTGAAACAGTTTACGCACCATCGTTGCTTCTGCGTCCATCTTAATCTTTCAGCGGCTGACATCTTCAAGAATTTTTCACAGTAAAAGATTGGATGGCTCTTATTGCCACATACCTTGCAGTTGTCTATGTTGGAGGTGGCAACGTTGGATACCACCTTGGTTCTATCTTTTCCTCCAACGGCTTCTAAGGCTTCAAAACGGTTTTTCAAGAATTTGAGGAATTCTTCCATTGTTGGTAGTTCTCGGGGGTTTTTGACGGATTGTTCATAGAGTAAATGACTTTGTCGATCTAATTTCTTCGTTAATAGATAGATAAGCAGAGGAGCCCACGAGTCTGTATTAATATTGAGAGCCTTTAAAGCTGCCAATGATTCGTGAATTGTATCATGAAATTCTCTCATAGCCTTTACTTCTGAGCCTTGCTGCGGCAAACCCAAAATTTTAGGAATAAGGGACAATGTCTGGGCCCTTTTGTTGCTGAACCGATCTTGAAGAGTTTTTCATGCGATCGGATAGTTCTCCTCTGTCAGTTCTAAGTGTCTTAACAGACGTTCTGCATCACCAGAAACATTTGTTTTTAAATGCCACATTTTTTGTATTAGTGGTAGATCTTGATCATGTATCATTTTGGTAAAAATGTCGGAAAACGTTTGCCATTTTAAGTAATCGCCGTCAAACTTTGGGATTGTCATCTTTGGAAGTTGTACTGATAGATGATCCGTTCTTGAATTATTTGAAGTTCCCCTTAGTGAAGCTCGGTTTTTCAGAACCCTTATTTCAAGTTCTGAATAAGAGCTCATGTCGTAGCCCTCCGAAAGTGGGTCTTCGCTTCTTTCCCAAATTGCGTAATGTAACTCTTCAATTTGGTCCCAAAGTTTATTCATTGCCTCTAGGCATTGTATGGGGGCTTCTTCTTTAACTCGGCCGTTGCTAAGGCGGGTTAACGAGTTCATCAATGCCTTCTGGCGGCGCATGAGTGTAAGCACCTCAGGCGTACTTTGAGTTTTAATCTGGACTCAGGGGGCTGAGGTTGCATGTTGGTCTCCCTCAGTTCCTACAGTTTCGCTGGGCTCTATTTCAGCAAGCGAATTCTTGAATACCTTTGAGTATTTTTCTGATATTTCTTTTATTTTGAAGAAGAAGTTCGAGGTGAAGTATTCGTGATCTATGCTTAGCTCTGATGCGCGAATTTCCTCGTCTCTAACTGCAAAGTTCTTCCATATTGCCTCGATTCGGTTTAACCGAGAGGTAAAGTACTCTTTTGTTGTTTTTCGCGTTGGCGAATCTTTGTTGAAATTTCGGATTATTGATTGAATTTCTTCTCCGGCAAGACGTTGCTCGGCTATTTTTGTCTCCATTGTGAGCCGTTAGTTGATTTAATTGATTTTGATTCGCCGACCAAATGTGTAGTTCTAAATGTTGATAAGTTCCAAAGTCGGGGTCACCAAATGTCGGGGTCACCAAATGTATTTTATCTCTTACTGTCCAATACAGTTAGAGTAAAAGATGTATCTCAGCTTCTTACTGTTCTATGTACAATAAGATTTTGTTGTTTACAAGAGACAAGCACTTGAACTTGTTCTTGAAAGGAACTATAGATTCGAAGTTAAAACACCTTGTTGTTGTTAAACGAAACGAATGAATTTTTATTGTCGAGATATGTCTCTTTTATACTTAAAACTAAACAATCAAATTGATGATACATTACGTTACAAATAAATATTAATTGTGTCACATAAATTGCTTACAAATATAATACGATGACACATTGCATTGCAAAATAAATAATATTAATTGTTTTACATAAATTGCTTACAAACATAAATACGATGTCACATTGCATTGTTACATAAATTGCTTGCAAATATATTAGAGTAAAACAAAATATGACACAGTTATGTTTATGTTGGGCAGGTCATTGTTTCCTGCTGATGTCATCAATACTTGGTGTGGCTTGTGTTTGCGAAAGCAATGAACACGATGTTTGCCACATTGGACGCGAATTAAGTAGCGCCTCCATTTTGGTGAGAAGGGTGTACATTTCTTCATACGTCAAAATATGCTCTCCAATGACTCGCTTCAAATGCTGCTTCACAGACTTGACACCAGCTTCCCATAATCCTCCAAAGTGAGGCGCCGAAGGTGGGAGAAACTTCCAGCTGATGTTGTCCTTGGCCAGATGATCAATGATCAACTTCTGAGTCTGCTGACTTAAAACACACTGGTACATCTCGTTTAGTAAACGTTAGCCACCATGAAAATTTATTCCGTTGTCGCTCCAAATTTCAGTGGGTTTCCCGCGATGGGCACAGAACCGATCCAATGCGAGAAGAAATGCATTTGACGTCAAGTCACCAACCAACTCAAGATGAATGTCCTTCGTGACAAAGCACACAAAAAGAGCAATATATGCCTTCACAAATTTAGGGTTTCGACCACGCGATAGCCTTAACATTATAGGGCCAGCATAGTCGCAGCCAACGGCCGCGGAAACCGAATCCTTTCAGCGGGAAGGTTTCCCATCAATTGTTTTGATGCATCGCGATGCTGTTGAAAACACGAAACACAATTGTATACAACTTTGCGCACTAAATTTCTTGATCCGATAATGTAGTATTCCTTTTTCAATAACGCGATCATCAGAGTCACACCGGCATGTAGATAATGTTCGTGAATGTAACTGACAATCAGGTAAGAGAAACGACTCGATTTGCAGAGTATGATAGGGTGTTTTTCACGATATAAAAGTTCAGAGTTCTGTACACGCCCACCAACTCTAAGCACACCATCCGAATCCAGAAACGGAGCAAGACTTAAGAGTTTATGTTTCCTTAAAAGTTCGTTGTTCTGTTTTAACGCGACGATTTCTGACGGAAAGGAAAGCATTTGGCAAAACTTCATCAATACAATTTAAGCTTTTGATAGTTCTTTCACGGATAGAGACTCGTAATTACGAGAGTCCTTTGAAACGCGACAGTTATGACAAAAACGAAACAATGTTGCTGTGAGTCTAAGGCACTTATACCACTTTGACGAATCGATTAAAATTTTCTGCAAAATGTTTTCTTCGGTAGCATTTGACATAAATACCTGCATTTTCAGGTTTCTCCTTTCTTCCCAATTCAACTTTTCTCTCCACAAGTCCTGAAGAAGGCTTTTATAGCAACAATTATCGGAGCGAGAAATCCCATTGGATCAAAGATTCGTGATGCGTCTGATAGTATTCGACGTTGGGTACACTCAATACTTTGGCTCAACTTAACTTTGTACGAAAATCTATCTTTTGAAGGACACCACTGCAATCCGAGAACCTTTACTGAATCAAATTCCTCAAATTCTAATGGAGACATCTCACGCTGTTCTTCATGTAACGACAACAAAAGAGGCCAGCAATTCGTAGTCCACTTGCGTAAGTTAAAACCTCCAGATTTCAGCAACTCTACCAGTTCCTTCTGAAGAGAAACCACTTCATCTATGGTGTCTGCACCGGTGATGATATCATCAACGTAGAAGTCATTAAGGACCGTTGCAGATGCTAGAGGGTAATCCTCAGAAGAATCCAGAGCAAGTTGCTTTAACGTACGAACTGCTAAAAAGGGAGCACACGCAGTACCATAAGTTACTGTTAAGAGCCTGTATTGTTTTGCAGGTTCCTCGGGAGTTTTACGCCAAACAATCCTTTGATAATCGCAATCATCAGTTGACACTCGAATCTGGCGGTACATCTTCTCGATGTCACCTGAGATTGTGTACAAGTGGCGTCGAAAACGAAGACAAACAGAAAATATGTCACGTTGTATAGTCGGACCAACAAGAAGCGAATTATTTAACGACAAAGAATGATTAGTTTTAGCGGACCCATCGAAAACGACCCTTATTTTTGTAGTGCTGCTGTCAACCTTGAACACCGCATGATGCGGAAGATAATAGGATCTGTTGGATGGTTGATACCCCTCAGCAGCAGGAACTTCCTCCATATGCCCCAGAGACAGACACTCTTCCATATATTTGTGGTATTGTTCCTTTAAAGATGGGTTTGAAACAAATCTTCGTTCGATTGAGTGAAGGCGACGTAAAGAAACTGCAAACGAATTCCCAAAATCTATGTTTTCATTAGTTTTAAATGGTAAACGTACCACATAACGACCATTGGGAAGTCTTTTATAAGATGAAGCAAACAACTCTTCAGTACGCTGGTCATCAATTGAGAGGGTGGACTCATTAGAGATTTCCTCTAAATGCCAAAATTTCTCGTGGTCAAATTCCAGTGAACGATCCAGCTGCGTACAAAATGCCTCAATACCACTATGAGGTCTGAGTTGTTTTTGAGGACTTTCCAGCTACAACTGATCCAAAAATAGTTGGAATTAAGTTAGGTATTCCATTGAATTGATTGTTGGTAGGTCCTGTTATAATATTAAAGACCTTATCTGCCCCGATAAGAACATCTATACAACCAGGTTTATAAAAATAAGGATCGGCAAGCTCAAAAGAGACTAGATTGCTTATGTCAATGTTTTCAATCAATGAAGCCAGTATCAATGAAGTAAGCTTTGACAGAACATGACAGTTCACATCAACAAAGGTTGAGTTAAATCGAGAAGTTAGCCTTATTCTTACCAAGCCATTGGTAGCGCCTGGTGAAGTAGATGCAACTCCAAGCACTGGAATTCGAGAATGACGACGAGAAAGTCCTAAGCGTTGAACAGCCTGTTCGGTAATGAATGAAACCTGAGACCCCGTATCAAGCAACACGTGAACATTTTGAAACGACCCTTCACTGTCCTGGGTTCTGACAACAGCAGTAAGAAATATGGTCTGACCTTTAAAGCATGACTCCGACGTATGGTTTTTGACCACAGACGACGAACATGGATTTGACGAAGGCGAACCAGACGCGACAGGAGTAGCTACTGTTGTTTGAGTTTGAGTTACATTTGCACGAACCGTAGACGAAGTTGCTGCACCATCCTGGTAGACTAAAACATGGTGCCGAGATTTGCATAGTTGGCAACGCTGGTGAGAAAAACATCTATTGGCAGCATGTCCTTGTCGTAAACAATTAAAACATAACGAATTATCTCTAGCGAAACTTCGGCGAGCATCAATGTCAAAAGCGAGAAACTTCTTACAATTAACCAAGTTATGATTTCCCTTACATTGCGCACAAGTTTGGGCAGACTCGACTACATGTGATCTTACTATGTTTTGAATTTTATTCTTAGATTTAGAAGATTGAATAGGAGTTGAACATGACTCCAAACAAGCACAGCGGTTTTGTAAAAACTCCAAGAGTTGATTTACAGTAGTACCTTCCTGTGACCCAAGATTTTCGGCCCAAGCTTGCTTCGTATTTGGGTCAAGTTTTTGTACTAACAGATAGATTAACCAGGGATCGCGATCATTTGTATCAAGTGCATTTAATCCTCTTATAACCTCGTCAGCACCATCAGTAATCTTTCTCATCAAAGTTACATTTAGAGAATTTGCCACTGGTAGCGAAAGAAAAGAGTGAATAAAAGATTGCACTATAAGCTGCGACCTATCAAAGCGCTGCTCTAATCTATCCCAAGCTTCAAAATAATTGGTGTCCGTGAGCTTCATATGACTAATCAGCAGCAGTACTATTCAAGAATGTCTTGAGGTAGTAGAATTTTTGAGATGGAGTAAGTGACGGATTTTGGTCGACTGAACTAACAAACATATCCTTAAATACAGGCCAATCTTCGTAGTTACCCGAAAAAGTTGAAACTGCTATTTTTGGTAGATTCACCGATGACTTCGTAGTAGAGTTCAAGTTCTCGAGAAAGGTGGCTTGTTGTGTTGCTAACTTTTCAGTGACTGATTCCTGAGTCTCTGGCGACGGTTTTTTAACCTTTATGAAACTCACAAAAACAGAATGAGCCACAAAATATTTGACTTCGTATTCGAAGAACTCGGGTTCTAGATCTACGAAATCGACGTCCTCGATGTGCTCGTATATTGCGTCCTGGAGAGACACAAAATCGGTCCAGGCTTCTTCCAATTTTGCTAAACGAATTTCAAGCATCGAAAGTGGAGTATTTATGTCTACCGACGAAGCGAAGTCAGCTGCCGTCCCTTGGAACGCCCACGTTTTGCTTTGACCACATTCATAATTTAATACAAACACGTGAATTAACAAACGAACAAAGGTTAAATTCACAAAATGCAAATATCTTTTTAACACTTTCTGAAGATTATTTGCAAACGTTGCTCTTTCTTGAAACTAATTATTGAATCACAAACGACAACAAATATATTGCTATGCACCTACAAGCAATACTTTCAAATTCCTAGCTTAATAACCGCACCACAGAAAACCTCCAAGCTGATTCACTTTAATTTGGCGACGAAGGACCAGAATGTATTATCCTTAATACTTTCAATAAATTTTAGTTCATACGACGATGAAGAAAAAGAAATAGGCTCGTATAAAAAAAACACTAGAATATCTTATTATGATAATTGATGCTTACACTATGACGGTTCCAATGAGAAAGAGGACAAATATGATTTAAATGTAATTGCAAAAAACTAACGACAAAACAAATTCATCTTAAGAGAAAGGTATAACTAGAGAGTAACCTTTTAGTTTACAATTGAATTATAATTAACAGTTGGAGAGCAATTTTCCAGTGAGAACAAAACAATTTAACAATTAAAATGAGATTTCAAAAGAGTGATAAAAATACAAAAAATAGATAGAGCATGAGAAACATTAAATTTTATAGGAAAATTACTAATGTTTGGCAAAAGAAACAAAATAAGTTAAACTATTTTACTCAAAATAATTACAAGTAAATAAATTGAAATAAAATATGAACAATTAATAAATAAATAGACAAACATATTTAAATAGAAAAAACAGTTCATAATTCCTCAACTATTATTATTATTATTATTATAATAATAATAATAATAATAATAATAATTATAATAATAATAATAATAATATTATTATTATTATTATTATTATTATTATTATAATTATTATTATTATTATTATTATTATTATTATTATTATTATTATTATTATTATTATTATTATTATTATTATTATTATTATATTATTATTATTATTATTATTATTATTATTATTATTATTATTATTATTAATATTATTATTATTATTATTATTATTATTATCATTACTATTATTATTATTATTATTATTATTATTATTATAATTATTATAATAATAATAATAATAACTATTATTATTATTATTATTATTATTATTATTATTATTTTTATTATTATTATTATTATTATTATTACAGTTAAAGATATCCTTTTTGAGGATATCAAAAAAAATGCGAACGCCGGCCCTGAGGGCCGGTCCAACGGTTCGACTTACTATTTATTCGAAATGAAAGACAACCTGATTCACGTTATAAAAGTATATTTATGAACAACCGTCCAATCCTAAACTCTAACAAATACTCAATTCTAATAATTAAATAAAATGTAATCCTACTTCGCCTATGCAAGGGTAAATTGCAGCATCAGCATTTTCCACCAATGGGAACAGCGGATGAAGATCGTATTCCATATTGGCCTTGATACAACACAGTGCATTTACCTCGTAGTCGTATGCACTAATATGCTGCATCAGCATATACATGGGAAATGCCCCGTGTTAACTACCCTCTCGTTGAAGATCTACGTCCCGTAGATAAAATTTTAACATGAGATGTTAGGCGAAGATATTGTCGGTGGTGGTAGTTGTATTATAGGTAAGTCAACTTTCCTATATATCTTGCACCATATTATCAGGACTACGGCTGCAAACATTAGAATGATCGTCATATCCGTGAAGGTGTAAGTATTCAATTTATTCGTTAGACCGCTCATGATTTTTATGTTGTTCATACTCATAGTATGGAGGTATTCGATGTCGATCTTGTGTTCAACTGTGGTGGTATTAGTTAGGACTGGTGGTAGAGCTTGAAGCGAAGTGGTTGTCAGGCTAGTAAATGTCCTGTTATTGAGTTGAATTCGTTGTAAAGTTGAATCAAATAGGTGCCAGAAAGTCCTTTTGGGATGCCTTTACTGATTAATTCTCCCTTGAAGTTCGTCACGAATATGGAGTCTTCTTTGATGAATTCTATTATTACAGCTGGATTGGAATGCATTATACAACTAGCATGACCTCCTTTCAATAATCGAACGATGCAACCGTCTTCATCTAACATCCAAGGAGGTTTCGTCACAAACTGTGACATTGCCGATACTGAGGCAGTTAGATGTTATTCCGTAGGTTTCCTCATGGTTCGCTAAAATTTTAGTGAAAGGTAAGTCTACTTGTTTGTCCTCGATTATAGATGCTCTAGTCAGTAGAAGGTTATACTCAGTCTCACTAACCTTAGGCATTGATAGAACGTACAGCAACATGGAATCATTGGTGAAGACTGACGGCTTGCCAAATTGCAACGCTTCTACCACGATTGCGTATGGTAGCGTCTCGACTTCGCTGATGACCCTGTTGAGTTCTTCTTGGTCCAGGAGATTGGTATTGACGATCCCATTTCTCACCATTTGGCAGGCACGAACGATTTCATTGACCTCTTCTTTGATAATCATGAGTTCATCTATTATGCTCTGTTCATGCATGGCTCTGTTGGATGAGGCTACTTGATTGGCAGTATTGTTGATGACCCAGTTAATCTTTTCGGTGATGTCTTCCGTTATTTTTAAGACCCTCTCGTTTATCTTGAACTGTTGATTGTTGTTGCTGATGATATCATCTTCGTTTTCCTATACCTTGTCCCAATCGGCTGCATCGGGGTTACCTGCCAGCCACTTCCATGCGGACCCGATCCAGTTGATTGATCTTTCCTTTCTATGAGTTTTCCCTTTCAGTGAATCAAAACGTTCGTGGAGTTGAGTAAGGTGATGACGTGCAACAATTCTCCTTCCGAGCTGAGTGATTTCGACCTCAACAACTCCTGTTATTTTGTCCAAAAGCGCCTCAAATTTATCCAGGCGGATGACGTGTATTAATTTGAAATGTCCATCGATGATCCAGCCTTGCCCTTCTTTGATGGTGACCATTGGAGACTTGTATTCGAATATGCTGAACCCTTGCGCGGCGGTAATAAGGATAAAACTATATGATAAGTAAAATTAAGAATAAAAGAGGATTATGTGTAATATAATAGTTATTTTACAATTTTAGAAACTTTCACGATTTACTATATTCAGTAGATATTGATTGAACAAATTCAGAACTAAAATTGGTTATTAATACAAATATTTCAACATTAGGATATTCGACAAACTAGAAAGATTAAAAATTAAATTGCATACATATAGGTATTTTTTTTAGATTTTTGTAATATTTTAATTTGTATTTTATGTCAATTCAAAGTATTACAATGGATTGAGTAATTCATTTATGTTTGAATTTATAATAAAATTACATATAATTAAATGATTTCTTTAGTACACCTAAAATTTAGTATAGCATACAATTGAATAATTCTCACAATCTAATTATTTTATTTTACATCATTCCACAGTAAAATGTATTAAATTAAATTGAGTAATCTAGTTATAATAATCTTGATGTCTTTGGCTAGGTTCTGTTGCTTGTGTATTCGTGCTTTTGGAGCTTGTGCAAAGATTAAATGAAATTCAAAGATTCAAAAAGGATTTTAATTTTTTTGTGCATGCATACATTATAAGGGGTGGGGTGCTTGGTGCCACTGCCCTTTTTTTTATTTATTTTTTTTTTATTAATACTCTCCGATGGCGAATTGAACCCCAGCCTCCTGCACATCAGGCAGGTGTACTGAACACTATACTATCGAGGAGCCATTACGTATTACCTTGGTTTATATTTTTAATATGGGTCTTATGAATTTTTCTGCCCGAATTGGTTACTACCGTTACACGGTTGTCTTTTGCCACGATATCTTTCCGGAATAAAGGCTTATTTTTTGCCTTAATTCCTCTTGATGCCGTGTATATAACATCTCCTTTTTTATATTTTTTAGGAGAAGTTCTATTCTTGTTCCGATAATGATTCGCTTGTTTTTGCTTTCTCTTGATCTCGGCTTGGAGGTCATGGTTTATCTTTTTTCTAAAGTCTGTAAGATTTTGATAATTAATTCTTGGAGATCTGTCGAAGAACACGTCTGTTGGTTTGTGTTTGGTAACTGAATGAATACTATTGTTATACCTATCAACGGCAATGTTTAGTAGTTCCTTTAAGCGCAAATCTTTATATTCGACCTTGAGACATCGATAAATTTCAATGAACGTTGAATGGAACCTTTCGACCTGACCGTTTACTTCTGATCGATTTACTGGAGTTCGGTATAATTTTATACCTAGTAATTCGATAAAATTAGCGATAATGGGGCTAACGCAACTACATTCATTGTCGGTAACAAGTATTTTAGGAACTGTGAAATAGTGAAGGACTTTAACAATTTTGTCTCTAAGGTGCAGGACTGATCTATTCTTTATATGGAAAAGTTTCCCGAATTTAGAGAATTTATCTATACAACTTATGAACTCCTCGTTCTGCACCTCAAGAATGTCCAGATGAAGAATCTCGCAGGGGTAACTCGGGGTTGGCGTAGGTTGGACTTCGGGATGGTTTGGATGCCTGTCATACTTATTTGTGTTACATATTTCACACGCACTCACGTATTTTGTTATGAGGCTATTCATGCCAGGAAAATAGTAATTTTCTAGAAATTGGTCCTTGTTTTCCCTGGCATTCCTGTGTGCTCTTCTATGTTCTTTCATAATAAGCTCACATTTGTGGTTTTCGTTCTTCACGTCTTCGACCACTCTTTGCGTGATCCTGATTTTGTATTTCGAAAAATATTCGATAAAGACCTCTTGCAGGATTCCTAAATAGGATTCTGGCATTTTAATACCATTTACTACATTAGAGTTTAGCTTGGACCTCAGTAACTGGGTTAAGGCTGCTTTATCGTATCCACAAATTACAAAGTAATGCCGGCAATAGCCAGGATGTGGTTCTTCGAAACACTCCTGGCCCTTATCTGTTCTAAAGATAATCTGATTATGAAATACATTGATCGGCGCGAGTACGTGGGGTATGAGGTCGGATGCATCTTGTTGGGCACTATGAGCAGTTTCCGTTGTAGATCCACTTTGATTACTTCCAGCAGTTTCTGTTGTGGATCCGCTTTCAGAGCATGCGGTTTCAGTCTCGGAACCTTCATTGACCAAACGAGACGCAGACGACTCACACTCCGTGTTTGCACTTGACCTAGATTCATTTACTGAGCCTTGCAAGTGGTTCACCTGAGTTCTAAGCCTTAAACCAACTCGTAGTTGTACTCTTCGATTCTTGCTTTCCACTTCTTTAACTTTTCGTTGTAATTTCTATTACCCAATGCAAATGTAAGAGGTTGGTGGTCCGTAAGAATGCGTATCTTTTTGTAAAGGTAGGACCGAAGATTGTCTAGGGCCCAGACGATGGCCAACATTTCTTTTTCGTTGGTGGCAAAGTTCTCTTCACTTTTGTTCAGTGATCTAGAATGCAATTGGTCGGTCTCTTCCGCCCTCATTTTGTGATAGAACGGCCCTAATCGCATAATTAGACGCGTCAGTCGTTAAGGTGAAAGGTTTTTCGAAATCGGGAAAAGCTAAAACCTCAGAAGATGTTAACAGAATTTTCAAATCATTAAAAGCCTTGAGCTCGGAATCCCCCAATTCGATTGGAACATTCTTCGATTGGTTGGCTCTTATCTGCGCATTCTCTCCCCTTGTAAGATTCGTCAATGGTTTGGCAACCTTCGCATAGGCAGATAAATTTCCTATAGTAGGAAGTAAGGCCAAGGAATGATTTGAGTTCCTTCAAGTTTTGGGGTGGTTCCATGTTCTGAATTGCTGTAACTTTTTTTTAGTCGGCTCGGATACCTTCAGCTAAGACAACATACCCTAGGAATTCCACTTGTTGTTGCATGAAATGGGTCTTCTCGAGATTGACCCTCTGACCTGCCTCACCGAGTCGGGCCAACACCACATCTAAGTTCCCGAGATGATCGTCTAGTCCTTTGCCAAAAACAATTATGTCATCTATATAGACGTAACACGTTTTTCCAATAAAAGGCTTCAGGACATCGTCGATCATTCTTTGAAAAATCGCGGGGGCATTCTTGAGTCGAAAGGGTAGTTTCAGAAACTCGAATTTCCCGTTCATAGTGGAAAACGCAGTTTTCGGAATGTCGGACGGTTTCATAGATATTTGGTGAAACCCAGAAGTCAAGTCAAGTGTTGTGAAATACTTAGCTTGTCCAAGACTAGCCACCTCTATGCCAAGATCTACTGATCATAAAATAACACAAAACCTAAGGAATTATACAAGTTAAGATTTAATCAGAAATGAACAAGATTCAGAAAAGAAATGGTCAAAATTTATTTTCCATCCAGAAAATACATCTAAGATAAAACCAATATTTAATAGACAAAATATCAGAATTAGCCAAAGCAGTGAAATAAAAATTAAAAATCTGATTAGTGGATCAAAGGACAAAATTGAAGCATTACAGCAATCAGGGATTTACTCAATTGGATGTAACAACTGTAATAAAGAATATATAGGGCAGATAAGAAGACAAATTCTTAAAAGATTTAAATAGCATTTTGCGCATCTAAAATACAATGAACCAGAAAAATCAAGTGTATCACAATACATGCTAGAGAATAACCAAAATTTTAGTTTACAAAATTTGAAATTAATACGTAATCATTATGAACTAGATGCTTTTGAATCTCTTTATATATTTTAAAATAAAAATATTTTAATGAATAGTGACGATGGACCAATAAGAAATCCAATTTTCAAAAAAGTTTATATTATACCCTAAATTCACTGTAAATTTGTTTGTGTAATTTTTTGTTTGTATTGAATTTGTTGTTTGTATTGAATTTTAAATAGAGCTTACTTACGATGGAAGCATTGCTTCCGAAATGGACATACAAGCAAAAATAAATAATTTGTGTTTTAAGTTGCTAAAATAAAATCTTAAATTTAAGATATCGACGTTTGAAGAGAAAGTAAGAAAAACTTGATTTCTAATAAGTTAAAACTAAATATTGGGGAATATGGTGTATATAAATATAAATTATTATTACGATGAAAAGGAAGAAAAATGCATTTGCTTTGATACCAAATTCATTTCCCTACGTATCTTAAATCGGAAAATATAAGCAGTTTTGCCGGAAAAATAAGTGAAATTCTGCTTCTGAATTAGTCAACTTCAAGCCAAATATCTCAAAAACCCCACAAACGATTCAAAAATATTTGACCCACATAATGTCCTTAATATCACCTTTTATTTGATACTAGATTCATTAGTGAACGCACTGGGTCCAGGTTCCCTGGGAAAATGGGTCATCTCCTGTTTTTTTTATTGTATTTTTTTTGATTAAATTAGCTCGATATAAGGTAAGTGGTAAGTGGTTGGGTATACGGTTTACAATAAAAACTACAGAAGAACTGGTATAATTAAAGCATATGCCAGAACCACTTTGCCTTTGGTAGTGTAAATTTTTTAGTAGTCTATAAAGTTCGAAGAATTCCATATGTCTAACCCACACCCTCATTCGTATGATTTTTCCATGCTAAGGTTCGGTTGAATACCAATCCCAAGTTCTTTGACCTAACTACGAATTCAATTGAAGAGGAATCAAGCATAATTGAGGGAAAATAAAAAAAGGTCTGGCTTCTTTTCTGAGATAACCAGACATTTACATTTTTTCAAATTGAGCAATAGACCATCGCTTACCGACCACCTCAAAACAATTTTGAGATCTTCGTTCAAATCATTGGCACAATTTTCTATGAACCTAAGGGAGTAGAGGGGGCCAGAATCGATCCTTGTGGAACGCTTCGTAGCAATGGAAGCAATTCTGACAAAACAGTCCATAATCAAGCAGCCTGTTTTCCACCTTTGAGATACGATGAAAACAACCTAACAGCAGAACAAGACATGTTGAAGCGTTTACCTAACTTATCAATGAGGATAGAGTGATTAACCATATCAAATACCTTAGAGAAGTGCAGTAAGACAAGAAAAGTAACATGGTATTCGTCTAATTGCGCTCTTATGTCTTCAACTACTTTCAAACAATGTTTGGAACGAAATCCTAATTAAACCGAAACATGTAGGTCATTACGTACGAGATACTCATTAACTTGCTAATGCATAATTCGTTCGCAAATTTTGGACAGGTAGGGTAATATTGAAATAAGCCTTCATTCCTCCCCTATTGAGTTTTTAGGTATATGTACAATTTTTGCATTTTTCACTGACATGGAAAGACACCGGTCAATAGAATGGTATTAATAATGTGTGTTATATACGGGAGCAAATGCGGTAGTATAGCTTTGATAAAAACCGGGTGTACTCCATCAATACCTACGGCATTTGTCATTATAGTTAAAAAGCTTTCGACTATATCCGTGCATTTTATTCTTTTGAAGAAAAACTGTGTATCTGTAGAGGCTACATGACTGCTACATGAGACTCTATTACCAGATGTGATATTAGTATCTGGAATTGATAAAAAATTAGATTCAGTTCATTTATGTCCATATTATTTATGCAGGTCAACTTCTGCTTGCCAAAAACAAATAAAATGCACGACTGTATCGCACAAACTTGCTCTTACGATTGATCACATCGTAGGCAAATGATTTATATTAAAAATCTAAATATATTTTTAAAGTCGTTTTTTACCTAATTTTTTATATATACAAAATTTCTTTAATTTATTTCTAAAAACAAATTGGTATGACAAACTTAAATATTTAAAAATATAAACTTAAAAACAATAGATTAAATCGGTTTAATCAAAGGAAAAATAATTCAAAACTGAAATAAATCCTTAAACTAATTTGAGCTCAAAAAAAGTACGCCATTTTATTTCTTGGGTAAATTTGAATTTATGAGAAATAAAATTAAAAATCTGTGGAGCGGTATTTGAGAAAAAGTTTTTTTTAAGACTTCTTAAAAACATTTTTCAAAAAAAAATTCAAAAACGCCAATTCATACGTATTCACCAAATACATAATGTAACTGTATTTTTTGAAAACAAAATTGATGAGCAGTTTTCAAAACATACATTTTTAATTTTTTTTAAATGCTGGTATTTAGTATAAATTGGGCTACCTACACCTAAATACATATGTGTGAAATTTCGAAAGAATCCGTTAAGCCATTTTTGAGATAGTCGAAAGCAAAGGAAACGGTTCTATGGAAAGTACCGTTCAACCGTTTCAACCATATGATCGGTCGTACCTAAAAAGCTGCCCTGTTTTTTTAAAATCAAAATCGTTAGAGCCATTTTCGAGAAAAATAGGCTTTAACGTAACGGTATCTCCCATAGGTACCGTTATTTTTTGAGCTAAACAAACATTTTAATTTTCCCCTCTACAATACATAAAAAAGTCTATATACTAAGTTTGAAGCAAGCCGGCCCACCCGTTTATGCTGTAAGTGTCTATACATACATACAGACAGACGTACAGACGTTCAGAATTCTTAGACCATCTTTTTTCGTCTTTGTCATCATCATAATGTCATGTTTGATTGTTATCTCAAAACTTTTTTTTCGACGAATGCATAACTTGCCTTATATAATATAATATATTTAGAATAGAAAAAAGCAAAAGAAGGGAAAATTAAATAACTTAGATAAATTAAATAATCGATACAAAAATAGTATGCTATGAATACTTGTTGATCATAGTTGTTGTTCGTCTTTTTCTGCCTGACTGCTCGTTGCTATAATATTCGGCATTCATTTCCACCAAAATTCCCCTTGCATTTGCCTTCTTTCTTACATAGACGGATCCAAGATTTGTAAAACAGAAAACAGCTGTTTAAAGCTGATAAAGTGAGCGGTTTTGCTGGTCATACTGCCATACATGGATATATTCCTTTTGTTTCCTGCTTTAATACGAATGTCTTCGCGATATAATTACCTTTCATTCTTACAAAAAAGAGCAACGGACTTTAGAATGGTGTTTCTTTCTTACTTTTAGCCGCAAACCCATAAATCAATTTTTTATAATTCTATAAAAGATCGTAATTTGAATGGGCGAACATCGAAGAGTAATGGGACACGGTTGTCTTTTTGGGGGTGAGGAATTTGAATACTCCGGTACTATTTTCGAAATATGGCACAGGTCATTATTTTTAATAAATTGTTTAGAATTTTTGTAAACAAATTTGCATTGCAAATTACACTAGTGTTTACTAGTAAGGAGAAAATATATTTTTCCTTATTCTTAAGAAATGCCGAACACCGAAAATCACACCCTATAAAGATTTACAAAAGTATAACATTTTTCTATTTTGTTTTGTGCTTGCGCCTCCCTCAATGTAAATATAATGCATACATATTTTTCATCTATATACTAACATAATCTTATCTCTCTTGTTTATAGAATTTCCTAATTTATGCCAACTAAGCATATTTTGTTCATTCGGAATTCAATCACCAACGAGATCGTTTGGCACATAAACCACAAATCATTCAAATTACAAATCAGTCCCTTAAATCACAAACACAGTTCATATTTATAATTAATTGAAAATAAATAATTAACATTTTTTTGTTACATTATAATAGACCAAGATCCCGGCAGACATACGTCATTTTATCATAGATACCAAAGTAGATAAGACAGATAGATAGATAGATAGATTTATTATTTCATTTGAGTTTACAATTTGGACAATAGTTTTTACAAATATCGCTTAAGCATGGCTTTGCCGTCTGCCCGATTGACATTGATTTGAAAATAGTAGAATAATATTAATTTACATACATAGTTTGCTTCAAGTAAATTGAGCAATTTGTTGAAGATAATATTTTTTTCATTTTTATTAGGCTTTAAAAGCTTCATTTAAAATTTGATTGCGATAAGACTTTGCTGTTTGCTAGTATCTGAAGAGATTGTTAATATTACATTGACCGTTTAGTAGCGCCATTACTTCATCGTCAGACTTAAAGCTGGTGTTCAAAAAATCTCTTCTAGTTTCGCATAAGACGGGGCATTTTCCAATGAAATGTACGACATCCTCCCGTTCTCTAAGGTTACATAAGTTGCAGTAAATAGGCAGATCCTCTCGATGTGGTATATAGTGTAGGTTTATAAGCTCCCCTCTCATTTTGAAAATCGATGCAATAAGTACCTGACTTTTCACGCTGTGAAAATAATTGTGTTCACATAAATTGTGAATCTGAAATCGGATCCGCAAGTTCTTCCAGCCTATTGTACCATGCATTTTTTTAACAATTGTACCCATTGCTAAAATTTTGGGCATCCTTTCATCCGGCATCTCAAGTACTTTTGTAATGTAGTCTACATGACACTTTAGACTTTAGAGGGGTGACAATCCTGTTTCAATTGTGAGCATGTAGTTAGGGGTGGTTTTAGGCAAGCGGAAACATTTTTTCTTATAAAAAATCTAAGAAGTTTTACGACATCTTCATATTTTTCATATCCCCATGTTTGTGCCGCATAAAGCATTACGGATTCAGCCACTGCAACAAATGCCTTGTATTTAACACTATGCAATATTGTTTTGTTCGAAAAGCATTTCTGCCACGTTGCACTTATTGCATTTTTAAGTAAAACTAGTTTTTCTTTGAGGGGGTGTATCATACTAAGATTGTAAGCAATAGTTACACCCAAATACTTATAGGTTTTGAAAACTTCTATTGGAACCCTGTAGAAGTACAATTTTTCGCTCCTTGCAGTTCTGCCCGACCCCTTTCGGAAAATCATCATCTTTGATTTGCTCAGATTCACTCTCAAATTTCATAATCGGCAATACGTTTCAAGTTTGTTAATCATCAGCTGCCTCTGAGGGGAATACGCAAACAGTATCGCATTATCGGCAAATAAAAGTGATTTGATGTTTCTCCTTGCCAGTTCTATACCCCCGGGCAAGAAATCTATTAAGTCATTAATGAACAAGGCAAAAAGACTTGGACTTAAAGCGCACCCTTATTTGACTCCTATTTAGACTCGAACCATTGTGAGATATCAGGACCGTTCATAATCGCTGAATGATTGCCACGATACATATTTTCTAGTACTCTCCCAAATTTTGCTGATATCCCGATATGCGATCTACTGCATCGAAAGCTGCTTTGAAATCAACAAAAAAGACGTACAGCTTCTTTTTTGTTCAATGCAGTTGTTTGCAGAGCAAAAATATTGTCGATAGTTTAATAACCGCTCCTAAATCCTGCTTGAAATTCACTGAGCAAATTGTTTATCTGTATCCACTGTGTCAAGCGGTCATTCAAAAGTGTTGCGAAAATCTTATTGAACGCAATAAGAAAAGATATCCCCCTATAATTGCCTGGATCTGCTATGTTATCATTCTTATGAATCGGAAAGATAAGAGATTCTTTGAAATTGTCTGGTATTTCTCCAGTTTCTAAAATGTTTTTATACACAGAAGTTGATTAACGTTTAACATTTCCGTTCCGTATTTCATGAATTCTGTTGGTATTCCATCTGCTTCAGCTGCTTTCCCGGCCTTTAATTTTTGTAATACGTAGCACATTTCCTCTTGGTTTATAGCAGAATCCTAAATTGCATTTCAATGTGCTGATTTTGCGTAGTGAATAGGTGGTGTCAAAGATTCAAAAGGATTTTATAATGGTCATGTAGTGAATCGATTTTTAATCTGGTATTTATTTGTAGCTTTTTACCATTTAATTGGTTGACTGTTCTCCAAAATGCTTTTGAATCTTTGCAATTGGTTAATTTGATAGCTTCATCTTCAAAAAAAGTTGATTTTTTTTCTTTGCAAAATTATTTGAACATGAAGTTTGCTTCAATCTACATACTTTGGAAGTAATTACAATTATGCTTTCTAAAGGCTTTTAACCAACCGAAAGATTTTTGTTGAGCTTTTTCACATTCATTGTTATCAAACCATTTCTCTCTCTACTTAAAAACTTGTGCATGGTTATTCGTAGCAGGGAAAGATAATTTGATAGCGTCTTCAATGTCACCTAAAGTATTTTCGTCTTCTGAATGTGAGTTTCGTTCTAAGTTCCGTTTATATTCTTCAGGTTTCTTCTCTTTCCGCCTCAGTTTTGGAGGAAAATTTAAGACTGTCGTATCCTCTTGGTCTAAGTGATTTAGCCCAAATTCAACTACTATTGACATATGATCGGAATATGGAGCGCTCAAAGCCCCGAAACCGTCTACAATTGAAATCCAGCTTCCCCTTACTAGGCAATGATCAACTATTGAATGTCCTTGCTGACCCACAAATGTAAATTCTCAATTTTTATCGGATTCAGAAACGCCATTCATCACACAGAATCTGAAGGAATTACAAAAATCTAACAACTTAACCCCTCTTGAATTTATTGTTGTATTTTTTTTTGAATGTCGAACCTTTCCTGCAAACCTGTTTCCTCTTCCTTCATCTGTTCCCATTCTTGCATTAATATCTCGGATTATCATAACATCATCGCTTTCCAAATATTCGATGAAACTGCAGAGCAAGTTAAAATCGCGATCCCAGTGGTTGCAGTTTATGTACTAGGTACGATGGTGTATTTTTTAGTTTCTATTATAATGTTGATCAGATTTATTTCATTTTCAAATTTGAATTCGCATGTAATATTTTTAAGAGACTTCTGTAACCGAAAAATCATGCTCCACTCTCCCTACCTCTTGTTGTCGTGATGCCCAAGCCCAAATAAACTCAAAACTCTTTAAACTTTTTGTATGTAAGTGGCCTTCATCTTCAACTAAGAATGTTTCATATAGAAACACAAAATCATAATAATTAATAAAATTTAAAAAAATTAACATACAAAGTTTTATTTTTTTAACCTGATATATTGTAGCTTAATATTTTTGGTTTACTTAATTCAATACTCTTATTTAAATTAATATTAATACTTAATTCAATGCTTTCAATTAAATTATGGCAGACGGCGCCTTTACCCTATTTATTAACAGAAGTGTTGGTGTGTGTATGTGCTAAACTGTTTTCTCCTTGGAAACTAGTTGGCGCACTAGACAGTTGGCGTTGACATGTTATCGACGTCAAAAAGAGACGACTGGTATTGATTCAGATCAGCTTGGCAAATGTCATTCAAAACTTGAATTGCATCCATGTTGCTGTGCATAAATCGTCGCGCAGGACTTCAACGAAAAAGTTTTTGGTTGACAAACATTTTGTCCTCCCGAACTAAAATTTTTATTTCGGGATTAAATTCATTTCATCGTCGCTTAATGCACATCAATTTGGTTCTCTTTTGTCGAATCGAAGCTGGAAGATATTTTGAAAATGTTATTGTTTCGCAGAGTATTGGATGATTTGAGTGCAGCAATTACCTGGTGTTTTGTTTCGAGGTTGACCATAAAATTCTTCGCGTTTGGATTAAATGACTTCATTTCGTGGATGTGTATATTTCATGTTAATGGTGGTTGAATTATGCTCCTATAAACATCTGTTCCTTCTTGTTTCGGCCCTCTAGGATGGCTACCCTTACCATAAGATTATTTTCAGTGCGCTTTTTCTGCATATCTTTGATTTGATATTCTAGTTGCTCGCACTTATTTTCAAAAGCATTTGGATAATTTGGAGGTTAAGAAAAAGTTTGTTTCCATAATTTTTTGGTAGTCAGTAGTAACAATCTCTGTCACTTTTTTTGCCACCTCCGCCATTTTCGAATCTAGAAGCACCTCAAACATCTTGAAGAGCTCAATTTTATTCATTGATCCAACTAAATCTGCAGCTATTTTAAATGAAGAATGTGCTCTTTTCGATTCAGGAAGATCAGGAGAGATTTTGTGTGCTTTTCTCTTATTATTATGCATATGACATATATATATATATATATACTTGTACAGTGAGGTTATGCGCTTTCGTATTTTGGAAACTTATGGAATTATCTTAATGCTCGTTAACTCACTTGGGTTTCATATGCTGAAGCGTTAAGTTATCTTTAACTTCACTTTAGAGGATTCAAATAATAAGTTAATTAAGATAATTGCAAAAAAAACAACGAATTTAAATAGGACCAATATAAAGGCAAACTTTCCAACTTATTTGGCAGATATTAATTCCAAAGTAGGTAAGAATGAATGGACATTCCGAATTTTCAAACCTGGGGCTTTTCGGAGATATGCAGTTTTAAGAGTGCATTCTCAACTATGTTAATTTATCAAGCTGATTTTTTGATATGCATAAGGGGATAGTGTCTCAAACTTTGTTTGACACTTGTCAAATCCCTAGAGTGGGGCGTTTCGTCTGGCAGATACCTTTAAGATGTCTTCTTAAGCTATACGACGAGTTATGTCTTTAGACTCCAGTTCACGAGACTCTTGGCTCATTTATCTGCTTCTTCAAAAGGTGGATGACGACACTTAGAAGGCTTGGGCTGAAGAAATTGACTCGAGGCAGGATTTAAGGACTTTCCTGGCCGGAGCATTATTGTCCATTCGCTCTAGGTGACCCAGCCATCTCAATCGTTGGCTTTTCAATTTTGTGATTAAGTCGGTCTTGCTGTACCGCCTGGATAGTTCGTTGTTTTTGTTGTTTTCCCATTCCCCATCTTTGCAGACGAGACTAAAAATCACCCGGAGAATCTTTCTCTCAAAAGACCCTAACGCCTTCTCATCCATCGTTAGCAGTGTCCATGTCTCTGCACCATACATCAGGACTGAGATGATGAGCGTTTTATAAATGGACAGTTTAGTTGCTCGAGAGAGGGCTTTGCTTCTCAATTGCCTTCTTGGCTCAAAGAAACAGCGATTGGCAAGAGTAATTCTGCTTTTGATCTCAGCACTGGTATCATTCCTCTACTCCTAACCAATTCATCGCCAGTCGGTTTGAACAACTCGGCCGCAAGACCATCAGCTCCAGCTGCTTTGTTTGACTTAAGTTTACATATAGTTATCTTTACTTCGTCGAGATCGGGTGGACGGTATTGTTGGCCTACGTTGCACGGTGGGGCAAAATGACCTAAAACGTGGCATCAAGACCTGTGTCCAAGCCAAGCCCATTAGAACGCACCCTTTTCCTAAATGTGCCAGTTTGTATTTTTTGACTAAAGAATTTTTTGTTTAAGATCTATTTTTTGTCAACTATACTTACCTTACTCACCAACTTGTGCCTCTCTAAAAAAATAAAAAAAAAACAAGTAATAATAACGTTTAAATTTTTATTTATTGAGATATAATGTAAAGTAAAAGAAAAAACCTATTAAATACAAACTTTAACAAAGAAATATTTGTAATGTATCCAAATTGAAGATTTTTATGACCTGTAGTCCAAATTTCGTTTCGCCCAGGTACGATAGTTGGGCTCATCAGTTAGATGCTATCGTACCCTTCTAAGACGCAATGTTTTCCGGTCGATGGTTACCGACTATTATAAAATTTGCAGCATTTACACACTGCAAATTATATTATTTAAGGGAATTTGGTTAAATTCGTGCACCGAAATGTATGTTATACCCGTGGTCTGGCCAGTAATAGAATAGAAGAAAACGCAAATAATAATATATTTTTGTTTTTTTGGACTGTGTGGAATAAAGCCAAATTGAAGATTTTTATGACCTGTATTCCAAAATGCGTTTCGCCCAGGTATGATAGTTGGGCTCATCAGTTAGATGCTATTGTACCCTTCAAAGACGCAATGTTTTTCAGTCGATGGTTACCGACTATTATAAAATTTGCAGCATTTACACACTGCATTTTACACTACTATTTAGGGGAATTTGGTTAAATTCGTGCACCTAAATGTATGTTATACCCGTGGTCTGGCCAGTAATAGAATAGAACAAAACGCAAATAATAATATATTTTTGTTTTTGTTTTTATAGACTGTGTGGAATAAAGCCAAATTGAAGATTTTATGACCTGTAGTCCAAAATGCGTTTCGCTAAGGCACGATAGTTGGGCTCATCAGTTAGATGCTATCGTACCCTTCTAAGACGCAATGTTTTTCAGTCGATGGTTGCCGACTATTATAAAATTTGCAGCATTTACACACTGCAAATTATATTATTTAATGGAATTCGTTTAAATTCGTGCACCTAAATGTATGTTATACCCGTGGTCTGGCCAGTAATAGAATAGAAGAAAACGCAAATAATAATATATTTTTGTTTTTTTTTTTATAGACTGTGTTGAATAAAGCCAAATTGTAGATTTTTATGACCTGTAGTCCAAAATGCGTTTCGCTCAGGCACGATAGTTGGGCTCATCAGTTAGATGCTATCGTACCCTTCTAAGACGCAATGTTTTTCGGTCGATGGTTACCGACTATTATAAAACTTGCAGCAGTTACACACTGCAAATTATATTATTCAGGGGCATTTGGTTAAATTCGTGCACCTAAATGTATGTTATACCCGTGGTCTGGGCGCTAATAGAATAGAAGAAAATAATAATATATTTTTGTTTTTGTGGAATGTGTGGAATGGGGATGGCCGGGGCGCGATAGTTGTGTGCTCGCCTGTCAACCTCGTGGTTGCAGGTTCGATTCCTGCCTTTGTCTATGTCTTCTTATATTCCATTAAAAGCCAATTCTCAAAATTGTCATAAAATAAGTTGCTCCTTTGCTCATTACATGCTGTTTAGGCATAACACTAACAACATGTGATTGAGTAAACTAGCATACCCATAAAGTATGACAACGAAATAAATAAAATAATGCGAATTATATGGGACATATATAAACAAGACACTGTAGTTCTCTCCGCATTAGTTCAGCCGCCATCCCTGGAGATAAATCTGAGACAACAACCAGCTCTAGTCTCAGAACATCACGCCACACATCTTTCCTATCCTTCTTTCTCTTCTTCACCGGATGCCCGCGCTGTGTTAAGAAAAACATATAAAGGGTATTCATAATCCATTGAGCGCGTGCAAAGTTATAAAAAAAAAATACAGCCAAATTGAAGATTTTAATGACCTGTAGTCAAAAATGCGTTTCGCCCAAGTACGATAGTTGGGCTCATCAGTTATATGCTATCGTACCCTTCTAAGACGCAATGTTTTTTCGGTCGATGGTTACCGACTATTATAAAATTTACAGCATTTACACACTGCAAGTTATATTATTTAGGGGAATTCGGTTAAATTCGTGCACCTAAATGTATGTTATACCCGTCTGGCCAGTAATAGAATAGAAGAAAACGATAGTAATAATATTTTTTTTTTGTTTTTGTGGACTGTGTAGAATAAAGCAAAATTGAAGATTTTAATGACCTGAAGTCCAAAATGCGTTTCGCCCAGGTACGACTCAATTTGGCTTTATTCCACACAGTCCACAAAAACAAAAACAAAAATATATTATTATTTGTGTTTTCTTCTATTCTGTTTGTAATTTATCTATAATTAAAAATCATCGCTGACATCTTCACTGTCATCCTAATCAATATCGACATTTGGAAGTTTAAGCAAACAGAGTGCTTCTTTGTGTAAAGATTGGAATTTTTTTTGCAGTTTTTGCTTGGAAGTAATAGTTGGATGCAAGCTCAGTATAAAGAAATTAAATATATCTTCGTTCGATTTTTCACGGCTAGATTTTTTCGAGAATTTCTCACGGACATATTTAAAATCTTTGTTTTGTACTTGTTGCGCTTCCTCCGAAATTTGTCCGATAGGCAAAAGTGCAGACGATATAATTTCTGGGCCATGACAAAATTTTTTATGTAGAGTTGGAGGTATACGATACCAGGGATATTTATTGACGAAGTACCTCGCTATGTCATACGTAAATTGCTTGTACTTTTCAACATCAATCTCATGGACGAGGGTTTTGTCAGACTATATGCACACCACTTACTAGCTGAATGGGGACTAAGCAGGTTATAAAAACAATCTGCTTCTGGACCGTGAAAAGATGGATTATATTAGCTATGTCCCGAGCTTCCATCGAAACCCCACTTCGATATTAAATAACATTTCTCCAGCTCTTCGTCCTTCAATGTGTCAAAAACACACTCCAACATATAAATAGGTCGTTGTGATGTTATATCAGAGAAAGCTTGAAGACTCACTTCTACACATGTAGCTGTGATTTTCACTGCATTTCTGTTGAGATAGCAAGCAAAGTTCAGAAAAGTAGCAAGATTTTTTTTTTTCAGAAATACAGAGTACACATAACACACATTTAAATGACACATACATTATAACCCGGACTCACCCGGAACACAACTTTAAATCTACGGGACTTTAGAACTTCCTAAAAAACACGTATATTAAAACTTTTAACAGAACATCACCTCTAACTTACACATTTTTTTTCATGTCCTACATACCCGAAGTTGAAGGTTCCATACTAATATTTCAAAATTATTTGAAGATAAAAAAACATCAGCCTCAATGTAAATACAATAAAACACTATATTTGTTTTTCCTTATTCAGAAGAGTAAAAATCAAGCTTTAATTAAGCTGCGCTGTGCTAAAAAGAAATTATTACTTAATCGAAAATGAATATATTTTAATTTAATTTTAATTTTTTGAATTATTGCCAGCTTTTCGGTCGTTTTGCAACAATGTGCGTCGTCCATGTTGAATGGTACAATCTGCACAATAGCGGATTCGGTTCGTCATCGCCGTTATACAATTTGCAGAAATTATTTTTCCATATCATCAGCTCTGAATGCGATTCTACCACGATGTAGGCTTCGGTTCGGGACTTGTACCTCTGGGAGGTTCTTTTTACTTTTTGGTAAAACTTCCAAATTTTATTCCTGCAATGGCATCCTTCTATTTCCTCGATCGTGGGCCTCTCATGCTCTTTCGTTTTCCTTCTTAGAAGCTTGTGTTCCTCTCCCCTCTTCTACTCGTAGAGCTCGTGAACAGCTCTTGTCCTTTTTATGCATCGCCGCTTTTTATTCCTGTTGTTTGGCTGTATGTACTTACCGGCATTCTTCTGGAACCAGGGGTTTATCTGTGATGGTCAGGCGAGGCTAAGTACGTTAGAGGCGGAATCTCTGATGACTTCCTGGCAACTCTTCCACTGGTCTTCGATACTGGCAGTAGGGAAAGGATGATTTAAGAGGGCGTGAGAGACTTGATCGGAAAAGGACCTTGTGATTCCTGCGACTGTAGCCGTCCGACGTCGAATTTTCCCGTTTTGGTATTGGTCTGGATATCCTTAGCATTACTTTGGTTATAACGAGGTAGTGGTTCGAGTCGACGTTGGCTCCTCGGAACGTTTGGACATCCTTGATACTGGAGGAGTGCCTTGCGTTGATCGCAATGGGGTCAATCTCTTTTGCGGTTGATTGAGCAGGAATTTCCATGTCCATTTGTGTATATTGAGATGCGGGAACTGCGTACTATCTACCACAACGCTTCGCCTGCAGCAAAGTCGATTAGCCTAGGTCCGTTATCGAAGGTGGTGTCGTGAAGGCTATATTTTCCGATTGTGCCACCAAAAACGTCTTCTCTTCCTATTTTGGCATTAAAATCACCTAAGACAATACTAGGGCATTGCTCATACGTCTTGTCCAGGAGCTCGTAGAAGTCGTCCTTGGTGTCGTTATCTTTCTTTTTAAAAGGCGTTTTTATTCTCCCTTCCTCAACGCCAAACTACATGCTTCATATCGAAACAGGTTTGCCCCCGATGTTTATCGACTAGCTCAAAATGCACTTCGATTTCGAGTATATGAACAAAATTCTACGAATTATTATTAGTCAGCAGAATCTTAAAATATCTCATCCCAAATCAGCTTAACTTTGTGAAATCTCGGATAAATCTTCCAAATTCTTTGGATGAGCCTGTCGAACTACTGGATACTAATGATCTAACGGCACTTAGGAGAAACCTGTATCATATTGTCTCCAAATTGGACGAAAAATATGGGCTAAATTTTATCAACCAGGCCAGAGCATCGCACTACAGAGAGTACTATAGCAAACTGTACTTTGACCTAGGAGAATTGAAATACTTCAACGATAGCAACACCGCAGACATATTTTCTTTGACTCTACGAGCCAGATGAGAAATGATTTCACTGAACTTTATACCTCATAGACCAGACTTACCACTTCAATGTGAAATCTGCAGAACACACGAGAGGGAAAATATTGCACATTTTCTGGGAACATGTCCAATTCTCCAAGAAATCCGACGAGACTTTATCGGAAAAAATAAAGTCGAAACTGAAGAAGTAATACAAATTCTTAATGGGACCAAAGGATGGCAGAAGCTGTACAGATTTATTCAATCTGCATTGCCATATAGAAAAGAATCATAACAGAGAGCTTTTGATTTGTAAAATATTTTGATTAATACCAATTCATTCTTTAAAAAAAAATTGTTCTTTTTGTTCGAATTATTCTTTTGTTTTGCTGCTTATTGGAAATAACACATAATATATTTATAAACGCATTGTACCACTGTCAATCTGGACGACCGACGGTTCATAACCAGGCTATAATCGACTTGTAACCAAATTTTTGTAAATCTGAGTTTTTCATAAAAATAAAGTCTATTATATTCTATTCGTCATCTTTCTCCTCTGTGGGGCATGCGCGCATAATAGGCTGATGTTGGCGGATTTAACCTTGATGCGAATTGTCGTAAAGCGCACGTTCACGCAGTTGAAACTCAAGACTTCTTTTCTAAGTCTGCTTCTAACGACGAATCTACATACAAAAAGGGGTTTCCGTGTTATAACTGTAAGGGACCTTGGAGTTCTCTTTACGCCCAATTTAGACTTTTGTGCCCATATTAATATCATCGTTAACAAAGCCAATTCAATTTTAGGTCTTATGAAGCGTTGGTCCAAAGAATTTGTTGATCCAAATGTTACCCGTGCTTTATACAACTGCTTGGTTCGTCCCCATATTGAGTATGCATCGCAGGTTTGGACTTCTTTTTACGATATTCATATTTAGAGATTAGAATATGTTCAAAGAAACTTTACTCGTTTCGCATTGAAAGGGATTCAGTGGAGTGATCCTTCTGATGCCCTCACTTATGCCCAACGTTTATCTATTCTTCAAATGCAAACACTTGCACAGAGAAGAACTAACAATGATTTGGTATTCTTCCACCAAATAATAACTGGCGTCACAGATGCACCAGACCTACTATGTTCAGTTTTTTTTTAATTATCTGGGAGGAGGTTATAATCTCCGTGGCCTCGACTTGATTAAAGTCCCAACACATAGGAATTGACACGTATGGGTAGACTTCTAAATTGGAATTCAAACATTTTTGATTTGAATATCAACAAAATTAAGTTAAAAAATATACTCTATAGGAGTGCTCCACGCTCCTAAATGTTTTTTTTTATATTATGTTCTTGTTTTGTTTTCGATGTAATATTATTTGTTTATATTTTCATTTTGTACTTGTGTAAAAGTTAACAAAAAGTCGCTCCATTAAAGGTTTTACATCTTACAAGGCTTGAGTTGGGCGGAGCCTTATTATTTGTCATTGATAAACAAAATCAAGCTCTCTTTACAGGTGCCAGATGCGAATGTATTTGGTTGGACTAACTCATCAATAGTTCTGCATTGGTTTGCCGCAGCCCCAAAGAAGTGGTCGGTATTTATTGGAAATACAACATCCGAAATCCTCACATCTATGCCTTTTAAATCGTGGAATCATGTTAGGTAGGCATCTGACCCCGCAGGTCAGAAGATTATTGCCATCAATGTTAGAAAAGCCTATCATCTGATGGGAAGGTCCCGAATGGCTAAGTAAATATCGAGACCAATTGCCTTCGTCAAGTAACAGCCCAGATGACGTCGACATTCAGCAGCTGAGAGAGCGTAAGACAAACAAAATTGTCAAAGTATTTCTCTTAAATCATAATTCAAATCATCCGTTCAAAATTATTATAAATAACTCTTCAAGTTGGTTGAAGCTAATGAGTAGGACTTACGTGTTTCGTTTACCAAAAACTACTTTTTATTTAAAAAACTTCAGAAATTAGAGTCACTTTCTCCTAACTGAAAATCCAATCAGAAAATATGTTCAATTGTCTTTGTTTAACTCAGAAATTCAATGCTTAAAATCTAAGAAAGAACTTCACTTGAAAAGCAGACTTAAAAGTTTAAATCCATTTATCGATTCATCAGATGTTCTTCGTGTCGGCGGTCGGGTAGAACATTCGAACGTAACATATTCTGAGAAACACCCCATAATCTTGTGCAAATTCCACAGAATCGATTAATTAATTACGGTCTTAACACTTAAAAATAATTTACATGCCGGTGCCTCAATTCTATTTGCTCTAATCAAACCAATTTTTTATATTCTTGGTTGCAGAAATCTTGGTCGATAGGTGGTTGGAGAATGCCTTTGCTGTATTCGTCAACGAAACAACTTAAGGGAAATCTTCCGTCCGATCACATTCGATATGCTTCACCATTCAGCAGATTTGGCTGCGATTCGTTTAAATCGTGGTCGCAACACAAAGTTTATAAATGCCTACATAGCTTTCTTCCTTTGCTTTGTAACTAAAGCAATCCACATCGAGGTAGTCAGAGACTTAAGTATAACCGCTTTTTTATCAGCTCTAGATCGCTTCGTTGCCCGCCGCGGCAAACCGCCTGATATTTTGAGGGACAGCGGTACCAACTTTGTTGGTGCTAAACGTCTACTTAACGAAATATATAATCTTCTCTGTAGTCAACAACACAACAACATCATCGTCGATCACCTGGCCAAGGACAGCGTCGAATGGAAATTTATCCCACCATCTTCTCGACATTTCGGAGGATTATGCGAGTCAGGTGTTCGATCCGTAAAATTGCATCTTAAACGAGTAATAGGGGATACAAAAATTACATACGAAGAGATGTATACCCTATTAGTAATAATCGAAGCCCTTCTTAATTCTTCAAACTTCCGATGTTGACAATGCTGCCCCTTTACACCCGCTCATTTTTTAATCGGCGAAACCTATACCACTCTTCATCAACCTAATTTATTTAAAAATGCCATTTCAGTCAAAACTAACTGGTCTCTTTTGCTGGCAATGGTTCTAGGTTGTTGGAAACAGTGGCATTCAGAATTCCTTACTTCATTACAACATCGTTCAAAATGGCAAACTCCACAGCCAAATCTGGAGGTCGACGATGTTGTCCTACTAAACCCTATAAAGACTTACAAAAGTATAACATTTATCTATTTTCTTTTGTGCTTGCACTTCCCACAATGCAAATATAATGCATACATATTTTTCCTCTATATACTGACATAATTATATCTCTCTTATATATTGAGTTCCTATTACATATCGCCACTCACCCAGTACATTCGTGTTTTCAATTTGTCTCTGCTCTGATTTAATTTTTTTCTTCATAAATTAATAATATTTATTACATTCGTTAATCACCAACTCTGTGACCCAATTAAAGTTGCCTGATAGTTTTTGTTTTCTTTTTTCTGTGTTCCTTATTGACCCATTCAGACTACCGCTGTCATAGCCAACTAATAAGTGTGTCAACTTGTATTTTTTTCCTTATCGCGAACTTTGCAATTTAATTTGCCTACCCTGCCCTTTCTTATTAACGTTTGCGTTCTCATTTATTTTAATTAAAATGGAATACTGCCATGCCTGCAATGTTTCTAAGAATGATGATCTTTTAAAGTGTGATGGTATCTGTGGAAAATCTTATCACTCTATGTGTATAGGGTCTTCAAAAAGATCGATCTCATACCTAATGGATTATTTAGCGTACTTTTTATTTTACTGTGATGAGCGCAGACAAATTTCGTTATTTTATATTATGTTAGCTATAAAATGCCAAAACGATTTAATTAATGTTATCGCGTCGGATAATAAATCGTTTCATAAAAGAACGAGAACTCCAAAAATTTGATGAGCTTGCCAAATCAATAGAATAGTTCAATAATGGCCTAGATACCACTAAAAAAAATTGCCTCTAAATCTTTTTCCATCGAGAAACAGCTTGTAGATTTACATTACATATTATACTACTCCGTAGATAAATCTAGGAAGTAGAGACGCTGAAGCACTGGCAACGATACCATTGGCTTTAAACATCACATATATTAATACAACAGAGAGAGACAGAGAAAGAAAGAACACACAACAGAAGAAATACATGTCAACAGCACGTGGTTGGTTTCCAACGGTCCTCCATCGAAGTACTAACCACGCGCAACGATGCTTGATTTCGCTGATCTATGGGAAGCGATGCTTTCATCGGATCCAAGGCCGTTGACGTAGCTTGTAAATTTAAGAGAGTTACTAATTAACAATATTTGTGAAGAAGTTATTAACAATCATTCTGAGTCTCTAAAAAAGATATAAAAATAATGTTAAAAACTTTTTGTGCCGGGAATTCGATCGAGTCAATAACCGTAGGCTTGAATTCTCTTCGAAGCGACCTCGAGTGTCACTTCCAGAGCTCTTCAAAAATCTCAATTCCAGGTCTCCGACAACACCTTTGCCTTCTCGAAGAAGCTGTTGACACCATGAACATTCTAAAGAGTGAAGTCATAGAAACGCTTTATAATGTTGGAAAACTATCTGATGGGCTTCAAACCGTTTCCTGTAAAATTGACGGTATATTTAACCAACTTCAACCGGACCCATCCTGATCTTCCTATAACAGGTCCATTTCTGAAAATTTGGTTACCACATCCCTACCTCTTCATCTACCACTCCAGTCACCAGCTCTTACCGCATCATAATCATCCCCTGGAACATTTCAGTTGTTGCCTTCAATAATCAGACAACTACTCCAGCTGCCAGCTGTTACCGCATCATCGTTACCCCCTGCAATCTGTCAGTCATTACATTCAGTCACTAGGCAGAATCAGTCTTCTCAGATTGACCTAATCAACTGCTCTCCGGCTCCTTTATCTCAAATAAATAAATTTGTTATTACCTGGCCTGACTCTGAATGAAACCAGCGCTTAAACAAGTTCAGCGGCGCCAACAATAGCCCGTTCTTTATAAAAATTACTCCTCTGAACGCTAACAGAGCGGTACCCAAAATCTTTTAATGAAGAACTATGCCATCTCTGGAATTGCCTGTAAACGCACTTCCGTTAGGAGCTTCACAATATTCATCCCTAATAAATATGAATAGTTGTTTACTCTTCAAGGTGGAACTTTGCAACTGGGGATCATGACGCTCTCAAAATGGAGTGATAATTCATCCCAAATAAATGTAAGGACCAAAAAACCCCACAAAACACAAAAAAGCCAGCACTCAACAAAATTCTAGCTTTCGTCAGGCAGATTCTAATTGGAGTTTTAGAATGGGTATTTTCCCCAACTTTTCCCAACCAAGCTTTCAAAATAATGTAAATAAGAATATCCATAATATTGTAAAAACCCCCATTGCCTATCCTAATCCTTTCCAATCCCACACGCCCTTATCTCCATCTCCTAATTTCCACCATTCTGCTACCCCGAAACCCTCAGTACCTCGTACAAACGAAATACCTTCTAGTTGTCAAAATCCTCCTACAGCCTCTCCTAAGCCTCAACGGAAGCTTGTGTCCATTAATACGCCTCTTGTACCTGAGTCTTCTAAGTTAAATATGCCTCATATCTCTTACTACCCTAATTCCATTCGATCCTACGTTCTCCATCCCGAGCGTTCATCCACTTCTCCTATGTCCAGCTCTTCCCACCGTCCCACACGTAACTCCTCCCCTCGTCCAAATCCTACTCTTACCACTCCATAATATTTTTATCCTCTCGCCGACCAATCGTTAAGTTAACTAAGAAATTTGTTGACCAACACGATGATGGCCGCTATGTTCTTTCGTGCCTCAGAGACAACCGAATCTACTATAAAATTCGTCTTTACGTTGCTTACGTCCACGATAAGTATGACTCCGTTTGCGTTGATGAGAGCTAATGTTGTGGTATCCATTCACCAAGAAGCCCTACCTACGAACCCAGATGATCTTAGGAAAATGTTTGTACGCTATCATAAAAGCCTTAATCTAACGCCTTCAGATGTCGCAAATGACCTATCCGTTTATGCACCCTTTGTGAATTCAAATAGAATTTCCCACCTACAAAGAAGTAAAGAAGTCGCACTAACTTTGAAAATTATTTTCGCTCCTAACCCTTCAAACAGACTGCTTCCTGTACCTCAATCCATATATCTATATTACCAAAATGTCAGAAGACTTCGCTCCAAAACTGCCTCCGTCTTTCTTAACTCACACAAGCTCTCGTTCGACACCTTTGCGCTAACTGAAATAAATTTGTCTGCTTATATAACCATAATGAGCTCTTCCCACTCATTTCAATATCTTTCGGGTTGACGGCTCCTCGAATGATAGTGAGACTTGTGGCCGTGGTGTCTTATTGTCAATTCGCAATCGTTATGATTCAACGCTAGTTAAAGCCTCCCTCTCTACCCCTTTTCAGTTTGTTTGTGTTAAATCTAATATTTCAAAAACCACACTTTTTACAATTTGCGGTTATATCCGAACTTCTCAGCCTATTTAATGCTATCTGCCAGCTATTGATGTTTTCGATTCAATTTTTGATGCTGCTGAACCTTCCAATGTCGTCATTGTTGGTGACTTCAACTTACCAAATCTTCAATGGGTCCTCTCTGATGAAAAATCTTATTAAATAGACCTAAATCGCACATCCGACAAGGAAATTCTATTTACCGATTGCCTCTTAGACTCATTTCTTTACCAGTTAAGCGGTGTCAAAAATAATTTAGGTCGTCAACTCGATCTCATATTTGCTTCTGATGTAACAATTGTGTGGTATCAGCTTGTGATCATCTCTTATCTAAATTAGACTTATATCATCCTCCACTTTTCCTCTCTTTTTCTTACGAATTTTCCCAGAAACTTCGGCTATCTGAAAATCCACTGACATTCAATTTTCGGAAAGCTAATACCAATAGCTTGTTTAGATTTATTGACTTCAATAGCATACTTCTCGCCGCAAACATTGACATAGCCCTCTGCAATATTTATTCTAACGTTTTCAACTGCCTTACCCTATCTGTCCCTTTCGTTCAACAAAAAAGTACTTACTCTCCTCCTCCCTGGTATAATAGTGACTTGCGGTATTTAAGAAATAAAAGAAATATACTCTGGCGGATTTAAATATCATCTCACTCCACTGTTGATCTTTCAAGTAATCAGAACGCCAACTACCTTTTCTCTGAACCTTCCGAATATCTTAACCATGATTATCTGAATCGAGTGCAATCCTGTATTATAACAGACCCCAAAAGATACTTTCATTTTATCCGCAAAAAGAAAGTCTGATAGCTACCCCTCTACCTTAACTTATTTGAACTCTAGCTACGATGATCCGAAAATAGTCGCCAATTTATTTGCCCAATTCTTCCGTCAATTTTTTTCGGATATTGACCTTCAGCCTGATTTATAATACTTCTTCTTAAAATCTTGAAACCAAACTTCCTTAAACTCCATTACCATTTCATCAGACGTTGTTGAACGTAAGATATAATAATAAAAAACCCCTGATGGGGTGCCTGCTTTAATCCTGAAAAAGTGTTGTTTTCACTTATTATTATAAGAATTGATCAGTATTTAAATTATATATGATGAATTTTATTGTGCTTTCCGATCTTTTTATTTTGTATGCAATTAATAAAAACAAATTAATCCGTTTTTTAAAATTGTTCCCGGCGCGGCGTTTCGTTGGTAATTTTCCAACTTCTGCAAAGGGTATTTTTTTTATTGGACCTATAACGTATTACAATTTTTGAATTTTTGATTTAAACCTTTCACCAATCTATTTCAGCTTTCATTCTCGCTTGGAGTTTTTCCTTTTAGCATTCATCAATCGACTTTGCCTGTGAAGAATTGTCTTATGAGGATGTTAACAATCCAATCATTATACTTAGTAAATTTGTTATTTTGTTTATGCTTTTATAAAAAAAATATCAAACGGCTAAATACATAATCGTTTTTTACTATTTCAGTGACGACACTGATAATACGTACAGCGATCAGCCTTCTACTTCAGGAAGAATCAATAACGTTGATAGGTACAAATCTTAATATTTATTGTTATTTGAAATATTCTTAATTTAAATAATA